>CM060907.1:1036835832-1037511949 GCA_030737815.1 Allium fistulosum | reverse complement strand
CTTGGATTCTCCATTCTTTGGGAGAACCACTCTATAAAATTTCGTTGGCACGCGGACGACCTTATAGCAGCAGTGTTAACTTCTTTTTTGGTGTTTTTCCTATTTACATCAGCATTTAGTCCTTTATCATCAAGTTGCATGTCATCTTCAGAATCAGAAAGAAGCATTACAACACTCCTTTATGGAGTCTTTACTCGAAGGTTAAGGTTTGCAATAGGTTGACCTCCATCATGTGGAATACTTTCATTACCTTCAATAACAATTCCCATGACTCCACCAAATATCTCCTTTTGCTTTTTCTTGCCATTCCTCTTATTCAAATCTGAGGCGGAGGAATTCTCCTATAATATAGAAACTACAGTTTCTGGCCTAGTTCTTGGAGCAGTCGATGGTTACAGTGCTAGTTAATCAATCTTGTCCATAAGAGCCTTCTAGCTATCTACCATCTTTTAGTTAAGTTGATTAACCATTTGGTTAAGCTCTCCTTTGGTCACAACCTCTTGTTGGGTAGAGGACCCTGGAGCTACATTACTAGAATTAATCCCCGTTTGTAGGTTGGTAGTGTTGTTCATTTTGATTTGTTAGGGATTGGTATCATCGGCACCAACTGTTGTGCCAACGGATCTCCTAAAAGCAGACTTCTTCCTGGGAGCCATAATAATAGCAAATTCTATCTTTCTTCAAGAAAACATTCCTGATCCAACTTCTGAATCTACCCAATCCAAAGCGATAGCTAGATCAAAGCCTGGCTTCACTGCTTCTCAATGAAAGTACCAAAATGTTAACCCAAAAAATAAATCAACACTCGATTTGAGTATGTGAAAGCACCAGCCCAGTTAGAATAGAGCAAAGATAATAGAAAATAGTAGCAAAGTAAAAGAAAATAAGAGAGAGACAAAGATTTTATAATGGTTCGGCTGTTAACTAAGCCTACGTCCACTTAATAGTTGTTTGACCTTGTTTGTATGAAAGTATAAGGTATTTGAGATAGAATTAGTCACAAGTTCTAAATCCAAGAAATGTCTATAGTTTCTACCTTGGTGACTGTGAAGTAGAGGAAAGATTGAAGAAGAGATAAAGTTACTGCATACTGATAGCAGAATCCAGATCCTTTCTTAGTTGCTCTGTGATTTGTATTTATAGGGATAGTAGTTGTATTGGACCAAATAGAGAGTTGGAGTAGGACTCAGAAGAGAACCCGAGATAGTGCCTAAAGTTGTGAGCCTGTCTGGGTTAACACCACATGTCGGTACCAACTTCTCAAGTCAGTGCCGACATCTGTGGTTTAACACAGAGGGGTTGAGCTCTCTTACATCCTTCATGTTATTTGATTTTTAGGTGCCCATGTTGTTGTTATGGGTAAATAGTGATATTTATGATGGTTCCTTCATTAGTTGGTTTTTTTTTCATTTTGACTGCTAGCTATTCAATTTTGGTAATCAGTTGTTCATAATCCTTTGATATCTCTCTTTGGCACACATAAAATAGGTAAAGAAGAGCTCGTGCAAAGTTTAAGGGAGAAATATGAAAGCATATGAAGTCATCATTGACATGATGAAGTCGGCGCCGAATTCTCATGCCTTCTCCATTTATGTTGAAATTTCCCTAAGTTACTTCTATTCCCAATCTAGGTGTGCTTCTAAGATTTTAAGTTATTTCATCTCAACATTCTAACTACTATTGATTTTTGCTTGGATAAAACCCTAGTTAACAAATAATATAAATCAAATCAAGATGTGTGATCTCGCCTCATTGAGGATCATGACCATTCTAAAACACATACTTGAAATGGATCAGAATCCTAGGAAAGGATTTGTTATTTTTAAGAATTGATTATAAATACTAACACATGACATGCATGTGATGTACAAGTGCAATAGAGTACTAAAAAGTAAATTATCGCATATTTATCGATAAAATACCTAAAAGTTTGAGAAGCACAAAGAAACATAAGTCGCCATAATTTTATCTGAAGATTAAGTTAGTTCTCTAATGTGTAGAAATAAGGAATAACTTTCAAGTGTTTGGTAAAGTTTGTACAGCCTGCAACAGTAAAAAGAATATAAAGAACAAACATGAAATATGCATTAAGATGCACATCAAAGTAAAGGGTTGATATTTAAAAATGTGGGATTGGTGAAGGTTACATCCTACAAAATCTCTTGAACTATTAAAAAAAATAACCCAAAATCCAATGGAAATGCATTGGAAGTTGTGTCCTCGTCATATCTTCACTTTTTATATTTTATTTCAAAAATGAATATAAAGACAATCATTTAACAAATATTATTTCTTCTGATTTAAAATAAATGTACAACTTTCAGGTCAAGAACAAGAATTAACTTATCCTTGATTTTTTTTCATTTAACTAGTCAATTATAGAATGATTGACAATCATTATTATGTTTTGCTTACTTTAACATTTATCAACTACAAAATAAAAGAGTATGTGTGTCTCTCGAATATTAAAATATAAAATATTATCAATTTAATCAAAACCAGTTGATTATGTTTTATAGTAAATCAAATGATAAATATATGTGCAGGTGTGTGCATCCATATATTTATGTATTTGTCTAATAAATGAAATGCATATGATGAAATAGACATATATGTGCATGAACATACATGTAAGATACCTCAATTGGTCTTCTAAATCAAAGATCATGTCCCAGTTTGATGATCAAACCCAAATACTACATCCTTGAATACGAACAAAAAGGAAACAAACATTATATGTAGGTAGGAAAAATGTTTAACATGATCCTATTATATATGCAAGATTAATCAAATTATGAATTTTCTTTTGAAGAGTTATTTAATTACTCTATATATACTTTTGAAGTGTCATTTACACCCTAAAAGAATAGATCATGATAGAAAAGGATTAATTATTTTCCAATGCAAAAATTTACATGTGAGAAGTTTATGGATATATTTGATATATTTAGATGTTGAAAAAAGTATAAAACATTAGATTCTGAGCAAAAAAATAAAGGTTTTTTCTTTCTTTCTTATATTGCAAAGAGTTTTCTTTGTTATAAATTTCAATTTCACCACTCAATATAAAAATGAATTCCAGGGAGATGTAAAAGAATGGACCTAATGTCATCATATTATTCTTAGTTAAATCCTTTTTTAATGTCTTCATCTTATAATGTTACCGTATTATTCAGATTGGCGGTGCGGAGTTGTTTTGGTGAAGTGAAATGGGGGAGTGAATATAAATAAAGGAAGAGGAGTGACTATTGGCTGAAATATGTTGGCGTTGAATGCGTCCAGCGCATCGAAAGTGAAACATTCATTTCCACCCATTCCTACAAATGGAACAAAATGGTAGGTCTCATCGATGACGTGCTAGACATATTAGATGTGACATCGAACTCCATCTGCAAAAAATTTAACTGTAAATGGTACCTATTGTTCAAAAGTGGCCCAGGAGCATTTTGGTATTTTTCTATACTATTGCACATGTGTAATCATTTTATTTTGAAAATCTAAAGAGCCATGCTAAATACACTCTGCTGACATACGTGCTTTATTACTAGAGGAATTCAATTTTTATGTTTTGTTCTAAGTATATAGTGGATCCCATTACTGATTTTCCACCACTCATGTAACAGCCCGCAACCCGAACCCCTTGAATTGACATTAATCTCCATCAAATCAACTCAAGAAGAACGGAAATATGAACCATTTGGGTTAAAGAAGAAAGAGATAGAAGGAGAAAATAGAAATAACATCAGAATCTCACAATCGCAGCGGAATAAAATATAATAGATAATAACTGATCTTTACATAAAGAAAATATATCTGTTTATACATTACATCATCAGGGTACAATAACCACAATACACACCACTGGACAACTATCACAGCTTGTCCTTACAAAACTGAATTCACAACTAATCAACACAGCGGAATATTTGAAACAAGTACGTAAGTACGTATCGCCATCCAGCTCGTCTCCTGAGCTCCACAGCATCCTTTCCTGTAGTCTATAATACTCGGTACGACCCGAGCATTATAAATAAATAACACTCGAGTCAGTTTGGAAAACCAGCGTGATAAAACACACTCAATTGGATTATTAAAGTTTCCAAACCCTTTGAAATCAAAAGCATCTCGTAAGACCACGCCACAAATAAACATGTCGGGTTTTTACCTTACGATAGCCAAAACACCTTTTTATCAATTTCATCTGATATTATAATAGTGTCTATAGAAAGTAAAATAGAATCTAGCTGAAATGCTTGCATCTCACGTTTTAGCAATAGTTGGGCACAATCAAAACCGTACAGGCGCGTAGGGAGAATGGATTTCCATCGAATGACTAGGCAATGGGGTACCACCTGTCACAGTACCTGGTCTAGATCAGCGTACTGAGGACCACGCCCGATTCCCCTGCAACACAAGATCGGAACTACCTAAGGGTAATTCCAAGTAAGATCACCCCACGATTGGGATCAGCAACCGCACCACTAAGCTGAACATAAAAAGGGACATCTAGACAGGGATCACCTCACCCTAATGGGCGCTACCCACATAGCCTTGCTGCATAACCCCTGATTTTCAGTCATTCCCGGTTGATGAGGCTCGAGGCTAAGCGTTACCTTTTTAGAACATTTAACTTAGAATTCCCACCATCCCCTTGACGATGTTTCGAAGCATTCATCCATACAAGTCCGTTTCGGGTCCGAATGGAACCGAAGGCACTACTCCTACTACATCCATTTTGGAATCACCCTCAGGATTAGTAGCGACTAGCCCTTGCACTTCACTGTACCATCTTCGATTCAAACTCGTTTTCCCCACGAAAACGTACAAACCGGATCGAAGTGGTTTTCGGAAAATAAATTCCGATCCCGATCTCTTCGAAACGATCAACGCATTGGCCAATATTGATAGTTGGTTATTTAACTATCAATTAACACTCACAAAACATCCAACAAACATAAATAATTTCCCAAATTATTTATAATCTCAAAATACCTTCGCACGATATATTTCCATTTTCAACTTTTTTGAAAACAGTTTTCTAACCGCACCCTTCTCATGAAATAAATTTCCAAATATTTATTTCCACTGAAAACACCAAGTACAAAAACTTTAGATTTTTAAAATAATTTAGAACACTTTATTATAAAATATACTTTAACATTTAAATTGAAAACTACTTCAATACTAAGTCGAAAATATACTTTAAGAATATTTAAAATAAAGCTTCTTAATAAAATATAAAACTAAATTTTTATCCTTTTAAACAAATACCAAGTCACTTTTAATATTTACTACTATAATAGATTTGAAAAATCCTTTCTTTAGAATTTAAACATTTAGAAATAATAAATTTCTAAAACATGCTTTTTAAAACAACATTAAAACTTTTAACTTAGATTTAAAAATTTGCTTTGAACGTATTTGGCGGTCCAGGGAAATACGCTTCGCTTTCACATCTTTAAAAAAAATCACCATTTATTTTTAAACAAATTTACCCATTCCTATAATAAATTCCCACCATGAATTTATTCCTCCAAATATCCACTGATATATTCCTTCACTTTTATAAACCCAGTTTATAAATCCAAAGTCTTACTTCTCTTTTTAAAATCCCGGTTTAAACACTTAAATCAATTCCCAAATTGATTTCCAATTTACTTCACTTTAAAATAAATTTCCTTACTTACTCCATTTATTTCAAAATCCATTAACTTTAAATTTCATTTCTTTATTATGATTTAAAAATCTGTTTTAACTGAGAATACCAATTCAGATTTCCCAAATTCCTTTCTTATCATTTTTAAATAAATTTAATCCCTTGAATTTTTAAAATAAATTCTTTATTTCCTTAAAATAATAACGCTTGAGTTTTACAATTCACTATTTCTCGGTTATTTCAAAATCTCTTTTCCCATACTCGGAATTTATTTACTAGAATTTTAAAAATCTCTTTTATTCTTTTCCAATTCATTCTTGAATTTATTCAAATTCTCTATCATTATCCACTTAAAAATCTTCTCTTATATTTCCTTTTCAAAAATCCAATATATATATTTTTGGTAACCCAGTATACCAAAATATATTCAATCAACCCGTTGCATCCAACATTCCAATCATCAATATAATTCATCACAGGATAACAAATAATCATAATAGAGAATATTAAACATTCCAAATAAAATTTTGAGGAATCCAGTTGGATCCCTCCAATATGTTTCCCTGCATCCACAGATGTTAGCACAATACCAATTCCACTTCGAGGTGGAATATTGTGGTATATGGGTTTTATATAATATCATCCGCTATTATGCGGCGCATAGGGTCTCATCCGCTATATAATGCGGGAAATCAATCACTCCAATATATATATATATATACTACTATATATATAATATCACATCCAGACTAATAATAATTATCAATTCAAGCAATCAATCCAATAATTTAAATTTAACTATTTAAATTTAAATGGTAATCCAAATGAGTGAGATTAACTCACCTTTGCTATTTGTTTGCAATCCACTTCATTATTGCCTTGGTTTCCCAATTCTGACCTTGAATAAACAATTTATAGGATTTTATTAACATTTGAGCCAATTAAAAAAAATCAACTACCATTCAATAAATTTAATTAACTAATTATTTTGTTTAAACTAAATTTCTCTTTAAAGATCTGTTAGTAACTAAAAATATTTTAAATAAGTTAATTAAACAAAATAAACCACCTTAATAAATTATTTTAGAATAATCTAGTAAATTGAAATATGTTTGTGTATATTTATTTTATTCCTTACATATACTAAAATAACTTATATATAGATCAAAAATCTATATATATATATATATATTTCCTTACAGAAATTCCTATATTTTCCAAAAGCATACTTGCATATATATATTTACTGTTTTATCTACATATATTTAAGCTAAATAGAAATGTGTGTGTTTATATATATATATTTATTTATACTTTTTCTTTACTGTTTATATGTATATAATATATTTATATTTATATTTTATTTTCTGTAAAAAATTTAATATATATACTTGTAAAAATAATAAGTCTGGATTTACAATTCCTCTCCGTATATATATATTATCATTTCTAATGTATATATATTTAAATTGAAAACAAAAAAAACAAAAGCTAGAATACCACACTGATGCTTCCGAACTCAGGCTATCACGTACGCAATCCATCGCTTCGGCCTCGCCATCGCGACTTTCAAACTGCGACACCACTTGAAACTGCTCGAGCTTCACTCCCCTGGCACCACCGCCCATTCGCGAATGCGCCCAAACACCATCGATTCAAAATCGCAGTCGTCCACCCCTCGAACGTGAACAATCGCTGAAGCCCTAATTGCGACCTTCCTCCGATAACTACGAAGTCACTAGACTCGACGTGTCTCCCCCTCAAGCCTCGTCGATTCGAATCACGGCTTCCGACAATTCTTGAACGAGAATTCATTCGATTAAGAGTATTTGGGCGCGATTGATTTACTTTGAACTTCGAACGAATTATAATAGAGGAGAAACTGTCGTTCGGCCATGATTTATTTTTTCTCGAGAGGAACGAAATTTGAAATTTCATTTCAGAGATGATTTCGAAGTAAAGGAGATACGCGATTTAAACCTCCCCTTTTTTTTAGAACAGTAGAGAGGAAGGCTCCATTTATTTTGGTCAGGGAGCAGAAGTGATATAAAGAGGCTGGATTTGATATTGAACAGAGAGGAAGAAGACGTGAAAGAAATGTTGCGTGTTGTCCTTAAAAGAGGGAACATGATTTAAAGAAACAAGCTGGCTGATGGTAAAGAATTTCAGCTCAATGTTGTCTAGTGCATGTGAATATACATATATATTAAATTGAATTCAAATTTAAAATTTAAATTTAACTCGTCTTGAAATTGCAACTCAAAATCTCGACATCCTATCGAGGCGCGCCGCTAGGCGTTCATAATGTTATACTCCTATTCCAAACGTAATGGAAAATGTTTCGAGTCCTGGTTCGATCGTATGGAGAAGATAGCTTTTTGGACCCAATTATTATATTGGATTTCGATATGAATTTCAGCGCGTTTATATATCGTACGCTCACACAACAACTCCAAACACTACGAAAATTGAAATCCGATAATAATACAATATTACGGATCCAATGGAACTGGTTTTGTCGAATTCCGAGACTGTGCCTCGGAAGGCTATTTTTAAATATCAATTTAAACGATATATTTTCAAAATTGAACAAAACACTTTTAAATTAAATTTTAAAAGTTCTATCTCCTTCAGTATTAATAATGTAAATTTTCCAAGCCTTCAAATTATTTTTTAACAGGCTTAAAACTCCAGATTCAACATTTCACCCAATTTTTAATCATTAAATTCAATATTTAATTATCCAATAAATAGAGATATTTGAAATTTAAGTTAAAATTAACCTTTTAAATATTTAAAATCAATTAAATATTCCAATTTCAAATATCTAAAAATTCTGGGTCGTCACAACTCATAAGAAAGTACCATTATAGTTGCTTTTTAACGCCTAGCAAAGTTCAAAACTATATACCTTTAGAAGTCTATCATTTTTAGTTAGTGACTAAGACTGTGTCATACTTATATGGAAGCTAGCCAGGATTGAAGATTCTCTCATATGTACATAAAACACACAACAATATATTAGAATCACTAAGTTTATGCTCATGTAGTAAAATTATTAGCAACTAATATCCGTGTGTAAGTAGGCATAAAACCAAGCATATTGTCTGCACTTAGACAAATTAGAATGTTGCCAATACAAAATAATTTAGATACATACTAGTTAATATAGTTAACTACATTTTTCAGGTTGCATTTGTATAATGATGTAAAGAGAAATGAGTTTTTAATAGTACATATATCAGTTATAAACCTCGCAGGCCATAAAATGCTCCAGTTTTTCTAGATAATTGACAAGAAATATGCACTTCATGTAGGGATACGATTATTCAATGTGTGGAAATTTGAAGGACATGCATATGTTCCAATTGGAACAAGAAGAGTTTGTGTCATGCAAGTATTTGAGTTAGGTATTCCTAATAGGGCTACAACTCTAATGCTAAGAGTCTATAATGATGCACTAATGTACTATTGGAGAGTATTAGTTGCTGATGAAATTAGTGGAAGATGGTTCAAGTGAAAGGATCCATGGTACAAAAAGAGGAACAATTCAAGTATTCGTTGACGAACACATCAAATTAGTAGTAAATAATGGAGAAAGAGTGAATCATTACTTCGAATGTGGTGTTTATCTGCATAAGAATGGTTCCGATTTCATGGAATCTCGATGGAAGAAAATTAAGGTATTGAAGTCAGTAAACTAAAAAAAATTTGTAATCAAAATAATGCACTTGAAATAGTGAAAACCAAATAATATCAAATATCTTTCTTCAAACTTACATTTGAGTACTTAAGCTAGTGATGACATATAGTTTATATGCTTGCTAACAATTAATGAAGGATTAGGATGGCAGGGCAGTGATACTATAAAATAAAAACTAAGCTAACAGGCCTCATTATGAATAAAGATTGTGAGCTATATCGACAAATTGACTAACCATTTTCGATACCAATTACAACAAGACAATCTGATATGTGAAGGTTTAAAGTGGTCACCTTTGAAAGTAGTATAAATCTTAAAAAGATAACTCTAGTCGTGTCCAATATTTGAAGCTGCAATTGACCTAAACAAACAAATGGCCTCGTTAGTTCTAATAATTTAATCTTCATGATCTAGAATAACAGAAAATAGAAAGTAAAAAGTAGAAATTACCGAATTATATGAATATGGTGGGTTTATATAGAAATTTTAGTAAGATTTCAAGTTTGTATAAATCCAACAATTAATAAATAACATGTGACCAAATGATATTCAACTATAAACTGAAAATGATTGGGAAAATTATTTAAGCTTACCTATTTATGTGTTTCAATAACCGTCTTCATGTAGTTCTCTTCTTCTGTAGACTAAGAATCTCTTTGAAATTCTTTCAACTAGAACCCAAAAAAATAAACTAATGAAACATTTATATAAAAACAAAAAGCGATATATTATAATATGAAGACAGAGTAGTAAAAGAAAAAAATTAAGACAGAAACAAAGAATTGTCAAGAAAATAACATATCATAGTGAACCAATAACAAACATGTAATATATGATAAATTGTTAAAATTAATTTGAGCCATCTAGTGCCTTGCTAACATATATTTTTATCAACTTTACAAGCGAAAACAAATCTAAAATGACATTTCAAAAAAAATTGTCCTTAAATTTCTGGCGTGAAAATGAAACAAAGAACTTGAAGTAAAATGTAAAGCATGCTTATCTTTCTTAGTAGCAACAATAACATTCCACATTATCCAGCTATCTAAGATAAACAACTCAAATAAAATCTCCCATATTTCTTCATACGTGTACATAAGCATAAAGAAAAGTCTATCATAGTAACCATAGCAGAATAAAATTGGTGGATGAGAACGTATGTGATACATGATGTCGATGCTGATAAACTTGATAGAAATTCAAGAAAATAAGCAGGAAACACCTAAGGCTTCTAAGCACTCCTAGTTTTGGTGCTATACTCATATATAGTAATCACAGTTTTACTTTTTATTAAGAAGAAAAGAAAAAACTATCCATTCTAAAATTTATTGATGTGTTCATTTATAGTTAAATGAAGCTAAAATCTAATCAAAATACAGTAAAATGAAATTGTTATCTAGTATTTTGGCCCGGCTATATTTGAACTGACTGGACAAGTTAGACTCAACTATCATTAAGGCCAGTAAGTCTAGAGCGATGATTGTGGGGTTCAGAAGTCAAGTACAGATGATAATATGAAGTCTGATCGAACGGAATCAAGAGATATGCTATACAGAACGATCTAAGTATGGAACATAATTCAATATAGAAAAGGGATCGGCTATAATCACTCTCAATCATTGGGATCGATCTACTTCAGCCAAACAAGTGCAATTCAATGGAAAATAATCGATATTTCAAGATCCAGAAGTCCAATGCTTATGAAACTTTAGGAATAAGGTTTGAGGACCCTAGGGAGCCTACCCTAGGGATTACACCTCAAAAGGACTAAGAAATTCCTCTTCCCTCTATAGGGATCGGCCAGAATCAGGTAACAACACACTTTGCAGCAATGATCGAGCAATGTAACGACCCGTATTTTACAGATCGAAAAGTTTGTCAAAATCTGGGATTTTCAGCATTTTCTAGTTGTTCCAGATCTTGGTTGAAATTTGCCCAAGTCCTAGGTCGTACGCGACCTAGAGGTTAGTTAAGTATTGTTGGCAACTTAGGAGATAAGTCGTACCTAAGAATGTTGGGGATTGGTGACCTTAAGGTTTGGAGTTAGGTCGTGTGATGGATGGTAAGGGTTTAGGTCGTAGACGACCTAAAAGGAAGGAGACTTTAGAGTTTCGGGCGAGTTAAGGGGTTAGCGACCTATAATAGTTCGCGACCTAAGGAGTCGCCGTGTTAGCGACCTAAGGGGTTAGCTTGTTAGCGACCTAGGAGTTGCCGTGTTAGCGACCTAAGGGGTTAGCTTGTTAGCGACCTAAGGGGTTAGCTTGTTAGCGACCTAGGAGTTGCCGTGTTAGCGACCTAAGGGGTTAGCTTGTTAGCGACCTAGGAGTTGCCGTGTTAGCGACCTAAGGGGTTAGCTTGTTAGCGACCTAGGAGTTGCCGTGTTAGCGACCTAAGGGGTTAGCTTGTTAGCGACCTAGGAGTTGTCGTGTTAGCGACCTAAGGAGTTAGCTTGTTAGCGACCTAAGGAGTCAGCTTGTTAGCGACCTAAGGAGTTAATAGTTGGCGACCTTAAGAGAGGCTATGTGTTAGGTCGTAACACTGTTAGGTCGCGTAGGTTGCTAAGTTGTTAGGTCGCTAGGATTTAGGTCGCGTAGATCTATCTGTTAGGTCGGAGAGTCTTAGGTCGGAGAGGCTTAGGTCGGAAACGACCTAGGGAGATAGCCGAGTTAAGCGACTTAAGGAAATTTCTGCTATAAATAGGAGGGGTTGTTCTCACTTTTTGGGATCCGGATTTTGAAGCGACGAAGTGCTGCCATTTTGAGAGCTCGACTTCTACACTTCTTCACTTCTTTTCTCCACTCTAATCTAGTGCTTCCATCCATCCAAATCGAAGATCAAAATTGAAGATTCAAGAGCTTAGATTGAAGATCTTCATCTTTTCAAGAGAGATTTCTTCATTTGAAGCGGATTTGTTATAGATCTAGCTTAGTTCTTCGCTGTCCAGATCTGAAGTTGATATCTTTTGGATTGTTTAGGTGATTTGGTGAGTGGTGATTATCTCTCACACGGATCCAAGGGAGTATATCGGATTGTTGGCTCGATTTGGTGTTAAAATAGAGATTTCCATGCATTTTCTTCATCCTATGTGTAGATCCATATAGATCCATTGTCCATGATGATGTTACATCCATTTTATCATATGTTAACCTATGCAAGTTCATCCATCAAGTTTGTAGAGATATAATCCATGTTTTCATGCTTATTTGACTTTCAACTCTTTAATTACGAAAATGCCATTATTGTTAAAATTGTCTTCTTAGATCATATTTGAATGCTTGATTGCTTGGATTGATGTTTGATTTGATTGATTGTTATGAACTAGATGATTGATGATTAGATTAGATCGAAGATGATTCAAAAGCTAAGGGAAAGGCTCTTGAATTGGAAAAGCTGCTCGTGGCATATGTAGCGGGATGATGAAGCTCTTATGCATAGATTCGATGATGTGATGATGAGATGAGGCTTTGCGAGGATGTAATGAAGCGAGGCAATCATGTGACGAAGACTTGGTCTAATCCAGACGGGATCATTCCAAGCATGTTGATAACTCGGTGATATGATTCGAGTTGAGGATAATGAATGGATATGAGAATAGTCGTCGAGGAGGATGACTAGGAGGCTTGGATAGCATCGTTGTTGAAGGTTCTAGCATGCTCTAAGCAAGAGTACGTTTGGGCAGATTCGATAGTCCCAACGGCCAACTGTTGATGGTCGAGTACTCTGGGCAGATTCGATAGTCCTAGGCACGGGCTGCGACGACGTGCGGGAGTTATGTCTAGAACCGGGGTTTCCATTAGCCCTTGACGGACGGCTGAAAGAATGTGCCGGTCATTCAATTAACGGTGATATCGAAGCAATGATAACAGTGATAGCCAGAGTCATGGATGTTTGGTTGTATCGTCATTCGGACTCAAGAGCGGTATTTTCTGGGTGCTTATCTGATTTAGGCCTTGGTACTTGGAAAACATCGCCCTTGACTCGAGTGATAGTAGTTTTACTTTAAATTGTATGTTCTGCTATGTTCGCTTCTGCTTAGTATGTGTCTGGGGGCTATCACTGTAGAATGAGGTTGGAGTGGGAGGGTTGTATTCCTATTCCTTTTCCTTTATGCTCTTTTGGTATGTTGTTAGTTAATTTACTGCTCACTAAGACTGTTGTCTGACTCAAGGCTTTATGTTTTAATTCTTATTGCCTTGGGCTGTTCGTCCATTTTGGGACGGGCAGACTAGGTAACAGGTGACAGGTGTTGTTCTCTTCTCACGATGCTGATATCGAAGACGAGCTAGAGGGTTGCATATTATCTTCTTATTATATGTACTGGATATTCCGCTGTTTTGTATTCTCTGAGAGATTTGTAGTGAGGCTGGATGTATTGACTATGTGGATGCTTGTATTCAACTATTATGGAGTTTTATATGATGTCATTTTGTTCTGTAAAGCTTCACTATACATATGTTCTATTGTATTTTGCCCATGCGCTGTGAGTAATACGATAGATTCTGTTGTTTTTAATCTAACCTTGACAATCGTCCATGGTCGCCTGGCACACTTTACAGCGCTTATTCTCTAGATTCGGTGCAGGGGTCATGGGCGGTTGTCACATTTGGTATCAGAGCATTGGTTAATCGATTTTACCCAACGCTCGCTGAAGTAACTACGTATGAGAGACGTAATTGTATTTTGATGGATGATTACTATATATAATATAGTAGCTTAGTAGGGTTTGAGTCCTTTATGCAGTTGTTTCTCTAGATGTTCTAATCATTCCTTTTTATAGATATTGAGAATGAGTCGAAGAGGGAGACCAGCTGCTAGGGAAGGCCGTGCTACTGAAGAGACTGCTGATTACGCAGCCATGTTCGAAGCTATGATGACTTCGATCATGAGGAGGATACCAGTTCCGGGGGCAGCAGTAGATGTTGGAGTTCAAGTCCAAACTCCGAAACCAGTGGATTTTGCTAAGCTGTGCAAGGATTATACTGCTCTTGGAGGGAAGGTTTTCTTGGGAACAGAATCTACCATTGAGGTCCAGAGGTGGATAGATGCTTGTAGAAGGATCTTTGGTGATTTGGGAATTGATGATGCAACTAAGAGGAAGTTGGCATCGAGGCAGCTTCAAGGGAGAGCTTCTGATTGGTGGAACTCTATTACCATCACTACTCCGGAAGAAGAGATTACTTGGGAGCAATTCCAAGCTAGATTTGAAGCTAAGTTCATTTCTACAGCTCAGAAGTCTGTTCTGTTCAAGAAGTTTGTGGAGCTCAAGCAGGGAGGGAGATCTGTTCTTGAGTATGTTTCTGAGTTTGAAGCTTTGTCCAAGTATGCTCGGTCATATATTGAATCTGCTTATCAGAAGAATGAGAAGTTTGTGACCGGCTTGGATAGTTATCTTGGGAGACAGTTGGTGGATCATTTGGACGATTCATTTGAGAAGCTTGTGGAGAAAGCTCTCAGGCATGAGAGTCTGTTTCCTAAGGATGGATCTGTTGTTGCTGTAACCAAGGAAGAGTCTAAACCCCAGCAGGGTGGAAACAAGAAGAGGAAGCAGCAGCAGCAGAAGGGTAAGGATGGTCAGAAGAAACCGAAAGGCGAGGTGACTTGCTACAACTGTCAGCAGAAGGGCCATTTCTCGAAGGATTGTAAGAATCCGAAGGCACCGATGAAGTGTCACAACTGTGACAAGCCGGGGCATTTCAGGAAGAATTGTCCAGAACCAAGGAAGGACAGGCAGATTGTGCAAGCCTATGCTTTAGGAGCTGTTCCGTCGTCTTCGAAAGCTCCTACTGCTGAAGAGAAGGGAAAGAGTGTGGTTGTTCAAGGTACTCTTTTCCTATGTGGTGTTCCAGTTAGAGTTTTGTTTGATACTGGAGCATCGCATTCGTTTGTTTGTAATGAACTAGTAGGCCGGTTAGGTTTGGAACCGGATATTGTTGATAGGCCATTGGTTGTGACTAATCCAGTTGGGGGTTCGTCTTGTTTGTGTATGTTATGCCGTGGTCTAGTTGTATCGAGTCATGGTTGCTCTTTTGTTTGTGACTGTTTTGTTCTGAACTTTGCGGGGTTCGGGATTATCTTGGGTATGGACTGGCTTAGGAAGTATGCGGCTAAGGTTGATTGTGAGAGGCTGGAGGTGACAGTCGAGAATGTGGAGGGGCGAAAGATTGTGATACGATGTAAGCATGAAGAAGGCGTCTTCATGAGCTTCATGTATTCGCTAGTTGTTCCACGGGATGGACTGTCTTTAGTGCCAATCGCAAATGGATTCGAGGATGTCTTTGACGAAGTCAAAGGGTTGCCGCCGCATAGAGAGATCGAGTTTCGTATAGATCTAGTTGAAGGAGCCAGACCTGTTGTGATGCCTCTTAGGCGAATGGCGCCTAGGGAACAGCAGGAGTTGAGGGTGCAAGTTGATGATCTTTTGCAGAAAGGATTCATTCGGCGTAGTGTGTCCGAGTGGGGTGCACCAGTTGTGTTTGCAACCAAGGCAGATGGGTCGTTGAGATTGTGCGTCGATTATCGTGAGCTGAATAAGGTGACTAAGAAGAACAAGTATCCATTGCCGAGAATAGATGACTTGTTTGATCAGCTTCACGAAGCTAAGGTGTTTTCTCAGATGGATTTGGCAACGGGATTTCACCAGTTGAGAGTAGCTAAGGATAG
This sequence comes from Allium fistulosum, assembly GCA_030737815.1. Lineage (NCBI taxonomy): Eukaryota > Viridiplantae > Streptophyta > Magnoliopsida > Asparagales > Amaryllidaceae > Allium > Allium fistulosum. Next base: position 1,037,495,930 of record CM060907.1, on the reverse strand, counting down.
TGTGCCGAAGACTGCTTTTAGGACACCATCCGGTTTCTTTGAGTGGCTGGTAATGCCGTTTGGATTGACTAACGCGCCAGCATATTTTGTGGATCTTATGAATAGGGTGTTCAGAGATCAGTTGAACAAGTTCGTACTTGTGTTCGTGGATGATATTCTGATTTATTCCAGAACGGAGGAAGAGCACAAGACGCACTTGCGTATTGTTTTGGAGATCTTACGGAAACATCAGCTGAAGGCTAAGTTTTCGAAGTGTCACTTCTGGAAGAGTGAAGTGAGGTTCTTAGGCCATGTGATTTCTGGAAATGGAATAGCGGTTGATCCCGCTAAGGTGGCAGCAATCCAGGATTGGGTTAGACCTAAGAATGCATCTGATGTGAGAAGTTTTCTTGGATTAGCAGGATATTATCGACGGTTTATCAAAGACTTCTCCAAGATAGCTGCACCGTTAACAGGATTGACGAAGAAGAATCAAGTGTTCAGTTGGGATGCTAAGTGTGAGCAAGCTTTCGGAATCCTGAAAGAGAGATTGACGAGTGCTCCTGTTTTGACTATTCCAAGTGGGAATAATGAGATGGTGGTTTACACCGACGCATGTGGTACTGGACTTGGAGCAGTGCTGATGCAGAAGGATAAAGTTGTTGCGTATGCCAGTCGACAACTGAAGCCGCATGAAAGGAATTACCCAACTCATGATTTGGAATTAGCGGCGATTGTATTTGCTCTCAAGATGTGGAGACACTATCTATTGGGAGTTCGATTCGAGTTGTTTACGGATCACAAGTCGTTGAAGTATCTTTTCTCCCAAAAGGATTTGAATCTTCGGCAGCAACGTTGGCTAGAGTTTTTAGCATCATATGATTTTGGTATAGCTTATACTCCGGGAAAAGGTAACGCAGTGGCAGATGCGTTAAGTCGAAGACATGCAGGATTGGGAGCCATGTTTTCAGAATGGAAGAGTCTCGAGTATTTAGCTGGATTTGACTTCAGGCCTAGATGTCAATTGGAACCTGAGATGTTGGCAAACTTATCGATAAGACCCACTCTTGTGGAAAGGATTGGCGAGGGCCAAAAACGAGATGATAAGCTTGTCAAGATTATCCGTGAATTGGAATCTGGATTGGATCCAGAAAAGGATAAAGGATTCGAGGTCGATCGAGAGGGTTGGCTTCGAAAGCAAGGACGACTAGTTGTTCCCGATATAGACGAATTGAGGAGTGAAGTTCTGAAGGAAAGTCATCACTCGAAGTTGACAATCCATCCAGGTGGAAATAAGATGTATCGGGATATGAAGAGAACCTACTACTGGGAAGGTATGAAGAAAGATGTTGGAAATTTTATTTCCAAATGTATGAATTGCCAGTTGGTAAAAGCCGAACAGAAGAAGCCAAGCGGATTGCTTCAGCCATTAGAAGTTCCTACATGGAAGTGGGAACAAGTGTCGATGGATTTTATTGATGGATTGCCTAGAACCAGAACGGGAAATGAAGGGATTTGGGTCATTGTGGATCGTCTGACTAAGAGTGCACGATTCATTCCTGTTCGATCGACTAGGACTGCATCAAAGTTGGCTGAGTTGTATGTTAAGTGGATAGTTCGTTTCCATGGTATTCCGAAGAGTATAGTGAGCGATCGAGACCCATTGTTCACTAGTGGATTTTGGAAGAGCTTCCAGGAAGTCTTGGGAACCGAGTTGTGTTTGAGTACAGCTTATCGTCCCCAAACAGATGGTCAGACTGAGAGAGTCAACCGAGTTTTGGAAGATCTCCTCAGAGCTTGTGTTTTAGATTTCGGAGGATCATGGGAAGATCACCTTCATTTGGTGGAGTTTGCATACAACAACAGTTACCAGTCAAGCATTGGTATGGCACCGTATGAGGCATTGTATGGAAGACCGTGTAACTCTCCAACATGTTGGTTGGAAATTGGAGAAAAGCTGATACTTGGGCCAGAGATGATTCGTCAGACTTCAGATTGCATAGAGATCATTCGGCAACGAATGAAGGCAGCCCAAGACCGTCAGAAGAGTTATGCTGATAAGCGTCGGAAGGATTTGGAATTCGACGTAGGAGATATGGTTTTTGTGAAGATTTCTCCACTGAAGAATGTTATCCGATTCGGAAAGAAAGGTAAATTGACTCCGAGATTTGTTGGACCATTCCCAATCATCGAGCGAATTGGAAAGCTCGCTTATAGATTGGAGTTACCGGAGAAGATGTCGGGTGTGCACAATGTTTTTCATGTATCTTATCTACGGAAGTATGTGCACGACTCGAATACAGTGGTTTCTGCTGATAGCTGTGAAGACTTAGAAGTTGATCCAGTCGATAGAAGACCTCGTAAGCCGCTTCATGTTGTTGAAACCGACACGAAACAGCTCAGGAGGAAGGTAGTTAAGTTGCTCAAGATACAATGGAGTGATGATGATAACGACTGTACGTGGGAGGTGGAAGAGAGGATGAAGGCAGCTCATCCTGAACTCTTCAAGGTATGGCCCTAAGGTGTCGTCTCATCTCGCGATATTGTAACTTGTTCTAAGTCTTAGAATTCTGTACGCTAAGCTAGAATTGGATGCATGGTTTGTTGATTGCTATGGATGGTAGGCGTACAGAATAGCCTTTGATTGCCTTGTTTGCTTGGAATTTCGGGGGCGAAATTCCTAAGGGGGAGAGAATGTAACGACCCGTATTTTACAGATCGAAAAGTTTGTCAAAATCTGGGATTTTCAGCATTTTCTAGTTGTTCCAGATCTTGGTTGAAATTTGCCCAAGTCCTAGGTCGTACGCGACCTAGAGGTTAGTTAAGTATTGTTGGCAACTTAGGAGATAAGTCGTACCTAAGAATGTTGGGGATTGGTGACCTTAAGGTTTGGAGTTAGGTCGTGTGATGGATGGTAAGGGTTTAGGTCGTAGACGACCTAAAAGGAAGGAGACTTTAGAGTTTCGGGCGAGTTAAGGGGTTAGCGACCTATAATAGTTCGCGACCTAAGGAGTCGCCGTGTTAGCGACCTAAGGGGTTAGCTTGTTAGCGACCTAGGAGTTGCCGTGTTAGCGACCTAAGGGGTTAGCTTGTTAGCGACCTAAGGGGTTAGCTTGTTAGCGACCTAGGAGTTGCCGTGTTAGCGACCTAAGGGGTTAGCTTGTTAGCGACCTAGGAGTTGCCGTGTTAGCGACCTAAGGGGTTAGCTTGTTAGCGACCTAGGAGTTGCCGTGTTAGCGACCTAAGGGGTTAGCTTGTTAGCGACCTAGGAGTTGCCGTGTTAGCGACCTAAGGAGTTAGCTTGTTAGCGACCTAAGGAGTTAGCTTGTTAGCGACCTAAGGAGTTAATAGTTGGCGACCTTAAGAGAGGCTATGTGTTAGGTCGTAACACTGTTAGGTCGCGTAGGTTGCTAAGTTGTTAGGTCGCTAGGATTTAGGTCGCGTAGATCTATCTGTTAGGTCGGAGAGTCTTAGGTCGGAGAGGCTTAGGTCGGAAACGACCTAGGGAGATAGCCGAGTTAAGCGACTTAAGGAAATTTCTGCTATAAATAGGAGGGGTTGTTCTCACTTTTTGGGATCCGGATTTTGAAGCGACGAAGTGCTGCCATTTTGAGAGCTCGACTTCTACACTTCTTCACTTCTTTTCTCCACTCTAATCTAGTGCTTCCATCCATCCAAATCGAAGATCAAAATTGAAGATTCAAGAGCTTAGATTGAAGATCTTCATCTTTTCAAGAGAGATTTCTTCATTTGAAGCGGATTTGTTATAGATCTAGCTTAGTTCTTCGCTGTCCAGATCTGAAGTTGATATCTTTTGGATTGTTTAGGTGATTTGGTGAGTGGTGATTATCTCTCACACGGATCCAAGGGAGTATATCGGATTGTTGGCTCGATTTGGTGTTAAAATAGAGATTTCCATGCATTTTCTTCATCCTATGTGTAGATCCATATAGATCCATTGTCCATGATGATGTTACATCCATTTTATCATATGTTAACCTATGCAAGTTCATCCATCAAGTTTGTAGAGATATAATCCATGTTTTCATGCTTATTTGACTTTCAACTCTTTAATTACGAAAATGCCATTATTGTTAAAATTGTCTTCTTAGATCATATTTGAATGCTTGATTGCTTGGATTGATGTTTGATTTGATTGATTGTTATGAACTAGATGATTGATGATTAGATTAGATCGAAGATGATTCAAAAGCTAAGGGAAAGGCTCTTGAATTGGAAAAGCTGCTCGTGGCATATGTAGCGGGATGATGAAGCTCTTATGCATAGATTCGATGATGTGATGATGAGATGAGGCTTTGCGAGGATGTAATGAAGCGAGGCAATCATGTGACGAAGACTTGGTCTAATCCAGACGGGATCATTCCAAGCATGTTGATAACTCGGTGATATGATTCGAGTTGAGGATAATGAATGGATATGAGAATAGTCGTCGAGGAGGATGACTAGGAGGCTTGGATAGCATCGTTGTTGAAGGTTCTAGCATGCTCTAAGCAAGAGTACGTTTGGGCAGATTCGATAGTCCCAACGGCCAACTGTTGATGGTCGAGTACTCTGGGCAGATTCGATAGTCCTAGGCACGGGCTGCGACGACGTGCGGGAGTTATGTCTAGAACCGGGGTTTCCATTAGCCCTTGACGGACGGCTGAAAGAATGTGCCGGTCATTCAATTAACGGTGATATCGAAGCAATGATAACAGTGATAGCCAGAGTCATGGATGTTTGGTTGTATCGTCATTCAGACTCAAGAGCGGTATTTTCTGGGTGCTTATCTGATTTAGGCCTTGGTACTTGGAAAACATCGCCCTTGACTCGAGTGATAGTAGTTTTACTTTAAATTGTATGTTCTGCTATGTTCGCTTCTGCTTAGTATGTGTCTGGGGGCTATCACTGTAGAATGAGGTTGGAGTGGGAGGGTTGTATTCCTATTCCTTTTCCTTTATGCTCTTTTGGTATGTTGTTAGTTAATTTACTGCTCACTAAGACTGTTGTCTGACTCAAGGCTTTATGTTTTAATTCTTATTGCCTTGGGCTGTTCGTCCATTTTGGGATGGGCAGACTAGGTAACATGTGACAGGTGCTGTTCTCTTCTCACGATGCTGATATCGAAGACGAGCTAGAGGGTTGCATATTATCTTCTTATTATATGTACTGGATATTCCGCTGTTTTGTATTCTCTGAGAGATTTGTAGTGAGGCTGGATGTATTGACTATGTGGATGCTTGTATTCAACTATTATGGAGTTTTATATGATGTCATTTTGTTATGTAAAGCTTCACTATACATATGTTCTATTGTATTTTGCCCATGCGCTGTGAGTAATACGATAGATTCTGTTGTTTTTAATCTAACCTTGACAATCGTCCATGGTCGCCTGGCACACTTTACAGCGCTTATTCTCTAGATTCGGTGCAGGGGTCATGGGCGGTTGTCACAAGCAATAACTCAAGTTCTACTAATCCAATTAGCATGAAACTTATAGGTTAAACATATTACAACATGGAGAAGTTCCTATAGGGATCGCACCCCAAAATTCCTCCAAAATAGGGATCAGCTTCGATCCTTATTTCTTGGGATTTGGGCCATGTGGTTCCTCCTGTGGGTCCATATGGTTTTGGAGATCCTTCATACCAAATTTTTAGGAAGATATTTCACCGTCTTCCTCTATAAATACAAACTTGATTGTTCATTTTGGGGACTTTTATGTTGCTGGTTGCTTTATAATCTATTGTAACTAAGGATTTTCATTTGATCCATATTGTACTCAGTTTACAAAGTGATTAATAAAAGTTATCTATTTATAGTGGACATAAGCAAAAAAACGTTAAACCACTATAAAATATCGTGTCTCCATTATTTGCTTGTGTCTTATTGCTATATTACCATATTCTCTCTGTTTACATTTAGTATTCTTCATTTATATCTCTATAAAATCTCTATTGGGTGTTTGTGCCAATTTTTGGTGCAAACATTTTGGTGGTTTTACTGAAAGAGAGATTCTCAGCTCTATATGGATTCCTTTGTTGCTATTATTGCATAAATCTTCGGAAGAGATCCAAAATTATCTTCAAGTATTTTATCCATTCTATTTAGATTTTCAAAAGTCTAAGGAAAACTGTAAATAATGGTTAGGAACACCAGATCTACCTCTCAAACCACAGAAGAAAACGAGAACGCTAGCATCCAGCAAGAAGGCCCGAGCAATCTACCAGGAGATGTTAATTATGCCAATCGAGTTGATGTCCAGAATCTAGCCGATTCCATTATAAGGGCTAATTTCCAGAATCTGATAGGAGAGCTCGTGGATATCCACTGACAGTTGAACCAGTTTATTCAAGCCAATATCAATCTGATGAATCAACTCAGGGAGCAACAACGCGGGAAAACTAGGAGAGAGCCAACCCTTATTCTATATCAAAGAGTTCTAGTTCATCAGATGACTATAATAGATGTAGGCATCGTAGGACATATGGATATCATGCAGAAACATCCGGACATCAACAGGCAATCTAACCTGGGTTGCCAGGACCGATCAGGCCTGATCCCTCCTCCAAAGGAGGAAATATGACTTCTCCCAGTGGAGCACGAGCTGGAGTCACCGCGGTTGATTTGGATGCTGGGGTTCAGGTGTATGCAGACCAGTTACCTTCCCGAAATGTCGATGAAGTGAATGCACATGATATGCATCGAGAGGATGTTGAGCCAAGAAGGTGTGGAACGGCCCGTAGACATCGACCAGACTATTCACGTGAGGTGGAGCATGACTACAACTTGGCTCCAACTATCCAAAAGCTGGACTTGTCAGCTATTAATAGACAGTTAGTAAGGGAAAGCCAATGCTTGACCAATGATGATTAGGGGATCTCGAGAAGTCATTCCCTGCTCACCGAAAATTTCCTACTTGTGGAGTATCCAAGGAGGTTCAACATGCCATCGATGCCTGCCTACGAGGGAAAAAATCTGACCTTAATTAAGCAACACATCATAAGATATGAATGGCTGATGGATTCTGCACTATTTGATAATGCAACAAAATGCTAATGTTTTTCTATTACTCTCTCTGGCATTGCAACAATGTGGTTTACGAGATTACCCCCACGGTCAATCTCTAGATTTGACGAAATCGCAACAAAATTTGTGGATCAGTTCTGTATGCATGCAACTCATCCAAAAGATGTAATGTCCCTATCAAGCGTGATCCAGGCTCCAGGAGAATTGTTGAAAGACTATTTAGAGAGATTTCATACAGCCGTCATAGAAGTCAGTAATCCGAATGACCATTCAACATTGGCGGTAACAAGAGGGATTGATCTAGAATCTAACTTTGGTGATTGATTAGCTGGTAAACCATTTGTGATGTTGGAGTGTTTCTATGCAAAAAAGCTCAATATTTGAGGAAAGAGGAAGCTAGGTTCTCTAGGTAAGAAAAATATTTGAGACTGAGTGGAGAGGGAGTACAGAATAACATTGCACTGAAACAGTCTGGGGAGAGTTCCGAAAAAGTTCAAGTAAATGTCCAAAATAAAGCGAATCAGCAAAAAAAGGCAGTGATCGAAACCGTAAGTGAAAGCAGGATTCTAGTAGAGGAAAGTCTAGGATTCCAATGTATGATACGTAAAAATCACTGAATACATCCCAAGAGAACGTTTACTTATCTACCTACAACATCACGTAGTATACGAAGCCACCTCCGAAAGAGTCGACGAACAAGCAAAAGCAGACCGAAAAATATTGATAGTTCCATGAATGCTTTGGTCATAACACAAACGTATGTAGACATCTCTAGGATGTTATCGAGAAACTGACCCGGGAAAGAAAATTACAGCAGTTTGTTATAGTCCCGCAGGATGGGGGGTAGGGGATATCCGACCCCAACTAAGGACAAGTACCATACTGGGCCGAGGAGCTTGCACAGACTGGTGGAAGATTAGTGATCAATACAATAGTTGGAGGACCGCATCCAGCTGATAAGAGATGGTATGAGACGAAGCGCTATGCTAACGCAATCAAGCAAATGAATTTTGAGTGTTGTTCAAGTACAGAAGATGAGGCTCCGATAAAACAAAAGCGTACAATGGTAGACGATATTAGATTCAGAAACAGAGATGCAGACAAGGTGAAGGCACCTGATGATCGAACCAATGGTTATTTTGGCCATGATCGGCCTCGCCTTAGTGAGAAGGATCTTGGTTGACTATGGAAGTTCCATGAATATAATTTTCAAAAAAGCTTACGATCAGATGAGGATGGAAGCCAAGGACTTAAAACCGTCTAAAGCTTGCATTCATGGCTTTAATGATGTTGCGACCGAAGCTGTTGGTTATGTCGAATTGCCCGTAGAGTTAGGAGAAGGGGACCGCAGGAGGGTGCAGATGTTACCGTTTGTTGTCTTGGATGTTGACTCTCCTTATAATGCTTTTTTTGGGCCAATCAGCCCAAGCTAAATTTCGGGTAGCTCTTTTCACATGGTGTTGGACTTTGAAGTTCCCAACTGATAACGGTGTTGGAGTTGTGCATGGTGATCAAGCGACCGGACATGCCTGCTATGTGACTGAATTGAGAGATGCTCGGTGGAAGGAGAAAGGTAAGGGTATGGACAAGCATTTTTGCATCCAAGCCACCGAAGATTGATAATCAGCGTCTGGGCTTGGTTCGGGCTATAGTCAGTTCTTTAAAGACATAGATCCGAGGGATGATGAGGAGGAGCTCAAAGAAACCAAGGCTGCACCGGTTGAGCTGACAATCGACATCATGGTCAGTTATAATGACCTGTCACAGGTCCTAAAGATCGAATCATAGCTCATCCCCACGATTATGAAAGAACTTACTGGTTTTCTCCAAGCTAATCTTGACATGTTTGCTTGGACTCACTCTAACATGTTGTGATCTCACATACCATTGCAAGCCACACATTAAATATCAACCCGAGGCATGTCCCGGTAAAATAGAAAAGGCATGACATGGATCCAGAGAGATCTGCCACCCTTAAAGAGGAGGTGGACAGACTCAAGAGCAATGGGTTTATTCGCGATTCCCTTTACCCTAAATGGGTGTCTAATCCTATACTTGTGAGAAAGACAAATGGAAAGTGGAAGACATGTGTTATGTACTGGGATTTAAACAAAGCATGCCCGAAAGATAGTTTTCCCCTTCCGATAACTGACCAGCTGGTGAACTCTACCACATGACACGAGTTGCTATCTTTCATAGATGCGTACTATGGATATAATCAAATCTCAATGCACATTCCTGACCAGGAACACACCAGCTTTATTACCGATGTTGGATTGTATTTCTATGAGGTAATGCCATTTGGATTGAAGAATGATGGAGCAACTTATCAGCGCCTGGCCAACCGAATGTTTAAAGATGAAATTGGAAAGACGATGGAGGTATATGTGAATGATATGCTCGTGAAGTCATGACAATCAAGCGACCACATTAGAGACTTAGCAGAGATGTTCAATATCCTCCAATATTACAAAATAAATATCAATCCTCTGAAATGTTCTTTTGGCGTTGCATCAGGAAAGTCCTTAGATTTCATCATCAATGCTCATGAAATCGAAGCTAATCACAAGAAGATTCGAGCAATTCGCAACATCCAAGTGCCAAGGATCATCAAGCAAATACAGAGTCTAAATGGGAAGGTTGCTGCCCTAAGTCGATTTATTTCTAGAGCCACCAACAAATGCGTTCCTTTCTTCAACTTGATTAGAAGAGGGAAAATGAACTTTAATGGATACAAGACTTTAAAGATGCATTCTTTTGATTAATGGCGAAATTTCCTATCGATTAGAAAATCGCTGAAAAATTATAATAAAAATAACCGCAAGCGCACGGCGTACAATTATAGTACGTGGTAAGTACGGATCTATCCTTAGGGAATTGAAGTGATTTAAAATTCTACTCAATCAAATTAACCAATAGTTTGAAGTGGTTTAAGCTAAAAATGTAAAAAACTAACAAAGGAAAGTGAATAAAAATACGAGAGTAGAAGGCAATTTGGAGGCAATTTCCTTCTCACGATCACATAAATCAACATAATGAAATTATGATCTCTCTTTTTTGGTCATTAGTGAATTTAGTTGATGTGTTTATCATAAGTATGGTCTATTGTGCTATTAGTTAGCACAACATAAACCATAAAATTTTAACATACGCTTCAAACCACTTGTTAACTCTCATGAAAATGATAGTGGAATCAAAAATTAAATCTGTCCTAAGCATGATCTATTTACTATTGGTTAGTAATATAGATCATCAAATTTTGATTCTAAAATCCACTTCATTACCATAATCATATGTAGATGAAGAGGTAATTTGTGTTTATGTTTGTTTAAGCATAGTCTATTTGGTGTCAACAACATAGGCTATTAAATTCAAAGTTAAATAACAAAATTTTCATGAAGCATAAACAAAGAATTTTTTTTAGCAAATATGATGAATCTACATGATTAAGAGAGCTTCATTACCCCTAAATTAAAGGAGTTTAGCTTCTCATATTTGTTATCATTTCAACAAATGTAGATTGTAACATAAACTAAATAAGAGGAAAATGAGATCTAACTAATTTGCATGTAAATAAATCTACTCTACTTGCAAGAATTAAAACTACATTAACTGCATAAAGGAAAGAACAATGTTTGATGGCTAAATCTTTATCGAATTAGAAAAATTAGCCGAAAAATTTTAAAGAAAATTACCGCAAGCACACGGCGTACAATGTTAGTATGTGGCGAGTACGGGTCGATCTACAGGGAATTGTGTAGATTTAAAATTTCTATTCAATCAAATTAAACTAAGAATCGAAAGTGTGGTTAAATACAAAAAATTGCAAAAACTAACTACTATAAAGGTGAATAAAAACTATGAGATTAAAAAATGATTTAGAGATAAATCCACTCTCAAAATCACATAAATCAACACAACATGAAATTATGATCTCTCTTTTGGTCATTAGTGAATCTAGTTGATATGTTTATCATAAGTATGGCCTATTTGTGCTATTAATTAGTCTAACATAAACCATCAAACCATAACACGTCCACTAAACCACTTTTTAACTCTCATGAAAATAACAATGAACTTGAGAATAAAATCTATTCTAAACATGATCTATTAACTATTGATTAGAAATATAGACCATCAAATTTTGATTTTAAAATCCACTTCGTTACCATAATCATATGTAGATGAAGAGGTAATTTATTTTTTTGTTTGTTTAAGCATAGCCTATTTGGTGGCAACAACATAGGCTATCAAATTCAAAGCTAAAACAACAAGTTTAACCACATCAAACATTTCCATTAAGCACGAAAAGAGATCAAAAATATGCATCATGTTGAATCTACATTATTAAGAGAGCTTCATTACCCCTAAATTGAAGGGGTTTAGCCTCTCATATTTGTTATCAATTCAACAAATGTAGAGTTTAACATGAAACAAAAACAGGAGGAAAAAATGCAAGCTAATTAAAAAGAGAGCTAATTAAAATAAGATAAAAGCTAATCTACTTGCATAAATAAATCTAAACTACTACCATGGAAGGAAAGAAAGCATGTAAATAGAAAAGAGAATGAATTAAAATTGCATAAAAAATAAAATTACATGAAAGAAGAAAATGGCTAAGTAGCCATGAAAAAGAAAGAGAGCTTATATTTATTTTTGAGCCTAAAACTAAACTAACTAAAGAGGAGGCTAAGAGATTAATTACATGAACATATGGGGTATTTACACAAGCCTAAAACCCCAATGCATATTTTTAGGGACTACCCAAAATACCATTTTAGGAAGTGTGGCCACCAAGTTATCATTAACAAGTAATTAATCCATCATTAAATGTGCATGTGCTTTTAATATCCACTAACATTTCCATTAGATCCTAATGGTTGATCATGGTAAGTGGGTAGGTGTGATCCTCCATGATGCATAAAATGATTTATTTCCCATTTCATATTTTTTCTTCTCTTATGCATGCATATCTTCATGAAACCCTCATCCATTTCTCATCCAATTTTCCTGCAAATAAAAATAAAATACCAAGTAAATATTATCAAAATTAATATATGCACAAAAATGACCATTTTGCCCCTATATGAAGATGAATAAATGATGATTTGATGACATTTGAAATTTTGGTTTAAACTTATTAAAATATCTTATATGCTCATTTATTTAATTAAATTCGATTAAATATGAAAGTAAAAATATGCACAGGTACGTGCACATCAAATACCCCTACACTATTCTTTTTATTCATCCTCGAATAAATTTAAAACTAAGATAAATCCGTTTTCATAAGGAGCATGATTGCATTGAGCATATGCAACAAGCCGTTAAACCTTTAGGTGTCCCTAGTAGGACGAGTGTTTTCTTGTGAGGGTTTTCAGTGGATACTACCCACAAAATCCAAATGCAAAGTGAAAAATTCCTAAATGCAAGATTTATTTACGAAGATATGGCTACAAGTTTTTGAAAATATCTCAAATGAAGAATTTACTTTTAAATTAACACGAATAAGTTAAATATAAGTTCTGATCATTATCAAGAACTTTAAGTCCTTTTACTTATCAAAATTTTCAACAAAAATTAAGTTATCATAACAAATAGACGATAGTTTGGCTAGTTGTTTCAGTTAATAACACAATGTAACTATGAAATGGATCCTTAGTAGATTATCAAAGTTTTTCAAAGTGGTATTTCATTTCTTTTGAATAACAAGTCAAATCAAATAAGTAAAAATAGTGCTTGGATTTCAATTGCTTACTCTCTCTTTATTTGAAAATTTTATTGATATTAACAATATTTACATATGCCTAACTCGGAAAATTGAGGCCAGATATATTACCAATGCACTGCCTTTCGGGCTTACGTGAGGGAAATACAGAGTGTGGCGAGTGAACACACCAGTGTTACACCTATCGACTGTAGGCATTATTAATAAAAAAAATTATATACATACACCTAACTCAAATAAACTGAGGCCAGATATACCGATCATGCACTGCCTTTCGGGCTTACGTGAGAAAGATACAGAGCATGGTGTGTGTATACACTTGCATGTGAACATATGACTCTAGGGGTTTCTTAATTTTATAAAAACCATTTTTTTGTTTTATATACATATACATATTATATATATATATATTCTTTTGTCTTTTTTCTCTTTTTTTGTTTTTTTTTTGTTTTTTTTTAAAAGAGAATTTTGCAAAATCATCTTGGCACCATTTAACTTAGAAGATCAAAATCGTTATAGCCTTTACTTTAAATCCACCACCTTTTTAAACAAAGATTTTTAATTAGGATATACTTCATAATTATCACCATGAACCTTCCTATATACTAGTTAAACCATAGTTACTTTTAATCAAATTTCATTTTTATTTTTGTTAAGACAAACAAATTTTCAAAAATTTTAATTTAATAACCAAAACCATATATTTATCATATAGTGTTTCTTCAAAAGTAATTAAAAAGAAAATTTGATTTTGGGAATTTTTTTTATTTTTCAAATTTTTTGAGTTTTGGAAGGAAAAAGACAAAAAATAGACCATGAAAAATCAAAAAGAACATGAGACCCCCCCCCCACACTTGATTTTGACTGTGTCCCCACACTTAACCTAAGTGAAAGAAGAAAAATAAAATAAAATTAAAAATGCGACCTATATTTACATGAAAATGAAATGATTCTTATTTACATGACATCAGAAAATATACTGTTAAAGAGTAAATAAAACGACCTTCCAAAGAGCAATTCATTTGTCTCGTCAAGTATGAGAGACTTGGCTCAAGCGCAGAAAGCCAAACCATAAAAGATTCCAGGGTTGAATATTAATTTGGAAAAACGAATGTCGTTTTATTAAAAATCGAATGAGTTATTTTATTTTCAATGATTTTCGGGATTGATAGAACAATTGGTTGAAATTCAAGTTTATCATTAAAATTTCTTCAGAATTATCCATTTCAAAATCAAAATGGTGATTTAAATCTTCCCCTTCGAAATTGAACAACTCATCTTCGAAAAGTCCAAAGAATTTTTGTTCACGAAATTCATCTTCCTTTGTTGGATTATCAACAACTTCATTGCATGTATCAAGTTTAAAATCCAAAGTTGTTGTATTCAATTTGTCAAAATTAGAAAAAGGAAGATCGAATTTTAAATCGAGTTTCTCACCCTCAAAAGAATTGAAATCCAACTCGATTACCATATTTTCAACAACTTCATTAAGATTGTTTCAATTTCAAAAGTTGTTATTTGAAAATCATCAATTTTGATAAAAGGTGGATTATTATTTGACTCGTCAATCGTTTGGGTTGTGATTTTGTTGCTCACGTCGTTTCATATATGTTTCAAACAACAAATTCGTGTGATCATTGTAAATCTCTACCACTTGCTCAACAAAGTCAAATTTATAATTATTAATTTGAAAATTTCCAGCTAGAACTTTTTGAGAATGAAAATTATCAATCGCATCGTAATTGAAATTATTCTCATTGCCAAAATCATTTAAAAACCGGTTCATATTTCCATTTTGACTTTGAAATTCATTTTGGAGTTCAAAGTTGTATTGGCATGAGTTATAATCGAAATCATTTGAATTTTGAAGAGAATTCAAATCTTGATTATTTTGAAATCCTTGGCTTGTGTTATTGCACAAATATTCATTATACAAATCATTTATCATTTGATCATTTTGTGTAGAGAGTTCAAGTAAAGACGAAATAGTTTCAATACACTTTTCAAGAGTTGAGGGTTGCACATCAATTTGAAAACTTTATGGTTCAAAATTCGAATTGTTTATACAAGAGTTGTCATTGAAATATTTGTAAGAATTTGGTGTGAAAATATATGGATTATGTTGATTTTCATAACTATTGTAAAATTCCGACAAGTAAAAAAATTCGGACATTTTCAAGATTTTTTTTTCTTTTGGATTTTTTTTAAATGGAAAAGTATTTACCAAAGAGAATTCATTTTTTAAAAGGAGAAATTTGATTTTTATTTTATTATTTTTTTTGGAATTTCAATTTTTTTATAAGTTTTTTTTCTTCTGTTTTTGAAAAGATTATATTTTTTCTTTAGATTTTTGAATTTCTAAAAAAACTAACTTAATTTTTTTTGGATTTTTGATTTTGATTGAAATATTTCAAAGGAAAGGATTTAAAAACTAAGTTAAGGAATATTTACAAATTTTTTTAGATTTCGAATTTGAATTTTTTTTAAATATGCATGAACTAATGCAACTAAATGAATGTAAAGGACTTAATTACAAATTTTCTATCCTACGTAGTTCCTAACCTAAAATTGTATAATCATAGTTTGTCTTAATCCAACAAGGTAGTTCTTAAGCAGCTAACGAACAAGATTTATCGGCTCACCATGAATCACCGTAGCAATGCAGCCGAAGGTTTAAGTACCTTCGAAGAAATAACCACTATAATATTTACGAATCACCGTAATAATTATAAATGGTTATTGCTCTACCATAGCCTAGACACCAAGAAATTAAATTGTCAAAAGAGGACAACTTGTCAATATATAATTAAGTCCTAGAAGATGGCACCCTTACGATGTGTAACCTTTTATTATTAACAAATTCTAAGATGAAATGCAAAACTGAAATTAAACATACATTAACAATGCAACTACGAATGAATTTTTTTTGTTTTTGTTTTTGAAAACTTTTTTATATACAATCAAACAACAATGCTCAGAAAATAAAAACAAGAGATGATGGCACGATACCAAAGCGTGCAGAATTATTAGCAAATTTTATTTTAAGCAGCAATTTTTTTTAAGCAAGCTAAGCACAGCGGTTCTTCTCCTTTTCGATTTTCTACAACCTGAGACTAAAAAAAGATATATATAGTTATATATATATATTTATATATATATCAAGAGAAGGAACTTAAAACAAATGAAAAAACAAAAACAAAACAAATTCAAACTTATTTTCTTTTCTTTTTTTTAAAAAAGCAACAAAAGGAAAATGAAAACAAATTTAAATGACTACTTAAATAAATAAAATGAAAAAAGACAAAGACAAAGGCAAAAACAAAGAAATTTGTCCCTTTTTTAATATCAAAGAAGTAACTAAAATAAATGAAAATCAAAACAAAATGAAATCAAAAAAAACCAAAGATATATCTTTTTTCTTTTTTTCTAAACAAAAAAAAACAAGAATATAACAAAAGAAAACTTAAAACAAAGGAAAAACAAAACTAAACAAATTGGAAAAACAAAGGAAAACCAAAACAAACCTTTTTTCTTTTCTAATAATAAAGAAAACTAAACAATTAAAAGAAAAGAAACAAACTAAAAAAAATTGTATTCAAGCCTACAAGCCAACAAACCCAGCCTGACTAAAAAAAAGATAATCAAAACACTTCACAAAAAGATAATCAAAACACTTCACAAATCCTCAATCGAAATAACACAATTCTGAGCACTAAATTTCGCGAATCGAAATAACACAAATCAGAGCACAAAATTCCTCAATTTGATTTGCGGCTAGGGTTGAGGAGGTGGCTATTTGGGATAATCGGTATAAGATTTTGGTTTTGGGTGTTTTCTAAATGGTTCGATTAGGCGATTATGGGTGGTCACGATGGTAGCGGAGTGTTGGTTGCAATTGCAGAATGGTATGTAGTGATGGTACTTGTTGTTGAATGAAGACTGTGGGTTGTAGTAGTGATAACAAGTTGGAGGAATGATGTAGTGGTTGCTGATTGATGATGAAGTTTTGGTCAGTGGTAGCGGTACACTATGCAGAGACTTGTATGTATGAAGTTGTAGGCTTTAGGTGGTGGAGCTGCAGAGGTTGGAAGTTTGATGAAGTGTGAATTTGTTTATAGTTGGAAGGCAGCTAGTATGTAATTGAAATGTTTGCACAGACTTGTTTATTTGGTGATGTGGAAGAACAGTGTAGGGGTGTTTTTACAGGGTGATTTTTGGGGTGGTGTGAGTGTGGATGCGTGGCAGTAATGTGTGGTGGCTGGAATTTTGTGAATGATGGTAGGAGGTTGTAGCAGATGTTTGGAGTGGCGAGGTAGTAGCATGCAACGGTGGACAGAGGGATTGATTGGTTGATGTAAGTAGCAAGGCAGGGATGTGATCAGGGATGAAGGGGAAGGCAGTTTATACTGAAGTGAAAAGAGTTGAGTTATTGGTTTGTATAGGCCTGTTTTTGGTTGTGGATATGAAGTAATGGAGATGGGGTTGTGGTCAGGTGGCAGTGATATGGAGATGTAGCTGCTGTTAGGTTTGAAGTGGCAGTAATTTAAAGTGAACAGAAGGGGATGTGGAGCACTGGTGGTAAGGCAGTAGTTTTTGTATGCAGTGGCAAGGGTTTGTGACAGTATTGGAAAGTGAATGAAGTGTGCAGTGGGTGATGTAATGGATGTTTGTACAGTGAAATGGAGTGGTTGTGTTGGATATGAGGAGTAGCAACAAGTACAGAGGTAAGTGGATGACAGTTTGTTATGATCAGGTGTTGATGTGGAGCACTGGAAATTGGCAGTGCCAGAGGTGTAGTAGAAAGTAGCAGTGTGGATGTTGAAGGAGAGTTTCAGGCGGAAGTTAAGGCAATTTCGGGGAATGTCTGTATATGTATGAAGTCAGTTAGTGATGTGTGCACTGTGTTGATGCACAGAAATGCACTGTGTGTATGTTGGCAAGTTTGGGCAGCAGTTTGGTGGATGTAATGATGAAGGTGTGAAGGGGTATTGAGATGGTGGCAGGATGATGGCCAATGGAGTGTGTAAATGAGAGTGTTGTAAATGCAGCAAAAGCAATGAGGCTGAAGTGGTGCTAAAATGATAGCAGGGTGCAATGTTTGTATGCATGTACGTTGAATAGAGATGGATGATGCACTACTGTCTGTGTTGTTGTCTGGTGTAGCAGCAGTTGAAGTGGTGGAGAACTCTTAGATGAAGGGGTGATGACTGTTTGGTTGTGATAGTGAGTGGTAATATGTATGGTTGAAGCAGTAGGCGGTTTGATGGTGGAAGTAATGTGGAAGTTGACAGCAGCAAGCAGTGGGGTGTTATGGTTGCACTGGTACACTGATATAAACAATTTGAAATATGGATGCACTGATACAAACAGTAATGTTATGGTTGCACTGATACAAACAGCAGCAAGCGGTTTGAAGAGTAGAAGGAGATATGTAGGATGGTGGATATCAGAGAAGTGTTCAGAGACAAATGTTTTTATTCGGTGGTTTCATTAGTGGAAGAAGACTGGAGCAAGGGGGTTATGTAAGGAATGTAGGCAAGTGGACAACTGGTGGAGTTATAGTTTTACGTAACAGTTTGTGGCTGAAGGGATGTGATACGACCTCATTACGTAGAACTCACCCCTAAAAGCTAGCTTGTAAGATGAGGGTGCCTAATGGGTTATATACAAGTCAATGTATCACATATTTTACAATGTGGGACATATCATTTCACCGCTCTTCGAAAGTCCGACGTCCACGTCGGCCCACTCTATCGACACTGACCCGACGGTAGCCCTTTTCTCTTTTGGACGGCTTCACTCACCTATCAGTATTTTAATCTAGCCTATAGGTCGCCCCTCTCGTGGCTCGAACTTTCGTCAGCGGTTCTCAGTGAAAGCACCAATTGATACGACCTCATTAGGTAGAACTCACCCCTAAAAGCTAGCTTGTAAGAGGAGGGTGCCCAATGGGTTATATACAAGCCAATGTATCACATATTTTACAATGTGGGACATATCAGGATGATAGTGGGAGAATGTGAGTGAAAAAGGGCAGGAGTTTCAGGTTGCTTGGGTGTTGTAGTTGGTTGATCAGTTGAAGTGTGGAAGGGTAGTCGAGATGGTATGATTTGAAGTAGTGTGCTTGCACAGAGGGGAAGGGGATGGTTGAAGCAATATAGAGTGTTGCAGTGAAGTGACAATATGGCTGGTAGGAGGGGAATGAAGTTTGCTAACGTGGGCAATGCACAGTTGTAACAATGAACAGTGTTGTAAAGCAGGCAGTTTTTTTGAAATTGTAATTGGGAATTGGAAATTGGAAATTGAAAATTGTAAATATAATTGAAAATGAAATGGAATAAAAAATTTTCTTTTTCAATGAAATTGCGTATATATTTTTCTTAAAAGAAATTCAAATGCAAATAGAAAACAAGGGATGCACACAGACAAAATGCAAGCAAAAATCAAACAACAAACACACAACACAAAACTTTTTTTGATGCAATACAGACACAAAATGAAACACACTAAAATCAAACAAAAATAATTCGAATAATAGAAATAAAATCAAATTAATTCCCCTTCAACGGTGCCAAAAACTTGTTTGATGGCAAAATCTTTATCGGATTAGAAAAATTAGCCGAAAAATTTTAAATAAAAATTACCGCAAGTGCACCACGTACAATGTTAGTACGTGGCAAGTACGGGTCGATCCGTAGGGAATTATGTAGAATTTAAAATTTCTGTTCAATCGGATTAACCAAGAATTGAAAGTGTTGTTAACTACAAAAAATTGCTAAAACTAACTACTACAAAGGTGAATGAAAACTATGAGATTAAAAGACAATTTAGAGATAAATCCACTCTCATGATCACATAAATCAACACAACATGAAATTATGATCGCCCTTTTGGTCATTAGTGAATTTAGTGATATGTTTATCATATGTATGGCCTATTTGTGCTATTAATTAGTCCAACATAAACCATCAAATTATAACACACCCACTAAACCACTTTTTAACTCTCATGAAAATTACAATAAACTTGAAAATAAAATCTATTCTAAGTATGATCAATTAATTATTGATTAGAAATATAGACCATCAAATTTTGATTTTAAAATCCACTTTATTACCATAATCATATGTAGATAAAGAGGTAATTTGTGTTTGTTTGTTTAATCATAGCCTATTTGGTGTCAACAACATAGGCTGTCAAATTCAAAGCTAAAACAATAAGTTTAACCACATCTAACATTTCCATTAAGCACAATAAAGATCAAAAATATGCATCATGTTGAATCTACATTATTAAGAGAGCTTCATTACCCCTAAATTGAAGGGGTTTAGCCTCTAATATTTGTTATCAATTCAACAAATGTAAAGTTCAACATGAAATAAAAACAGGAGGAAAAATGTAAGCTAATTAAAAAGAGAGCTAATTAAAATAAAATAAAAGCTAATCTACTTGCATAAATAAATCTAAACTACTAAAATGGAAGGAAAGAAAGCATGTAACTAGAAAAGAGAATGAATTAAAATTGCATAAAAAGGAAAATTACATGAAAGAAGAAAATGACTACGTAGCTATGAAAAAGAAAGAGAGCTTATAATTATTTTTGAGCCTAAAAATAAACTAACTAAAGAGGAGGCTAAGAGATTAATTATATGAACATATGAGGTATTTATACAAGCCTAAAACCCTAATGCATATTTTGAGGACAACCCAAAATACCCTTCTAGGAAGTGTGGCCATCAAGTAATCATTAACAAGTAATTAAACCACCATTAAATGTGCATGCGCTTTTATTCTCCACTAGCATTTCCATTAGCTCCTAATGGTGGATCATGGTAAATGGGTAGGTGGGGTCCTCCATGATGCATGAAATGATTTATTTCCATCTTCATTTGTTTCCTTCTCTTGTGCATACATATCTTCATGAAACCCTCTTACATTTGTCATCCAATTTTCCTACAAATAAAAATAAAATGCCAAGTAAAATTTTCAAAATTAATATATGCACAAAAGTGACCATTTTGCCCCTATATGAAGATAAATAAATGATGATTTAATGACATTTAAAATTATGGTTTAAACATGTTAAAATACCCTATATGCTCATTTATTTAATTAAATTTGATTAAATATGGAAGTAAAAATATGCATATTTACGTGCACATCAAATAAGAATTAAAAGAGCATGAAATTAAATTGCATAAAAAAATACATAAGAGAAAAAAGGCTAAGAAGCCATTAAAGAGAGAAAGAGAGTTTATATTTACAATTTGTGCTTACAACTAAACTAACTAAAGAGGAGGTAAGAGCTTCATTACATGAAACATAAGGGGTCTTTATACATGCCTAAAATCCTAATGCATAAACTACCCAAAATACCCCTCTAGGAAGTGTGGCCATCAAGTTGTCAATAGCATGAGCATAATCTACCATTACATGTGCATGTAACTTTAATCTCCACTAGCATGTGCATTAGCTCCTAATTGTAGATCATGGTAAGTGGGTAGGTGGGGTTCTCCATGTTGAATAAAATGATTTATTTTCATCTTCATTTGTTTTCTTCTCTTATGCATGCATATTTCTATGAAATTTTCTTCATATTTCTATCCAAATTCCTATAAATAAAAATAAAATGTGCAAATAAATATTCTCTAAATTAATACATGCACAAAATGACCATTTTGTCCCTATATGAAGATGAATAAATGATGATTTGAAAATAATTTAAATTTTGGTTTAAACATGTTAAAATACCTTATATGCTCATTTATTTAATTAAATTAGATCAAATATGGAAGTAAAAATAAGCACATTTACGTGCACATCAAATACCCCCACACTTATTTTTTTATCCATCCTCGAATAAACTAAAACTAAGATAAATCTGTTTTCTTAAGGAGCACAATTGCATTGAGCATATGCAACAAGCCGTTAAACCTCTAAATGTCCCTACACGAGCGTTGTCTCGTGAGGGTTTCCAGCGGATACTCCCCACAAAATCCAAATGCAACATGAAAGATTTCTAAATGCAAGATTTATTTACAAAGATATGAATGCAAGTTTTTGAAAATATTTACAAATGAAGAATTTACTTTCAAATTGACATAAATATGTTAAATATAAATTCTGGTCATTATCAAGAAATTTAAGTCCTTTTGCTTGTCAAAATTTCCAACAAAAATTAAGTTATCATAATAATTAGACTCTAGTTTGGCTAGTTGTTTCGGTTGATAACATAATGTAACTATGAAATAGATCCTTAGTTGATTATCAAAGTTTTTCAAAGTGGTATTTTTATTTCTTTTGAATAACAAATCGAATCAAATAAGTGAAAATAGCGCTTGGATTTCAATTGCTTACTCTCTCTTTATTTGAAATTTATTAATATTAACAGTATTCACATATGCCTAACTCAAAAACCTGGGGCCATATATATCACCCATGTAGTGCATTGTGGGCTTACGTGAGGGGAATACAGAGCATGGCGAGTGCACACACAAGTATGTACACCTATTGACTGTAGGTGTTATTAATGAAAGATTTTTATATACATACACCTAACTCAGATAAAATTAGGCTAGATATACCGATCATGCACTGCCTTTCAAGCTTATGTGAGAAGGGTACAGAGCATGACGAGTGTACACACTTGCGTGTGAATACATGACTCTAGGAGTTTCTTATATTTATAAAAACATTTTTTTTCTTATGTTTTTTTTATTTAGAAGAGAGAGTTTTGCAACATCATCTTAGCACCATTTAACTTAGAAGGTCAAAAATGTTATATCCTTTACTTTAAATCTACCACTTTTTTAAACAAAGATTTTCAGTTAGGATACTTTACAATTATCACCCATGAATCTTCCTATACACTAGTTAAACCATCGTTACTTGTAACCAACTTTATTTTTATTTTTGTTGAGACAAATAAATTTTCAAACATTTCAATTTAATAACTAAAATCCTATACTTATACTATAGTGTTTCTTCAAAAATAAATCAAATGTTAAAAAGAAATTTTTTTTGAGATTATTTTTAAAGTTTTGAGGTTTGGAAGGAAAATGCAAAAATAAACCATGAAAAATAAAGAATGAAGATGAGACTCCCAACAAAAGTTGATTTTGACTGATTCCCCATAGTCAACCCAAGTGAATGGAGAAAAATAAAATAAAAATATGACCTATATTTACATGAAAATTAAACGATTATTATTTACATGACACTAGAAAATATACCATTAAGGAGTAAATGAAACGGTCTTCCAAAGATTAACTCTTTTGTCTTGTCAAGCATGAGAGACAAAGCTTAAGCGCAGAAAACCAAGCCATAAAAGATTTCATTGTTGAATGTTGATTTCAAAAAACGAATATCGTTTTATTAAAAATTGTATGAGTTGTTTTATTTTTGATGATTTTTGGGGTAAATAGAACAATTTGTTGAAGTTCATGTTTATTTTCACCACATTGAAAGTCAAGATTATCATTGAAAACTTTTTCAAAATTATTAATTTCAAAATCAAAGTGGTGACACTACAAGAAAATCTAATTTTAGTTGCAAATATTGGTAGCGTTTGTAGATCAAGTGCTGCCAAAGACTCTAGCGTTAATTTTTGCTTGTCCCGCCTAAAATTTTGGTGAAAAAGATTCCATGTACCGTTCATTATTCATTTCTTTTACTTCCATTTCACAACGCTCTCAGAAAACCCTACATCGCCATCTCCTTACTCCATCTCCAAAAACCACTTCATTGGTCTACTCCACCTTCGAAACACCAAATCATCATCGATCTACTAACACACTAGAAGCCCTAAATCATCGATCTACTAAGGCACTCAAAAACTTCACGGTAATCAATCGTCGTTTATCTATCTGGCCGCAATAGACCGACTCGCCAGCAGCGACAAGCATCATCTCCTTTTTAGTCACAAACCCTAAATCATCATTTCTCCAGCATCGACAGGCTTCTCAATAGTTGGACTCAGCCTAGGTATCAAATTTAACTTTATTTCTTGTCCTTGTTCTTCTTGTATCAGTTCAATTGATTATAGCATCCATACGTTTTTATATTGGAGCAATTCAGACTTGCATGTTTATATACGTGGAAAAAAAAGATAGTTGTAGAACTGAATTGTTAATGACTAGCATGAAGTTCTAAAAAGTTTTTAAAATGTGATCTATTTTTGCTAGCAGCTACAGAAATTGGTTCGAGTAGAAACTTTCTACAATTACTAATGCTCTTGTGTATTTATATTCAGTGTTTGTAGATGTTCCTTGATAATTTCTTCTCCAAATAATTCTTTTTTCTAATAGTTCCATCTTTCTTATAGCCTATGAACACGGTGTTTCCTGGAGTAGTTGGATTCAAATTACAAGGAAATCTAAAAAATGGAATTACTTCCATAGACAGTTACACGGATCCTCCAGAAACACGGCGTTGTTGTAAAGTTCGTCAAATTCTATGATATGAAATTTAAATTTAAACAAGTTATTGTTCTGGTATTAATTCATATTTTTTGGTTGTTTTAAAAAAGTTACCGTGATGCCTCATTCATTGCATACACAAAAGAAGGGGCGAGTGAGCTATCTCTAGCAGCCCGTGCCATTATTGCAAACATGTCTCCTGAATATGGAGCGATCATGGGATTTTAGCCAGTCGATCATGTTACACTGAAGTACCTAAAGCTCACTAGTAGAAGTAATGAAACCGTAAGCATGCATCTATTATCACCATAAACAATTTCTATTATAAATGATGAGATATGTACTTATTATAATAACTATGTAGGTGCCTATGATAGAGTCCTATTTACGTGCTAATAACAAGTTCGTGAACTACAGCCAGGTTATTATTTTTCAATACTAGTACAATTTAGTGGGAGAGTTTTATTAGTATTGTTGTGTCAACCGCCTTTTTGATGTTATTTTCAATATTAATCTCAACCCTAAATAGAAAGGGAATATGCATCCTATTTGCAGTTGAATTTTGAGGATGTTGAACCATGCCTTTCTGGACCTAAAAGGTAACGGGTTTACCATCTTTTTCGTGTCATGCTTATTGCCTACATATAATCCATGCAATCAAGTATTCTTTCTTTGGCTTAGGCTTCGTGACAAGATTGCCCTAAGGGAAATGAAATTCGACTGGTTTGCTTATTTAGATAATAAAGTAGGATTCAAGGTGCACAACATTATTTTTTTCTGTTTTATTATCATGCAAGTTTAATACTTAATAACACTGTACTATCATTAATATAATATATTCCTATGTTATTTAGGGGTTTGTTGTTCCCAAAGAAGCTCATAGTAAAGTTGTAGATTTCAACTTCCATGGGAAATATGCTTAGTTAAGACATGCCGATGTTGTCATTGCCACAATCACTAGTTGAACTAACACTCCAAATCCTGTGTAATGCTTGGAACTACAGTGGTTGTAAAGAAGGCTTGTGAGCTTGGTCTTGAGGTAGAGTTAGTGTCCTTTTTCTTATCATATGATATTTGGATCATCCCCTTCTGAGTGATTGTGAAAATTTAAATGTGGTTTGAAGGAAATAAAAGTTGATGATAGAACATTATGATGTTTTTATTGTCTTTTCCATGTCTGCAAGCTTCATAGTTGTTTAATTCACATAAATGTTGCTAAAATAATGCACACTTTATTGTCCTTATGTCATTTAACTAAAATAAAAAATAAAATAGAAAAGCCCAATTATTTGTATATTTTTCTCCCTTTTTAGTTTTATCCCATACTATAGTATATAAACTAAATACAAAAGCGATATTTAATAGAAAACAAATAACTAATAATTGTTGTGTAAGAGCTATAACATTGTCGAAATAGCCTCACAAGTATGATGAAGCATGTGCTGAATAGATAAAGGCTCACTTAATAAGTCTTTTGTGCTCTAACATATAGGGACCTGAACTAGACTTAGCAGTTAAGCAGAAACAGCAAGAATCAAAAGACTTGAACTAAACCGAAACCTTTGTGAACTAAAACAACGTGGTTGAGGTTGAGAGGTTAAGATTGGCAAATCTGTTGTGCAAGTCAGTTCTGAATGGTCATGGCAGAGTGAAGTAGAGAGGACTAGCATGTTCTCGACAAAACATGTGAGCCAAAACTGAACTTATCTCAATATCATGGCCTGATATGAGCTATTCTCATCTAATAATTAGTTTATTACCTTTCAACTCGTACTACAATTAGAATAAAAAAACTTAGATGATTATGACTCGTCGGTTTGTTATCTTTTAACTCATATTTGATAGTTTTCCATTTCATGACTAGGAAGTATAAACTGCAACTCATATAGATTTTCCTACTCTTGAATAATTGCTTCTTCAGTTGGATTTTCAATCATCTTTAGATATAGAGCATTGTTTTTCTACCTGATGTAATCACAATTTTCTTTTATATTAGCATTACATTTATTCTAGCACTTTAATAACCATATTTTTTTCAGTTTATGTAGGAAAATATATAAAGGATTACCTTTACAATTGAACTGCAAACCATTGTGAATCACCTTAAAAAATCCACTAAGAGAAGGCCAAGGATTGTTAAATCTACAGGTTTGAGTCCTTTCCCTTTATCATCACTTATTAAGTTAATATTAATAAGACAATGACCACTTATAGAATACTATTTATTACACACACAATTGCCTACTGGATCACATGTGAGATTAATAATCATAGAATATTATTTTCATTCTTGGTAAATTTATAAGAAAACAAAACAATGTAACTTGCTTTAGTGGCCTATAGCTTGCTTCAACTCTTTATTTTTCGAGTTACTCCGGTTTTAGATTCATTTAAGCAAGTAGTTTCACCATAAAGGCTATGTATTTCTACGGGATAGATGCATTAAATGAAAGTTTTAGGTTTTACTTAATTTATTTAGTTTTTATTTTCTTCCGGAGAATTGGGTATATACTTCTTTCAATTTTCTGAAAGAAATAGCCTTGAGACTATAACTTCTAAAGGAAAGTTGTACTACTAACTTATGATATGTTGATCCACTTTTAATTGTATATTGATGTATAATATTTGTTTATTAACATAACTAACAAAAATAAATGTCAAATAAGGAAATTCAAGCATAAAGATATAAATCAGAAAAGCCTCCTCATCCTTAGTCGGGCCTCCTCCACCTCCTCCATTTATCCTGCTAAAATAATGATTAAGGACCAAACTGGGGTAGGTAAGGGTAAAAAAAATAATTTGGACCATTTCTCGTGTTATGATTATGATGGCTGCTTTAAGAGAGAATGCATGTAGCAATTTTCCCTTATTATGATTGGTAATTCTTATACTTGTTTTTCATATCAACTTGTTATTATTATGATTGATTATTCTTTTTGCGGTTGGTCTTTGATATATTGAAAAGTGTTTAATGACTTTATTTAAATTGAATAAAACTCATATTGAAATTTCCGAATAATGAGAAATGAAATAATGCCATATGAAACCAAAACTCAAATGTTTTCCACATTTAGTGTACTTACTATTTTAAGTGCATTTTTAATGTTCTTTTTTCTATCACGATGAATCCTTTTTGTTATTGCACCCTACGATGCATAATTGTTTGGATTATACTTTTTAAACTAGTAAGTACTTAAAAAACTACCCTATTTAGTTTATATGGTTGACCAGCGAGAAGATGAATAAAAAAGCCAAAATCATGGGGATGGTAATGTTGTCTTTTACGAATAACTTGTTGCCTTGCAAAATCCATTAATAAGTCAATAAACTCATAATTGGAGAAAAATATATGTAGGATATATTTGTTACAAATCTGGTTCTGTACATGTTTTTGTATATTAATTATCTATTTATTAGCTAAATCCAGCAAAAACATTCAATCTGTTAATATGTAAAATTTCACATTTTATTTTGATATTTTAACAAATTTGCTTATCCTCTCACTTTATTTGCGTCTTTGAAAATAAACTTTTATTCTTGACTCTCGGGGCAAGGAATAAATTTCATAAATCCTTTCACAAAAAGGTCACTCTTTAAGAGCTCACCAGTATGTTTAGCATAGAGGATTCTATAAATTTAAAATTATTCTATTTTAGTTTGCATTTTTTAACAAGTTCTAGCATGGGATAATTAACATGCATTTTGCATCCTGGGTATCTTACCATTGCAGCTTGTCTATACTCAGAGAGGTCTTTTAGAAACAATTATAATGTTTGCCTACGTAAATGAAAATCTGGAGAAGCTAATGTAACTTGTGCAAGTGTATAGGCTCATACTTAATTTGTTACGCCTATTTTTGTTTAGAAATTTAATTTATTTTGGAACA
This sequence comes from Allium fistulosum, assembly GCA_030737815.1. Classification (NCBI taxonomy): domain Eukaryota; kingdom Viridiplantae; phylum Streptophyta; class Magnoliopsida; order Asparagales; family Amaryllidaceae; genus Allium; species Allium fistulosum. Next base: position 1,037,467,891 of record CM060907.1, on the reverse strand, counting down.
AATGTTCTAACCAAATGATATGTATGTCAGTTAGCTTTCTTAGTTCCAGGTTAATGATCCTGTATTTGTATTCTGTCTTCTTCCTAGTGTATGAGGTATGCGGTTAGATTTTCTTGTGGTTGATAGTATTGGATAGATTTTTACCTGATTTCTTGTTTTCATATATTGAGGTAATAGGTGAGATTGAGTTATGATATCAAGTTTCCTCACAAAAAAAAGTTTAAATAAGTTGCATATTCTTTTATTTAAAAACTTAATCATGTTTACTATGTTTTGGACTTTCAACCAAGTATGCATCTCAACTTTTGATAGCATTATAATTTTCTACATTGAGTTAAAATGGGATTATGTGTTGGTAGAATGATGGAATTATAATCCCAGAGGTACAATGAAACTTAAACATGGGTTGTCTATTTTATTATTTAAAATTTTCATATAAACATGATGCCCCACTGCTTAATAAATGGCTCAGGAAATCAACAAGTTGCCTAAAAATGTTGGGCTTCGCATTCCTAAAGATGTTATTTCATTACTATAATGGAAGCTTATATGATTGATTTTTTTTAAATACTTTGGTAATGTATTATGATTTTTTTCCATGAGTCTAGTTGCTATTTCATGTTACAAGATAGTAAAGTGATATTAGGATACCCACATACATTGAGTACACATTGAAGGTCTATGCGTGGATCAAATATTTTAAGTTCAAATATCATTTAGTGTCTCTTTGTCCTACATCATCAAACTTATCTCTTACAAACCATTCAATATGGATATACTTGTACTTCATATTCAAACTTTTCTTCGTGGTTCTCTGATTACTTGTAGCATGGTTCACAGGCTGAAATTGAGCATTATGACCAACATAAGAATTAGCAGCTTGCAGGACCTGAACAGGCAAAGAGCAATGTTGCTCGACAAAATGAAATGGAGCTTGATGATCAGGAGCAGCTGAGGAAATTAGGGAAGGTAGCATCGCATCAGATTAGAGTGGTTCACAATTGCCAAGATCATGTAAATACACATGATGTGAATTATTAGCTGCGACATCAAGGGAGTCAGGGACTGCAACAGTAATTTCATACTACAGTAACGCTTGAAATCTAGTTGAAGCCATAACATTTGGGTATGATTGAAGAGCATGAACTAGAGCTGAAGTATAAGCTTTCAGATTTTGGACATGCTCATTAGCTAACTAGGTAGTTTAAGCATCAAATTGATGCACAGGATGTGCATTTATTCCTGGAAATGAACGACAACTACATTAAGACAATGCACGGTATTTCTCTATTTCATTTCATATATATATTTTTTGGACTTGTTTGCCAAAGGCATAAATCTTTGTAAGTATTTTATTAATATCCTAGTTAGATCGTAGCTTAGATGTAACATGAAGTCATGTTAGCAAAATTTAAACTATATACAAACTAAAAAGAGAAGCAATATGTAAAACAACTATCAAATATACAGTAAGAATTATGCAACCAGTTTTGCCATTCACAAGACATCACGCATCTAAAAAGTTTGATTATCCACCACTGTAGTCACGTGTGCTCCTTTGCCGATACTTAGAGGTAATGAGTGAAAATGTTGGTTGGCGAACTTTCTAGGTCCATGACCGACTTACCTAAGCTGCACGCAAATAACCTCCTTAAAGCTCCATTATGCTAGACTGACGCTACTACTACATTATATGATTAAAATGGAGATGGAATTGTCTGTAGATGATAATAAACCATGTTAGGAGGAAGTGATCAACCCACATCTCAAAACGCTTGCTACTGTTGTCTAAAGGTATTATATTTTACTATAAAATAGAATACTAGCATTTATGTCTAGCATGCAACTTCATTGTCTCGTGTGGAAGTTATTATGCAGATGCATTTTGGAGTCAATGTGGTTATTGTTAGTTATACTAATTCATGCACTAAATCTTAACGCTTTATGCACTTTAAATAAAAAAAATAAAAAATCAATTACTACTTGTAGAGCACCTTGATAATTAAATACTATGCTTAGGCTATTTGGTCCAAAACACCAAATATATGAGTTATGATATAGTTTACAGTGTTATTAGTATTAGCTTACTTTGTAAAAACCCCATATTGTAATGAAGACAAATCAAATTTTGCTCTTAACCAATGCCATCAATGTATTGGTTAAACACGGTATCAAGATTTTTTGACAAATACAGTTGATATATCATCACAAAGTTGTATGCATAAATATATTATGATTAGTTAACAAGGGTATGTGTGTAGTGTGCTAAGTTTATAATAATAATAATAAATTAACTAAGTCAACCATGTTTTGTAATTAATAGTACTAATAATAACAAAAATAAGTTTATAAAAATTAACTAAGGTAACTAAATTTTATAAAAAATAAATAAGTTTATAATAATTAACTAAGTTTATAATAATGATAAAAAATTAACTAATTTTATGAAAATTTATATGTTTGAGATAATTTATATAAATTAACTAAGTTAATAAAGTTTAAGTTTGAGATAATTTATAAGTTTAGGTTAATTAAAATATAGGATATGGCATTTTAAGTTTTAGCAATTGAGATATTTATAAGTTTAATGATAATAATACTACTAATAATAATAATAAACAATAGTTTGAATAAATTAACTAAGTTTTTTTAAAAAAATACGTTTATAGTAATCAACTAAGTATTATAAAAATTAACAAATTTATAATAATAATAATAATAAACTAAGTTTTATAAATTTTAAATAAATTTATATAGATTAATTAAGTTTTATTATAATTTAACTAGAGTAATAATTTTTATAAATACTAAATAAGTTTATTATAAAAATTAAACAAGTTTTATAAAAATTTAACTAAACTAACTAAGTTTTATAAAAATTATTTAATAATAGAAGTTTAACTAAGGATGTTTGATATACTTTAAATATGAAAAACAATTTCATAATTATTTGCTGATTGTTAAACTTATCTACAGGTAATTAGCCTTTTAGGAGTGAAGACCAACTACAGCAAAGAATTGTCGGTAATCAAGTGATGAACATGATTCACTACAAGAAATATGGATTTAGTTGCACTTATTAGCAGCGTTTGAAAGGTAAGTGCATCTATTAATACTATTAACGTAAATTTCAACGCCGCCAAAATTTGCGCTCTTCCCGCCGATTGTAAAACATTGTTACGTTATTTTACTTTTTCAACTTTTCAACTCTTCCCTATTTGGACCACCTATTTTTCAACGTCCTTATTCCAGACAAATAATTGAAGATATTATGATTAAGCTTCAAATCAATATCGGAAATTCTTTCGAAATTAATCAAATATTGGAAATCTTGTATCAAAATCAGAGTAATAACCAATTACCGAACCATTTCAAGAACATCGTTTTAACTACTCTAATTTGGCACATTTGGTGCGAATGAAATGCTCGGGTTTTCAAAGGCATTGATCTTTCTGTTCAAGTTCGAATTAACCTAATAAACCAAGATTGCAAGCAGCTAATCCATAGCAAACTGTACACAAAGAAGATTAATAAAGGTATGGAACTTATCTTGAATAATTTCGGTCTGAGAGTCGATCCAACACTGGAATTTCATCCTCCTTGATGTAGTTGCAGATCTTCTCTCTCAAGATGACTTATGATTTCCCGTCTTCTCCGTTTTGCGAGAATTTATTTCTACCATTATTGAGCTGCTTTGATGTCATAGTTTTAGATCTGAAGTTTTGTAAAGGCATCGGTTTTTTCTCCCTCCAGAAGCTTGTGATTACTTTTCGGTGGAGATTTTTTTATTTGTTTTTTTTGTTGGTTGGATACGTGTTGTGTCTTAAGTTGTTTATATTTTTCTGGTTGTTTTTTCGGTCATTATCCCCAATTCGTATAGATGGTTTTGAGTGTGTCTAATTTTGTTTTACTCCTCCATCTATTTGATTACTTGGTCTCTGGCTATCAGATTGTTGTGCTGTTAATATATGAAAATGATATGTACTTTTTTTCCTTGCAAGACACCCACCTAGGTTAGGGGGATTGCAAGGTTTTAACGAGGCATATCATGGAAGTATATGCCTTGTTTATAGTTATAAAGTACCTTTTTCCAAAAAAAACACTTTTCCCTATTTTGATTTTCCCTCTTCTCTTCAGAAAAATTCACGGAGTCCTAAATTGTCATCGTTGTCATCGTTGCTTTATTTTTCCTCCACCATCATTGTCGCACTACTTCTTTTCTCTCTATGCAGTTGATCGACTCCCCTTTTAATCTGTTTTCGTTTGATTGAGATTCTACACAAACCCAAAATTGATTTGACAATCAAAATCTGACATCGTCGCTTTACTGGCATAAGATTGGTTTCTCTACTTGTCATATCGCTTTACATCATCCTCTCCTGATTCTTTCATCAATATAGTTTTATTTGCTCTTCTTGTAAGTTTTCATACGGATTATAGCAGGCTTCTTTCATCAATATAGTTTTATTTGCTCTTTTTGTAAGTTTTCAAGCGTATCGTAGCAGGCTGCTAATTTTTTCATAATTTGATATTGTATTAGACTATAAATTAGTATAATACAATCAAAGTATAGCATATAGTAACAAGTAGTGTTGTGTATAAACAAGCATTCCGACTATTTAGAATTTTTTATCTATAATTACAATCATTTAACATATAGCTACTATTTAGAAGAATCTTATTTTAGCTGGCTATCAACTACAATTCAGTTGTGGGAATTTGTTTTAATTCCTTCAAAATTTGATTAAAATCCATTTATTAGTATTTTGATGGTGTCGAGGTTAGGACCATACATCCCTTTATTCATTTGCTTGTGTTGTTGCTCTTTTAAAATTAAAGCATTTTTCTCAAAGTATACTTATATGTAGAAATTAATATAGTTGCCGCACCCTAATACTATTGGAGCAAAATCAGTTATGGAGTTTAAGTTTGAGCATCAGTTGCGCTCCTTTTGCTTAACGAGACTTTTTGGTGTGATCATAGCCACTTAGTATTAGCTCACACACAAATAAATATCCAGTTCTTACTAAAGTGGTTATTACTCAACTCAAAATCAATTCATTATACATATATTTATTTTATCTTTAATACCTGATCGTAAAATAATTACAGAGTAAAGATGGAGATATTACTGATTGTGTTGATAGGTACAAACAACCTACCTTTGATCACCCATTACCCAAAAATCACAGCATAAAAGTATTGTATTTTGTTTGATCTCAATTTCGACTATACTATTTTACATTTATAGGAATATAACCCTTTGACCTTTGTATTTATAACACTTTGATTTACTAATGATACAACTCAAGAATTACCCAAATATCTATGAATCCCTCTGATTCAACTAAAATCACAAAGTATAGAAGTAATTTCTTGTGTCATAACACACGTAAAACTCCTAATATGACATACAATTGTTTACTTCTTGTATTTTTATGAGGTACTAATGGTATCTGTAGTATAGATGCTACAATGGTATTTGCATTATAGACGCTACCTAGTTTTCTTCCAACTACCACTGAAGGAAACTATTTTTTGGTATATCCTATGCAACAACTTTGGCATAATAGTGGATAACTATTGCATTAACTTTCATGTTAATATAAGTATGGAATTTGGTCATTACTTTGAATGTGTTTCTCATTATAGCAGAGGAAGGAATATCACTCCAAGAATATTAAGAGATTATCAACTTGTATGTTGCCAATGCCAAAAAAACATAAAGACTCTAGTATTCCCCACCTGATGAAATTAATAAATTATATTTTATTTTGTTTTCAGGTTGGACTACAATGGATGCTTTCTGACGCAGCAGCGGAATAACAAAATGATGATTCTGTGAAAGTAGCAATCGATGGAATAGAAAATACTGAATGCCCAACTCCGTTGATCCAAAGATGCCAGAATCTAGCTATCCCAAACACGTTGATCGCGCAGGATACCGTGTTTAAAGATCTACGATTCTTCGACGTTGATCAAGCGCACTTGATTCCGCGAATCGGCTTCAACAATCGTTGATTCGAGCGCACTCGAATAACCGAAAGTGGAGATAGGAGATCACACTCAACTACCAATTTAATGAAAGCACAAAGCTATCAAACAAAAGTTTTATTCAAAAATTCACTAACTTGACAAATGATGCCACCCCGCTATTTATAGCTTTACAACACACGCCACAGAAAACTGTACAACCCATAGGTCGTCCACGACCTAAAAGTAGACGACTTAAAAACTGACGACTTACGACTTACTATAGGTCGTTCACGACCTAACAGATTACAACACAACGACAACTTCTTCACGACCTAAAACAAGTAGATTACAACAAGTAATTGATTAACAGTATTTACAACTCAACACATTACAAACCATCACGACTTACGACCTAACATATGAGCGACCTAAAAAGTAAGGCAGCGACTCAAGAAATCCAGGCAGCATGAGCTTAACATATGAGCGACCTAAAAAGTAAGGCAGCGACTCAAGAAATCCAGGCGGCATGAGCTTAACATATGAGCGACCTAAAAAGTAAGGCAGCGACTCAAGAAATCCAGGCGGCATGAGCTTCAGCGACTTATAACAGTTGGCGACCTAATGCTTCCCGCGACCTAACTTAGGTCGTAGGTCGTTCACGCGACCTATCATAGGTCGTAGTTCATGAAAGTCTTCACTCAAAGCATCGGAGTGACCTATCTTAGGTCGTAACTCGTTTGCGCGACCTAACTTATGTCGTAGTTCTTCTCCGCGACCTAGCATAGATCGAAACATATCTCCGCGACCTAAAGTAGGTCGTAACTCGTTAGGTCGTTTGAGCGCCTTTCCTTTTAGCTCATTAGCTCGCGAGTCTCCACTAGGTTGTTTGCGAGCTTCACTAAGTCGCTGGAGCGACTTAAAAGCTTCGTTAGGTCGTTCACGACCTAACACTTTACCAACTTGAGCTGCATCATCCTGGGACGACTTAGAGGACTAGTTAGGTCGTTCACGACCTAACACTTCAACATTCTGGGTGTCATTCTGGGCTGCATCATCCTTCCCTTGTTGGGAAAAATTCGTCCTCGAATTTGCGCCCTCCTCTTCCACAACAAATTCATTCCCATGATACGGTATAAGATGTTTAACATTAAACACGTCAGAAGTGTACACATCCTCCGGCAGCTTTAACCTATAAGCGTTTTCATTAATCCGTTTCACAATTGTTACAGGACCAATCTTCTGTGCTTTAAGTTTATTGTATGCTCCCACTGGAAAACGATCTTTTGTTAACACAACATATACTAAATCTCCTTCCTTAAATTCGACGCTTCTTCGCTTCAAATCCGCAGATCGTTTATACCTTTCATTCGCTTTCTCCAATCGTTCCTGAACGATTTTATGACATTTTGCCAGTCCATCAACAAAATCAACAGCCCGTTTAACAGTCCCCTTTGGTTGTGGTACTATTGTCAAATCCAACGGCCCTTTTGGTAAACTTGAATAAACAATCTGGAATGGACTGAACCCAGTACTTCGATTGACTGCATGATTATGTGCAAACTCTGCTTGACATAACTTCATATCCCAGCTTTTCAAGTTATCTTTCACGAGACATCTCAATAAGTTCCCCAACGATCTGTTAACCACCTCCGTTTGCCCATCAGATTGCGGATGATAGGCACTACTAAAATTTAACTTTGTTCCAACCATCTTCCACAAACTTAACCAAAAATGGCTTAGAAATCTAGTATCCCGATCTGAAACAATAGATTCAGGTAGTCCATGCAATCAATATACTTCTTTAAAGAATAACTCAGCGACACGGACGGCATCAGCTGTCTTCTTACATGCGATAAAATGTGCCATCTTCGAAAACCTGTCCACTACAACATATATCGAATCATTCCCTCTCTGAGTTCTAGGTAACCCCAAAACAAAATCCATACTGATATCAACCCATGGTCTAACCGGTACAGGAAGCGGCATATACAATCCCGCATTCGTCGCTGTCCTTTTGGAAATTTGGTAAATATGACATCTCTCCACAAATCTTCCAACTTCCCGCTTCATCGACGGCCAAAAATAAGATTGAGAAATCAGCTGTAGTGTACGGTCTCTACCCACATGGCCTTCCTCATGTAACTCTTTCACAATTTTCAACCGTAAACTGCAATCAGGTATACACAATCGATTTCCTTTGAACAGAAAACCATCTACCATCATAAACTCATCCGTCTCTCCCTTCTTTACTTCATCTACAAACTTCATAAAGTAAGGATCTTCAACAAACAAATCTGGCAACACGTCAAACCCGGTCACTTCTACCTGCATTGTAGTCAACACATGATTCCTTCGATTTAATGCATCTGCCACTCGATTCGTGATTCCCGATTTATGCTTCACCACAAATGTAAATTGTTGTAAGTATGCAATCCACGAAGCATGCCTTGCTGCAATCTTGTCCTGTCCCTGCATATGCTTCAACGCTTCATGATCAGTATATAAAACAAATTCTTTATGAAACAAATAATGTCTCCAGTGTTTCACGGCTTGCACGATCGCATAAAACTCCATATCATATGTACTATATCTCATCTTTGCTCTCAATAACTTCTCACTGAAATATGCAATAGGTCGTCCCTTCTGACTTAACACCCCTCCAATGCCAACCTTGGATGCATCAGTATGTAGCTCAAACAATAACTGAAAATCTGGTAATGCTAAAATTGGCGCTGACGTCAAAAGTTCTTTGATTCATTCAAAAGCAACCCCTGCTTCCTTTGACCATGCAAACTGCTTGCCCTTCATACAATCTGTAACCGGCGCCATCACACTACTAAAGTGTGGAATAAACCTTCGATAGGATGAAGCCAACCCATGAAAACTTCGAACTTCTGTTATAGTCTTGGGTTGCGGCCAATCTCTGATTGCTTCGACTTTACTTTGGTCCACCTGTATTCCTTCTTTCGATACAACATATCCCAGAAATAAGACACTCCGTGCCATAAACACACATTTCTTAGTTGCTGCATAGAATTGTTCTTCCCGAAGAATAATTAACACTTTCTTAAAATGCTGAACATGCTCCTCTGTACTAGCACTGTAGATCAGAATATCATCAAAGTAAACCATCATAAATTTCCCAATGTACGACCTGAAAATTTGGTTCATCACCCTCATGAATGTACTTGGTGCATTCGATAGACCAAACGGCATTACCAGCCATTCATACAATCCTTCCCTCGTCTTGAATGCTGTCTTCCATTCGTCCCCTGGTCTAATTCGAATCTGATGATAACCGCTCTTCAAGTCAATCTTAGAAAAGATTACAGACCCACTGATTTGATCTAACAGATCATCAAGCCTCGGCATCGGAAATCTGTATCTGACTGTTATCTTGTTCAACGCTCTACTATCTGTGCACATTCTCCACGTTCCATCCTTCTTTGGTACCAACAAAGCTGGCACTGCACAAGGACTCAAACTCTCTTGAACACGCCCTTGTTCCAGTAATTCCTCCACCTGTCTCCTCAACTCCTCGTGTTCCTTTGGACTCATCCGATAGTGTGGTCTATGGGGCAATGCAGCACTTGGCACTAAGTCAATCTGATGTTGTATGTCTCTAAGCGGCGGTAACTCCTTCGGTAACTCCTCTGGAAACACATCTTTGAATTCCTCCAAAACTGGTTTCACTTCCTCTGGAACTTCAGTAACTTCACTTCTTTCATGCCCAATCAACATAAAAACTTCAGGACTCTCATCTATCTCTTCCACGAACTCCTTCAAGGACAACAAAGTTTTCAATTCCTCAATCTCCTCCAACTTGTTCTCATTCTGCTGTCGCTTTTTCGGAACTAATGTGATCTTCGTGCCTTCGAACAAGAAACTGTAACTATTCGTTCGACCATTATGCTGTACTTCACGATCGTACTCCACGGCCTTCCCAACAACAAATGGCAAACATCAATGTCAACTACGTCACACCAAATCTCATCCTTGTATTTCTTTCCAATAGAAAATGGAACATGTGCTCGCCTTTCTACTTTTACTTCTCCTCCTTTCCTCAACCAAGCAAGTTTATATGGACTAGGATGTTTCTCCGTTTTCAATTTCAACTTTCTCACAGCTTCCGTTGAAATGATATTATCACAACTCCCAGCATCAATGACAAATTTACAGACCTTTCCCAAAATAGTGCACGTTGACTGGAAAATGTTACTTCGCAACCAACTTGACTCTTCCTCCTGCTTCGGGGTTAAACAAGATCTTCGTAGCATCAGATTACATCTCTTGTCTCCCGACACTTCTTCTTCCTCCTCATCACGCTGTGAATTGAGATCTTCTTCGACATCCTCATCCTCCACCTCAACAAACATAGTTCTCTTTTTCGGTTTCGGACATTCGTTGCTCTTGTGACCCACTTCCTGGCAATTATAGCATTTGAAATTGGTATTGACTTTTGGTTTAGCCACTTCTTGAACAACCGGCTTACTCGATGCTTTAGGAATATTAGAACTACTACCCGCTCCTTTGTTCTGCCCCGTAAAACTTGGAAACACACCTCCCCTACGTCTTCCTTGTTTCTCGAAAGCCAACGCCTTTTGATGTGCTTCTGCCACAGATCTAGGGTCGAACATGTTCACCATATCCTGGATCTGTGTTCTAAGTCCACCGACAAACCTAGAGGTTAATTGTTCTTCTGTCTCCATAATGTCATTTCGAGCAATCAACTGGTAGAACTCATCTGCATAGTCAGTAACTACCTTCGTCCCTTGCCTCAGGTTTTGTAATCTCTGATACATTAATGATTGGTAGTTGTAGGGTAAGAAAGTAGCTTTCATCAATTTCTTCATCTTTTCTCAAGCAACAATTTTTGACTTTCCCATTCGTTCTCTAGTAAGTTTGGTTTGCTGCCACCATGCCATAGCTCTCCCCCTCAGCCTAGTAGCAACCAACTTCACTTTACGATCCTCCGGAACCTCCTTGAAGTCAAATATTTCCTCAACATAAGCTATCCAATCAAGAAATTCCTTGGCTTGCATACCTCCCTTGAATTCTGGTATTTCAGTCTTCATCCCCGACTCCCACTTGTGATCATACTCCGACTGATTTCTTCCTTGTCCACGTCCTCGTCCATGAACACTACCACCATCATACTCTTCTTCAAAATCTGATGTATATCGATGTCGATCCTGACCACCAACATCTTTACTACCATCGTGTCTTCCACCAACATCCCTTCTATCTACATTCCTCCGTTCACGATCATTCACATTCCTATCACGTCTTCGATCATCATCATTTCTATAACAATCTCGACTCACACTTCTATGATCATTATCAACACTTCTCTCCCGATTGGAATGTGGTGAAACTCTACTTCCCCCATGGTTAGATTCAGGTGAAACCCTTCTCCGATTCTGATTCATCTCCAACATCATCTTTTCTAATCGACCAATTCCTTCATTAAGCTTCTCACTAAAGTTTTCGTTTATTCTTTGCTCCATCTCATCAGCTTCTTCTCTTCTATACAATGCTTCAACATTCTGATGGCGATTACCTCTTCTTGGCGGCATTGTCGAAAACTTCACAAATTCTACACACAACTTCAATAACCCTTTGGCGCGCAAACAACTTCCCGCGCACTCTCAAACACCTTTCTTCTTTCGATCCAAAATGATATGGATCAAAATCTTCACTCTTGTTGCGACTTTGTGATGAACGCGATGAACAACCAACTTCTCTAAATGATGTACGGCTTCAATTAACTCCTCAAATTCTTCGAATAAATTGGCTCCAAGACTCGGCTTAGCTATGATTGGCTAAGTCTAGCTGTGATACCAAATGACGCAGCAGCGGAATAACAAAATGATGATTCTGTGAAAGTAGCAATCGATGGAATAGAAAATACTGAATGCCCAACTTCGTTGATCCAAAGATGCCGGAATCTAGCTATCCCAAACACGTTGATCGCGTACGATACTGTGTTTAAAGATCTACGATTCTTCGACGTTGATCAAGCGCACTTGATTCCGCGAATCGGCTTCAACAATCGTTGATTCGAGCGCACTCGAATAACCGAAAGTGGAGATAGGAGATCACACTCAACTACCAATTTAATGAAAGCACAAAGCTATCAAACAAAAGTTTTATTCAAAAATTCACTAACTTTACAAATGATGCCACCCCGCTATTTATAGCTTTACAACACACGCCATAGAAAACTGTACAACCCATAGGTCGTCCACGACCTAAAACATCACGACCTAAAAGTAGACGACTTAAAAACAGACGACTTACGACTTACTATAGGTCGTTCACGACCTAACAGATTACAACACAACGACAACTTCTTCACGACCTAAAACAAGTAGATTACAACAAGTAATTGATTAACAGTATTTACAACTCAACACATTACAAACCATCACGAGTTACGACCTAACATATGAGCGACCTAAAAAGTAAGGCAGCGACTCAAGAAATCCAGGCGGCATGAGCTTAACATATGAGCGACCTAAAAAGTAAGGCAGCGACTCAAGAAATCCAGGCGGCATGAGCTTAACATATGAGCGACCTAAAAAGTAAGGCATCGACTCAAGAAATCCAGGCGGCATGAGCTTTAGCGACTTATAACAGTTGGCGACCTAATGCTTCCCGCGACCTAACTTAGGTCGTAGGTCGTTCACGCGACCTATCGTACGTCGTAGTTCATGAAAGTCTTCACTCAAAGCATCGGAGCGACCTATCTTAGGTCGTAACTCGTTTGCGCGACCTAACTTATGTCGTAGTTCTTCTCCGCGACCTAGCATAGATCGAAACATATCTTCGCGACCTAAAGTAGGTCGTAACTCGTTAGGTCGTTTGAACACCTTTCCTTTTAGCTCGTTAGCTCGCGAGTCTCCACTAGGTCGTTTGCGAGCTTCACTAAGTCGTTGGAGCGACTTAAAGGCTTCGTTAGGTCGTTCACGACCTAACACTTTACCAACTTGAGCTGCATCATCCTGGGACGACTTAGAGGACTCGTTAGGTCGTTCGCGACCTAACACTTCAACATTCTAGGTGTCATTCTGGGCTACATCACTTTCATTGTATAACAACAAGCTGAATGGCATATTGGAAAATGAGATGGGGCTTGGAAAAACTGTGCAGGTTCCTCATTTTCTATTTTGTGAAATGATATTTAGTTTTTTTTATTATTTCTAGTTTAGTTTCTTTACTGTGTCTACATGCCTTATATTCTTTATTGTTGCCTGTAGTTCGAGCCATTCAAAAATTAAAAAGATTAGCTTTGACAAGTCATGGCATTGATTGCTTACTTGATGGAGTTTAAAGGGAACTATGGACCACACCTCATAATAGTTCCAGATGTCGCTTTAGTGAATTGGAAGGTCCAAGGGTTTTCTTGCATGATTATTCACATAATTTTGCTGAATTTTTATCTAACATATTTTCTTCTTCCTCTGGAGCGAGCTGCTCAATAGTATTTTCTTCTTTTGAACTATCTATTTAATGATACTTGTTTTTGAAACAATAGTGGATGTGTAGGTTTGATATTTCTTGTGTAATGAATTTCGAAAACCACAGGTTATAAATTTGGCAACATGTCAGATGGGCGATGGTACAAAATGATCTCAATAACATGTCTGATGGGCGATCGAAGTGAGAAAAAATGATCTCAATCAACGTGGAAACTAGCTGTTTTAAACATTCAACAAGTTGGAAACAAGGCAAGATCTTGCCACATGTATATTTTTAAAAACAAAAAAGATTAACAGCAAACTTATTTTCACAGGAAAATCCCTTAGTAATAGAATGTTATGATTTCAACAACAATAGAAAGCATGAACTGATGGTGTTGCGAGCCTCATATGTACTCGTATAGTTTAAGGTTTATATTGCAATGCATATCCAAGTTAAAATAATGCCCTTGGATCAACGATTAATAAACCACTAGTGGATTGTTGTTTAAGGTTTAATTCATTTTCTTTGTCTCGATTTGTAAATAACTCTAATGAGAATAGTGAACTTGTAGTGCACTATAAGACTACTCAAGGTTAAAAATTGCAGAAAAAGGAGAATATGGTGGGAAAGCGCCTCAAATTGGTGATTGGGATCAAATTGAGTGTTATTATATTAATTAATATGATAAGGTATGATCGATACTCACTAAATCTTGATAAATGTAAAATAATTAATATTTTCCACGCCTAATTTTAATGTAAATATATGGTATGTCATTTTAGTACTCTTTTAGTAGGTCAATACATTCATATACCATTTCTACTCCTGTTCAAATTTTACTTGTTCTTCTCCATGTACTAAACTTCAATATATTATAGAGAAAGCGTCTTTTTAGGATGATGAATGACTTGCCCACTATATTTGAAGTAGTGATTGGAAAGAGCAAAGCCAAAACCTGTAGCACCAACAACCATAGCAACAGCAAGCCTAAGTCAACCATTACCACTAGAGCGATAAGATTATCCTTATCCTTGAATTGTTTTACTACTAATATTAAGATTGGCCTGACATTGTTGTTTATTTTGGTTATACATTGAAGTTTATTGTCTATCATTTTCAAATATCTCGGGAAATAAATGCTCATAACAGTTGATAGGTAGGTCAACGGTCTTGTTGAAATTAATATTCGTCTCTAACCCTTGTTAATTTAAGTAGTGTTGTCAGGTCTCATTTTGTTGTTTCAACGTAGAACTCAACATGAATTTTTTTTGAAGTTGCGTGTTTCGTGAAATTAGCCTCTTGCATCTTTGTTTTATAGTTGAATTTTCCTATTACAGAAATTGTATGATCTTCTCATTAATTAGTTACTGCAAATTATTGACATTAAACAAGAATCAATTAGTTATAAGGAACTGCATGTATACCTGGAGTATTATCATGAAAGTATGTAAAAGAAGATTCGTTTTCTTTTCCTCAAATAAAGTTGAATTCATAATATGCACTTGTGAAAAAGATGTAAACCATAATTTAACTTCCCTCATAAATCTTTCTACCTATTTTACATATCTATAAAGGTCTATTAACTGACATGTTTTCTGTTCAATTCTACGGTTCAGTTCATACCCATTTCTTTTAGTTCAAGAACTGATCCAAATTTATTTTTGATAACTGAATGCTATACCATCAAAGCTACACTTATAGGTGATCGATTTCTCACAAAATTACCATGTTCAAATTTGATGCACATTACTTGATGTACAAAACTTATATGGTTTGGTATAGGATGTAACATTATTGTACATTACTTGATAGGAATATACTTGAGATCACTTTGTTCAGAATTAACCTCATTTTCAGAATATTTCAACAAGGATACTCAATAAATGCTAAAATACATCATCTCTACAGTCCCAATTTATTTTAGTATTTATTGGGTGTCCTTGCTAATATAATGGTCTGGATAAGCAACGAAGATTTCTTGCTGCACACTTGATGAACATTTATGTTCTATTTTTTTTCCTTCCTTGTAATGTAATTTTTTTAGAACAACAAGAATTATGATGTAATCACATTGAATTATTTCATTTGGATCAAGGAGAACGGCCTGTGATACCCACAAACACACATCCTAAATTAGTGGCAAAGATGTTGGGATGCAAATCCGTTGATACGACCTGCTGTTTCAGAGATAGCACTTGAACTCAAATGGTTATTGGAACATGCTAGGGTGCAATCTCTTTCCCTATCATATTAATTTTTTTCTGAGATATTTATGTTGCAACTTAGCGTTAGTACAAGGGACGTTTAATAACTATCAATATTGTTATTTTACGTAAAGCATTTTTATTTATCGTCCAAAGTTAGATGAGATCATGGATCACATTTAATGTAGTTATACCAGTGTATAACATGCATATGCACACCTATGCATGGTGTGGATATGCAATATAATGTGAAAAATGGAGAGTACTTGTGTAATTTCAACGACGGTTGAAACGATAAACAGTAATGAATCCTAAATGGTCAATTTTCTTTATTAATATAAAAATATATAATGAAAGATTTGTAGGAGTATTGATATCATTTCACCAGAGTACGATTGAAAATGTTATACTTTTAGTTATTAAGCGTAGTGATATAAGTAAAGACGTGTATGGGTATTGATGTCATTTTATGTCACGATAAGAGCTGATCATTGCACATTGTATCCCTCCTTATGTTTAAGTTTAAGTTAATTAAAATATAAGTTATGAAATTTTAAATTTGAGCAATTTAGATAATTTATAAGTTTAATAATGATAATAATAAATAATGATTTGAATAAATCAACTAATTGAGATAATTTATAAGAATAATGATAATAGTGATAAATGGTATCAACTAATTGAGATAATTTTAGTTATTACTTGATAAGTTTAATAATGATAATAATAAGTAATTGATATGAATTTATAAAACTATCCAAGTTAATAAAATTTAAGTTTGAGATAATTTATAAGTTTAAGTTAATTAAAATATAAGTCATGACATTTAAGTTTTACTAATTGAGATAATTTATAAGATTGAGTTAATATAAATAAATTTATAAATAAGTTAACCGAGCTTTATAAAAATTTAACTAATTTTTATAAAATTACCCAAAATTTTAAAAATTAGCTAAGAGTTATATAATTTAACTACTTTTTATAAAAATTAAATAAATTTATACAAATTAATTAAGTTTTATTAGAATTTAACTACATAAATAAGTTTATTATAAAAGTTAACCAAGTTTTATAAAAGTTTAACTAAGTTTTATTAAAATTATTTAAATTTAAGAAAAGTTCAACTATGGATGTTTGATATACTTTAAATATGAAACGGTTTCATAATCATTTGTTGATTGTTAATCTTGTCTACATGTTATTAGCTTTTTAGAAGTAAAGACCGGCTACAGCAAAGAATTGTGGGTAATCAAGTAATGAACATGTCTTTAATTGTTGTATATACTATAACATTTTGTCAGTACCCGTTGTGTAAACTGGTTTATGAATGGTTATGGATTTTATGAGAATTTTCTCGGTTTATCGAAATGGTTATAGATATTATATTTGATTATGTGATTAACGTGTTTTTAATTGTTTGAATACGATGATTATGTGATTGATTGATTGATTGTTTGAATACAACGATTATGTAACTAATTGATGGTTGTAATACGACTATTATGTGAGCGATAGCTGGAGATGGTACAAGCCATTAACATGGAATGGTAGCGTGTACAGTATGCTACAAAACAGTTAATAACTTTTAGTAGCGTTTTAAAAATACTACTAAAATGAATGTAAATAGATGCGATACGACTTTTGAAGCATTGAAAAAACGCTACTAAAACTTTTAGTAGCGTTTTAGTAAACACTACGATACGACATGCTACTAAAAGTTTGAAACTTTTTATAGCGTTTCTAAAACCCTACAATAAGTCGTTTTGGTAGCGTTTTCTACGACGCTACAAAAAGTTTCAGACTTTTAGTTACATGTCGTATTGCAACATTTATCGAAACGCTACTAAAAGTTTTGAATAGCATTTATTCAGCGTTACAAAAGGCCTTTTCTGGTGTAGTGTGATTTAAATCTATCCCTTCAGAATTCAATAACTCATCTTTGAAAAGTCCAAAGAATTTTCGTTCACTAAATTCGTCTTCCTTTGTTGGAATATTCACAACTTCATTGCATGTATCATGTTCAAAATCCAAAGTTGTTGTATTCAAATTTTCAAATCGGAAAAAGGAAGATCGAATTTTAAATTTGGTTCCACACTCTCAAAAGAATTAAAATCCAACTCAATTACCGTATTTTCAACAACTTCATTAAGATTGTCATTTTCAATTTCAAAAGTTGTAATTTGAAAATCGTCAATTTTGGTAAAAGGTGGATTATTATTTGACTCGTCGCATGTTGGGATTTGGTTTTGTTTCTCAAGTTGTTTCATATATGTTTCAAACAATAAATCTGTGCGATCTTTCTGAATTTCTTCCATTTGCTCAACAAAATCAAATTTATAATTATTAACATGAGAATTTTCAATTTGAAATTGTTGAGAACAAAATTTTTCCATCGCACCATAATTGAAACTAATCTCGTTGTCAAAATCATTTAAAAAGTGGTTCACATTTCCATTTTGACTTTGAAATTCAGTTTGGAGTTCGAAGTTGTATTTGCATGAGTTATAATTGAAATCATTTGAATTTTGAATTGAATTCAAATTTTGATTTTTGAAATCCTTGACTTGAGTTATTGCATAAATATGAATTACACAAATCATTTATTCTTTGATTTTTTTTGTATGGAGAGTACAACTAAAGATGAAATAGTTTCAATACTATTTTCAAGAGTTGAGCGTTGGTCATCATTTTGAAAACTTTGTGGTGCAACATTTGAATTGTTTGTACAATAGTTGTCATTAAAATATCTATAAGAATTTGATTTGAAATTATATGGATTACATTGATTTTCACAACTATTGTAAAATTCCCACGAGTAGGGAAATTCAGACATTTCCAAAAATGTTTTTTTTATAAAGGAAAAATATTTATCAAATGGAATTTATTTATTTTCAAAAGGGGAATTTGATTTTTGTTTTGTTTTTGGATTTTTCAAATTTTTTTTGTTTTTTAAAAGATTTTTTTTGGGTATTTGCTTTTCTATAAAAAAAATAGCCTAAATTTTTTTTAGATTTTTTATTTCAATTGAAAATTTTCAAAGGAAAAGATTTTAAAACTAAGTTAAGGAAAATTTACAATTTTTTTAGTTTTGAATTTTTTTTTAAATATGCATGAACTAATGCAACTAAATGAATGCAAGGATTTAATTACAAATTTTCTGTCCTTAGTAGCTCCTAACCCAAAATTGTATAATCACACTTTGTCTTAATTTAACGAAATATTTCTTAGCCAGGTAACGAACAGAAGTTATCGGTGCACTACGAATCACCATAGCAGTGTAGCCGAAGGTTTAAATACTTTCAAAGAAACAATCTGTATAGTATTTACGAATCACCGTAATTTTTATAACTTATTATTGCTCTTCTGTATCCTAAACACTAAGAAAATAAATTGTTCAAAGAAAACAACTTGTCAAGATATAATTAAGCCCTAGGTGAGCTCGTGACCCCCTTAAGTCAAATGTCTAATCGTTATTATTTGCAAATTCTAAGATGAAATGCAATTTATGGGCCAAGGAACGGGTGATGAAATCTTCAACCTTATGTAGATTTGAGTGTTGCCCTTAAAAAAGAAAATAAGATGGTATGAATGCAAGCGGAAAATAAACGTGAATTAATAATGCAACTATGAATGGATTTTGTTTTTGTTTTTGAAATTTTTTTAAAATGCAAGCAACTAACAATGCAAAGTAAATAAAAATAATAGATAAGAGCATGATACCAGAGCGTGCAGAATTATTTTAAAAGCAGCGATTTTTTATATTTATATTTAAGCAAGCAAGTAGAGTTAAACAATTATTTGACAAGCAATTCCTTTCCTTCTAAATTCCTGCAAATTACAACCTGTAAAATTGTTGAACAAGAATATTTATAAGAATAAAACGAAAACAAATTTTTGTTTGTTTGTTTTTTTAACAAAGAGAATAACGCAAACGCAAACCAAAGCCGAACGGAATCAAAAGTAAACAAAAAATACAAACGACTTTCTTCTTCTTCTTCTTCTTTTTTAAGGCTTTTTTTCTATAAAAAAACTAAAGTAATTGAGTTTATAAACACTTTGGAAGAATTTAA
Source organism: Allium fistulosum (assembly GCA_030737815.1). Lineage (NCBI taxonomy): Eukaryota > Viridiplantae > Streptophyta > Magnoliopsida > Asparagales > Amaryllidaceae > Allium > Allium fistulosum. The sequence goes on along the minus strand of CM060907.1, from coordinate 1,037,448,177 downwards.
ACTCGGCCCAACAATCAAAAAGCCCACAAGATAAACTTCATACAACACTAATATCTATCCACACTTCTTTTTCTGCTTAAAAAAGGGCAATCCTCTCTTTAATCCCAACGACCACACAAAAAAAAAACGATTTTTTTAATTCCACAATAAGTTCTTGGTCGCGATTCGAGTCAGGTGTTGTTTTCGATTTCTGGTTGTTTCAAGTTGATGGATTGGTTGCGATTTAGTGATAGAGGAAGGTGATTTTGGGTATTCGCGAATTGTTGGCGATGATTGGGTGGTGGTGAGTCTGGCTCGGGCAGTGGATGAAGAAGCTGTGGAGTTGGTTGCTGGGTTGTGGTCACGTAGGCTGCTGATGATGTTAAGGAGGAGTTGCAGGTTGAATGTATAAGGAAGTGGATGGACAGAGGATGTTCGAAGATAGAGGATGATGGTAGGTTGAAATGTATTAGTGCAAGGGGATGATGCTGTCAGATTGTATACTGAAGTTGAATGACTGTTTGGAGTGGTGGATATGTTGCTTGAAGTATTATGGGGAAGATAATGTGTAAGGGAGGATGTTGCTGTGAAGTATATGCAGAGAGCAGAACAGTGGGGATCTTGAGGCAAGGCAAGTGAAGTTGGCAAATGAATTGAGGTGGGTGGATGAATGGTAATATAAGGAGTTGGCAAATGAATTGAAGTAGATGGAAAATGGGTGAAGTAGATGGCCAAAGTGTTTAAGGCAGGTGATTATGAAGTGCAGTGATGATGAATGGCTTGGGTATGCACTGTGGCAGTGGTGTATTGTAGTGATATGGCAGATGTGGTTTGATGCACAAAGAGGATGTGGTATGTAGGCAGACTTAGATGATGTAGTAGCAGTTTGTAATGAAGTTGAAGTAATTGGTTTTGAAGGGGATTTTGATGTTATGTTGTATTGTGATATGCACTGTGTAGAATATGATTAAGGCAATGGCAGTGAGTAGTTTAAAGATGAAGTAGGCAACGCACCGGTATGTGCATGGTTTGACACTGGGCGGTGGAGATTATATGGAGGAGGAGCAGCAGTTCTTTGGGTGCAGCAGTAAGAAGGAGGGGCAGGGTGAAGCAGTTGGCAAGGCAGAGGGGAGTTGGTAAGTTGCTGTGAGAATGGTGATAAACTGGGAGTAGTTGAGGTACAGAAGTGCTGCTATTGGTTGTATGTAATCGATGTTGTTGTAGTTTGTGGAATTTATGAAATGGAGATTAGATGTAGATGTGTATTGCAGTTTTGAGGAGTCTAAAGGCAATGCAGTGGCAGATGATGGCTATGAGTTGCTGGTATGAAGGGGTAGATGTGCAGTGTAGAAGTTGGCAGAGGATTGTCAATGAAGTTCAATGTTTGTTGTGATGGAGGTGAAGCGATATTGCACAGATATGATAGTGCACAGAAAGGTAGCAAGGACATGCAAATGTACGCACAGGAGTCGCAGTTTTGTAATGTATTGTAAATGGAAATAAATTGTAACATGGAAATGAAATTAAAAAAAATTAAATTTGTGTATGTTTTTTTAATATAAATGCATATGCAAATGCAACTAGAAAAGAAACAAGCATACAATTAAAATACAAATAAAAATCACACAAACACACAACACAAAATATTTTTTACTTTTTTTAAATGAAACTCAACACACAAGATTAACACACAAAAATCAAAAAATAATAATTCAAAGAATAGAAATAAAATCAAATTAATTAGCCGGCAACGATGCTAAAAACTTATTGATTAACGACGAAATTTCATATCGGATGGAAAATCGCCGAAAAATTGTAATAAAAATTACCGCAAGCGCATGACATACAATTTTAGTACGTGGCAAGTACAGGTTGATCCGTAGGGAATTGAAGTGATTTAAAATTCTACTCAATCAAATTAACCAAGAGTTTGAGGTAGTTTAAGCTAAAAAATATATAATACTAACAAAGGAAAGTGAATAAAAATATGAGAGTAGAAGGCAATTTAGAGGCAATTTCCTTCTCATGATCACGCAAATCGACATTATGAAATTATAATCTCTTTTTTTTGGTCATTAATGAATTTAGTTTATGTGTTTATCATAAGTATGGTCTATTTGTGCTATTAATTAGCCCAACACAAACCATCAAACTTTAACACACCCTGAAAATGATAATGAAATCAAAAATAAAACATATCTTAAGCATGATCTATTTACTATTGATTAGTAATATAGACCATCGAATTTTGATTTCAAAATCCACTTCATTACCATAATCATATGTAGATAAAGAGGTAATTTGTGTTTATGTTTGTTTATTCATAGCTTATTTGATGTCAACAACATAGGCTATCAAATTCAAAGTTAAATAACAGAATTTTACCACATCAAAACTTTCATAAAGCATAAAGAGAGATAAAAAATTAGCAAATATGTTGAATCTACATGATTAAGAGAGCTTCATTACCCCTAAGTTGAAGGGGTTTAGCTTCTCCTATTTATCATTTCAACAAATGTGGATTGCAACATAAACTACACAAGAGGAAAAAAGAGCTAACTAATTTGCATGTAAATAAATCTACTCTATTTGCAAGAGATAAAACTACACTAGTTGCATAAAGTAAAGAACAAGAATTAAAAGAGCGTGAAATTAAATTGCATAAAAAATTACATAAGAGAAAAATGGCTAAGAAGCCATGAAAGAGAGAAAGAGAGTTTATATTTACAATTTGTGTCTACAACTAAACTAACTAAAGAGGAGGTAAGTGCTTCATTACATGAAACATAAGGGGTATTTATACATGCCTAAAACCTTAATGCATAATTGAAGGGACTACCCAAAATACCCCTCTAGGAAGTGTGACCTCCAAGTTGTCGTTAGCATGAGCATAATCCACCATTACATGTGCATGTAACTTTAATCTACACTAACATGTGCATTAGCTCCTGATTATAGATCATGGTAAGTGGATAGATGGGGTCCTTCATGTTGCATGAAATGATTTATTTCCATCTTCATTTGTTTCCTTCTCTTGTGCATGCATATTTCCATGAAAGTTTCTTCATATTTCTATCCAAATTGCTACAAATAAAAATAAAATGTGCAAATAAATATTCTCAAAACTAATACATGCACAAAATGACCATTTTTCCCCTATATGAAGATGAATAAATGATGATTTGAAAATAATTTAAATTTTGGTTTAAACGTGTTAAAATACCCTATATGTTCATTTATTTAATTGAATTAGATTAAACATGGAAGTAAAAAATGCACATTTACGTGCACATCACATTCCAAGCTTTGGTGAACCACTTAGAGAGACCTCCCATCTTTTCAAAGCCAATGGATCACGAAAACTTGTATATCTACTTGGCTGTGTCGGTACATGCTATAAGTGCCACATTCCATAAGGAGAATCGAATCCAGAGACTGGTCTATTATATAAGACAGGCATTAACAGAAGCTTAAAGGAACATCCGAAGATAGAGAAATTGGCGTACTGCTTGTTGATTGCTTCATGAAAGCTCTGCCCCTATTTTTAGGCTCATCCCATCAATGTTTACACCAATTAGCCGTTACGGTAGGTCCCAGAGTGACCTGAGACGTCTGGAAGGTTACTGAAATGGAACATCAAACTGAGCCAATTCGACATCACTTATCTCCCTCGGAGAGCCATCCAGGGATAGGCACCGGTGGACTTATAGCAGAATTCACTGCACGGGATAATCTCCTAGAAAACGGTGGAGCCCCTACCTTTCGCTGGAAAATGTATATGGATGGAGCATCCAACGATCATTATTCTGGAGTCGAAATCGTGCTAGTAATCCTGGAAGATTGATCAATTTTCTATGCTTTGAAGCTTGACTTCCCTGCAACGAACAAAGAAGCTGAGCATGAAGCTCTGATTGCTGGACTCAAACTTGCTAGAGAACTAGGAATAAAATCTCTTGAAATCTTTTGCAATTCCCAGTTAGTAGTATACCAAGTCAGGGGAGATTACCAGCTGAAGGACAATGACTCGCGCCATACCTTATCCAAGTCCAAGAGCTACTGACTAACTTTGAGCATTATGACATCATGCACATTCCCCGAGATCAAAACAAAGAGGCCGACTCATTGACAAAGTTCGCCAGCACCGGAGATGCACAACAAATGGGTTGGTTCCAGTCAAGGTACTAGATGCTCTGAGCATAAACCAGATGGAAATTGACTGGGTACTAGAGATGGAGCCTGAGAAGGAGTCGTGGATGACTCCGATTAAAGATTATTTTCTACAGGGAGTCCTTCCTGAATGGAGGAATGAAAGACGACAAATCTTTCACAAAGCTTCGCGATATATCATTCAGGAATGAGTCATGTATAGAAAGGGTTTTTCTATTCCCCTGCTCTGGTGTATCGCTCATGATGAAATAAAACGAGTTCTAAAGGAAGTTCATGAAGGGAAATGTGGCGTCACATTGGGGGGCAAACCCTAGCAAAGAAAATACTCCGTTATGGGTATTATTGGCTGACTATCAACCGAGATGTTGTTGATTACGTTATGCGATGCAACAAGTGCTAGATGTATGCAAAAGTTCCGAGAGCTCCGCCAATGGAAATTACACAAATGGTCAGTCCATAGTCGTTTTTCATATGGGGAATAGATATTATCGGTTCCTTACCGATTTCAAAAGGTGGCACGAAGTACGCCATCGTAGCAGTTGATTACTTCACCAAATGGGCCGAAGCAGAACCTTTAGTCATGACCACAACAAAGAAAGTAATCAGCTTCATTGTCTGAAACATCATCTGTTGTTTTGGACTTCGATGAACCATTATAACTGATAATGGGACTCAATTCAACAACGTTGAATTCAAAGACTTTTGCCGTCGACATCATATTGAAAAGAGACTTGCGCCAGTTGCTCACCCTCAAGCAAATAGGCGAGTTGAAGCTATGAACAAAATCATAAAGTCCATTTTGAAGAAGTGTTTGGAAAAGGCTAGAGGCAAGGAGGTTGATGAACTCCCAACAGCATTATAGGCTTACAGAGTCATCCACAAGTCCACGACTGGCCATACTCTATTCGTCTTTACTTGTGGCTCCAAAGCAGTTATTCCTATTAAACTCAAAGTCCCTTCTCATCGAGCAACCTACTACGATCTCAGAACAAATAGAGATCTCCTCTTAGAATCTCTAGACTTTGTAGATGAGAAGTGCAAAGAAGCTGATTTGAGAGCAGTTGCATATCGATACCGAGTCGCTCGATACTACAACAATAAAGTCTGACCTAGAACCTTTGAAATTGATGATCTCATCTTAAAATGGGTTTTTCCTGCTCCGTCACACATGAATTCTACTTAAGAAGGACTGTATGTCATTGAATATAGGCTTTGAGAGGGAACTTTCAAGCTGGCGACCGTTGATGGTATCACGCTTCCAATGGCGTGGAATAGTGGGCATTTACAACACTATTTCACTTAGTTTATTCATTTTCATTCAATTTTAATTAATTTTCGAATTTTCTTTAGCATTTGATTTTCTAGATATAGAATAAGACAAATTATGTCATTTCTTTCAATTTGGCAAATAAAGTCTGAAATTTCCTTTATATTTGTGATTGCTGCAACATTACATATTAGTTACGATACCCAACTAACTAATGATGACATGCTCGAGCAGGTTCCTGGAGTTTGGAGCTATTCGATTACATAAGTTCACGATTGAACTAAACAAAATGAACGCGGTCCGATCGTTCATTCAACGATTCTTGCTCATAACTAGATGGACGGAGTACCTAACGAGAAATGGATGTGACTTGACCATCCCATAACCAAATTAATCCCACCGATTGATGGACAGACATGAATCAAAAGCGATCGTGATATGACTGATTGCTTTCTAAGTTAAACCTTGGACTTAGGGGTAAATCAATCAATTAAGGAAAATACGGTCTGATTATTTTCTGAAATAACTCTAGGTCCCCAGAGTGTGGTCTGGAATATAACATGAATTGGGTGCAATCCGATCACCGGTCAACTAACACTTCTCCCCTGAGTGCATATATGAGTATATACAAATGGATGAGTGCGGTTCGACCACTCATTAGTCCATAAACTCTGACCTAAAACCGACAGGTGGAGTATAAACTCACTAAGGATGGAGTTCGACCATCCATTATCTAACTCCGCTAATCCGAGACTGGGGACATGAATATAATCGCTCAAACCACTAAATTCGACGGCGTAACAGTAGGGATTGAGCCTAGTGTTTAGTACAACTTGAGGCCATGACCAAATGTAGGCCTTGAGTAAAAATTAACGGATGATTGTCTGGATCAATAAGCAACAAATTTCTATTATATTGAATGGAAAAGTAATAGCCCGACTACTCAAACAAAATTAACATAAGAGTTCGATAGAAAATAAAGAACTTTTATTTGCATATTAAACTTGAAAATCGTAATATAAGTTTATCCAAAACGGGGGCCGAGCTTGCACAATCACGGCAAACAAAAAGAAAAACGGCTATATAAGCTATATACAAACTAAGCCGAAGTGACGGCTAATTTTTTGCCTCTTGTCTCTTTTATATTTCTTGGGAGTGGCACCACCCGAGCCTCTGCCTGTCCTTCTCTTTGAAACTTTACCACCCTTGGCAGGAGAGCTTTTAGAGGTTGAAGGGAGTTCTTCAGGAATCGACCCACTTAGTGGGATGACTTGCAGTGGGATGAGATTTGGATCAACGACGTCCACATCAATGGTTTTAGCTTTAGCTTTTTCTTTAATGACTCCTGTCTCTCGATGCACTCCTTCAAGCTGAGCTCATTAGTGTGTTCGGAGGCACCCATGATCACAACATCATCAGATTAGCCTGGCAATGGCTGATCGTTTAACCTTTTTGTCATCAAGTGCTCCAATAACTTAAGCATCGGGCCCTAGAATGTCAGTTGTTGCTCCATAGCGGCATCACTTCGTGGAGTTTGACTATGACCCAAAAGATCTGCAGATTCGTAGGAGCAAGAAAATAAGCCCATAAATATTGGGCATAAGGAATGAAACCTCTCAAATAATGGAGAGTAGAGCGGGATACCTATGTCCGACTAACTTTCAGTTGTCACTGGAGTGCTACCTTTTTGAATAGGAGTCAGCACCTTTGATTGATAACCAGGTCTGTCCGGATCATAGCTCAGATCATATCCCAAATCAAGTGAAACAGATGCTCCGACTATTTGAAGTGAAGGGGGACATTCAGGATTAGACTCTAAAGCTTCAACAATGGTTTTCCCTTTGTCGGGGGGTGCCAAAATATCAAAGTATCGGAGCCTTACAACAGCATGATCTAAAGGTTCATCCCCATGAAGGATCTCCCATACCAGTTTCTCCATATCCAAATCAACTTCACCAAAGGCCTACTTCTTCATTTCAACGAAATATCCCGAAACCTCGGCAAGTGACTCGAAGTAGCCCTTTCCAAGAAAACTCAATTCATATGGATTAGGACTTTAGCATTATATTCAACAATTAAAGGATCGAACATGTCCTTAATCTCATTTCGACCAGCCTCTTCAGCATCCTCTAACTGGGCCTCAATTTGCTCTCTAACTTCATTACAACCAGCTTCCTTTGCGTCATCCTTGAGGACTTCAATTTAAGCGAGTTGCTCATCAAGTTTAATTTCCAGTTCCCGAGCTTCGACGGCTTCTTCACAATATTTTTAAGACTCCTCCTAAGCTTTGATTTTTTCTTCCTTCTTTTCTTAAGGAGTTCTTCGAGTTCCTCAATGACGTAGGCTAGAGTGTTTTTCTCTTTCTGCAGTGTGTCCTTCTTCAGAGCAAGCACACCGTTGTTGTTGAGGGTAGCATCCGGCTCCTTTTTGTGAGTCATTTCTAAACGACTAACTACCTTGAATATTTCTTTGGCACTCTTCTTGTCCATGGCTAGCTTCATTGTTAATTCTATGATTTCATCATCTTTGTGTTTGATTATGTCTTTATCACGAATTGCCGCCAGGGCGATCGATTTCATGTTGCATTTCAGTAGACACCTCAGAGATTTTCTCAGCTAAGTGCTGGAATACTTCATTTTAAACAAAAACATTATTGACACATGCAAGTGAACTCGCTTTAGCACTCCTTGGAATTGAATGGATGGAAGGAGGAAATTTTAGCCCATCAAAGTAGATTTCTGAAAAATTGACCTTAAGTTCGGCCAGTCTTTCTACTGTAGAAGCCTCAGGAGCTGTAGTAGCCAAAGTTGGATTAGAAGTAACAATTAGGCATTTGCTCGACCTACGATCGCGATACTGTTGAGAACCAGATGTACTTGAATAATGCTTAGGCGGCATAATAGTTTGGGGAACATGGGAAGACGTCTGATCCCCGCTATATACAGGAAGATTGGGTTGAACTTCCTGAAGAGATAATTGAGATTGGTCCTTGTGTTTAGAGGATGAAGACTCCTTTGAATGATGACTTCTTTCTCGGTTATCATCCCTTTCACGATGCCTGCCCGGGTCTGGACCACGACTAGATCCATACTGTGTTGAGGAGCTCCTCAAGCGATCAAAGGCATGAGAATGAGACATGGCACGTGCAAATCAAACAAGAGCATATAAGTGACCATCAAATAAAAGTAGAGGAAACTCATGCAGTGTAGTGCACATGATTGTGAGTGTCCTAATGTCCCCCCGACGGACTAATTACTATAGCCTTGCTCATGGAGTGATCCCCTTTGCTAGTGGGATAAGCTAAGTAACTGACAAATGAATTCTGCTCTTTAATCTACTCGAAGAACAAACTACTTTCGAATGACCACTGAATACTAAAAAGCCTTTAAGGATTTGCAAAGACATCTTACCAAGCCTCTAGTTCTATCAAAGCTAATAGATGGAGAGGACCTTTTCTTTTAATTAATAGCTTTGGAACAAGCGTTAAGCCTGACGTTAGTCCGAGAGAATGGTGGGATCCAACGACCTATTTATTATGTTGGCAAAGGATTGAGTCTAGTCAAGAAGCATTATCCGGTCATCAAAAATTTAGTCCATTGCTTAATATTCACTGCAAGAAATCTTTGGTCTTATTTGCAGGCTCATCCTATCAAAGTTCTTAAAGATCATACTTTATGAGTAGTATTCTGTAAACCTGAGCCTTGGGGACATCTCGTATATTCCTAGAACTTCTATTAAAGGAGGAATACTAGCTAAATTTATTTCTAAATGTACAGGTTTTGATACCAAGACCTTAAGTGATGACAAAGCTAAACAACTTTCTTAGCAACTTTATGTGGATAGAGCCTCCAATGAGAATGGTCAGGAGCTGACTATGTGCTAGTCACTTCAAACAACCATCAAATCTACTACACTATAAAGCTCAGCTTTCTAGCTACAAACAACATGCAGAATATGAATCGTTAATTATTGGATTAAGAATGGAAATCACCATTAATGTTTTGGAAATTAGAGTATAAAATGACTTTCAACCAATTATCAATCAAGTTCTCGACAACTAAGGCCCAAGACCCGAGACTCTCTTTATGAAAAATAAGTAGAGCAACTACTCAACGCTTTCAAAAGCTATAGTATCGAAAGCATCCCCTAAGTCTGAAATGCAAGGGATAATGCCTTAACTAAATAAGCAAGCTCCAAGGATGTTTAAGAATACAAATTTATTTTGGTAGAGGTTCTCGAATACTAAGCATATAGGTATCAGAGAATGTTTTAGTCATAACTCAAGCTCAAGCAGCCTGAACCAAAACCCCACAATCGATAATGGCTGAAGAAAGCTGGTTGACTCCATATATTCGATATCTAATTAATAATACTTTGCCTTCAGATTTTGCGAAAGCAAGACATATAAAGTATAATGCTTTTAAATTTACTATCGTAGATGGAGTACATTAAAAGTGAAGCTATGAAATCCTTACTCTTAGTGTGTTAATGTTGTCGAAGGTAAAAGTTTATTAGAAGAAGCCCACGATGCCATATGTGGTGATCATTGTGAAGGCCAAAAAGATGCTCATACAAGGCCTCTATTGGCGTACATCAAACCAAGATGCATTAGAGTACGCAGAGCAATGTGATAAATATAAGTTCTATGCTAAGGTTCCGAGAGCTCCACCCAGCGTACTAACTCCCATAATAAGTCCATGGCCATTCGGTGTTTGTAGCATTGATCTTATAGGTCCTCTTCCAACTGCAAAAGGGGGATCAAAATTTGCAATAGTAGCCATTGATTATTTCACAAAATGGGTTGAAGCGAACCCCTAGTAACAACAACGGCTCATCAAGTCCTTAAGTTCATCATGAAACATAGTGACAAGATTTGGTCTTCCATACGAGATTATAACAGATAACGACACACAATTCAAAACCTGAGGATTTACTGAATACTTCTGAGATCATGGCATTAACATGGGTTTCCCCTTAGTGACCTATCTGCAAGCCAATGGCGCCATAGAAGCAATCAACAAAACAATCAAAACTTGCCAAAAGAAACGCTTGAACGGAGCTAAAGGAAATTGGGTAGAGGAAATACCATCGTTCTTATGGGCTTACCAAAAAAGTCCTAAAACTTCAACGTGGCATACTCCCTTTTCTTTAGTATACTGCTATGAAGCCATGCTTTTGGTAGAACTCGAAATAGCCTCTCACCGAAGACCCTACTACAATGCCCAACAAAATGCAGAACTCTAAGAAGAGTCACTAGAGCTCTTGCCCTAACTTTGAGACAAGGCCTCCCTAAGACCAACATAATACATTCAACGAGTAACTCGATACTAGAATCAAAGTGTCTGAGCCCAAAAATTCAAAAGAGGAGATATCATCCTCCGTAAAATCATGTCGAACAGTAAGGATCTAACCTATGGACCTCTCAGTCCAGACTAGACCCCCTATCATCTATGACATCATTCCTCCTAGAGCATATAGATCAAAAAGGCCAGACGTCAACATAATATCCCAGACATGGAATGTGGAGCATTTAAAGTATTACCATAGCACGAGGCTACTGTAGGTATGAGTTTTGGTATTGTTTAGCCACGGTCAAGTATTGCCGTGCAACTATAATGATTTTAAATGTATCGAAGTCATTAGTACTTTTGAAAATTTCAAAAAAAATTAGCCGTAATAAATTAGTATTATTCAAGAAAGATATTTTGAGCTATTTCAAATATTTTATCCATGATCAAGTAGTACCATGCAACAAAATTGCTTTGGAATATATCAAATTTGTTGAGCATGGCCAAGTAACGCCATGTAAAGAGTTATCCTTGGCCAAGCAGTTGCATGCAAAGAGTGTACCATGACCAAGTAGTGCCATGCAAAGAGTGAGCCATAACCAACTAATTACATGCAAAGAGAAAGCCATGTCCAAAAAGTATCATGTAATTATAGGCACAAAGTTGCCCCAGTAGTTTTCTAAGGGGAATACATATAAGGATCGGTCTCAATAACAGGAACATGTTGTCAAAATTTTAATGAAGTAAACTCTTGCCACAAGGATGGCCAATTTTCATATAATTTTCAAGTTATGTTATGGTCTGATGCACTAGAACCAAAACTAAGAATGATGATGTTTTCGATCACTGCAATCATGATGAAATTGCATTCTCTTTAAACATTAGCTTTGAGCTTCTTGGCATTATCAGTTGTTTGAAAGCTTTAATCATAAAACCATTTTGGCTCTGGCCTAAAACAGATTAACTTATGAAAGGTCCTATTTTGGCTCTATGATCCACGTGGTAAGTTAATGAGCTCTGACTCAATGGACCATCATAGTAAACTCGGAGGATGAGCCTATCATGTAATAGATAAAAAATTACATTCACGATTAACTCCTCACCTGAAGTGGAAGATTTTTATTGCAATATTTCAAGGTTGAAACAAGTATTCAAATGGGTCGTAATGATTAACCAAAACCTCAAAATAATTTGGAACACGGCATTCTCATGAAAATTCGCACTTGCATAGAGTACCAGCTAGAATACATGGGGGCATCCACATAAATTTCTCATGAATGACAGCAACTAATCCAAGGAGTAGTACCTCGAGTGGCTTGGATCAGTCCTCCAAAATCTAGCACAACTAGTGTGGATTGCATTTCATTAAGCTATAGTTATCCTTCATATGTTTATAGATGATATATCCCCTATGCTTCAAAATCCTCATTGAATGCTGAGGTCAGACTTTCAAATCCTTATTGTATGAGGTAAAACTTTCAAATCCTCACTATGTAATTAGGTTAGACTTCAAATCCTCACTATACAATGAGGTTAGACTTAAAATCCTCACTATACTATGAGGTTAGACTTTGAAACCCTCATTATCTGATGAGGTTGGACTTTCAAAACCCTCACTATACAATGAGGTTAGACTTTTAAAACCCTAGCTATATGATGAGGTTAGATTTCCAACCCTCACTATACGCTGAGATTAGATTTTCAAAACCCTTACTATACGATAATCTAACATTTATAAAACACCCATGATATGATGAGGTTAGATTTTCAAAATTCTCCTATATTATGATGTTATATTTTCAAACTCTTATACAGAATCCTCACTATACGATCGGATTTTCAATTCCATATACAAAATCCCCACTATATGATGAGGTACGATTTTGAAATTTCGTCAAACATTGATCGGTTTTTAAATTTTATGGAACCTAATACATACTAAGGAAAGAGCGAAATTGCAGATTACAAAAGTATGATCAAACTCTCCCTACAAAATCTTTAATTCACTTTATATTTATCATACGAAGTAAAATTTGAGTTAGGGGCATGTACCATAATTTTTAGTCATATTCAACTGCTAAATATATATAAGCCAAAGTCCAAAAGGAAGATTCCAAAGTTTTACTTAAACATGAATACTAAAAGTTTCAACCCTTTGGTTTAAGCTCAAAAGCTAAATGCTATATTTAACTTCCCATAAATATTAAAGATTAATGAGAATTTTGCATATAACTTTGGTATCTTAGTCTGAAGGCTAAGTTCCAAACCAAAGCATAGACAAATGTCTAAAGGATAGATGCTGAGCATTAAGACCCAAAGAATGGGCCTACAATATAATGCAAAATGGGAACCAAAGGTATCCCCCATACCGAAATAAATGGTCACTAAGCTGGCATTAAACCGAAAGTATAGGCCTCAAGGCAGGCCTTCAATAGGAAGAATAAATCCAAAGTTCGAAGTTGTACTCTTTATTCAAGGCCAAGAGCGACTTGATATAAAACCAAGATCAACGGCTAAAATAGCCTCTAAATACATCAACATCTCAGATAGGCTAAAGCTCATATGAAGTACGTTGGTCAAGGCGCCTAAAGCTATATATGCCACATCATCAATCTACGTCAATCAGCAAGCAGCATGATTATAACATAATCCTTACTCCACAGGCGGACCAAGTCAGCAATCCAAGAGAAAAGCTCTACACAAGTGACAAAGCTACGATTTGCTTATAAATACAAGGCATATATCCCCATAAAGGGAATTGGACTCTTGAAAGACTAACAAGAGATTTCTCTAATCATTTGTAATCACTTGAACTTTCTAAACTTCAAGCTTTTTAGCAAATATCATTAATGGAAAACGTTGCCAAACTGACCTTGTAAAGCCATTTTCGGCTCAATTAATAGAGTACTAAAGAATCTTCTCAATAATAAACATAGGGGCAAGATCTCGAACCACTATAAATTTCTGTGTTTTTACTTTGGTCACCTCTCTTCTTATTACTTTTCATTGCCTAAGCAAACCGATTTTATAGTGGTCGTACCACTGTATATATAAATATAAAATAAGTGTGGGGAAGAGATGCATGAACAACTACATAAACTAAAGCAACACATGAGAGAGGTGATAATGTCTCAAATGCTAAAATTTAAAATACAAACTTGTCCCCCTCAAACGAGGAGGAATCACTACCATCGAAATGAAATAGGCCCAATAGTATGTAGAAACTAAAAAAATGATGCAAGGTTTGGTACATAATCCACAAACTTACAGTCATATAAAATTTTCTTATCCCATGTGTCGTCAACTAGAGTTGACCTATTCTGCATACCAAGATCACCGGAGTTAGACATAGTCAGGCCAACTTGCATAACATGGTAGAAAAGACGCTTTATCTCACCTTTATTGTCACTTATATACTTATAGAAGCTATCGCTCTTTGGATCTAATCGCATGTCAGAGTATCAGTCTATCAACATTAGTTAATAAGTATTCTAGTTTATAATATTTGTATATGAAAGACCTACAACCATTGCAGTCAAGGAAGAATCATCAATTACAAGAAGGACAGGAGCCAAAAGAGGCCCAATCTCAAGGTTAGTAATGCAAGGAAGAGAATTTCTACTAAGGTAACTGTCATAGGAGGAGGAGTGCCTTGCTTGGGCTTAAGGACCCGTATCTGAACGGGATGACAAGTGTTTGCACAAAAAATGGGCAAACACCCCGGATCGATTTTCCAATATAGAGTAAATGAATGGTAAAGTAGAAAAAAGGTAAAGAACACCAGAATTTACAGTGGTTCGGCAATAATGGGCGTACGTCCACTATATGTTTTTATTTCTTTCATTTATATTTTTGATCCATAAGTAAATGCCAAATTATACAATAATTTGTAAGAAAATATGATGATCTGAAGGCTTTGCGCAAATAATCTCGTTACTTAGAGTGCTGTAGATTTAGAAAATAGTGTTTGATTTTTTATGCTAATGGTCATGTATTTATAGAGGTAGATTTGAGGTGTATTTAATGTAGCAATTTATGAAGTTTCCTCGTATATCTCTCTTGCAAAGTATACTCCTTGGAATCTAGAATATGCTCGATATCCTTCCAAACATAGGACGATTTCCTTCCTGATTTGTGCTGCGGGGCCTAGTTGAGAAGTTGGTCCGGATGGGCGGGGAGGATGTGGACGAGTTAGTGGCTATGTTCATTGACTTATTGGTTCAGCTCGGAAGGCTAGGTCTGGTATGTCTTACTTCAGTGAATGGGGATCTACCTTTGGGTCCAGAAGAGGATGGAAGTACTTGGTCCGGTGGGGTGGTGTCAATCATCAAACAGGACTTCCTGTTCGGTGGTCTTTTAACCACCGAACAGAAAGTTCTGTTCGGTGGGTACCAACCGTCGGACAAAAAATTCTATTCGATGGTTACCCACCACCAAACATAGAACTTGGTTCGGGGTATAGGGCGCCCAATAAGGTCTGGTCACGATACTTCGCATTCCTTCCTCTTATGCTTACCCCTCTGATTTGCTCTTTTCCGGCCGTCAACCAAACTCCAACCTTAGGATGGCGAAAATGCCCATAACATTTGCCCCCCATAGTTCAGCTCGTGGAATGCAAGGTGGGCTTTGTTGATCTTATTTTGTGACTTTGTCAGCAAGAACGAGCCTCTAGTTCCCTTCGTTGACCATATGACGATCGGCTCGCAACTTGGCATTAAGAGTTATCTGGGACGCACCTACATGAAGCTAGGAGACGTCTGGGCCAAACTTGTCCGGCACTTTAAGGGAGTTGGTATGGTATGACATCGGTCCAGTGTGGGCCGGTTCGGCATGATTTTACCCCTTTATATGCTATAATGCCTTGCTTCCTTAGCCACACTTATTTATTCTCCAACCTTCTTTAAAATTCACGACTCTTCGTTTCCCCGAACCGCCATTGTTGTCGCTTCCTAGGCTGTAGCCCAACTCCAATTTCTTGATCCGAAGTTCAAATGACGACTTGGTGAGGCTCTCTCCCACATTCGAACCCTTGCTCCACTTTTTGACATGTCATGTAGGCTAGACAGAAGCCTTGACTTTGTCCGGTCCCGTTCTATTCGATGGTCTGGCACTTGGTGGACTGCCGAACAAAAGTGTCATTTTTTTACATGCATACACACACATACATGAGAACTCCTTCCTTCGCTCTAACACCTAAGATGAGGTGCCATGTTAGATAGGTATCTCGGTCCGCCGTCAAACTCTCTTCCGGACTGCTTTAGGGGATTTGGGTCCTTCTTCTTTAATGCCTTCGGCCTCCGCTCAATCGAGTCATCGTTTTAACCAACCCAGCTCGATCAATTCTTTGGTACATGGGTATGGATCATTTGAGCTTTTAATAAATCTTGGGGACCCTGAAGCTTCAAAACTAACGGCTAAGAAGCTTGATCTCCTAGTGGCTACCCATGGTATTCCTCGAGAGGACCTTTTTCTACCCTCTACTGAGTAGCAAGCACATGATCGAGTGGAGGGGTACATCGTCCACTCCCATTACCATTGTTTGGCCGGAGCTCTCCCTCTCTTGCTTTGTGGTAGCGGGGTTTCTTGTTTACTTGAAAATAGCTCCTTTCCAGCTCTATTTGAACATATATGCTATCCTCATGAGCTTGTACACCATTTTCATGAGGGAGTTCTGGGCACCCCCGTCCGACCACCAGATAAGGTTTCTACATGTGATAAAGAGTAAGTAAGAGGACTCTTCCTTTGCCTACCTTGAGGCGGCGAGCAAGTTCAAACTAGTGGAGAATTTGTACTCCAAGTATAACATGTTCAAGAGGTAATATTTCTTTGTCTGAGACACCTTCCCATGCTTCCACCCATGGCACTTACAATGTACATTTTTTTATATACCTCGTTGTCGCCTCCTATTTGTTTTTTGAGGAATCTCATTCTAGAATTTGACTTCCTTCTTTTGTCCCTTACATTTTAGGTGTCATGAAAGCCACGACCGGAGATGATCTGGACAACCTACTAAGGAAGCTTCAATGGATCCCAAAAGGGCTCTGGGAGGTTCCTAACCTCATCATCGATGACAACCAAAGGCAAATTGGCTTGTTGGAAGAAGCCATTCACTTGGGAGAGAAAGACAACCTTTCATTTAGAAGACCGTTAAAGCTGAAAGGAAAAAAGGAGAATTGACCACCGAAGAGACAGGAGATGCCCCATCATATCAACCATCGTTTCTAGGGCCGCTCTTAGTAAAAAATTAAGCTCGCAAAGCTCAAAAGGTTCCACATCGAGTGCCCTAAGTATAGTCTCCAGCAAGGGAGGTCGGTTGAAGACCTTAAGGGAGTGGGAGGACGATGGTATTCGAACAAGGGAGGAGGAAGAGATAGGTTCTCACTCTCATGACTGCAATCACACTGCCTTTCATCCTGGTGATGAGGCCCATTCCTATCGGGGGATCGGCTTTGTCACCCCATCTACTCCTGAAATTGATGAGGCTGTACATGTGGTGTTTGGATCTAAAGAGGAGGACGAAACCTTTACCACCGGAGGAATTGACTTCTCTAACTATATTATGGATCCAGAACAGGGGATTAGCTACGGGAGTCTTGAAACTATTGCTGAAATTCAGTAGCAATTAAAGTCCCACGAGGACCTTAAGGGTTCATGTAGTCATCACACACATTCACACTTCACAATTACACGGTCTCGCATCCTCTGGGTGCTTTAACGAATCTAAATCCTTATATCTTATCATTTGCAGGCAACATGAGTTCGAAGAGGGGAATGCTTATGGCCAAGATGAAGCAATTGGCTCTCCCCGAAGGCATGAAGAAAGCTACATTTTCCTTTGAGCCGAACATGAACATTGGACAACCTCCTACCTCATTGAAGATTGGAAAGCTCATCAGTTATCGCCCTTTGGGGAATGTGGGCGATCAAAATCCAAAAAATGATTCTCAGAAGAAGTCTCATTCTCCCGGTAGCAAATCAAGGTTCTGGACACATTCTCGTCGCTCCAAATCTCCTTGACTTTCTCCATTCATTGTGTCTAACTCTGAAACTTCCAAGCATCAGTAGAAAAATGGCAATAGAGGAGTAGTAGTGCTTGCCCCCGGGAAAAAGGAGAAAGGGAAGAGATTGGCAAGCGATGTTGCTATCATAGACCCTTCCAATCGCTCTTTGATGAGTTCCAATAGCCCTATCATCCTAGGAATCCCATGACTCATCTACTGGCAGAGGCGCCACCATGTTCCTTCGAGGGGAAAATTGACCTCTTCACTGATGGGCTTGGCAGCCTCAAGGCCCTGTCCGAATATAGCACTAAGTTGATGAAGGTAGGAGAGGAGGTTGGTAAAAAGAATGTTGAGCAGAACTTGAAATTTTTTGACTTAAGGAAACAGCTGCACGAGGAGGGGATAAAGCGTAAAGAGGCGGTGGAGGCAATGGAGCGATATCGGGTCGAGCATGCTAAATAAATAGAGGATCTTAAAGCTGCTCAAATCCAGGCCTTGACCAGATGAAGAAATAATGCTCCACTAATATCAAAGATGCCAAGAAGCATTGGAATGAGAAAGCCACTTTCTTCTTTGGGGATTACAAGAATGTAAAGGATAAGCTGGGTAAATAATTTGATGAAATTCGAGTCGTTGTTGACAATGTTGATCCTAGTATTGCGGAATTAACTGCAATGGCCACGGAGTGGAAAGATATGGTAGCATCCCTTAGGGTTGAAAGGGAGGCCTTGTAAATGAGTAAAGCTGCTGAGGTTGCCAAAAGTGAGAAGCTACAAGTGGAGCGTGATGACTTAGACAGTCAGTTGTACCAGGTGGAGTGGCTTTTGAATGAGATTTATCATAGAATGTTCATGGAGGAGAGCTTGACGTGGATAGACGACTATCCAGTGGTTATGGCTATCATCCAAAAAAGGTTGATTAGGGAGGCGCACGTTGTTAGCGAGCAGGGTGGTCTGCCATTCAGTCTCGAAGCCATTGACTCTTGCTTCTCGGTAGAGGAGATGGAAGTTGGTCGTCAAGGTTATGCAAAGTTGACTAGGGCTAAAAAACACAAAGAGAGATGGTGGAAAAAAAGAAAGGCGGTGGCTCACATTCTCAAGAAGCACAAGGTCGAACCCATAAGTCGGCCCTTTATGCCCCAATGATCGACATTCCATTAACTGTTTTTCATTTTTCTCCAAATCTTCCAATCAAGAGCCATCACATGGACATCCCTCCTCCTACAGCTCATACTCAAATCCCAAGTGACACTGCCAAGCTTGTCGAAAGGGGTAGCGCTTTTTTTGACGGCTCATGGGCAGTGATCGAATATGCTTGGTTTTGCTTAGGTGAGTCACCGTCCAAATGTCTCCCGCATCACCCTGTAGGTGATACCTCTAAAGTGCCACCTTGTAACATCCCCCTACTTGGAGGCTCAAAACTAACGGCTACGGATGTTGCATTCATCCATAGTTATTAATCTTTGGCGGTCAAATACGGCGGTGCTTAATACATTGATAAACAGATCATAAAAATATGGAGAAATTTAACAATTCAAAAACATATTTCCACATTCAAATCAAAACATTTCATGTTCATTACATAATCCCAAAACGTTATCCACGTTCAGCAAATTATAATTATTATACATACGCCAAGAGCGACATATGAAGATGCCCGCTTGGTTGATCAGAGTATATAGCAAGGCTAATAATTCTGCCATTACATCCAAATACACAGCGGAAAAGAAAACTCTAAATAACTAGCTGCCTCCTGCACGCCTCCGGAAGCTTTATTCATCTAAGAAAACCTGAAAACCCTAAATCTCAAACTACTCAAAATCAATTGAGTACCCGAGAGTTTAAGAGGAAAACAAAAACTTCGAGTTAGATATAAAGCCCGGTATGAATAATAGTTTATCATCTCAAACCAAATAGATATCTAGTAAGACCATGCCGCTTAAAGGAACGCGTTTTCCCCTCACTGGTATCTTAAAACCTTTATAAAACCATATATTTTGCAAATTCTTTCTTGCATCCAAACTAGTTAATCAACTGATTATAAGAATAGTATAACAATATCCATTATGCTAAAACAGGAAGTAAAATTGACTATTTGTCTAAAATCTGAGCTATCTGCTCTTTTCTAGACTATTTGTCCTAAATTCTGATTATACCAAAATAGCAATATTTAGTTATGCTAGATAATGGGCTATCTGCCCAAAACAGGAAAAAAGGGTGGACTAACTGTCATTAAAAATTAGCAAGGTCCGTTATGCTAAAAATGAACTATCTGTTAATACCAGAGCTGACTGCTCTATCTAGACTAACTATCCTGGACTAACCGTCCTTTAAAATTAGCAAGGTATGTTATGCTAAAAATGAAATATCTGTTCATATCAGAGCTGACTGCTCTATCTAGACTAACTGTCCTCTGGGCTGACTGCCCGCAAAATGGACTAACTGTCCGAATTTAAATGTGCTGACTACCCGAATTTTATTTTGGATTAACTACCCTTCAAAATATCTGAGCTAACCGCTCTACATAATATTTGAGCTAACTGCCCTTCAAAAATTTCCTTGAAAACCTTTTCAAATTGATTTAGTCCATCAAATCATAAATATACAAGGAAAATATATCTTTTAGCTTTTCTCTAAGCTATTTTTGCCATGCTATATATACTTTACTCAAAGTAATGTTGATGATGTTCAATAAGGATTAACTATCCTTTAAAATAAGTTAAAGTCCTTTATAACTTAAAACACGTAGGCTATCTGCCTATTCCTTATATTTGAAACCTTTGTTTAAAACCTTTAAACAATCTTTCAAAAACATTGAAGGTAACTCCTTTAAAACCTTTTTAAGAAGACCCTTCGAAAGTATTAAAGGTAACTCCTTCATATCCTTTAATAAACATTCTTTTTACTAGCTTTAAAAACATATGACATCCACTTTTAAATCCTTTAAACCTTAGCCTTTCAAAAACATTAAAAAACCATACCATTCGATACCTTCGAAACCTAGCATTCGACTTCATAGGGTAACCTCCTTCGAAAGCTCTTAAAAACATTAGGCTCTTGCCTTATAATATTTTAAATTCTACCTTTCGAAAATACAAAACTTGGTCAAAAGGAAATAATTTTACAACCTCTTCGAAAGCATCTCCTTTGAAGGCAAAGAAAACCAAACAAACATATTCGAAAGCAAAGAAAACAACCCTTTTCGAAAATATAAAACTTTGTTTTTGCCATAACTTTTTATAGGCGTAATATTAAGGTCTCTAACCTATTCCATTGAGTTTGGATGATGGTTTACCTTTTCGTACAGTAGTCATAATAGAAAAATGGGCTTACAGTTAGAAAGTTATGCTTATTTGAAATTTACAAACAAAACTGGGAAAAACTACAACAAAAGGGCTTCCGTAGCATTTACAACTGCTACCGAAAGGTAGCTTCCGGCAAGGCCAAAGGATTGCTTTCGGCAAGCTGAAAGGTTCACTAAAAACGCTGCAGAAAGGTTGAGAAACACTACGGAAGGTTCTATGACGAAGGGTTATCTATGCGGAAGGTTTTAATGACGAAAGGTTCATCAAAAACGCTGCAGAAAGCTACAGAAATGCTGCGGAAGCTTTTATGATGAAAGGTTTAGGTTCTATGACGAAAGGTTCATCGAAACGCTGTAGAAAGCTGTAAAAATGCTGCGGAAGGTTTTATGACGATAGGTTATCAATGCAGAAGGTTTTAATGATGAAAGATTCATCAAAAACGCTGCAAAAAGCTGCAGAAATGTTGCGGAAGGTTTTATGACGATAGGTTATCAATGCAGAAGGTTTTAATGACGAAAGGTTCACCAAAAATGCTGCAGCTACAGAAATGCTGCGGAAGGTTTTATGACGAAGGGTTTAGGTTCTAAGGTGGAAGGTTCAGTGACAGAGTCGTAAATAACTGAAAAACTGCCACACTTGTGCTTTGTCTAATTCCTATTGGTTAAGGACAACTTTTTCAATTCTTTATCAAATTTATATTGGTTAAAGACAGATCTTTACAGAAAAGCTGCTGCAGATCAGAATTATTCTTTCTGAAATTATTTTGAAAATAATTATTAAGCCTTTTTAACTTAGAAAATTCATAATAAATCGAAATCACTTGGGAAAAATCACAAAAATCATCAAAAATCTGAAATAACATTTTCTTCTTTATATAAAAATTTTGGGGCAAAATTCATTATTTTATTATTTTTAATAATTAAAACCCGAAATAAATTCCTTTTTCACCTTAGGAAATTCATAAAATATTCCTATTAACTCCGAAAATTATGAAATTAAAAATGCATCTCCAAAATTATGTTTTACCCAACATATCCGAAAATCAAACCGTTTTGAGGTCATTTGCTAAGGTTTTTACTCTAAAACCCATCATTTTAATTTCCTAAAAATCCCAATAAATCACCATAAATCATTATTCTATCAAAATAATGATTATCAGATCCAAACATGATCAACACAGCAAAATAAATTCGGTTACTATCTATAACCGAACAAAACAAGTGAAAATGAGATGATTTACACTATTATTCACCTTGATTAGTTAATTGGAGAATGAGATAATTTCCTAACTTTAATTCTTTAGCTTTTATCTTCAATTTTCTGTTCTTCCTTGAGCTTTTAATGGCTGGCTGAAATATAGTGAGGAGTTATGAATGAGAGAGTAAAAGTTTATTAAGGTGGAGGGAGGGATTTATACTAAGGAATGTAGCCTCATTTCCTAGTTTACTCCTTAGGAAATTCCTCCTTAATTTAGTTAAGTCTTATTTTGGTTCATTCATTAAGGCATGGCTATTGGAATCTCATCTCCCTAATCAATCACATTATTCTATTTAATTTATCTAATTAAATATCCCGAATAATGTTAAACAAAAATAAGGGGCATTATAGGCTCCCCCCTTAGAGAATTTCGTCCTCGAAATTCAGTAAGGACTACGAACAAGCATAACAACTATGCAAATAAAAGCTAGTATGCCCTACCAGCTAATAAGTCTATATAAATCAAATATAGAGCATAACCTCAAAACAGATCAGGATACACATCTCGAATCCTGTCCTCTATCTTCCAAGTATAGTCTTTCTCGTTGTCGCTCCACCGAACCTTTACCAACTTGACTGTCTTGGTCCTCAATCTTTTTTCATCTCTCGCTACAACCCAAACTGGTTGTCTAACAAAAGTTAAATCAGGCTCTACTACCAAGTCCTCCAACTCTGTCTAAGGAATAGTAGCCTCTGGATCATGCACAAACTTGTGAAGATGAGATACATGGAATACATTATGGACACCTGCCATATTGCTCGGCAACTCTACTCTGTAAGCAAGTTTTTCGATCCTTCCTAAAATCTGGAATGGTCCAACATATCTCGGGGTCAACATTCTCGACTTTCCAAACCGTACCACACCCTTCATTGGTGATACTTTAATGAAAACCCTGTCTCCCACTAAGAATTCTAGGTATTTACGCCTCTCGTCCACGTAACTCTTCTGCTTGGATTGAGCTTCCTTCATCCGTCGTCGGATTAACTCAATCTTTTATGACGCCTCTCTAACCAAATCCAGACCTAAGACCAATCTGTCTCTAGTCTCTAACCAACATGCTAGCGATTTGCATGGTCTTCCATACAAAGCTTCAAATGGTGTCATTCCTATACTAGTCTAATAGCTATTATTATAGGAAAACTCAATCAAATGTAGGTGGTCCTCCCAAGATCCACCAAAGTCGAATACACAAGCTCTTAGCAAGTCCTTAAGTACCTTGTTGACTCTCTCTGTCTGCCCATCTGTCTGTGGGTGATAAGCTATACTCATCTTGAGCTTGGTAGCTAATACCTCTTGTAGACTCCTCCAAAATTCGCTAGTGAATAATGCATCCCTGTCGCTGACTATGCTACTAAGAATCCCATGAAGTCTAACTATGTTCTTCATGAACGACTTCGCTAAAATAGATGCTGTTCTGGTCGACTTTACTGGAATGAAATGAGCACTCTTAGTCAACCTGTCTACAATAACTGATATACTCTCATTTCCTCTCCTTGATCTTGGCAAAACATCTATAAAATCCATGGATATCGAATCCCATTTCCAAACTGGAATAACTAAAGGCTGAAGTAACCCACTTGGCTTCTGATGCTCGGTATTCACTTGTTGACAGTTCACATACTGCCTAACCCATAAGCTAACATCTCGTTTCGTGCCTTCTCAATAGAAGCTCCTCTTCATATCTTGATACATCTTGGTCCCTCCAAGATGAATCGTAAACTTGGATCGATGACATTCCTCAAGAACTTCTTTTTTCAAGTTCTCCGCATTTAGAACACATAACCGTCCATTCTTTCTCAATCGTCCCTTCTGGTCAAGACAAAAATCTTTCAAATCATCGACCTCGGTTCCAACCCCAAGCCTTCTGATCCCCTCAACTAATAATGGATCCTCCTATTTAGAAGCAATTCTCTCGATCAATACTGATCGAAATTTCAAACAGGACAACATGGCAATACTCTGACTAGAACTAGCAGTCGATCTTAACTGCATACTACAACTGGTAAAAGCTTCTAGATCTTTCCACTCTACCAACATAGCCAACACCACATTCTGACGTCTTCTGCTGAGAGCATCCGCCACTTTATTACCTTAGAAAACCTTTGGAAAACCTACTCTCTAAAACCTTTCGAAAACCTTGGGTTATACTTTGCAAAACAAGGGTAACCACCTAAGTCGAAAGCTTCCCTCCGAAAGCATTGGAAAAATGGCTAACTTTAAAAACAGGCGAACCTTTCGACTGGGTCGGAAGGTTCAAGTAAAACCTTTATAAAACAGTGGAAATCCTTCGGCAACGCCGGAAGGTTTCAAAACAAAGTAAATGTGGTAGCAGCTACAACCTGTCATCTACATTGGAAGGTTTAAAGTCTTTTCATTAAACAATTTGACCTGGCCGGAAGTGACCAAGTTGAAAGCTCAAATTCGAAAGCAAAGCAGGCGAAAGCTTTTCACTTATAAAACAATTATATTCCAACCTTTCGGCCATCAACATTTCAGGTTAGAACCTTTCGGCTATATTCAATTCATTACGTACCAATTTCTTGATACCTTATGCATGAACTTTGACCTTATCGAAAGCTAACCCTTCGACTCAGACAAAGGTCTAAGGCGGAAGTATACAGCCGTGTGGGTTGGAACATGGAAAAAGAGTGATTTTTGATTTCAAACTAAAAAGGAAACTTTTCAACTAACCTGCCTTTGTTTCTCAAATTATCATTGGTCAATAAAATGCTTTTCAGAAATGTGTTGCCGCAAGTACTAAAATTTATAAATCTTTTTATTTTGCAAAATGCCCCTTCTCCTTTATAAATATATAAAAAATTTAAATCTCATACCTTAAATAATTTTATATATATACCTCAAATGACTTAGGAAAATTCTGGAAAAATCCCAGAAAATCTATTTTAATATATTGCCTAACATATTAAAATCTCAAACTTAAATAATAATTATTTAGCCGAAAATAATTTATAACCTAATAAATAATTTCCTTCATCTCTGTCGGTGACATTCTGCTAGGTAGTCTATTAACAGGTTTACCTCCCGGTACAAGGTTTATCCGAAACTCTAAAGCTCGTTTCGATGGTAATCCAGTAACCAGCACAAATATGTCTACAAATTCTCTTGCTACACGAACCTGACTAAGGTCGTCTCCCACCTCTAAGGCACTTAACAAAGCACAAAAACTCTTACTGGAATCTTCCACTGAGAAAATGATTCGGTTATGACTATCTGGGTGCCTCAACAATAATTCCCGATCCTGGCAAAATATCCTAGCCTCATACTTACCCAACCAATCCATACCCAAAATGATCCCAAAATCTACGAAATCAATGACATAAAAACTGCATGCAGACAGGTGACCTAACAAATCAAGTTCTAACTGGTCACATCTCATCCCAAGAGTTGCATGCCTTTCTATTGGATTTGCAACCCTTAAGGAAGTAACAAGGCATGTGGGTTCTATACATAATCTATCAACCAAATACTGTAATATAAATGAGTGTGATGCACCAGTATCAAAAAGTACCCTGACTGGTATACTCTGAATCAAAAGCTTACCTTCCATCATAGTTTTCCCATTCTCTGTGGCAGTAGGTCTAGAAGAAGACGGTAATCCAATAGCAAACAGCTTCCCTCTGTCCGCCCGAACTGGCTATGGACATTGGTTCTTATAATGCCCAACTTGATCACAGTTGCAGCATTTCATATTCTTCTTCTCTGCAGGCTTTTTTCCTTTACTAGATCTGCACTCGTTGGCATAATGGTCCTTCTTATCACACTTATAACACACTAAATCAGCCTTTGCTTTCTTGGTAGCATCCCCTTTCTGGGCTCCTTTCCTCTTGAAGAATTTCCTTTTCTTTCCCTGAAGGCCCTGAAACTCAACTGGTTTCTCTCTAACAGACACAACAAGCATCTCCTCATGGCGAATAGCCATCTTTACCACTACATGACAAGGCTCCCTAATATGAGTCATAGCCATTCTGCCTAGCACTGGCCTCAACCCCCTAATGAATCTCTCATTCCTCCTGACATCCATGTCAACCAAAGCATACCCATATCGAGATAGCTCATCAAACTTAACAGCATCTCGATCATAGACATCTGCCCTTGGAAAAGATCCATAAACTTCCTCATCAACGCTGATTTTGCAACCTCGGACAAGAACCTCTACTCAAACCTCCTCCTGAAGTCGGCCCAAGTCAACTCTTCTTTTGGCACTCCCACCGTCACACTGTTCCACCAACATTCCTAGTAGCTCCTACTAGCAACAGATTAGACAACAACTGATACACCATCCCCGTGTCTATTGGCGGATTTCCAGCACCTTTATTGGCCTTAGCATTTTGGTTAGCATTAGCCCGTCGACCTTGGTTTCTCCGAGTATTTGGTCGAGCATTTCCATTAGTTATGGTGCTTCCTCTACCCAGATTTCCTCTTCCATTTCCTGCCTCCATATCTTCTTTCTCGTATATCTACCTACAAGCCTTAGTAAGATACAGAAGAACGGTCCAAGAGAGAGGGGAATACGTACCTAGATATATATCTATATATCAAATACAAGTACATTACTATAGCGTTAACCCAAAACCCCGATCATATTTTTAAATTCATTGGATTATGTTTGAAAAAGCTTTTAGGTTTAAGTTTTCTTTTAAAGTTTCATAAACCTATGCTCTGATACCAACTTGTAACATCCCCTTACTTGGAGGCTCAAAACTAATGGCTATGGATGCTGTAGTCATCCATAGTTATTAATCTTTGACAACCAAATACGGCGGTGCTAGATACATTGATAAATAGATCGCAAAAATATGGAAAAATTTAACAATTCAAAAACATATTTCCACATTCAAATCAAAACATTTCATGTTCATTACATAATCCCAAAATGTTATCCATGTTCAGCAAATTATAATTATTATACATACGCCAAGAGCGACATATGAAGATTCCCCCTTGGTTGATCAGAGTATATAGCAAGGCTAATAATTCTGTCTTTACATCCAAATACACAGTGGAAAAGAAAACTTTAAATAACTAGCTGCCTCATGCACGCCTCCGGAGGCTTTATTCGTCTAAGAAAACCCGAAAACCCTAAACCTCAAACTACTCAAAATCAATTGTGTACCCGAGAGTTTAAGGGAAAAACAAAAACTTCGAGTCAGACATAAAGCCTGGTATGAATAATAATCTATCATCTCAAACCAAATAGATATCTAGTAAGACCATGCCGCTTAGTGGAACGGGTTTTCCCCTCACTGGTATCCTAAAACCTTTATAAAACCATATATTTTGTAAATACTTTCCTGCATCCAAACTGGTTAATCAACTGATTATAAGAATAGTATAGCAATATCCATTATGCTAAAACAGGAAGTAAAATTGACTATCTGCTCTTTTCTGGACTATATGTCCTAAATTCTGATTATACCAAAATAGCAATATGTATTTATGCTAGATAATGAGCTATCTGTCTAAAACAGAAAAAAGGGTGGACTAACTGTCCTTAAAAATTAGCAAGGTCCGTTATGCTAAAAATGAACTATCTGTTCAAATCAAAGCTGACTGCTCTATTTGGACTAACTGTCCTTTAAAATTAGCAAGGTCTGTTATGCTAAAAATGAACTATCTGTTCATATAAGAGCTGACTGCTCTATCTAGACTAACTGTCCTCTGGACTGACTGGCCGCAAAATGGACTAACTGTCCGAATTTAAATGAGCTGACTGCCCGAATTTTATTTTGGGTTAACTACCCTTCAAAATATCTGAGCTAACTTCTCTACATAATATTTGAGCTAACTGCCTTTCAAAATTTTCCTTGAAAACTTTTTCAAAATATTTTAGTCCATCAAACCATAAATATACAAGAAAATTATATCTTTTAGCTTTTCTCTAAGCTATTTTTCCATGTTATATATACTTTACTCAAAGTAATGTTGATGATGTTCAATAAGGATTAACTATCCTTTAAAATAAGTTAAAATCCTTTATAACTTAAAACACATAGGCTATATGACTATTCCTTATATTTGAAACCTTTGTTTAAAACCATTAAACAATCTTTCAAAAACATTGAAGGTAACTCCTTTAAAACTTTTTTAAGAAGACCCTTCGAAAGTATTAAAGGTAACTCCTTCATATCCTTTAATAAACCTTCTTTTTACCAGCTTTGAAAACATATGACATCCACTTTTAAATCCTTTAAACCTTAGCCTTTCGAAAATCTGAAATAACATTTTCATCATCATATAAAAATTTCAGGGCAAAATTCATTATTTTATTATTTTTAATAATTAAAATCCGAAATAAATGCCATTTTCACCTTAGAAAATTCATAAAATATTCTTATTAACTCCAAAAATTATGAAATTAAAAACCCATCTCCAAAATTATGTTTTACATAACATATCCAAAAATCAAACCGTTTGGAGGTCGTTTGCTAAGGTCTTTACTCTAAAACCCATCATTTTAATTTCCTAAAAATCCCAATAAATCACCATAATTCATTATTCTATCAAAAAAATGATTATTAGATCTAACATGACCAACACCGCAAAATAAATTAGACTACTATCTATAACCGAACAAAACAAGTGCAAATGAGATGATTTACACTATTATTCACCTTGATTAGTTAATTGGAGAATGAGATAATTTCCTAACTTTAATTCCTTTGCTTTTATCTTCAATTTTCTGTTCTTCCTTGAGCTTTTAATGGCTGGCCGAAATATAGTGAGGAGTTAGGAATGAGAGAGTAAAAGTTTATTAAGGTGGAGGAAGGGATTTATACTAAGGAATATAGCCCCATTTCCTAGTTTACCCCTTAGGAAATTCCTCCTTCTTAATTTAGTTAAGTCTTATTTTAGTTCATTCATTAAGACACGATTATTGGATTTATTAATCTCATCTTCCTAATCAATCACATTATTCTATTTAATTTATGTAGTTAAATATCCTGAATAATGTTAAACAAAAATCAAGGGTGTTACACACCTCTAGGCGTAGTGTCCCTAGCTCCCATCGACCCTCCGGTGGACAAGGCTCGCCAGGAGATGATTGCTGCTCTCCAAGAAGAGACAGATGTTGATACCACTGATGCCTTTGATCCCTTCAAAGGTTCCTTAATGGAGGTATATTTGGATAACCAAGCCCTAGAGAACTCTCCTGCTAACGTAGCCAGATTAAAGCTTGATTACAGAAAAGATTTGGAATCTACGAAGAAGAAATAGGCTTAGTTAGACGCTACTGTTGTTGGAAAAGAGGGGGGCATAGAAGCTCCCATGAGTGCAAGGACCCGAAGCGCCACTTTAAACAAGCTACCTCCAAATCCAGGTCAAAATGATGACTATGTTTTCCTTCTACCTGTATCCGCCTTTTAGTACCCATGTTAGGTTGTGAATTTATCATGTTAGTACTATTGTCTTTTGTAATTAACATTTATACTTGCGTTTGACCAATTTTGATGTATTGTTTGAGGTCAATCGCATGGCGTTAACATTCTATGGCTCTTTAATTTATATATTTTTATTAGCTACACCATTGTTATTAGTATGTCATGATTACTGCCTAATCATTATCATGTTTATTTGTGCACAGGAAAGGTAAAGAAAAAAGAAAGGGGGAATCCAACTAGGTGGCCGCCATGCCTTGGTGACTGACATGATGGTTCCTTTTATAATCGATAACGATTGTTATGGTGATTACTCATTAGGTGGTCGAGCCTTGACCATGGGTTGGTTTGGCTTGCCATTACCTACGAGGAGGTTAAATTGTCAGACAACCATGGAACCCTGAGTAGAACTACTACGATCCACCACTATCGGTCGGGAGTTTATGGCCAATCTTTAATGATGGACTACCCATTCCTTGATCATGTCCTAATTAGGTTATGTCTAACTCACCACTGCCGGTTGAGAATTAGGGTCAATTTTCAATGATGGACTACCCATTCCTCGATCATGTCTTGATCAGGGTAAGTTTTGATTCATCATTGTCGGCTGAGTGTTAGGGCCGATCGTCAATGATGGACTACCCGTTGATCGATCATGTCTTGATCAGGGTATGTCTGATTCACCGCTGCCGACTAAGAATTAGGGCCGACTGTCAATAATGGACTACCCATTCCTCCATTATGTCTTGTTCGGGGTAGGTCTGATTCACCGTTGCCGGTCAAAAGTGACATGGAGGGCGTAGTAGTAGCATGGTTTTACTCCCGAATTGGGGAGTTAGGTCTTAAGCTAATAGTACGTCTACTTACATTGTTTTAGTTGGTCCATCACATTGAAATGGCAGTTTAGAGTCATGTTTCATAATGATTATCTATTAAGAGAAGATTTAAAGAAAAATCACATTTTATTATAATCCATCTCATAATCATTGTAATTACAGAGTTTTAATACGATAACAGAGAAAACTCAAGCAAAGTAACTATAGAGATGCTGTGCATTCCAAGCTTTCCTGAATATGGCTCCATCTACTATGCTAAGGATGAAAGCTCCATTGCCAAAGTCTTTATAGATGATGTATGGTTCTTCCCAAATTAGATTGAGTGCTCTTGGCCTGGGAAAATCTGCTTCAGTACCAGGTCCCCTTCCTTAAGTGGGAGATGCTTGACCTTGGAGTAGTACTGTGTTGTCACCCATCGGTTGTGTGCTTCAGCCTTTAGGGCGGCTTCCTTGCGTCTCTCATCTACCAAGTCGAGGGAAATATTAAGAAATTCCTTATTCTCATCCAAATCATTATGAATTCTTCTGTGTGATGTGACTGCTGTTTTGACTGGTAACATTGCCTCTAACCCGTAAACTAATGAGAAAGGGGTATGTCCCATTGTCGTCTTGAAGGAAGTGCGATAAGCTAACAATGCTAGGGGCAGTTTATCCACCCATACTCATTTCACATTTTCCAGTCGCTTCTTTATGAGTGTCTTTAGAACCTTGTTGACCATCTCTACCTATCCATAGCCTGTAGGTATGCTACTGCGGAGAAGCTCTTCTTTATGCCATGTTGTTGACAGAAGTCGGTGAACTCCACACTATCAAACCGCCACCCATTGCTAAGATGATTTGAAGGGGGACTTTGTACGTATAAATTATATTCTTCACTAAAAGACTTTAGCCGTTGACACTTTTGTAAAGGGCTCAGCCTTGACCCACTTAGTAAAGTAGTCAACTGCCACAATAGCATATTTTGCTCTTTCCCGAGCCGTTGGAAGCTCTCCTATTAAGTATATCGCCTAGACCATGAAGGGCCAAGGGATTATCATGTGAATTAACTCAATCGGGGTAATTTAGGAATCTTCGCGAACAGACGCATTTGTTGCACCTCCTTGCATACTTGATTGCATCATGGTTTAGTGTCGGCTAGAAGTATCCATATCACAACATCTTTTTAGCTAAGGTTTGCCCTCCAGTGTGGTCTCCGTAGCTTCCTTCATGTACGTTCTCCAGCACCTCCTTGGCTTCCCTGCCGGTGACGCACCTTAGTAAAGGGTTAGAGAATCCCCTTCAACACAACATCCCATCCTAGATGACAAATTGGGGAGCCTTCCGTAAGATCTTCCTAGCTTCGTTCCTGTTACTCGGTAGTGATCCTTCGCCTAGGTACCTCAAAAGCGATGTCATCCAAGTTTCTTTGCCATCGATAGCTGATGCCATGTTTACTTCCTTAATGCTAGGTCTGAGTAAGGTCATCATAGGTATAGACCCCAATAAAGGCCCGCCTTCGAACATGCCAACTTCGCCAGATCATCTGCATCCTAGTTCTCTTCCTAGGGAACATGCTTGATTATGTAATGTACCATTTTGTTAAGCAAGATCTTTACCATCTGCAAGTAGGATTTCAAATAATCCTCCTTTACCTGGAATTCCTCGAGCTCTTGATTTACCACCAACTAAAAGTTGCTATGGATGCACAGTGATTTGATCCCCAGCTCTTTTGCCAATTCCAGTCCAGCTATCAAAGTTCATACTCTGCTTCGATATTCGTTGCTCTGAACCCCAACTTGATTACATAACTTAACTTCCTTCCTCCGGGGGTCAGGAATACTATCCCCGCATCAGAATTACGATCGTTAGATGCGCCATCGACATATAATTTCCATTTAAGGGCCTCCTCCGGGAGCTTCACTTTGTCATCTCGAATGGTGAACTCAGCCAGAAAGTCTGCCAATGCCTGTCCCTTAATTGTAGTTCATGGGTGGTAGGTTATCTCATATTGACTTAGCTCGGTACTCCACTTAGTGAATCTCCCTAAAGTATCTAACCTGTGAAGAATCTGCTTTAGGGGCTAACCTATAAGTAATCGAATAAGGTGTAACTGGAAGTAAGATCTCAGCTTCCTAGACGCAATCGGCAAATAGTAGCCTAGCTTTTCCAACTTGAGGTATCTAGACTCTAGATCGGTGAAATGCTTGCTTATGTAGTATACGTGGCATTGTACCTGATCTGCCTCCCTTACCAGGGCTACGTCAAAGCATGATACGATACGGCTAAATAAATGTAGAGATCCTCCCCCTCCACAGGTGTGGACAGAACCGATGGTTTTTGTAGGTGCTCTATTAAATTCAGGAATGTGGCTAAGCATTCGTCTGTCCAAGTGAACTTGCCTTTCTCCTTCTTGAGCACCACCAAGAATGGGATGCACTTGTTTGTGGCTTTTGGTATAAATTTGCTCAGAGCTGCTACCTTCCCATTTGAACTTTGCATCTCTTTCCGAGTCTTGGGGATCTTTATGTCTCGCAACGCCCGAACCTATTCTAGGTTAGCTTCTAACCCCCAAGCATGTACGATAAAGCCTAAGAACTTCTCCTAAGCCAACCTAAAAGAACATTTTAGCGGGTTTAGCTTCATTCCATATTTCCATAAAATTTCAAACATTTCATCCAAGTGAGAGATGTAATTTCTGGCCTTCCTAGACTTACCAGCATGTCATCAACATATACTTCCACGGTTTTTCCAATTTGTTTGGTGAACATTTTGTTCACTAAGCACTGGTGGGTAGCTCCTGGGCTTTTAGTTCTGAAAGGCATGACTTTGTAGCAGTAGAGTCCTAAGTCAGTAATTAAGCTAGTATGCTCCTGATCAAGGACATGGATTGCGATTTGATTATACCCGAAGTAAGCATCCATAAAGGACAAAAGCTCATGCATGTGGTTCCATCTACTAATTTATCGATCCTCGGGAGAGGAAAACAATCTTTTGGACATGCATTGTTCAAGTTTGAAAATCAATATATGTTTTCCATTTGACATTGGACTTCTTAATGAGGATCAGGTTTGCTATCCTTTTCGGATAATGTGACTCCCAAATGAAATTGTTTACTAGCAAGGTTCTTACCTCTTCATTTAGTGTCGCGGATTGTTCTGAGCCTATACTCCTTTTCTTTTACTTCATAGGAGGCTTCTTTGGGTTGACATTCAAGGCATGATAAGCAACTAAGGGAGAGATCCTACATACGTCCACTTGAGACCATGCAAACACATCCTGGTTATCTCGTAAAAATTCGATTAGGTATATTTTAAGATCTTTTCCCAGACCAAACCCAACTTTTATAAGCTTTGTAGGGTCTTTCTCATTAACTTCCACAAACTCTAGAGCCACTTCTGGCTCGGCTGCAACCCCCACTCCTGTGCCTCTTGAGTCAAGCTCATCATTAGGATCGCCTGTGAACTCGAGAGGGGGGCCTTTTGCTAATTGCTATGCGAGGGAGTTCTTGACGCAGAAGGCAACTTCCATGCCTTTTCCTTTCTCTCTCCACCTGTTCTCCCTAAGCTCTGCCACATAACATTCCCTAGCCATGTCCTAGTTTTCCTCTACCACTCCTATTCCGTTGGTGATTGGAAATTTTTTTTCAAGCACTGGAGGCTATGACTGCTTGAAAGTCAGATAGAGCCGGACGTCCCAGGAATGTGTTGTAAGTTGATAATCCATCCACCGGTATGAAAGTTCATTTCTATATAGCTGGTCGGGGAGTGTTCCTATCTCCACAAACAAGTCTATTCTCCCCAAGGGCATAGTTCCCTCTCCTGTGAAACCATGTAACTATTTGTTGTAAGGCGAGATGTCTTCCATGGATAATCCCATTTTGTCGAATGAATCTTTGAAAAGGATGTTGATAAAACTTCCATTATCTATCAGAATCCTGTGCGCTTCAACTGGGCCAAGCATAGCCGTAACCACCATTAGATTCGTGTGTGGGCACTTCTTCCCCCACAACTCGTTGTCATCAAAAGCTATTACCTTCTACTCCTGATGGGGAGTTTTAGCTCTCTGCTCCTCGCCTATCACATATACGTAGGCATCTTCGTTCTTCAAAGACTTCGAATATTTCTCCATCTCCCCCTAACTCATATACGCTACATGGAGTCCACCCATTATGGTACTGATTACTAGTCTCTCGTCTTTCCCTTGATTGGCATTGGACCCTTTGGGGTTGGTTTTCAGGGTTGGTTTTCAAGGGAGGGACTTGCCTTCGGCTCTTGACATATCACTCTAGCTTTCATCTTTTAATTTTTTTTCTTCAATCAAATCCCATAGATGGCGACATTTGTTAGTGTTATGACTGTGGGTTTTATGGAATCTACAGTACATTGTTGTGTTCATCTGTGTCTCCATTTCCTTTTCGAAGCTGGCTTGTTGCACTTGAGCTCGACTTGAGTGGCTAGGTAGATGTTTTCGATGGTATCCTTCAAGTCCATATAGGTTTCAAATTTGTAACCAGGTTTAAATTTCTTTCGATCGTTCCTCCTCCCGCCAGAGTTGTCGGGATTATTGTTCTTCTTCTTCTCCATGACTCCCCCTTCATCATTCTTAATCATTGCATTCAGACTACTGGAAGTTTTTGATGGTTTGGCTATCATTCCGGTTTGCCTTCCCGTTGCAGCCTGGCTAATAGAAGATGTCTTGTAAAGTGGTAGGTTTCTCCTTAGTCAACCACTGAGCCATCTTTGTGTCCGGATGAACACCAGCACACAAGGCCATAAGAGTCATGTACTCATCAACATTTTGAATGCTAGTGGCGGTACCTTTGAAACATGTTAGGTAATGCCACAGAGTCTCATCCTCTCTTTGCTTAATATCCGACAAGGAGTATGGGTCCTTAGGTTGGTCCACATGAACTTGGAATTTGCTGATGAATTTTTCTTTCAATATTTCCCATGAGTGGATTATGCCATTGGAAAGGTGACGGAACCACATGGTTGCTAGATCCGATAGATAAAAAGGGAAATATTTGCACATAACTTCCTCTATTACCTCGCTCATCGGCATATGTTGTGTGTATCATTGTAGATGCACTATAGGATTGGTCAAGCCCTAATAAGGATCCATAGTGGGCATCTTGAAACTCTAGGGGTTTTGAGCAGTTTCAATTTCCATAGTGAATGGGATGCCGACCCTGACCCTATTCTGCGTTCTACTTGTTCATGACAAACTCATTCCCTTATAAGTTGCTCTAGATGATCATCCTCTCGATCAAGGGACGAACGAAGTTGAGTTGACCTCCTTCGTTGAGATAAGGGGCTTCTCCCATTCTTTCCATAGTTACCAGTTCTATGATCCCAACTTTGCTCCTTGTTCCTGTATCATTCCCGATGATAGGCTCGCAATTCATCATTCATTGCCCTAGTAGAAGTAGGGAGCGCTACCTAGGTCGGGAAGGTTCAGCCGTTGTCACTCCTTGTTCGTTGCCTCCCCTTTCGGTTCAATGCCTAGCCATTCCTCAAATGCAATGTTTGGTTGAACTCTGGGCCATCCTATACCCATGACATTTGCTTGCCCAGCTTCCTGGTTTTCTTGGTCTGACCCGCCACCAGATTGTGATCATCCTTGCCTCCTGGATGCCCGAGAAAAGGACCTTCCTCTAGTTTCAATGTTGTGTGTGGTTGGCTGCACCTGCCCTAAACGTGTCATGATTTGATCCACAATGGATTGCTGTTGGACAGCGAAGCGAGTATCGAGGTCCCCCACAACTCTGTCTAGATTACCCCTGGTGATAACTTCTAGCCCCGGTGTGTTGGACGACTAGTTGTCTGGATTGCTCATAAACAAATTGATGTTCCTACTAACACCGCCAATCATGCTCTTGGACTTAGAAGGCATAATGAGAAAAGCTGAAGTTTTCTTTTTATCCCTCTTAATGAAAGCACTAAAAATGTTTGCACAAAAAATGGGCAAACAC
Source organism: Allium fistulosum (assembly GCA_030737815.1). Classification (NCBI taxonomy): domain Eukaryota; kingdom Viridiplantae; phylum Streptophyta; class Magnoliopsida; order Asparagales; family Amaryllidaceae; genus Allium; species Allium fistulosum. The sequence goes on along the minus strand of CM060907.1, from coordinate 1,037,411,731 downwards.
CCCCAATCGATTTTCCAGTATAGAGTAAATGAATGGTAAACCAGAAAAAGGTAAAGAACACCAGAATTTATGATGGTTCAGCCATAATGGGCCTGCGTCCACTGTTTGTTTCTATTTCTTTCATTTATATTTCTGATCTACAAGTAAATGCCAAATTAAATAATGATTTATAAGAAAATATGATGATCCTAAGGCTTTGTGCACTTAATCTCATTACTTGGAGTTTAGCAGATCTAGAAAATAATGTCTGATTTATGATGCCAAAGTCTTGTATTTATAGAGGTAGATGTAAGGTGTATTTAATGTGGAAATTTATGAAGTTTCCCTGTATATCTCTCCTACAAGGGATATTCCTTGGAATTTGGAATATGCGCAATATCCTTCCAAATATAGGTTATCCTTCCTGATTTGTGTTGTGGGGACCAGTTGGGAAATGGGTCCGGACGGGTGGGGCAGACATGGACGAGTTGGCGGCAATGTTCATTGGCTTCTTGGTTCGACTCGGTAGGCTAGATCTACTATGTCTTGCTTCGGTGGGTGGGGATTTACCTTTGGGTCTAGAAGAAGATAGAAGCACTTATTCCGGTGGGGTGGTGTTAATCAACGAACGGGACGGGACTTCCTGTTCAGTGGTTGTCCAACCATCGAACAGAAAGTTCTGTTTGAACCACTAGACAGAAAGTTATGCTCAGTGGGTAACCACCACCGAACAGAGAAATTGGTTTGGGGGTATAGGGAACCAAACAGAGAACTTTATTTACACTACAAGAAAATATGCTTTTTACTACAATAAAGGACAGCGTTTGGACATTAAATGCTGTTGTTTTGGTATGCTTAAAATTATTACAGCGTTCTAATTGGCTCCGACTGGATAAAATTTCGGGGCGGGCTATATACTTATATTCCCGCTTACTTTTCCTACCTCGTTTTTGCTCTCTTTCCTTTTTCCCCTAAAAAAAACCTTTCCATTTTTTCCTTCCACTTCCAACCATCTCTCCTTTAAATCTATGTAAGGAAAAGCTTCAAAAAATCAGAAATGACTCTAGCCCTACATAATTCGGTCCAGCTTTTCTCTACCTCGTTCATCATCTTCCTCTAGTACTTTCCATTTCTCGCTCTGACTTTCCACTGTCTATCACAACTCTTTGCAACTTCGGAGCTTTGAAGCTTTATATCTTGAGTTGATCTCTCATGAAATCCACCTCTTCCACATGCTCTGATTGTAAATGTATGTTGTAATAATACTTCAGACCCAAGCCGGTTCTAGATCGAACCCATTTCTAAACCGATGTACCCGGCTTAGATGACTATTAGTTTTTTGGGGATTTCAATTAGGGCAAGGGAACTGGTGGAAGAGTTGACTTTCTTGTCATCTATAGTGATTCCAGGAAGGGATTTGACATCAAAGCCAGTGGCGATGATTACGTGTTTGCCCTTGACGGTTGCATTTTCGCTGTCGAGGGTGTCGACTGAGATTTTGGTTGGTGATAGGAATTTGTTATGGCCTTTTACGTAGTTTACTTTATTTTTCTTGAATTAGCCTTCTATGCCTCGAGTTAGGCCGGAGGCTGCGTTGTCTTTCTGTGTCATTATGGCAGGGAGGTCGATTTTGAGTTCAAAGAACTAGATACCATGGTTTGCAAATGAATGCTTGGCTTCATGGTACATGTGGGACAAATGCAAAAGGGCCTGAAATGCAAGAGAAAAAACAAGGTAAATTTGTAGTTTGTTTATTAACACTATAGGATTAGCACTATTAACCAGGGTTTTGCAAAGTTGGTTTCTGGTAATAGATGTATAAATATATTACATCACCAAGAGCATAGTTAAAGATTTATTTTGGCTAATGCAAAGCATACATATACAATAAGATTTAAGAAGTACTTTATCATATTGTCTCCAGCATAGTTCCAGGATGACGTTTCTGGAATAGTTACAGGAAATACTCAAGTGCAGTTGCTATATGCTCCTTCTTCTACTGAGTATATGCCAAAGGATTATCAGGTATCTCCTTCTTCTCAAGTTGATGACAAGGTCCAAGATTATATTGCCTTCTTGATTTTCATTTTCATTTGCTATTTTTTGTTGCAGACTTACCAAAGTTGTTTGCTAACATGTTTTTCCTTTTATGTTAATTAATAAAAAGGTGTGATTTAGGTTGTGTTTCTTTGTTGACATTTTGATATGATGTTTCACTACCACTATCTAACTTCTCATTTGATATGCTATCAATGAATTAAGTTTTTGGATTCATTTTAGTCAAGAAAGTGGAAAGATTGCACATAATGGTGTACTGACATATGGAACCATAGCTAATATATGATCCCTTACTGCCTTAAACAACAAAACTATACAAGGAGTAGAGGATAAGTGATTTGGACAATAAAAAATTTACATCGTATGTTATCTTTTAATTTATTTAAGGAGTAGTCAAATGATACAAATGCAAAGGAAAATCTTTCCTTGTTTATGAGGGCTAAAAGTGCAGTGCAGATCGAAGCATTAAAACTAGCCTCTAACCAATTATAAAATTAGTTTTCTTACCTTAATAATCTTTGAGCATATGTTTTGGCAAGAATCTAAATTTTTGGTTTCGACTTTGACAATAACACAACTGAGACAAAAAAAGAGATACATTTTAGCAAAAATGAATTGTACGAAAAGTGAAGTCAGGATAGTGACAATGTGAATAAAGTGTAAGAATGGTGCTAAAAAAATAAATATATATAAAACTTCAATTATCAATCTATTAAACAAAAGTTTAGTTTTATTGACTATTATATGAATGAATATTCAAAGCTTCAATTATCAAGCAATAGTAAATATAGAAACATTTTAAAGTAGTTGTGTGCATTTTAACAGTCCAAATTACACATTTTTCCAAAATTATATATATAAACATTTGGCTTCTACCTGATTAGTATTTCACTAATAAATCGGACTGCTTTTATGTTTTAATCCCTAATTTAGTTTTTTTGTTATTGTTATTTTTATGCATGAGTCAATTGGAATAAAGTTCAAATATCATTATGAGAAGCAATTTTCCCTTGCTCTAACTGATATTATAAGTTGTTAGTTATTACAAGCTATAACTGTAAATGGTTATTATTGACTTACTTACCTTACAAGGAAAAAATATGTTTCTTATGTTGTCTGATAATCAACACAGAAATAAAATACTGTTCACATGTGTGGTTAGTAATTGTATTTGGAGAAATGATTTATATGCATAAATGCTAATGTAAATTGTTCTTTGATATTGAAGTCTACCTTATTCAAGAATTGAAACTGTTACTAGATACTAAGAGTGAAGTGTGGAAACATGTATAACCATAACTTTTTTTATAATGGAATAATGAATAACTTTCATTGTCTAAGTTGGTTGCACTGATTGAATGTATACTCGGAGTTATTCATAACTTATTTTTTTATAATGGACTAATGAATAACTTTCACTGTCTAACTTGTCATAACTTATTTTATTTTATAGTAAAAATTATGGAAAGCCATGTGGATTTGAGTTAAGCAAAATGAGAACTATATGTATACCTGGAGTTATTCATAACTCGCCTTTAACCAAAACATGTTACAGATATTGAATTTATTTTCAGTTGTGCTTGTAAACACATTGCGAGTTCTTTCCTTTTCAATGTAGTATTTCAACAATATCTTTTAGCTTTTGTATGCTACTGAAGTTCATATTAAATTCTTATCCATTACACATTGTGATTATGAAAATCATTAGTTAGCAGAAATTATTATAAACAATTTACGAAGCTACCATCGCTGACTATTTTTTCTTGTAAAATCGAATACCAATAACTTAAAACGAAACCACTATAAGGTCCGAATGAAGACATTTTCTTTTGGAATTAGAGATGGATGGCTTGAACCACCGTAATGTAAATGTATTGTTTGCTTTTACTTGTTTTTCATTATAAATCCATCTCCCTTCAAAATATTAATTCTCGATATATGTTCCTTCATAAAAGAAATCTTCGACTATTTCTTTCCTGGTACCCTATATTCTTATTTTGGTTTTGAATCTTTCCCATCTACTTTAGGTATAAGATAGTTTAACCCAATAGCCCACTATAAAAATAGTGGTTTTTTCCTTGGGCGGATTGGTTCCATTGAACGAGTACACATTCTCGTACCCTTCGTAAGTTTTTGGTATTTGATTGCTATGAACCAATTTTTGAATGTGCAGCTTTCCTAGTTGAATAGTGTAGTTCTTACTGATCAGCCTATTACCAATGTATCAATTAGCATGAACTATTGTATATTTATTGAATATATTATTTACATGAAACTGTAAATATGGGAGCTTGTTTGCTCTTTTTATATCTTTGAAATAAGATATATTAAACAGAAAAAATGAGTCATATAGAATATGGGAGCAGGTTTCATGGATCCGACATTTCATATTGTTTTAAATAAAAAACGAATAAAACAAAACAATTGACTACAGTTATAATGCTGGAAAACAGTACCATCTTTTTACTCCCTACTTCAAGTTTTATGATCCAATTTTCATGTCAACCTACTTTTTTGGTTGAGTTAAAACTTATAGTTTAATTTTCTCCATCCAGTATGTATAAAAGTCCTAAGAGTAATAACCTTGTACTAAGTAATCTAAATAATGGATGAGATCACTAGGAAAAATAGAGTCAGTGAAAATTTATCATAAAGCAAGTTATTAGAAGCACAGTATGAGCTTGAGAAATGTATTGTATGTAAATTGCATTTACCAAAGCAAGTGCTGCAGCATAATGAGGCCCCTTTGAGTAAGAGCCGGGAGTACCTTGCACATGTTATGCATTAGGCAATGCTTCCTCAAAATTGAGGCTGTTTACTGCATGATGATCTGAAGTTGGGCATTGGAAGGCTGTGTAGGTCTATGTGCACTAGCAGCAGCAGCTATATCATTTTCAATTGTAGGTTGCGTACATGTATGTAAGGACTCAACAGCAGCAATCTAATGGTTATTAGCAGAAGCATGGGTTGATGGACTCAGCAGCAACAATCTCCAGGTATGTTTGATTCCTACACTTTTTGTTCTATTTCAATAGTGAAAAATTAAATGGAAGCATCAGAGACTCTTATATTCATATTAGGCTCATATTGGTGACCACTCACCAATTCACTTCTACCTAACCGTGGGTTCTTGGTATTTTATTTTGTAGATTGAAACGTTAAGTTGTATTTATTATGCATTACTAAGTATTATATTAAGACTTGAAGTCGGTAGGAATGGTATGATTAATCAGCAAATTTTATTTACAAATTGTAAATTGAAACAATTGAAATTTAATCAAGTAACTTGTACAGTATCACAAATGAAGATGCATGCACCTTGCATTATATTACTCAAAGTAGTTATGATATTTTATAGAAACTCAAATAGTTTAGTGCAGTGATGTTAATATGCTTTTTTTAACTTGTTCTTAAGTGTAATAAATCATAATACAACTTTAAATATGAGTTATCCTAGTTCAGGACAGAGCTTGTAGTTTTGTTAACTAAGCTTTGTCCCACTGACATTTATAAGGTTGTTTAAATGCATCTATGTATTAGGAAATCAAACTAAAAGAACATCCAAACACTAATATAAATTATATATAAATCAATATTATATAAACCATAAATAAAAATAATATAAATTAACAATAAATGAATTTAACTATATTCTTGTTGTATATTCCTTGTTATATTCTTTGTAAATCAACGATTAATGAACAAACTACTTTCAAAACTCTTGTAACTATAAGAGAGACGAGAACTTCAGTGATAAATGGAGGGAACATGTTAAAGTCTAGTTTTAAAGTGGCATTGATATGATCAAGTTTACAGTTTAGTGAAAATAATTTGCGAAGATCATTATAACAAGCATTTGATAGAAAATAAAGTGAATGAAAGGAAAATAACATAAAAATGATATGAATTTGTTCCTACATCCATTTTCTACTTTTTTTTATTATGAATTTGTGTTCAATATAGTTACAAGAGAGTAAGTTTCATTCAACAAAATAACAGTACCCAAAATGTTCTTTTAATCTGAAAATAATAAGATATAAACAATCTGAAAGTGTCAACAGTACCCAAATTTCAAATCTCTTATTACAAGAAAAAAGATATAGACTGACGATTTCTTTTGAGGCAGATATGTTATGTAAGAGAGACGAGAACATCAGTGATAAATGGAGGGAAGGGTTTTGTGTTTCTGATGAAAAGAAAAAACGTGAATAAGTGCATTACCAGAAGGTTCAGTAATAAGTGCATTACCATAAGGTTCAGTAACTAAATGCTTAGGTATTTCACTGATATCATTTTGAAGTATGCCATACATATACCTATATTCCAGAAGGTTCAATAATTAGTGCATCCTTCTTTTTACTATTTTTTGGGACCCTGGCTTGATTCCATATTCCTAACACAATATTCAGCTCTGTTAAAAACCATCATAACAAACAATCTTGTGTACATCCTTATGGCGAGATAGTGAATTCCTAACTTACAACCTCTATTTGCTAATGGTTGATTAGGATTAGCCACCACCAGCCTTCCCCTATTTGCCGCTTTCGTCTCCAGCCGATATGACCTCAGTCTCTCTCCCTCTGTCGTTCTCCTTTTCTGCTCACGCTGTCAGTTTTTCTCATTTGCACCATGCTCTCTTCTGCCCTTGACAATCTCCAGACCTCCCCTCCTCCTGATCCACCTCTGCGCCTTACTGATCCTCCTCCAGGATTCCCTCAGTTGTCATCACCTGTTTCCCCTGTCATCGATGCAAAAGGCTTTACTTAGGTTCACTCTCAAAAGTGGAAAAGACAATTTAAACCTATTCACCAATCTCGACCTTTTAATGCCTTATCCCATGATTCTCAGAATTTGCATTCTAAGTCGCCTCCTCACCAACACGTTCAACATAATCTTATCTCCTCCAAAATCAATCTTGATTGTCCCAACCAACCAACAAACAGATCTACTGCCAATAATTGGATTTTTTCTACTATGTCTAGTCGGGCATGGAGTGAAGTGGTAAAGGGTAATAATATTTCAGTCTCAATTCCGTTAAAATTCTATCACCCACGTGAATTTAATTCTATGCAATGTAATAAAGTACTAATTGAAATAAATAACTCTTTTAAGTTTCCGAATAAAATTCCTATTCTAAATGAGAAAGATAAAATCTCATGGCAAGAAGTAACATATGTTTGTGTTCCTTGAGATAGATAAGTGGGGGCTTGTAGCTATATGAGTTGCAAAATGATTAGAGTGTTGCTACTAGAATTAGAGTAGAATAACCACTTTGTTCTATGAGGCTGAGGACTGCCCTGCGAGACAACATGTAGTGGAGTTGCATTTCGTAAAAGATAAGCCTGTTCTTTTAACAAAAATACTCTCGTGATAATCTTAATTGCTATTTACTAATTCTCATCAACAGTAAACCACAAACCTTTCATTTTTACTAATAATAGAAAGAAATAAATTAAAAAAAAAACTAAAATTCAATTGCAAACAACCAATGATCTAGAAAAGATATAAATGCATAGACAATATTTGAAGTATATTTGATTACAATTCATTTTTTAATATCTTAGATTAACATAACAACTTAAGAATTTTGAAAAAGTAAACAAAAAAATTGATTCTAGGAAACTCAAATAATCCAATTTTAAACGGCATTTTATTGTCGGCTGCATTACTATGTGAACGATATATAGTTGTTTCAATTTTGATTGTGCATCAGAACAGATATTATATTATATGAAACCAAATGAAATCTGTTTCTGTAAGATTATATTCTTGACTTGCATCCGTTCATATTTCACCAAACTGATATCACGTGCCTATCTCATGTTAAATGGTAGTGTCCAAGTTGAAATTAAACTCATCCTCTCTTTATTTGAATGGTTGCATGTATAAATCTGGAGTTGCCAGCTAGGAAAGTCTTTGTTTTGAAGCATAGAGTTTGCGTCCAGCTGTGAGTCTGTGACTTGCCACCAATCATTTAGACTTATTTATTTCTGTCTTCAATTATTGTTAGTTATTTTTACATTATTATATCATACTTGTGAAACACTTAATTGTGTAATATTGTTGGATACTATAATAAAACTCATCTATGTAAATCATACTTAACAATAATGTTGGATACTACAATAAAACTCATCTATGTAATATCTATTAGTGTAAACCGAGAACTGTGATAAAAATATTGATTTGCTTGTAATAATTGTATTGAGATTATCAGATGGGTTTAGATTTTAATTTATGTTTACTCACTGACTTCAAATTTTTTCATCGCAGGTAATTAAAGATGGCGATGGCACATTCTTCTTCCGTAGCAAGTAGCAAGCATATGAAACTTTTTAGATGCACGTTTTGTTGTTGGCATTTGGTACAGACTTACTTTATTGATATTATATTTTTGTTTAACATATACCTTATCTTTATTTAACAATATTATGATAACTTGGTCTACTATGTTATTTTTGTTTATGGATATTATTGAAACTTGATTTATATATGTTTTTTGTATATTAATATTGTTTTAGCTAGTTTATTTAACAGATTATTATTCATTAGAACATGTTATATATATTGGTTGCTTGATTATACTCAAAATGTAGTTCTGGAATATGCAAATATAGTGGAATGTTAATGCTGTAAAAATCATATAAATAGAAGACAGCATCTATTTTAATGCTGTTAATGAAGAAACAACAGCGTTTAATTTGTGTTGTAATTATCATTAAATAGTGAGTAACAGCGTTTATTAAACGCTGTTGTAAGCTGTAGTAAAACATCATGCCAACTGTAAAAACATAACACGGCACGCATTAAACGCTGTAATAAAAATATTAATAGCCTAAATAAAATGCTGTCAAAAGAATAATTTCCACATCGTTTAAAATTAAGCTGTTGTAAGTTCTCTTTATACGATAGCTTGTCGTTATACAGCGTTTGTTCTAACGATGTTGTGTCATATAACTGCCTTTAATAAACGCTGTGGTATCAAATTTTTTACAGCGTTTTCTATTTTGCTGTTAAAACTTTTGCATCTACGACAGCATGTCGTTATACAGCGTTTATAATAACGCTGTCGTATCATATAACAGCGTTTTTGAAACGCTGTCAAAAGCTGTTTCTGGTGTAGTGTTAGGGTACTTGGCACTCCTTCTTCCTATGCTTTCACCTCTGGTTTGCTCCTTTCTGACCTTCAACCAAACTCTAGCCTTACATGGGCGAAAATGCCCTTAATAATGAGGAAGAGGGATTTTTATTGGAACAGGAAGTGGTGTGCCAAGAGCAGTAGGAGAAGTAGGAGCGAGAGCATACTTGCAAGATTTCTTAGTGTGTTTAAGTAAGTGACATGTCATACAAATATCAGGCAGCCATCTATAATGGACATCAACAATAGCAATATGACCTTCAACAACAGGCGCTCTTAGCTTAATGGGCAGAGGTTTAGCCGAAAAAATCTCAATCAAAGCCTTTGCATACACTAGTTTCCTCCTTGCCATAGTGTTTACATCAAAACAATTAAGATTTCCAACACCAGTAGCTAACTTGTTCAGCCCAATCATAGATTACAGTACAGATGAAATATAAGAGAAATGTGTCCAAATGAGAATACAAAAAATATGTTATTGCGCATCATCGACCGATGCACTTTACGAAGTAATCATAAAAGGCTGGCCTATAATTAAGGATAGCTCTGCTTCAAGAATGTGCCATATCTCTTCAGTTTTTGAGGATTTAAATAGAACATTGAGTTGTCAAAATGCACTTTTAGACCACCATTAAGCTTCCATGAACAATGGCAATGGTCTCCTAAGTGTTATAAGGTAGATTCGAATCTAGGAAAAAAAGCCAACCAAGTAATAAGATCAAAAGTGAACACCTGCTTGAGCAACTTCAGCTGATGGCACCATAACCCCATTAATCCTGACAATATCGAATGACCGAGGAGTGTAATCACCCGCATTACATGGTAAAGATTTAAATAATGAGGACCTACAGCCGTTGAACTACTACTTTCATCTAGGCTTTCTATCTTCGACCGTATTTCCTTTTTGAACTACTAGTTTCAAAGCTTTGCTTTCAGATCATTAAGGTGTTGGACTATGACAAATATCACACCAAAAACTTTAAAAATAACCAAATAGAAAAATAGGCTGGAGGAAATAGTTTATGTTTTTTTTGAACGAAGGGCACATATCAAAAATTTTAGGTAGAAGGACCAACTTTAAGAGTGGCTTGTTTTTCTTCAATGACGACAACGATAGCAGCATGGTAGGCAATGACACTAGCATCGTATGTTAGGACGATGGATGATCGGTAGTGGCGGCTTGGGGTGGGTGACAACATTTGCAGGCTATGAGAATCCAAGCTCAAGAATGAGAACAAATTCGATTTTTGATGGAGACTGGATGAGGCGATGGTAGAGGAGCCGACGATGATTGGACGACGGTTGAGGTGGTGCCATTGTCAGTCATTTTTTTATTGAAACATAAACTACTAATGCTATTGTATATAACATTTGTTGTAAATATAATATTTTTGTTCTTTATGCATGTATATAGCATAACATTTGTATAATGCTATTTTAGTTTTGCATTTTATAAATTGTATGGTTGAATAACATTTTATTCAGATAATGCTTAATTTGGTGTAACATTTTTCATTTTTTTAATGTGAACCTAGTAATGCTATATAAGATTAGCACTTTCTATGAGCATTTTTATTCTTATATATGAATATAGCATTACATTGGCATAGTGCTATTATAGTTTAGCATTTATCCACTATATAAATGAATAATAAAGATAATGCTAATTTAATATAGCATTTTGTCTCTTTTTTTAATGTGTAAATGCTATTTGTAATTATCATTTTTATTATGTAAATATGAGTATAGCATTACATTTGTATAGTGCCAATTTAATTTTGGTATTTAAGATGCATTCAACGATAAGGAAAACACTTATGGAAAAGCGGACGGTGGGAGATATGTCCAACTTATCTTAGTTAGGTAGGATATATTGATTACCATCGGCAGTTTAAGTGAATGCATTTACACTCTACAAACTCGGTTGTTGGATAGGACGTAACAGTTATGTCCGACTTAACTAAGATAAGTCGGACGTAAATCCAGATATAGAGTTGCAATTTCTAACTTCTAATCAATACTTCATATCCAACCTCTAATCAAACTTTAATCAATGAACATCATAACCTCTAATCCAATTTTTTCACAAACGCATCATTACACACTATATAATGAATAACACAAATAATTCCTTTTTTAATATAGCATTTTGTTTGTTTGCCTTTTTTATTATTTTGGTGGCTTATATTGGTTAGGGTTGTAGTAATGCTGATAGCTAGGGTTTGGATGTAATTAGTAGTGGTTTGGGAGATATGGCTCGTTCCATGATGAGTAAGTTTGAGTTACCTCTGTCCTTTTGGGGATATGCGCTAGAAACCGCAGTGCATATGTTGAACTTGTTGCTACTAAATCTGGGCCTAAGACGCTATATGAGAAATAGCATGGGAAGAAACCCCATTTCAATTATTTGGAAGTGTGGTGTTGCCCGACCTTATGTTAAGAACATTGGACCTAATAAGCTTGAGGGGAGATCAGCTTTGTGTAAGTTTATAGGATATCCCAAAAATTCTAGGAGATATATTTTCTACAACGCAAAGGAACAAAAAATGATTGTTTCCACACATGCTATCTTTTTGGAAAAGGAATTTTTGTCAAAAGGAATTAACAGTGAAGTTATAGACTTGGATAAGATCCAAGGAACTAAAATTGAGCCCGAACAAATGGGAAAACCAAGTTCACCCATATACGAAAACATGAAACCAATTAGAAGATTTAGTAGGGAACCTTGCGCACCAAAGAGATACTACGGTTTTCTCCTGGATGGCGAGAAGGAGGACTGTGTCCTAGATGATGTCACTCCTCTATTTTTTCAACAAGCACTGTAGACTAAAGACTCTGCACTCTGGCTTAGAGCTATGAAATCCAAGATGGATTCCATGTAAGAAAAAAAAGTTTGAACTTTGTTGGACGTACCCGAAGGGATAAAATCTATCGAATGAAAATTAATTTTTAAGAAAAAAACTAAATGCGGATGGGGAAGTAGAGACTTATAAGGAAAGGCTAGTTGTAAAAGGATTTCATCAAATTCAAGGTGTCGATAATGATGAGACCTTTCGCCCGCAGCCATGCTTAAGTCCATTCGGATTATGCTAGCCATTGCTGCATTCTATGACTACAAAATATGGAAAATGGATGTGAAGATAACTTTTCTAAATGGTGATTTAGAAGAAATCGTTTATATGCCATAGATAGAGGGTTTTATGGTCGGTGGGAGTGAAGGCGAGGCTTGCAATATGTTAAATTCCATTCATGGACTTAAACAAGCTTCAAGGAGTTGGAATAAGTGTTTTGATAAACTAATCAAGCGGTTTGTTTTTTATCGAAACATAGAGGAAGCGTGTGTATACCGAAAGCAACGGGGCAATGCTCTCGTATCCTTAGTACTTTACATCAATGATCTATTATTGAATGGAAATGACACTTTGTTGTTGCAATCAGTGAAAGCTTGACTTTCCAAGAACTTCTCCATGAAGGATTGGAGAGAAGCGGCTTATATACTTGGTATAAAGATCTATTGAGATAGATCTAAGAGGCTATTGGGATTGTCTCAATCCTTGTACAAAGGCATTGTACTAAAAAGGTTCAGTATGGAGAATTTCAAGTGTGGAAACATTCCAACACAATTTGGAATCGCCTTTTCTAAGAAGGACGCTCCTCATATCGATGAAGAGAAGGATCATATGAAGAGGATTCCCTATGCTTCAGCAGTAGGATCTATAATGTGCATTATGCTATAAACTAGACCAGATGTGGCATATGCATTAGGATGCATAAGCCGATATCAATCTAATTCTGGAGAAAAACATTGGACAACTATGAAATGTATACTTAAGTATTTAAGAAACACTAAGGGCTTACTCCTCATATATGGGAATGGAGACCTCCTTATGAAGGGGTATATAGATTCAAGTTTTCAAAGTGATATAGACACTACAACAAAACTGGTTTTTAACGGCAAATATTGTCAGCGTTCCCATATGTAATGCTATTATTATTTTTTCAAATGAATTATTTTTCATACAAACGCTAACATATCATTCAGCTTTCAGGGTTACTACCCAAAATATTTATGGCCGCCTTTCTATTTATTACACTGTAAAAATGAAACTGCTTTCCCTCGTCTTATTTTCTCTTATTTTCATTTCCCTCGTTATTTAGTCTCATCCTGCCCTAATCTCTTGTTCTTTACTTTCAATGTGCCCTAATTCCTCGTTATCTAATTTTGTCGTACTTTAATTCACTTGTTCAGGTACTTTAATTTATTTAATTCCAATTCATCTTGTTTTTATTGATGTTTGGATTTGATAATCTTGTACTAATTTATTTTTCATTCGAAGGTTGACTATAGAAGTCTCCTATTTCGATTCAAACTTCGGTTCATACATTTTGGTTCAGATGTGGATTTTTAGGTTTTGATTCAGACTTCGAACTCACTAAGGTACGGTAAGTTGAATTGCTTTTCGTATACTTTTTTGTTAGGTTCTATGATGATTTCTTAATGAAGCCTAGTTCCTCTTAAAATTTATACATATGGAAGTTTTGGAGTAAGTTAGAACTTAAAAATTACAGAAATAAAAAGTTCTTAAATGATTATTATTGAAAATACTTTGTCGCTTAAAAGATTCACTACTCATCGATTTAGTAGTTGACTTTTGCATGAGTTGATTATAGCTTGTATAATATAACGAATATGCCTTAGTCCAAGGTTATCTGAATCTTTGATACTATTTTTTCATATGAGTTGAGGAATGATAAATGTTAATTCTTGTAGTAGTGTGATATGAGAGGAATCATTCCTGGATGAATTCATTTGTTTCTGAAATGGTGAGTTGCCTAATCAGCTTCTAATGAACTAACTTAGACTATTAAATTTGTTTTTGCTGTCAAGTGATTAACATGATTGAATTTTAATTACATTGATTGGAAATGGTTTTCCCTAAAGAATATATTTTGAAATATTGCTTGTTCTAATTTGTTACCATTTGACATACAGTTGAAGTATATGCTAGACCTTCCCTTAAAGAGTTTGTCGTATACAAAATTAAACCATTTATAGTTTGAAACTAAAGCATCACTTTACTCATTGTGTAATATATGAGCCAGAAACAATTTTATTGAGTCAAGGAAAAACAATTCTTGGTTTTTTGAAAGTTGAATTAAGCATTTTGTAGCAAAATCTTGAGATCATGGTTTATAGTTAAGGAACATGGACCAAGGCATAAGATATTATCTGTGCTATATAGGCTACGGGATCTGAGTTTGTAACACATTAATACAATTGATATTTTAAAAATCATCATCGGTACTATAACCTTTGTAGATATTTATTATGTTTAATAACTTTTTTCCAGTTTATCCAACCTAAGTAAATTACAAAATGTGCCAAACACTAGAATGGTTTATGAACTAAATTCACTAGTCACATTTTTTTTCACTAACCACTAGTCATGTTAATACATGATTTTGAACTAAATTCACTATTCATATTGGTATAGGCATGGTCTTCATATAGTTGTATCAACCATATATCGAATTGAAATGTTATTACTTTGAAGTCCCAGTCTCATTAAGGTATAATCATGATACAAAATAATAAAATTTCTAAAATGCATAGCCTTGATAATCACTAAATCTTTACATAAGTAGCTTGTACGTGAGCATGTTCCATTTACACTTGATGACTTGAGGCTACTCAGTGATGGTTTGAACATTATTCTATGAGAATCCATTCAAGTTTGCTTATTTTACATATTCTTCTTTATGCGTGAATATATAACTACATTCCATGTGATTGTGATTGTAGTTAAGACTTATGTATATCAGTCATGTATGTCACTTATTCTTGTGTGCATGGAACCAGAAATTACTGTATATAAATACAGTTATGTTAGTGGAACCAGAAATTATTGCAAATAAATTTAAAAAAGTTGGTATGTACATAATTGGCTGTGAACATAAATATTAAGTAATATGATTATATTTAAATAAATTATGCATGGAACATATATTATATGGTGGATTAACATATTCAAGAAGTACATATAATAAATGAATATACTATATACATAGTTTCTTCTAATCATCATGTAATGAATTTTGATAGAATTATCATGACCGTCAGGCCACAAATTTATTAAGTGACCCAATATTTCTTAATTGCATCAATCAGGCAAAAATCAATGTAGGTTTGAAATTCAATTTGGACAAGAGGACTGAATTTTATTCTTATTAAGTAGTTATGGTCCCATCACTAATTGAGTACAGTTATAACAAATGTTTAAGAAAGTTGACTTGCTTGGACTTATTACACAGTTATTTTCCCATCATTTTGTTCTAACTAACCAAAAGCTAATGCTTGTTTTATTCTTAATTCAATGTTTATTGTCTAATTGGTTAGCTCGAGCCTAATTATGTCTTTTCTCTTAGATGTACTGATAATAAATCCATGTATATTCTTTAATTAGTTATATGTACTTGCAATTTGCATACTTCATAAAAGGCCAAAATGATGACTATAAGATTTTGGAAGGATATTGCTTATTCTCACATTGTCACTATGGGTAGCTTGTTGAATGCTCGGTTTTAAAGCTTCAAAACAAAAATAAGTAGTAGTAGTAATTATAATAATAACAACAATAATTATTATTTCTATTGCATTGGGGAAGTAGTTTTTTGGTTGGATTCCAGTATAAAGTGTGAGTGACCTGTATAATGTGATTTTCTTTTTTTCTTTTTTTGTGAGAAAAAGAAAAAACAAGAAGGGAAATCAAATAGTTAAGAAATTATCATTCTACTGTGGGAAATATAAAATGGTACATTGATTTGAAGTAGATGCATTTACATGAATTATTATCATATAAATGATAACTTACATAAGTTGTTAGAAATTGCATTAATTGAAGATAGATGTAGTAATGAGAAACGTACAAGTTTAAATGTAGAGATATAATAGAAAACAAAGACAACAACCTGACATAACAAGTTGCTTAAAAATCCAAAATACTTGTTATTGCTTGTAATAACTTAATGCCACTTAAACTTATTATACTTTTCAATTATTTTTCTTTTTTACATAGAGTTGGAATGAGACAGATGCATGGTAGGGTATAAAAACCCAAGAAAAGGCCTAATTTTTTTTAGAACATTAGATGTGGGGAAAAGTTATTTTTTTAGAACATTAGGCGTGGTGCTTTTCTTTTTACTGTGCTCCCGATTTGACCTTAATTATCATGTAGTACATAGATATAATAAACTACAATATCAAGTTATGTAACTATGTCAAAATAAGTTTTACATATAGGTTGCCTTGTCCTAGAGAAACATACTTTGGAATTTCAAATTTTAAAGAGGGTATACAAGAGAAAGGAAAAAAATAACTTATATGCTATATTTGTTTTAATAAAGTTTACTGCCTTTGGCTTATTCAACTACAGGAACAAGTAGTGTAACTTTTACTCTCGTTTGTTTCATTCCTTTACCATAAAGCAAAGAGGAAAAATAGTATTAAATGTGCCTATATAATAAAATCTTTAGTTTATTTTCAAACCCTTAAATATTTGGGTTAAGTTTTAGAAATCAATACTGTTTGAAATATAAACTTGATAAAAACTAGTAGGAGGTCGTGAATAGCCAAGAATCTTGTATATGGTTTCTGTCTATTTGTGTTAGGCTTTTGAATGTTGTAGTCAGCTTACCATATATGAAACCATGGTAAGGACCACTCGTTATTTATGTGTCATCAATAAGATTGTAAATTAACACAAGACTAATCTTTTTTTTGAGTGGTTGGTGTTGTATTAATACCTTCAGTGTTGACAAGAATGTGCATAAAGGCTTTTGAAATATTGCTTGAATCATACAAACATTGCATAATACTTTGATTCAATGCCCCTTTTAAACCCTATTAAAACTCATTCAGAGACCACTCATTGCAAATCAACTGTCATTTTCAATGTATATATTCACTTCAATAACAGTTTTTAGACAAATATGGTCTAAATTAAAACATATATATTGCTTGAATATTAGTCAGTGAGCATCAGTTATTTTCTTTAAGAGGTGTAATCTCTATGTTGCGCTTATGTTGTATGTTATGATTTATTTACTTTGTTTACCATTTTGATGAATGTTGCAATCTAGATCTAAACCAGAAGAGCAGTGAATGCTAAAAAAATGAAATGAAATGGAACCTAGCTATTTGTATAATTAGTCATTGGAAAATTTTCTGAATGAAGTTACCAATTTTTTTAATCTCATAATATGTATTAGTATATACTTCTTTGTGTTATTGATTCATGTGTAAATTTATTCTATGCAGTTAATGTGTTATTTCCTCTACTATTTTACTACATAAAAACATATAGATTCAAATGTTTCTAATTTGGATAATATTCTACAAAATAATGATAGGAGATATATGGATTTTTATACATAATTTAATGATTTTATTTATAGTGATACTCTATGGATAAATACACTTTGAGCACAAAATCCCATATGTCAACTCATGCAATTGTATTTAAGCTGAAATCGATGTTCATTTTAGTTTCTCAAAATGTATGAAATAAGCCTATCAATAGTTATGTTTGAATGTTTATTTGGTGAAACTTCATTCAGCTACTTGGATGATTGATAAATTTAGTTTGATGTAATTTCTCTTTTTTGTCAATAAATACTTTAAAATTAATCTTTACATCATGATTAACTACACATATAAATTCACAAACGGTAGAAGTTAAACAAAAAAGGATTAATTTGTGCAATATAGTGTTGATTTTGATAACTTGTGCCTTATGTAATTTATTGCACTTCTTGTAGTGAATAAGAAACCCCTCTCTTCACCTTAAGCACCCATTAGCCATTGCCAAAACAATTGTCAATTGTAGCATAAATTGATAAGCATCTAAAAATGGCAAAGCAATTTATGGAGTTTGCTTGATAGTTGCAATCTGTTACTATAGTTGTTAAAAATGGACAATTTCAATGCTTAATCAATTGGTGGGCTCTACAAAATTTAGTCAAACCTTTATTTATAAAATTGGGTCTATCTTTTGTACAAATATTAACAACAAATTCGTTTTTGTTAAATAATACTAAATGAACTAGCAATTTAATTACAACTTTAGTGCATTGTTACTCAGTATGCACATTATTTATCGAGCTTTACTGTTCTGTGATTTGAAACGTTATATGTACTGTTGTCACACCTATAGTATACCCTGTCAAATGGTCATTTTTTTCTTTATTCAAATTCTTTAGAGTAGCATAATCATTAAACTTTACCATTTTCAGCCCTAAACCTTTCTCGGACTGAAAAAAATAGCAACAACAGTATATTGCATTATTTCTTTATTTCAATTTTAAGCTTTTTTTCCTGATCCATTATCATGTTATCAGGTATATGTTGTTTTGGCTAGCGATGTCTGATGTCAGGTATATGCCATGTTGAAGAGTAAGATTACAGACCAGATATGCGACGAAGACTGAAGATGTTAGAAGAATTGATGGCGTAAAAGATTTGAATCTAACCGAGCTTAAGAATGCCAAGAAATCCTTGAAAAGTTTAGAGAAACATCAAAACCAGCATGTTGGCTGCCGATTCATTTGTCAGTAATCCCATCTATACTTGTACTGATTTTCTTTTTTTGGCTTTTAGCATATGTTTTTTATACTGAATATATCACTATTTGGCTGGCAGGTTTTCCTTGTACTACTGCACAGACCCTTTCCTTAACTGGTAATAAATTTCTTTTACCATTTTATTCTTTTGCTGGATTTGGAATATTATAATTGTCTTCTTGGTAATCATTACCATAGAATATTACTCAATTTAGTTTTTTAACCCACTATCATACTTGATACTTGCTCTCTTACAATCATATTTAACCTTTGTTCTTTCCATGCTTTCTTCTGCAGCCATCAATGACCATGTTTCCGAACCTTCTGCACTGTCTTAATCATGCTCCCTCAACTCATGGCAAAGGTAACTAATTCTTTTTTCCTTTTACTTTCGTCAACTTCAGAATTTTATATGCTTTTAATCCCTTATCATAGAAGCCTGATATTTCAATAAATATAAAAATTAACTATAATCTAAAGCATAAAACATTTCTATAATAAAGCATTATAATATTTCAAGAGGAAATACTAATTTTTTTTAGTGAATTTGGTGTCGGTCTGCTGTAAAGTATACTAATAATTTTAATTGTAACCATTGAAGGTAGAAACTCAGTCATTGCAGCTGTAAACACTAATATTCTATTGCACTTGTAAACTCTAATAATTTTGGTGCTAACTGTAACTATTGAAAGATAAGTTAATTATATAAAATTATGAAAATCAATATATAGTGTAACTTTTGAAAAGCTTTACATTTAAAGAAATACTATATACAATACTATATCCTCAACTGTCACTTGTATCTTTTCTAATTTCTACTGACTGAAATTGAAAATAGCATGTCACGCAATAGAAAACAAACAAATATAAGGAAGAGTATATAACGTTGTAGAGTAACTATTTACCTTTATCAATATTTCAATATAGAGTGTACTCAATAGTTTACGGTAACAATTTCTCTTCATCAATGTAGAGTATATAACATTGTAAAGGAAATTGTAATGTAGAGTATATAATGTTGTGAATGAAATTGTAATGTAGAGTATATAACGTTGTAAATGAAATTGTAATGTAGAGTATATAACATTGTGAATGAAATTGTAATGTAGAGTATATAACGTTGTAAATGAAATTGTTTTATAAACTGTATATAACATGTGTACGTATAAACTAACTGTGAATTAAATTGTTCGTATATAACTAACTTCGACGACTTAATTTACTTGATTTGTAAATTACCGAGAGGACCACTTAGTTAACAACATCGACGACTAGTTTACGTGATTTGTAAATAGACCACTTCATACGTCGGTAATATGCAGCTTGATTTTACTCCAAGTAAATTACCGAGTTCGTTTATTATTTTTTACTCTACTTCACTTGTAAATGCTACTTGATTTTATGGCATGTTGTATACTTTGTATTAGTCAATCGCCCAATGAAATAGTGTGATGAATATTTAGTGTTTGCATTATGAATCCGATTTAACTTTATGTACACTTTTTTGATGAATTGATTCTCAAGCATTACTGTTGCTTTACAGGTAGATAGATGACTATGATGCAAAAAAAGGTTGCAACGAGTTATGGATCGAAGTTATTTTTGCTGCTAGAACTACTTTTTGGTTTTAACGTATGTACTACTTGCTTTTGTTTTGTTATTGCTACTTGTTCTATATTTTGTTTATGAACTATTGATGACGAACTATTTATGTTTGGTGTAAGAATATTATGTATTTTGATTATGAAATTTCATACGTTGGTTATCAAATATGTGTCCAAAATGTGGCATTGATACAATATGTTGATTTTGAAATGTGGTATTGATATAATATGCTAGTTTTGAAATGTGGTATATATACACATTGTGACTGATGTTTACTGAAATGGAATTTACAGAAAAGTAGAAAAAGCCTAATTGACTTAGCTTTGTATACAATTTAACGGCGTTTTTAAAACGTTCTTAAAACATTCCACGGCGTTTTTTAAACGCCTTTGAATGTTTTTACAGCGTTTTAAAAATGCAGTTAAATTGTATCTAAAAATATAACCAAATACAATTTAACGACGTTTTTAAAACGCTGTTAAAACATTCCACGACGTTTTTTAAACGCCGTTGAATGTTTTAACAACATTTTAAAAATGCCGTTGAATTGTTTTAACAGCGTTTTTTAAAAATGCCATTAAATTAGACCAAACGCTGTTAAATGATTTCATGACACCAGGGAAACGCTGTAAAAAGGACATTTAATAGCGTTTATTCCTTGTCATTGTATATCTCTGACATATAACTGCATGTAGATATACAGCGTATGTAAAAACGCTATTAATAGCTTTTATAGCGTTTTTGAAACTTTGTTAAAGGTCATGTTTGTTGTAGTGAGATGATAGTATATCGGTGTCCAGTTATCTCTTTACACTTAACGGTGGAGCCATTAGTTGGAAAAGTTCCAAACAAGAAATAGTGGTTGATTCCATGACGGAGGCCGAGTACATTGCTCTCAATGAAGCAGCTAAAGAGGCAGTCTGGATGTGCAAGTTTTCAAGTGAGCTCGTAGTGATTCCTAACATCTAGAATCCAATGGCATTGTCCAGCGATGACAATGCGGCGATAAAGATCGCAAAGGAGTCCTGAGCATAAAAGAAGTCACGACATATTCTTTAGAAGTTCCACCTCATTAGATAATTTGTTGAGAAGAAAAAGGTCGTGATACAAAGGGTAGATACCAAGGACAACATAATAGATCCATTTACTAAGAGTCTAGCTCGATCGGCTCTCGAGAAGCTGACTGAAGGGATGGGATTGAGATTATGTAACAACCCACTATTTTGGACCATTCAAATCGACAATAAATCCACACATGCCGGATTTGAATAATTCAAAACAATAGATTGTAAATAAAATTTGGCAAAACTCAGAATATACAGTAAATAAATCACAGATCACAGACACAGAGTAATATAACAATGCAGCGGAAGCAAGAAATAGTAGTTCATGAAGCTACTATATATATAATAACAGAGTTCAACAAGATACAATAGAAATCACAAATACAAAGATGTCTCAATACAATAGTCAAATACAAGATCAGAATACATCACTGGAATCAACTGGATAACTGGAAGCGAAATAGATAGCTGGGTCTCCAAGGAAAGCTCCAACTCCAAAGGTGAGTCTCGAATGTTGTATCACTCAGTCTAACCCGAGCGTAAAGCAAAACACAAAACACTCGAGTCAGGACATACATACTTATACAATGTAAACCAACTCAAGTGAACTGCAATATAAAGGTACAAGTAACTTAAAGGATGCTTGGGACCGCCCATCCTCTAAGGATCCGTTAAACTATTTACTATGTAGTAATATTCGCTATTATAATAGTGTTTAATAGTAAAATAAACTTACTTTTAAATAGCGTTAAGGCTTTACATTTTCCACCTTAACACATAATAGTGCCAATAGTCTATACAGTACCTACATATCTCGAGAGGCTACGAGAAGATACTCCATAGGTACGACACAAATAGAAACTCGTAGTAAAGCTCGGTATGGTAGGTGACACGGTACAACTAGGCAATGCCAGGGTAGATATACCAATTACGCACACGGGCTGGTGGAAACGCATAGCAGCCACTACTGCCCACCTCGGAACACACTCCCAAATCAAAATCGAAGGGTGGCCACCAAATCAATCACAAAGTAATAGAATAGTATCGAAGAAATGTGTCCGATCAGAGGTGCTACCTCATTGGCCCGATGATCGCTTCTGTTTTAGCCACCTTAAGCCAACTCACGGGAGTCGGGTCCACATTCATACCTCAATAGGATCGTCGCCACCATCCTACTTCATTCTAGAATCTCCACCGCGTGCACGGTTGTCAAAGTGGTTTTCGGTATCGACAGAGAGTATGCCCATATCTGATCCCGGTCTCTTTAACAATCAATCGTTATTATAACCCATGGATATTTATTTCAAAAAGGTTTATAATTTAAAACCAAAATATCACTTCTATTTCAAAACTAGTTTATACTTCAAAACCAAAATATCATATCCATTTCAAAACAAGTTTATACTTCAAAGCCATATTCTTAAATCTTAAATTGCAAATCAATATATTCAAAATGATTCTTAATTAAATACTATTTCAAATAAATTCATTTCCAAAATCATAGTACTTTCAAAGTTATAACACCTTTGAAAACAAACACTTTGAAACTATAATACTTTGAAACCATATCAACTTTAACATGTTATCATTTGGAAATCATAATATTTAGAAAAATCATAATACCCTTAAAAATAATATTCATTACCAAAGTTATAGCATTATTAAGTTCATTCGTTCAATTATAAAATTTCCAAACATTGTATTTTCAGCTACCAACAGCACTTATAAAGTGTTACAGTAGATATATTAGTAATATTTCAAAACATTGTCAAATTCAGAAACAACAGCACTTATAAAGTGCTACAGTAGGTATTTTAGTGTTGCAAACAGTTCGGTTTCAAAACAGCAGCACTTATAAAGTGCTGTAATAGGTATTTAGTTGTTTCAAAACATAGTTAAAATTCAAAACAGCAGCACTTATAAAGTGCTGTAATAGATATTTAGTTATTTCAGAACTTAGTTAAATTTCAGAAATGATAGCACTTAACAAATGCCATCTTAAAACCCCAGCATTTTATAAATGCTACCAATAAAATTCCAGATTTTATTATAACTTTTCAGAAATATTAAAACTTCAATTTTAGCCATTTTTGACTTATAAAAATCATATTTCATGCTTCAAAAACATTCATTTCGATATCATTTAACTTATGATTTAATAAAATAAAAATTTTATAAATAAATATCCAATTTAATCCATAATTCATTTATTAAGTCAAAATACACTATTTTACTTAACTTTTATCTTTTTACCACTAACCTAACACTTTATTTTAAAATACTCATTTCATAAATAAAACTAAATTCCTATTTATTTACTTAACTTAAAATTTCCATTTGACAATCCAAATTTCCAATTATCAAGTTAGGTCATAATTAAAGTTACATTTTTCCATTTAAAAAATCATATCTATTATTTTTACAAAACATAACATTTCACAAAAGAATATTTTATCATAGTTAATATAACAGTCAATTTTTTTCCTTTAGATCTATTCATTTAGACATCAATTAACTATGATTTTCTAGTTAAATAAATTTTATTACAAAATGTCCAATTAAAACTGTATTCCATTTTATCAATTCAAAATACATTATTTATTACACAAAACATGTCCGTTTCATAAAGTAAAATTCATAACAATAACTAGGTTAGATTTAAAACTTCCATATTAAGTCAAATTCAATTATTAAGTTATTTATCATCAATAAAGATCTTTAAATAGCAATTTAAAACCAATTATTGATATATAAAGATTCCAACTTATAGAAAACCAATATAACTTTATAATTTAAATCAAACCACTTATTGACTTATAAAAATTCCATATATTTAAAATCACTGAATCAAATTTTTAAGTAAAATTTTCATATATCTTAAAACTTAAAAATACTTAAAAATTTTCAGAAAATATTATTAAATATATAACCATGGGTCTGTATAATATTTTCTAACCTAGGTCAAGTGATATGGATATGTATCATTTCAATCCGTAATTTAAAAGAAAAATCTGGGTTCTATCATTTCAAACCTGCAATCCCAAGTTAAATAAAATACAATAAAAATCACTCGATCCTATCATTTTAGCTCATAATGATTTTTCCCTATTCTAAAGTCTGTTCAGGTATGTATCATTTCAACCCATAGTGATAGGGAACTTGCAGTGTGAGAAACAGTAAATAAATGAACAGTAGAACATATAATATCATATCAGGTGATGTAACAAATATATAAACAGAATTTAACATCATATAATCATATCACAGGCATATATGAACATATTAACATAACATATAAATTTTCTACAGTTCACATGCCATTGTTTCAGAATTATAAAAGTACATATGTCGAGAGTGATAAACTCACCTTTTTAAAGCTGGATATAACAAACAAGAGACACAAAACAAATTCCGAAAGCACGACTAGGCACGAACAAGATTTTTTTTTGTGATGGAGAGTCAAGATCCAATCTTGTATACAAACAATTTACAAAATTATAGGAATAAAATTCAACACAAAGATTTATAGATTAAAACAATGAAAAGAATGAATCAAAGTGACATAACCTTGCTTTAAATCAATCAAGTGGCTAGGCCATGGTCAAGTGGGCTTGACCACACCATGTAGTGCTCGGCCTCATCATGTTTAGAGGCACCTAGGCTTGGCCAAAGTAGTGTGTACATGGTTATGGTGAGGAATTTGAAGAGATGGAGGTTACAACTTCATTGGAAGGCCAAAAGGTCAAAGGCAAGAGGGGTTTTGGTTCAGCCCTAAGTCTCTATGTGCTCGGTCATGGCTATGGCATGGGTCAAGGCAACATGAAGCATGGCTATGGTGATGTAGTGGTCATGGAAAAGCAAGGAGGTGAATGGAATTGTTGTGGCCGAGCAAACAAAGGAAGAGGAAGGTGAATATGTGATCTAGGCTAGGTTTCAACAAAGTTTTGGTGATGTTGCTTAGGTCTATGGTCATGGCCATGTTTGTGGTGATGAAGGGGTGATGATGGTGGTCGGTCATAGGGTGGAGATGGTGATGGGGTCGGCTTGGAGGTGAGGCCGAGCAACATGAAGAAACAAAGAAAGAAAAGAGAAAAAGAAAAAGAGAAAGAAGAGGAAGAAGAAGCCATGACTTGTGATATTTGTTTTCTTTGTATGCAAATGAAGAATGAGGGAAAAATGAGAAGTTTTGTACGGCTTTGGAAATGTAATACATGGCTAAGAAAGGAAAATAAATAAAAAAAAGAAACGGCTAAGAGAATGGCAAGAGATAAAGAGGCTAGTGAATGAAGGCTTTATTTCCTATTTAATAAAAGAAACGTATGTAAAGTCTTCAATCAGAAGAGGCAAATGAGGAAAAGATATTTAGGAAGATTTGTACGTGATTTGATGGGAGTAATACACGTCTAAACAATGGTGAACGGCTATGGTAGGAATTAAATAGGCCAAGCAAATAAAGGCAAGCAATAAAGCAAATGTAACCTATGCCAAATTAAAACAATGTAATCATACGTCTAATTGATTTGTTTCCTAGCCATTAAATAAAAGATATATACAAAAGAAACCTTCAATAAATAAAAATAAAGTTTATACAAACACAATAGAAAAATAAAATAAGGAGATGGATATAGAAACATATAAAATAAACGCAGAAATTAATTGTTTTTAAAGCGATGTATGTTATCCAATTTACAAAGTATAAATCAGAATTTAATGAATCGAAAAGCATAACAGATATTAGAATTATATACAGCTTCAAATAAAAGATTAGAATTTAAAATTAAAAATTAAAAAATTAAACTGAAATTCAAAATTTGACCAAAATATAAAATTTACAGAAATTTGTTTATTTTATTGTCTTTGGAAAATAAATTACAAACAAATTTCAAACTTACATTGAAAAATTCCAAAATTCATATTTCCAACTTTCCTTTTTATTAACTATTATTTTCAATTATTGAATTTGTCAAATACATTTATTATAATTAAAACCTTAATCAATTTATTCAATTTGGTTTCTTCCTTTTATTTTTATCTATGAATAAAATATACATTTCCATCTATTTCATTACATTCACAACTTTTACCATTACTATCTTATCTCATATTAATGAACATTTACTTACATTTAAATGTAATTGATTTCCAACTTTAAATTTAGCAGCCTAAATAAAATGTAACTTGCAATAAATGTTATCGTTATCTTTATATTACACTCCAGTTTATTATTTCCACTAATTATCATAATTGCTTACAAAATGTTTAATTCATCCAATTACCATAAATTATATACTAATTCATTTATCCATACCACACTTACATTTATTTACTTATATTCAGTTTTATACCCAAATGTAACATTTACAACTAGATTAATAGACCAATTAAATAGTAACTTACAACCGTTACTATAACTTTTAATCACACTTTTGAATTCATTGTTCACAAACATATGTTACCATTCTTATATACCTAATCTTTATTCAATGGTCATTTATTTCATACTAAATCATTTATAAATTTTAATGTTTGCATTTGTTTTCTTACATAAATTTATAGCTAAGTATAACAATTTACATTACTTCAATAATTTGTAATTTCATTTCAATTGTTAATAATTAGTTTTTAAATACATTGTTACATTTCATTTTGGCATTCATTTCATTATTTAATTACAAATTTTTAATTTCTTCCAAATTTATTTACCAAAATCTTATTAAATCGACAACTTTAATTATTGCAAATTTATGGGTCATTCCAGATTCCATAATTGGCCCCAAGTGCAAATGGGAGATTAATAGAGTTAGGGTATGTCCTAGAGGCAATTATACAATTTATTGTAAATTAATTAACTCTGTAATCAATTCTCGTCCATAATAAAGGTGTTTTTTCTTTTTATTATATATTTGTTATAATGTGTTATAAATAATTAAATATTTAATTAAAATATATTTAACATAAAATCTCTAAATTTTTTGTTTATGATAATAACTACAAATAGTTGTAATCATGAGTATCGTATCACAATATTATAAATGTTCCTAGTCAAGATGAATCGAGATTGGATATCAATGTATCCATTGAGATTATAGTACGTAACGCTTTCTAAATGTTGGGCAGTGGCTTACTCATGACTATTGGGTGCACCTAGGGGTTACGTACTGATAATTATTGGATAACTATGAAACGACTCATTCGATAGTCTTCAGTTGGTTAATATAACTAAGGTCAAATATAAAATATCGATATGACTGATTTACACAGTTCTCTTAACTTGAGAATACTGTGGATCTTCAATATGAAAGCTCCGCTTTGATTATAGTCAAATCATGGCACTATGTCTGTACAACTCTATTTTCTGCACCGTAATAAGAAATAAATTTAATTAAAATAAAAATTATTTGAATTCGATTTGTGATAATTAATACTTTTAAACTAAATTTTTAGTTAATTAAATTCTTTTTAATAAAAGATTTTATTATAATTTATTGAAAAGGAATAAAATGTCTTAATTGAATATAATATATTTAAAAGTGTAAATAATTTTATATTATCGGAATAGATGGAAAATAAATATATTTTGTAATAATGCAATGAATAATTAAATAATAACAAACAAGTATTGAATTGAAAGAAATTATGTGGTTATTAAAATATATTGCGTAAAATGGAGTATAATCCTTAAACTAGATTGAAATATTTTATCAAAACAAATGCTAAGGATTAAAATTAAAAATTTAAATGTAAAGGAAATTAAATAAAACAATAGTTGTGCTAGAATTTTAAAGCCCAAATCATTTCAAGCCATTTAAATCTACTATCTGTCATTCTCTAGACAATTCTCTATACTTCAACAACTCAAACCCAATAACCCGAAGCTTCCCTATTTTTCTATTTATCACCCTATTTCCCCAAAAATCGTTCATGCATATAAAAAATAAAAAATGTGATGAAATTGAATCGCGACCTGGTCTTTGAGGAGGAATTGGTGACGTTGGGCAAACGAAGGATAAGCGGTTAGGCTAAGAGCATGCCTGAGTTGAAAGTCTACGGGGTGGATCGTGTAGTGTATATGCAAGTATATGTGACAAAATATATGCTGCAACTAAAATAATATTAATCTAAGTAAATATAGAATAAGAACACCAGGATTTTATACTGGTTCGGACCTCCCGTCCTACATCCAGTCCCGAAGCTCCCCTTCAGAATTCGACTATCAAAAACCCTCACTTCGCCCGGAGGAATATGCTTGGTTACAATGAGTTGTTCTTTTCAAATGTGTGTTCTAGTATAACACGGATGTTGACTAATTAGTACAATTGCTTCCAATATATCTCTAAAGAATATTGTCTATGAAGGACTGAGTATATGGAAGAGTGAATACAAGTAAAGATTGCTAGAGTGCAGAGATCAAGAATATAGTATAGAATTAGAAAGCGTAAGTATGTAAGGTGAGTTCTTTCTCTTGATTCTTGATGCTATATATAGTTGTAGATAGGTATCTTGAGTAGTTACGTTCATTAACGAATGTTCTTCAGTTGCTTTTGTTGATGATGAAGAGTTACGGCGAAGGGAAGCGGAGATGTCCATTCGTATGTGGCAGTTGAAGTCCATTTCTGAAATTCGAGTTTGAAATCAAACGTCTAGGATATGTAACGACCCACTATTTTGGACCATTCAAATCGATAATAATTCACACATGTCTGACTTGAATAATTCAAAATAACAGATTGTAATAAAATTTGGAGCAAATAAAATCAAATACAGAATCACAGACATAGAATATCAGAATAACTCGCAGCGGAAATTAAAGTACCATAGTAGTTCATGAAGCTACTAAAACAAAATCTCAAACAAAATACATAATATCAGTCTGGAAAAACATATACAATAGAAATCTCAAATACATAGAAGTTTATAAATACCAGAGCTGAAATAGAACAACTGAAACTGAAAGGGAATAGATAACTAGACAAGCAGAATCTCCA
Organism: Allium fistulosum; assembly: GCA_030737815.1. Taxonomy (NCBI): domain Eukaryota; kingdom Viridiplantae; phylum Streptophyta; class Magnoliopsida; order Asparagales; family Amaryllidaceae; genus Allium; species Allium fistulosum. Next base: position 1,037,382,284 of record CM060907.1, on the reverse strand, counting down.
GCGATTCCTAGCTCCAGAAAAGAAATCCAAAGCTAAACTGTAAATACTAAGACTGACCCGAGCGTAAAGTAAAACACAAAACACTCGAGTCAGGACATACATACTTATATAATGTAAACCAACTCAAGTGAACTGTAGTAGAAATGCACAATAACTTAAAGGATGCTTGGGATCGCCCATCCTCTAAGGATCAGTCAAACCATAAATTAAATTACATCCCGTGGTTAAAATTCTAAAATGGTATTTTATACTTCGAAATCAAATATCATTTCAAATCCATTTCAAAATATCAAAATATTTCAAATCAAAATATTCCATTTAAATCATTTAAAAATTAAGTTATTATATTTAATAGTCAATATTCAATTCTCAAAATTTTACCATTTCAGAATTCATTTATTCACTTAAATTTATTAAAACAGTGAAATTTCAACTTTTGCAGCATTTAGAAAATGCTACGGAAAGTTATGTTTAAAAACAATTCAATTAGCAAAAGACGGCATTTAAATGCTGTAATAGGTTTAGATTTCAAATAAAACTTTAGTTAAATTCAGCAACTACAACACTTAGTTCATTTTAGCCATTTAGTTCATTTATATCAATTACAGCATTTACAAAATGCTGTAATATCTTTAACTTTAGAAATGATAGCATTTCAGGAATGCTGTCAATTTAAATTCCAAACTTTCACTACAATTTCATAAACAATTAAAATTTAGTTAAATCCATTTTAACTTATAAAAATTCATATTTTCTTACTTTAAAAACAATCATTTAAATAACCCTTAATTTATGATTTTACAAAGTGAAAGTTTCACAAACAATTATCAAATCTTTAATAATTCACTTATAAAATAAATGTAAAATTTATAACATTTCATTTACTTAACATTTTAATTAAGTTTACCATTTCATAATTTTATTTAAATTCCATTTTATTTTCTTAACTTAACTTTTATTTTTAAAACACTTCCACGTTTTCCAAGTTAAGTTATACTTCAAATTTCAACATTAAAACATTTATTTATTTAACTATTTTTAATTTATAGAAAAATCAATAACACTTTATAAAATCATTTTAAATTAAAATATAAATCAAATTATCATAATATTAACATCTTTAACATATTTTAAAATTTCAAGAAAATATATATATTAACCATGGGTCTGTATATAAATTATTCTAACCTAAGTCAAATGATACGGATAATATATCATTTCAATCCGTAATTTACAAAGGAAAAATCCGGGTTTTATCATTTCAAACCCGCAATCCCAAGTTAAATGAAATAAATAAAAATCGTTCAGGCCTATCATTTCAGCCCATAACGATTTTTCCCTATTCTAAAGTCCGTTCGGGTATGTATCATTTCAACCCATAGTGATCTAATTTACAGGGAACTTGCAATGTGATAAACGGATATAAATGAACAGTTTAACAACATATATTAGTAACAGATGAGATGACAGGTAAATAAATAGGTTTAACATCATATAATTAATAATCACAGACAGGGATAACATAACATAATAGTACTACACATTCAATTGTTGTCAATTCACATTTGCATAAGTATAAAATGTCAGGTGAGATTTACTCACCTTTTTATGCTGGAGTTAGCAATCAAAACACACAGAATAGATTCCAGAAAGCACGACAAGCACGATACAGCATGACTTTTGATTTGAATGAATAGAGAGCCTTGATATTTATCTTGTAAACAATAACCAAAACAAGACAATATACACATAAATATTCAACACAAAACAATGTTGAAACAATGAAGATAAGAAGCAATAAAGGAATGAATGTTTTTCCTTGCTTTCTACCATTGCTTGCTCGGTCTAGGGGATGTTTCGGCTCAGGTTTGGCATGACTTTGGCTCAGGTTTGGGTTCAAAGAGGCATGGCTACAAGGCGTTGAAGTGGTGGAGGAGTTACTACACATGAATATGAAGAGGCTTATGCAAATAGTGGAGTTTTGGTTCAACTTTTGGCTCGGTCTATGTCCCATCTAGGTTCAGCCATTTCATGTATAGGTCTGGACAGAGGTAAGAGGTGATGGTTAGGGGTGTGTCAAGGTGGTGGTGGAGCAATAGGAGGTGGCCAAGGCAATCTATGGTGATGGTAGTGCAATAGTGATCGGCTAGCATGGTTTGGAAGGGTTTTTGCAATGTTTTGAGGTGTTTGTCTTCATTTAAAGGCCATGGCCTGATCTGGTCAGAGGAGGGAAGAGGGGTTTGAAGCCATGGAAGGGGAGGAGGAAGGTGGTGGTGGAGATGGTGGAGGGTTTGGCTGAGCAAAGCATGAATAAATCTAGGCAAAATCAATAAAAGGGGAGGAAAAAGAGAAGAAGAGAGAAGCCATAACCCATTTTTTTTGTTTTAGCCGTGCAAATGAGATAAGGAGTTTTTCACGTGAAATTGAAGTGAGAAACTCACGGCTACAATGAGGTATACGGCCAAAAACTCAAGGCAATGAAAAGACAAAGGAAAATGAAAAGACTAGTAGTCGAAAAGTCACACGTTATAAAGTTTAAGTCCTTTCAATTTCCATTTCTATTTTAATTAAATAAAATAAATAAGATTTCAGTAAATGAATTTAAAAACTGAAACAAAGTAAAATAAAATAAAAATAAATAATTAAATTTAAAGAAAATAGAAAAAGAATTAAAGAAATTGCTTAAATATTGAAAACAGGGTTCAAAAATTATAATTAAATCATCACAAGCTTTAGAAAAATATCTACTTCATTTTAAAAATATTTTAAAACAAAAATGTGAAGTAAAATAATTCATTTATATTTTCAAAATGGAATAAATAATTAAATTTAGAGAAATTAGAAAAATAACTAAAGAAATTGTTTAAAAATTCAAAATAGGACTTAAAAATTGCAAATAGAATATCACTAGTTTTAGAAAAATTATAACTTTACTTCTAAACCAATAAAAGTCAAGTAAAATAAAATAAATGTTGAACAAAATGAAATGTAAATGAAAATAAAATAAATTCCTAAGAAAATAGAAAATAAACAAAGAATTTCTTTAATTAAATGAAACTGGAAATTAGAAATTATAAACGGAATACAACTGACATTGGAAAATGTCAATTATACTTTGAAAAATGTTTTAAAACCAAAATATATACATAACATGTTATTTTACCCATATAAATATAAATTAGAACATTACATGACTGATTAAAATATTATTTTTATAATTTAAAATAAACAATTTTGTTAAATACAGCAAATTTCACACAATAGTTAAAAAGGCATAACTTTCACAATATAAATCGGATTTCAACGAGACGAAAAACAGTATTCTTAAAATTTTATTTACTTTCATAATAAAAGATAAAATTCAAAATTTTCAAACTTCAAAATTTTCAAATTTAAAAGTCAAAGTTTGATCATATTGACCAAAATTCACTTTTTGGAAAATATTCTATTTAATCCTGTTTGGAATTCTAATTCACATCAAAAATCAAAATTTATATTTAAAATAATAAAATTTATCTATTTTAATAAATAAAATAAAGTTTTCAAATCAGGAAATTAAATTTAAAATAATTAAAATAATCATAAAAACAGGGTTGTTACACGATATGTTTCAGACGTCTGATACTATATATATTTTTGAATATAGTAGAAGATCAGACGTCTGAGTGCTATTACCAGATGTCTGTTGTTCCAGAGAACTGATTCAGACATCTGACTTGTGCACCCAGACGTCTGATATTGTGCATATCAGTTTTTGTGCACTTTTTCTTCTGTTTCTTTGTTCCTATCGTCTTGTAGTCTCTTGTAGTGTCCTTTGAGCCTCTTTCTTGCCTTTCTAGTGATGTTGTTCTAGCAAGTACCTATATATATAAATATATATGTATATTCGATTTCCATTGTATAGTTGTTGTCATCGAAACCGTATATTGGATTTCCTAACATTCTCCCCCTTTTTGATGATGACAACTATACAATGTACTTAGATATATTTTTATAAATCTCCCCCTGAATATGTGCTTTCCATTATTTCTCTCCCTTTGGCATTATCAAAAAGTGTTAATATCTTTTTAACTTAGACAACATGTTCGTAATATGAAATATTTACCAACTGTAGGAAGGTTATATCAATATAAACAGAAATAACAGACCAAAAAGCACTTTTCATTAAAAAAAATTATTGATTACATGCATAGAGTTTTTATTATTATAATACAAAAGATGGAATCCTAGAAACTAAGGATCTTTTGGGGAAGCTTTAGCTTGATCATCTCCTTCATCTTCATTCTTGGAAGAGCTAGCTTGTTTTTTTGGAGATGTCGGAGTTTGTTGGAGAGGTTCTTTTCCTCCTCAAAAAGTTTACAATGTTTTGAAGGAGGAGGAGAAGGCATTGGAGATGGCCAATCTTCTGAAGGTGGTGTAGGACCACAAACTCATTGAAGAACCTCTTTTATAACTGATAGTGTAGTTGAAAGCGATGCTTCAACTGTGGCTAGGCGTGAAGCAAACGTTGTTTCAAAGCTATCAATTCGCTTAGCTACTAATTTTTGATTTCGTGATAGGATAAGTTGATTTTGGAGAGTTAAGTCATGAATACTCTCATTTGGATTCGTCTCAGTGCGGGTCTCCAAAATGTCGTCTTGGCACAAAAAATCAAAAGGTGGAGGAGGAGGAGGAGTATTCTCGCGATGTTGCTCTACCTCTTGTGATGGTTCAGGTTGTTGTTGGGGTGGAGGTCTAGCTTGGCTATCTTGTTGACGACGTTGCATCCATTCTTCAAATGATATAAAATATGGAGGATTTTCTGGTAAGTGCACAAGGGAGAAAAATTTTGTGGAGGCGTACTTAGGAGATATCTCTTCAAAAGTTGATAAGCAAGAAGGAATGTTGTGAGCTCTCAGAAGATGCATGATGTACGTAGGGTAGATGATGGATGGGCGTGACCGAGTCCAATAATGTTTGAGCTCGTCAAAAATAAATTTTTCCCAATTAACCCTTGTTCCACTGAAGATAGCATATAGAACCTTGTGCTCTAACTCTATGATTTGCTCATGGCTACCAAGGCGAGGAATGATTGTGTTGATAATCATTCTAGTGAGAAGTCTCGCCTTAGGTCGTAGATATTTTGAAGCAAATCTAAGCATTTCATCTTCCCAAATTTGATGAGTGATATTATCTCTTGGTTTGAGGCGCATATCTGGGATGTTGTACAAATCTTCTCTGGAGTCGGAACAACCCAGAGTTCGGCCTATAATCCCCGGTGTAAGTTTAATAGTGTTGCCGTAAAAACTTGATCATAGCCAATTATCATCATTTTCGGTATTCCAAACGGCAGTGCTATCTAAATTAGCATAGAAAAGGAATATCGCAAGTTGGTCTATTTGGATATTATTTGAGTTGAAGGAAATCAACTGATGTAGCCCGGCATTTTCGCATATCTCATCCAAATCGTACATAGGAAATTTGAGCAAATTGTAGAAAGGACCTGTATGTAGCTTCTTCTTTTGAATGTCTTCATATCTTTTGATTGAATGTGGTACGCGATTCATCCATCTCTCAATTTGATCATCAGAACATACTTGCGGGTTGGATGAAGTAGCTTGGTCTTGCTTTCGTTTAGAGATTTTAGGGTTTTTCGTTTTTGGTGCCATGAGAATCAAGCGTGTTTGAAGGAGAAAACGTCTTAGAGAATTAGGGTATTGAATTTGCAGTAGAAACGAAATGAAATGAAAGTGAAAAATGTGGAAAAAATAGACGTTATAAGGTTACTTAATAGTGTCGATTGAATTTCAGACGTCCGGAAAGTGAATTAGACGTCTGATTTAACCTAGTATGAAGACAGTAAATATGTTCAAACGTCTTGTTATTGGTGGTAGACGTCTGAAATGGATAGAGTTGTAAAATTTCGAAGTCAGAGAGTTTTATCAAACATATGGATGTAGAATCAGACGTCTGAAATTTGCCTTGTTGTTATTTTGAGAAGGCAGAAACTTTGTTCAGACGTCTGGGAACAATTTTTAGACGTCTGAAATAAACCGTTGTGTATTTTTATGAGGCAGACACTATTTTCAAACGTCTGGTTGGTTATTTCAGACGTTTGGTACATGCACAGAGTTGAAAAAATTGTGTGATACAAGGGTGTCAGACATTTGATGGCATTGTTCAGACGTCTGAAATATCTAGTTTGTCTTAAAAGAGCCTTATTTTGAAGGGTGTTGCTTAATTATCGAGAGATTGATTTTGGTGAAACATAATATTATTATTTGTGAAAAAGAATACAAATATAATTAGAAAAAAATATAATGAGAATAAGCAAATTTATTTAGATGAAGATGGAGCATTGTGATCTTCAGATTTGCTATCCTTCCACGGCTTGAGTGGAGACCAAATATTTCCACGTTCGTTGGTTCTTGGGGAACCAAAGAATTGCCTAGGTGGAGGATCCCAAGGTGTTTGATAAGAGGCAGAAGGATCCATAGGATTGCAAGGAATCGGAAGTGTTTCATGTACATCCTTCTTTCGTGAATTGCAAAATTTGATCGCTACTTGCTCCAGAAAACTTAGTCGTCTTGCAGTGACTTTTTGTTCGAAGTATAGTTGTCGTTGTAAATCCATTTGTTGCTTTTGATAATGATGTATATCATCGATTTTCTCCTTGGTGTTAGGAGATCCAAATAGTGATTGTTTGGATCGGTTTTTGTTGGGAGTGAATTCCGTGTGGTAGGAGGACCACTTATAGGTCAGTTCTTGACCTGGTGTAGGAGTAGGAAGTCGATGAGGGGTATCCGCTGAACTATCCGAGGTTGGTGTTGAAAAAGATAGGTGAGAGTTGTCGAAAGACATATTTTTGTTTTGCTTTTGTTTATTTTAAAAGGAACCTAATATAAAATCCGTAATTTATTTGTAACAGTAGGAGCTATTTATTCATGTTGTAAAAGTTATAAATAGTTATTTTCAATTAAACGAACATTCTAAAAAATTGTTGGTTAGTGTTATAAGATTTTGTTTGTGGATTAAAACTTTTTTACCAAAAATAGAATAAACGAAACTTAGAATTAGCTGATAAGATCATTAAGAGAACATATTCCTAAATCGCGTCGTAGTTTAACAAACGTTTGTTCATTTAGTGGTTTTGTGAAAATATCTGCTATTTGATTCTCAGTATTTACGTATTCTAATGTAATAATTCCTTTTTCTACATTGTCGCGTAAAAAGTGATGTCGTATATCTATGTGTTTAGTACGTGAGTGATTTACAGGGTTTTTCGATAAATTTATTGCACTTGTATTATCGCAATATACTGGTGATTTATTGATAACTTTTCTAAAATCCTTAAGCGTTTGTTGCATGTATATTACTTGTGCACATGCTAAGGCCGCTGAAATATATTCGGCTTCACAAGTGGATAAAGAGACACAGTTTTGCTTTTTGCTAAACCATGAAACCAACGATTGTCCAATAAAATGACACGTTCCGCTAGTACTCTTGCGATCTGTTTTACATCTACCGAAATCCACGTCGCAATATGAAACAAGTTCAAATCCTTTAGGGTAAAACAAACTGTAATCTCTTGTACTAGATAGATATCGTAAGATACGTTTAACAGCTCTTTGGTGAGACTCTTTTGGTTTTGCTTGAAATCGGGCACAAAGACATACGCTCATCATAATGTCGGGTCAACTAGCCGTCAAATATAGTAAAGAGCCAATCATACTACGGTATAATTTTTCATCAAAATCTTTTCCATTATCATCTTTTTCTAAGTGAACACTAGTACTCATTGGTATTGGTTTGCTTGAAGTTTTATCCATTCCAAAGCGACGTAATAAATCGTTACAATATTTTTCTTGATGTATAAAAATACCATTTTCAAGTTGTTTTATTTGTAAACCTAAAAAGAAATTTAATTCACCCATGTAAGACATTTCAAATTCACTTTTCATAACATTTGAAAATTGAGAACAAAGATTTTTGTTAGTTGATCCAAAAATAATATCGTCTATGTAAATTTGTACAACTAAGATGTCGTTATTTTCTCGTTTAATAAATAAAGTCATATCTATTTTACCTATTTTAAACCCAGAAGCAATTAAATGATTCTTAAGACGTTCATACCAGGCACGGGGGGCTTGCTTTAAACCATATAGAGCTTTGTGCAATTTAAAATCATGATCGGGATATTTTTCGTGAATAAATAATGGAGGTTGTTCAACATATACGTTTTCTTTAATAAAACCATTTAAAAAAGCACTTTTGACGTCCATTTGAAATAATTTAAAATTGTGATGACTTGCAAAAGCAAGTAATGTACGTATGGCTTCGAGTCTTGCTACTGGAGCAAAAGTTTCTTTATAGTCGATATCATCTTCTTGATTATAACCCTGAGCGACTAAACGTGCTTTATTCCTAACTATATTTCCATTTTCATCTATTTTGTTTTTAAATACCCATTTTGTTCCAATAACTGATTGATTTTCTGGTCTTGGTACTAATTTCCAAACATTATTACGTTCAAATTGATTTAATTCTTCTTGCATGGCTATTATCCAAAAATCATCATTTGAAGCTTCTTTATAATTCTTTGGTTCAAAAGTTGACACAAATGCAATATGACTTATTTGGTTAAGTTGATTTCTAGCTACTCTGAAATTAAGATCCCCAATTATATTATCTTTTGGATGGTCTTTTAGAATTCTAGGGGGTGACACTAGATAATTATTTTGTGCATTTGTCTCGTTATTAGATGAGTTTGTTGTATTTGTTATAGGAATAATTTCTTCATCGTCATTAGTATGATTGTTAACAAAATTTTCATCAAATAAAACATGTATACTTTCTTCAATTATCTTAGTACGTTTATTAAAAATTCTATATGCCTTGCTACGATCCGAATATCCAACAAAGATTCCTTCATCGGCCTTCGGGTCGAATTTTCCTAAATTATCTTCTGTATTTAAAATAAAACATTTTGATCCGAAAGTTTTAAAGTATGATACTTTAGGTTTTCTTCCAAAAAACATTTCGAAGAAAGTATGTTTAGTCATAGGTCGTATGGTTACTCGATTCAAAACATAATAAGCCGTAGCAATAGCTTCAGCCCAAAAATGTTTTGGTAAAGCACTACTATTTAATAGTGTTCGTGCACATTCTTGTAACGTACGATTTTTTCCTTCTACTACACCATTTTGTTGTGGTGTGCGGGGAAAAGAGAAATTATGACTTATGCCCTTTTTATTACAAAAAATTGTAAAAAGATCATTTTCGAATTCTCCGCCGTGATCACTTCGAATATTCTTAATTTTTAAATCCATTTGAGTTTTAATTTTTTTAGCAAAAATTTTAAACACACCAAACGTGTCACTTTTATGTTTTAAAAATAAGGTCCATGTATATCTTGAAAAATCATCAACTATTACGAAAACATATTTGTTGTGATTTATAGACCGAACTTGAGTTGGACCAAATAAATCTAAATGTAATAATTATAACGGTTGTTTTGTAGAAATATTATTTTTAGATTTAAAAGTGCTTTTCTTTAGTTTACCGATTTGATAAGCGTCACATAAATTTTCTACTTTATAATTTATTTTAGGTAATCCTCTAACTAGCTCATATTTTGCTAACTTATTAATATATTTGAAATTAATATGACAGAATTATTTATGCCATAACCATGGATCGTCATGTTTGGCGGTTAAACATAATTTTGAATTTCGATTTATATTCATATTTAAGACATAAATATTTTTGTTTCTAAAACCCTCAAAGATAAGTTGTTTGTTATTATCGAAAATATTACTTCTATCTTTTTCGAAATTGATTTGAAAACCTTTATCGCATAATTGACTAATACTAAGTAGGTTGTGTTTTAAATTTTCTACTAACAAAACATTTGTAATAATATGAGAGTTAGAAATACCAGAGTTGATGACTTCTCTGATGCCAACGACATATCCTTTTGAGTTATCTCCAAAAGTCACTGTTCCACCATCGATATAAGTTATATTTGATAACATTTTTGCATTTCCGGTCATATGCTTGGAGCATCCACTATTAAGTATCCATTTCTCCTTATATTTTATTTTGGGTACCTACAAGATAAAAATGATTTAATTGGTATCCATATACTTTGTTAAGGTCCTAGATGTTAGGAGGAGTAGGTAGTCATACCCAAGAAGGTTTGGTACCTTTATGAATATAATTTTTATTATAGACTACGTTATCTAAAAAATTATTAATATGTTTTTGTCTGATCAATTTATTATTTGTCTTAGAAATCCAAATTTTTATACCTTTGGTATTCGTATTGTACTTAGGTGATCTTTTAGTCTTTTGATAAATAAAACTATATTTCTTAATATTATTCCCTTTTTGTTTAGGAATATTTTTAAATCCTATTCCATTTCTATTTCCTGAAGGTTTTGAAGTTTTGATAAGATTTTCCAAATCTTGTTTTCCTTTATTAAATTTTGAAACATTATTTGTAATTTTATCTAATTTTTCTTTTAATTCAAAATTTTCAATTTTCAATGTTTTTATATTACTTTTCAAGTTGATATTTTCTTTTAACAAGATATCCTTTTCTAATTTAACTTTTCCAAAATCGATAGATATAGTCTCATATTCAACCAAACTACTTTTAACTTTTTCTTGAGATAATTATAGTTTCTCCTCTAAAATAATTTTTTCATCTTTTAACATTCCTATTTCAAGTTCCAATCGATTTATTTTGGCTATGTGTTCTTTATTCAATTTTTTAATTTGTCTAAATTTATCATCTAATTCCATGCTAAGCTCTAATAATTCATCATGGCTAAGTTCAGGACATACATCATCAGTTTGTGCCATAAAACATACATTAGCTTATTCTCCGTCACTATTGCTGTCACTATCTGATGATGATGATGAAGAATCTGAGTCATCCCATGTTATTTTGAAAGCTTTCTTCTTTTAAAATTTTTCAAATTTATTCTTCTTTTTATCATTGTTGAGCTTGGGACAATCTTTCTTCATATGTCCAAATTGATCACATTCATAGCATTTGATTAACGCTTGATTTGTTGAGCTTGATTTTCCTCCTTTTTGAAATTTGGTCATTTTCCTAAACTTCTTGAATTTGTTGTAATTTTTGGCAATAAATACGATTTCCTCTTCGTATAAGTCGGAGTCTTCATTTATTGCTGAGAATGCTATGTTTTTCTTCTCTGAATTTTGTTCTTTTCTTGCCTGCAAATTAGCTTCATATGACATTAAGTTTCCTATCAATTCTTCAACTAAGAGTGTTGATAGGTCATTAGCTTCTTCGATAGCTAATACTTTTCTTTCCCACTCTGAAGTTAAAGAATTGAGTATTCTAGATACTAAGTCAAAATTTGTGAATTTAACTCCTAGTGCCATTAAATCATGTTGAATAGTTTGGAATCTAAAGTACATGTCCACTATAGATTCATTTTGTTTCATTTTAAATGAAGAGAATTGATTTTGCAAAATTGAGATCTTAGTTTGTTTAACTTTGTTCGTGCCTTCGTGTGTAACTTGTAAGGTACGCCAAATATCATATGCAGTGTTACATAACATGACACGTAAAAATTCATTCTTATCTAATGAACAAAATAAAACATTCATGGCTTTGGCATTATTAGAAGCTATGGTTTTTTGTGTATCATTCCATGTGTTCATAGCAGTGTTAGGTGCTTCATATTTATTTTGAGTGGCTGACCAAATTTCTAATCCATTAGCTTCCATAAAATTCTCATACGTTTTGACCAATATGCATAATTAGAACCATTAAAAAGTGGGGGACGTGTTGTGGATTGTCCTTCTTGAAAAATACTTGTCGTATTAAAGTGATTCAAATACGTGTTACTGTACTTTGATCAAACCTTACTATGATATCAATTGAAAGTCTACGGGGTGGATCGTGTAGTGTATATGCAAGTATATGTGACAAAATATATGATGCAACTAAAATAATATTAATCTAAGTAATTAGAATAAGCACACCAGGATTTTATACTGGTTCAGACCTCCTGTCCTACGTCCAGTCCCAAAGCTCCCCTTCGGAATTCGACTATCAAAAACCGTCGCTTCGCCCGGAGGAATAGGCTTGGTTACAATGAGTTGTTCTTGTCAAATGTGTGTTCTAGTATAACACAGATGTTGACTAATTAGTAAAATTACTTCCAATATATCTCTAAAGAATATTGTCCATGAAGAACTGAGTATATGGAAGAGTGAATACAAGTAAAGATTGCTAGAGTGCAGAGATCAAGAATATAGTATAGAATTAGAAAGCGTAAGTATGTAAGGTGAGTTCTTTCTCTTGATTCTTGATGCTATATATAGTTGTAGATAGGTATCTTGAGTAGTTACGTCCATTAACGAATGTTCTTCAGGTGCTTCTGTTGATGATGAAGAGTTGCGGCGAAGGGAAGCGGAGATGTCCATTCGTATGTGGCAGTTGAAGTCCATTTCTAAAATTAGAGTTTGAAATCAGACATCTGGGATATGTTTCAGACGTCTGATACTATATCTATTTTTGAATATAGTAGAAGATCAGACGTCTGAGTGCTATTACCAGACGTCTGGTTTTGCCTGTCTGTTGTTCCAGAGAACTGATTCAGACGTCTGGCTTGTGCACCCAGACGTCTGATATTGTGCATATCAGTTTTTGTGCACTTTTTCTTGTGTTTCTTTGTTCCTATCATCTTGTAGTCTCTTGTAGTGTCCTTTGAGCCTCTTTCTTATCTTTCTAGTGATGTTGTTCTAGCAAGTACCTGTATATATAAATATATATGTATATTCGATTTCCATTGTATAGTTGTTGTCATCGAAACCGTAGATTGGATTTCCTAACATGAGTACGTGCACGACGATGCAATTGCTGCTATCGGTGATGGCTGGTGCAACTTGTGTAATGACGTGGTTGAATAGGTGGTGATGGTGCCTAAGATGGATGATTGATTAGCGGTAGTGATAATGATGTGAGGTCTTATGAGCGTGCTGGCATGAATAGAGGCTGCTACTTGGAGGTCGCATGGCTGATGATCGATGATGAGTTATAAGGCTGGATGCCTTTAGGGAGATGTCTCGCTGGTGGTGTAATGTAGGCTGAAGTTGTTGTGTAACTTGAGCGTGTGTTCAATGTTTCGGTGAGTTTTTCTTTAAACTCACAACTATATTTATATTTGTGTTGAGTTTATGTGTGTGTGTATCTATATATATATATATATGTGTGTGTGTGTGTGTGTGTAAAATCCCGATTGATGATTGAATTATTTGGTTGAAATTGATTTTGTGTCATGGATTATTGTTTGTTAGATTAAATTGATTAATTGAATGATAGTTGAATTGATTATGCAGAAATTGATATGATTATGGATTGATTGGTAGATTTTTTGTTAGTTGGATGTATCGATTTACAAATGGAGCTCTGTCCATTTGTGAATTGAATTAGATGATTATTTGTATGTTAATGTATAAACATTTTACTAAATTTTATTTAATTTAGCTATTTTTAAATATATTTTATAAATATAAATATAGTTTTCTTTTGATTATAAATTTATTTCAAATTATTATTTAATTATAGAAAATTGTGAAATGATCTTTACAAAAATTATATTTGATTCTTAAATTGATTTTGAAGGTTTCGAATATATAAAGAAAGTTTTGAATTATATTATGTGGTTTGAAATAGATATAATTTACTTTGAAGTTTATATATTTAGTATGAAATAATAGCTAATTGTTTGTAGAAAATTATAGAAAGACTTCTATAACGGAAATTTGATTTATATATTGATTTTGAATGTTTTATATAAATGATTGAATATTTGATTTAATTGTTTAACAAAATATTTTGTTGAACTTTATTATTATTATTTCATTTTGGAATTAAATTAGGATTTTGCATATGATCTCTATCTCTTTTGTGTTCTCATTTCCTATATAGATTTCGATATTGTGAATGATTCACCGTTGAATAGATTTGATTGGTGATTTGATATGGTATGGTGATGACATCCTTCTATTTGATTTGTGGGATTTCATTTCCATGTAATGAGAAAATTGAATAAACAGATTACCGATACCTTCTAGTATGGAACTTTCGGTAACACTTATTCGGTTATTCTTTGGACTTGTCATATAGAAATATTTAGTGTGGATCGAGTGTAGTTTATGAACCTTGAATAATTATCCGAATAACATATGGTGGTATGGGATGCCAATATGTTATTTATTTGATTGTTCATTGTAAGTAAATATCACTCAAACGGGGATTACACTCATGTATATATGTGATAGCCAGTGGGGAGTATCATATTGTTAGATGTTGGCTTATGAGAGCCGCGGATCGGCCTACTATTAGAGATATGAGTATCTATAGGGTATGGGTACTATATGACCATCCACATTGTGTCCAACTTCCTCTATTTTTCGAGAGTGAACCAGATTGGCCATGATCCACCCTAGCGACCTGATCGTGCCCCAGATCCGCGACACCATAGTTATATGTCACTTTGATGCGCATCACAATATTGGTAGTAGTAGATGGGTTGTAGCCCATAGCCGCTTGCGTCGCATAGGCCAGCAGTCTGTTACCATTAAGGGCGAAGTAGGGTCGTGACTGGACTATGCATAGACGAGCCACTAGTGAGTGAGGTTACGATGTCTATCGAGGTAATTGAAGACTGTAGGAATAGGCGGTTACTTTATGGTAGGCGAGTAGACCTAAGTTCCTAGGGCAGGCTTGTGGTAGGTGGTGTCAGTCTCCCTATCTGGTCAGGGTATGTGAGTATAACAAATTGACATATACCTCAAAGATTATAGGAATAGATGGTTACTATGCGATTAGAAGGTAGACCTATGTTCCTGGAGCAGGCTTGCGGTAGGCGGTTGTCAATCTCCTATTAGATTCATTGTATACGTGTGTGTAGTAAATTGGCATATATGTCTTGTTCCTATGATGAGTCTAAAGTGTAGTCAGTCTCTGTATATCCACACTTTAGTTTGGTATTCTAGGGATAGCTTCGTTTATTGATTGTGATTGATTATCCTTGTATTTGTATGATATTGAATATCATTTGGATGATTTGATGGGCTATCTCACATTACCTATTGGTTTTATGATTTTATGCTATTATATTTGGGCGTTGCTGTGTATTAGCCCTATTTTTTGGATGGTTTCATTTTTCTATGATGATATTTTATATTATGAGATAGAGAGATACTTGGGCATTATAGTGTTGTTGCCTGATTATACTTGAGGATATCTCATTATTGTTTGTTTCTAGATTTGATAGTGATTTCAAGATATGGACAATTCACCCATTTGATGTTGTTTTATGTGAATTCTAATTTGATGTGTTTTTATATGGGTGATGACATCTGTATGCTGTATTTTAAGTATTGCTATTATGATATACTAATGTTAGTATGTCATCACAATTATATTATGTATACTCCATATCTATGTATGTATTGACCCATATATTTAGGTATAGTTTGACCTGTGTGTTATTTATATAATATTCAGGTCAGTCCGAGACATTTCAGGTATAGGGACGATATAACCAGCATTTGTTTACTTTGGGCTTAGAAGAGTATTATATTAGGATGATTACCTTATATTTGTATGATATTGATTCACTATATGTGTGTATATATATAGTTAGGATTTGAGTTGTGTTGTATTCTTATAATATTATTGTATTATATATATATATTATATGTTATCACTGCAACTGACTCTGTGTTCTCTTTTACTCATTGTATATTGTGTATTGTTCTATCCTAGAGGCATACCTGTTTATTGCTTTGTGTTGAGTCTGTGTACGTTTGTTGGAGAGTTATAAACGATGTTTTAATATGTACCAGTGTTAGGCCAAAGGAATATTCACGTGTGTACCACCATATCGCCTCATTCTCTATATTATCTAACAGTATTGCCTAGTAATACTCTTGGATAATATGAGTATAAAGGTGGAGGTGCTATGGCGTGCATCGAATGGCTATAGGTGGATCGAGCGGAGGTATTGAAAGTGAAGCACTATTCAAGAGAGGATTCGTCTTCTTAGTTAGATGGGTTTAGTATCATGGTCAATTCAAGTCAACCCAAAGTCAAAATCTCTGGGTAGAGTAGTTCAGTTAATAATGATTGTTACTATTGAACCAAGGACTTTTTGTTTGGACTATAGAGTTGAATGTGGACGATATTGGAATTTTAACTATTACCAAATTCCATAAGTTCAAAGTAATATATATTTGACGAAGAGAATTAATGCAAATAAATGTACAACTATATAACGCTTAATAATGTAAAATTGGATTTAACCAAAATGAAGTAAGTGATAAATTTGGCCAAAATGTCACACCACTTACTAAGTGACCTGTGAACATTAACATTTGAATAGTCCGATGTTAATCGCTGACCAAATTTACACCTTGCGAGTCACACAACCGAAATGATGAATTCTCCTTAGACCAAACAATTTAATTAGTTTATAATTATTATAAATTAATTAATATTTTTGAACTATTAATTATAAAATTTTGAATATGATTTGAGGAATAAATATTATTGTATATATTTATAACAGTTTCAAATATATCAATCGATAGGCGATATCGATAAGCAATTAAATTAGATTTAATTAATAATATTATTTGGGCTTAAATGGGATATTATACTATGATGATAAGATGGTAATTTTGGTCGCAATAAGGTTTATAGGGGGCGGCTAAAAAGGTTGGAGGTGTTTTGAGATGGATGGCTTAGATTTAGTGAGAATTTATATGAGATATGATCCATATTTTTCTCTCTTTCATCCACTATCAAAGGACCTCTAACCCTAATTGTTTTAGAACTTTTTAGCTACCACTATCCCCTCTATTGTTGGCCGAATTCATCTTCAAGGAGCTTTAACAAATTCTGTCACGTACCGAAATTTTCGACTTTCGAAAATTCGACATCGATACTCACTTTATCGACTGCCGAGAAATCGAACGCCGGAAACTCCAATAGTGAGGGTTTTAGAAAGAAGAAGTAGAAGAAAAAAGAGAAGAAGAAGAAAGCAGAAGAACAACAGAACAACAATAGAAACAGAAACAATATCAGAATCTCACATATCGCAGCGGAACAATATATGATAGGTAAATGAATAATCTTTAAAACAAAGAACTATATCATTTTATACATACATCAATCATCAGAGTCAATATACAACAATGGACAGTTTTATACTTGTCCTCATACTGAATACACAGCGGAATAAATACTATCAGATACAAATACTACGTCTCGTCATCCAACGTATCTCCAAAGCTCCAGAATATCCTGATAACCTAACTCTAGACTGCCCGTGTGGAAATTGGTGGGCACCCAGAGTTTAGAAGGGAAACAATAAACTCCGAGTCAGTCATGGTGACTGGTGTGAGATCGTAAAACAGTTATTCTTTAAAATAAACAACAGGAAGATTTTAAAGTCAATTCGCAATGCTTTTGGAAAATGAAACTACCATAAGACCTCCCGCCACACACACAATGCAAACGCAGACTTGGAGGAGATTTCTTCTTATGATAGTCAAAGATGCTTACTACGCAAAAAAATCAAATTCTTTTTGATATTATTATTAGTGCATAGTGTAGAAAACATTTCGAAAGTAGAATATAAATCTTAGCCAGGATAGGTACCATTATAGTATGCTTGCTATAGCTGCCATATTAGATGGCAGGTTCTACAACTAAAACCGTACAAGGCTCGTATTGTTTCTTTGGATTTCCAACAAATGGTCAGGCTAAGGAACTTCCTATCCACGATGGGTACGTCCCTGGAATAGACAACCCGAGAACCTAACCGGATCTCTGCCAACACAAGGCCGGGTTACCTCTGCAAAAATAGGTAACTACTGACACGCGTATGCCATCCCCCGATCGTCACCGATCTTCCCGAGGATCCCCGATTTGCAACAACCACAAAGTAATAAATTTGCAGCAACCACAGAGGTTAAGTATCTGGGCTCCATACCATGATACCACCTTTATCCAGAAGGAATGACATACACTAAGGGACGCTACTCCCTAGAACCTTGCTGCATCCTTCCTGTTTCGACCATTTCCGGGGTGTGAGGCTCGACGAAGTCTCGTCCACAAAGCTACGCTTTCTACAAAGCCCTGCTTCGGGTCAAAAAAAAACGATCAACCTATGATCACAAAGATATAAGATCAAACAATTGATCATATCGCAAATGATCAAACACCGATCATTTCACAGCAACACTTAGTATGCCACGTTACCAAATTGGGATATATCGCTGATAAATTTCAACTACATAACCTCTGAGCTCGTACGTCTCAGAGAAGGGTGTTAAGCTAAGAGAATAAATTCTCCGCCACCAACAGAAATGTATTTGAAAGAAATCAGCTTTATATCTCAAATTGTAACGTCAGACACACAATCCATACAAGTCTGTTCCGGGATCGAACAGAACCGAAGGCACTTCTCACGAAGCCCTTGCGTATCCGGATAAATTTCTAATCACGTCCGGACTTCCCGTCACTAAGGGTGATAAAACCTCTAAACCGGAGATCAGCCGATGTAGAGTAACTCGACGGTAATCCTTCCGTTTTCAAAAATATCCGGTCTTCAACACCGGTCTTCGAATGCAATTCATAACGACGTATCACATATTCGGAATGGGTTATACGACCCCATGGTCCTTTCCCGGCTAACCCGAATAGTGAGCGATTATTCAAAAATAAGTGTGGCATTCAAATTCATCCAATTCACAACAAATACCTATCTAAAGGTAATTATTGATAGTCGGTTATTTAACTATCAAAAAAGATGCGCAACATCACCAGATTCCAAATAATTTTCCAAATTATTTCATCTTCAAAAATATCTTTACTAGATATTAAAATTTCCACACTTCAAAAATAAATCAATATTTATTTTTCTAAACAGTTTCCCTTTCTTTTATAAATTCCATAGTGAATTTATATTTCAAAAATATCTAATGATATACGATTTTCAAATCGATTCCAATATTCATTTTCAATTTATCTTTAAGAAGATAAAATCTCAAAACAGTTCATTTAATTTTGGAAATCATTCCATACTTATTTAATAATAAGTGTTTCACAAATCTTTTATTTTCAACATTTGAAAATATTCGATATACTTAAATCAAAATTTAAGTATAAATTTCTTTAAGGAAAACATTACTATAACAACATTTATTTGAGTCAAAACGAATGTTACGTAAAACATCGTTACGACGACTCAAAATCACTAGTATGGGGATTCGGATTTTAAGATAGATATATGTAAATCCCAATACTACATAAAACATTTCCTTTCGGAAATCATTTACTATAACAACAGTGTTATAGTCCACCATTTCCTTATATTTCTCGAAAACGTCTATTTCAACAATAAATGTTGAAATCTATGCTTTCGATTCATAATACATTTTAAAAACATCTTTAAAATGTTTATTTCATTTTTAATGTCACTTCTTAAAAGAATGAATCCATTTTACTAAACAATATATTCACTGTCCAAAATCGTGAATATACTTCACTAACCACATTTTCAAAAATCTCTACACATTTTATTTCAATAAAAATTCGCTATTCAAAAATCGCGAATATATCTTCTTCAATAATCTCCTATATATAGTTTATCAAATCCAATCGATTTCGAATTTATAAAACGAAGTTTATAAATTCTATTTCTGTTTTAATAACAACTTCAACTTATAAATCTTCTTTTTATTAACTTCTATATTTTACTTATCAACATAAGTGATTTCGGATTTATAAACAACTTTTATAAATTTCAATTCTATTTGTAAAAACTTCAATACCAAATCAATTTCAATATTGATTTCTAAATTTATTTTCAACCTTAAATAAAATTTCCATACTGATTTCTCAAAAATTCATTTCCAAATATTAAATCAATTACAGATTGATTTCTAATTTTATTTATCACTACTAAATAAATTCCTTATTTTTCTCAAATTATTTAATATTCTGTTTTTAAATGGATTCTTCAAATTGAAATCATTTTACATTGATTTCCCAAATTATTTCAATTTACCAATTGAATTCCTAAAGGGATTTCCAACTTATCTCCTTTTAAATAAATTCCTCTTTAAGAAAATAAATTCCTTTATCTTTTTCAAACTATTTAGAAATCCAATTTTTATTAAACTCTTCAATTTAAAAATCACTATTTTACGAAATCCATTTATTTAACATCTTCACTTGATTCTGGAACTAATTCAATGAGATTTTAAAAATCAGCCTTTATTCTTCTAAATTCTTTTCTTCAAATTTATTAAATTTCTAAAGTTAATTCACTTAAAAATTCCTACTTGAATTTCAAAAATTAAATTTCGTTTATTTTTGGAATCCAATGATGTCAAACATCCATTCAGCTAAATTTTAGCTTTCAAACAATTTCCAGATATCAATATGATTAATAGCATCACTATAATCATTCACAGATTCATATCACAATAGAAATAAATTCAATCAATGTGAGGGGTCCAGTTGGATCCCTCCAACCTGTTTCCCTGCATCCAAAGATGTTAGCACAATACCAATTCCGCTCCAGTACGGAATTATCGCGGTATATGGGTTTTATAAAAATCCGCTTACTAACGGCGCAATAGGGTCTCATCCGCTATACGAGGCGGGAAATCAATCAATCCAATATATACATATGCCAATATGTATATACTGCTATATATATAGATATATCCTATCATATCTAATAGCACATCGAATAGCAATCATCAAATCAATAACTGTACAAATTCCACATTCAATTTGAGTGAGAAGATCTCACCTTAGCTTTTAAATTGGCAATCCATTTTCATTCTCGGCTCGTTCCCATATTTTCGACCTTGTATAAATAATTATACAATTCGTTAATATTCGAAATAAATCGAACAATTCAATTTGCCATTTACAGATTTTAATTCGACTGATAGTTTTATTTTATTTCATCATCATTTTTTTTTCAACTTAACTATAAATATAGCCATTTACAGTTCAATATAATTTTTTAAACTCACGATACGCTGTTAAAACAAAAGGAAAAATATTTTTCATTGAAACTAAAATTTTAATTCAACTAAAAATTTAGTTTTAAACAACTTTCTTTACTGTAAACTGCATATAACATTTATTAACTAGATTAAAAATGGAATACCTCATTGATAACTCGCTGCCACGAACCCAAGCAAGATTTGGATCGGCGAAACCATCGAGTGCCCCAAGTCATGCTCGCGAGCTCCACCACTCCACAATCCCAAAACTGCTAAATACCTCACCTCGAACCTACCATTTCCCTTTCTCTTCGATTGCCTGGTGACTACGACCATCGAGAGCAGCTTGCGACTTCGACCTCGCCTCGAGCCACTGTACCACCAAGCTTCTATCGACTGGACGACAAGCATTCCAGCCTTCCTTCCCTCGCGCGAGCGCGCGCGCCTGCCCCTCTCCATCGACGATGAGACAACTCCACCAGAAATACTCGCGACAATACCCCCTAGCTTGCGTACGAGTCCGCTCGCCATCACCTTCCACTGCTCTGTTGACGCCTGATCGTGCGA
Organism: Allium fistulosum; assembly: GCA_030737815.1. NCBI lineage: Eukaryota > Viridiplantae > Streptophyta > Magnoliopsida > Asparagales > Amaryllidaceae > Allium > Allium fistulosum. The sequence continues at coordinate 1,037,360,657 of CM060907.1, read as the reverse complement.
GAGAAGTCGCGACCCTCTCGAGCTTTGGAAAAATCGAGACTAGATTGGTTGAACGAAAATGAAGAGTGGGTGGCTAGAAATTTTTAAATTTCAGATGAACGCGAGATTCTCTGTTACATCTGCCATTTTTTTTTCTTTTTAAAATTGAACGAATTGATTTCTTAAGAGAGAAGGAAAATGTCGAGAGATATAAGAAAGGGGCAAGATCGATTTAGGGTGGCTCATATCAAACTAGGTCGGCTGAGGGAAGAGATTTGACTAATGAAAAGACGAAGGATATTTAAATTTTAAAACGATTAATTATTGTCTAAACGTTTCTAACTCGTACGGTTACACGGTAGCTTCAAAAATTACGAGATTTGAAATCCAGTAATAATACAATATTACGGACCCAATGGAACTTGTTTCGTTGAATTCCGAGACTGCGCCTCGGACGGCTATTTTTTTAAATTCGGTTGAACGATATAAATTTCTAAACTGAACAAAACAGTTTTTAAATTCGATTCTGAAGCTTCTATTATCTTCAGTATTAGCATTACGAATTTTAAAAGCTTTAGAAATATTTTTCTTCAGCTGTAAACTGAAGATTTAAATTTTTATTCAACATTCAATAGATTAAATTTTATAATTTAATCGTCAAATTCAAATTTAAATCGGGGATTCAAATTAAATCATCGTTCAAATATTTAAAATTAATCAAATATTTTCAATTTAATTCGTTCAAAATTCTGGGTCGTTACAGACTTCCCCCCTTAAAAGAATTTCGTCCCGAAATTACAAGTTAGAAAGATAGGTCCTTAACTCGTCTACTATTTTTCACAATCTAAATAGTTTTATCAATTTTCAAAACAAATCTTTCTACTAAAGATTCGTTATCAATTCAACTAAATTTCTAACTTCAATTCTAAGTTTCAAACAACATTGTTTAACTTCTAAATTCAAATTCGAGTTTAAATTCAAATTTTAACTTCAAAATTTTCTCAAAAATTTTCTAACACTCGAAATTTTCGAAAAATTTCGCCTGCGTCTCCTTTGCGCGGCTAACATGGCACTACTACAAAACGTCCCTATGGACTCTCAGATTTCAAAAAGAAAAAGAAAAAGCCAAGCGGCTAGACAAGAAATCAGCAAAAACTCATATTATAATTCAAATACTTACCTTTTGTCGAGCAATTCAAATTATCTTCGAAATCAAAATTCCAATTTCCTTTATACACCTGTATATCTACTAGCCATGATATCTAGTTACAACATTCAAATCGTTTTGCAAATTCGATTACAAATTTTCAATATATACTTCTTATATCCTCTTTAAATTCGCTATTGAAGTTACATATTCAATTTCGTTCAATTTTTCATTTCACATTCATTTGAACTTATAATTCACATTTTCAATTCTATTGGAATTCAATTTATCTTCATTTATAATCATTGAATTTAATTCGTTCAAACCTTATCCATTTGGTCAATAATCAATTAGCTTCACTTACTAACTTTCAGTTTAATACTTCATTTATCAAATTCAATCCCAGTTCTATTTACTTTCAAATTCAAAATGAATTTTAACATTCAATTTCATTTTCTGGCACTTGCAATCGCAATTTATTCATTCATTCACTAATTCATTCGTTTTTCAATTTGAATTTCATTCTAATCAAATTTCAAATATTCTATAAGTTATCAACTTATTAATATTTCGTAAGTATTTTAAATAGGATTCCAGAGTCGTTTCAACTTTTTCAAAACCATTTGAAAACAATTTGGCAGCAATTCCTCTTTTGGAAACCCGAAAATGAACACCAATGATGCCGCGGTCATCCTCGAAGTTATTTTCCAGCGACCGAAAAGAGTTTAGAGCTTTCATCTCTCCAAAATACTTTCCAAAACCTTCGAAATCCATTTTCAAATCAAAAATGATTTAAACTTCCAAATCTCCAAAATTTTCAAATCCTTTTCAAAACATTTCCAAATACTTCTCTGGAATTCCATTTTAAATTACAAATCACATTTATAATTTACATTCTTTAATTTCATTTGTATGTGAATTTATTTCTTAAATCTTTGGTTATTACTTTATTTCTTATTCAATTTCAACATAACAATGATAATATTTCAATGTCATTACTTTCCTAACAACCAAGCATCCATATATTCTGATAATTCATAGAAAATGATTTTTTTTCTATACAAAAATAGTTTTGGGTAAAATTATTTCATTCACCCTATTTAAAACAATACTATGTCGTCTTGCCTCGTTTAAGTGTTTAGAAATCCCTATCGATAATATGGCGTCCCACATACCGACCAAAATTCACAAACATCTCAACGGATAAGCAAACACAATATAAACATTTTTTATATTCACTAACAAATACGCGTTCATATCTATTATTACACTCAACTCATTCTAGAGTACTACTGACTCTATCTCTAATGAGTAACACCCAACAGAGCAGGGTTGTCGCTTAACCATATGCTCTGATACCACGCTGTCACGTACCGAAATTTTCGACTTTCGAAAATTCGACATCGATACTCACTTTATCGACTGCCGAGAAATCGAACGCCGGAAACTCCAATAGTGAGGGTTTTAGAAAGAAGAAGTAGAAGAAAAAAGAGAAGAAGAAGAAAGCAGAAGAACAACAGAACAACAATAGAAACAGAAACAATATCAGAATCTCACATATCGCAGCGGAACAATATATGATAGGTAAATGAATAATCTTTAAAACAAAGAACTATATCATTTTATACATACATCAATCATCAGAGTCAATATACAACAATGGACAGTTTTATACTTGTCCTCATACAGAATACACAGCGGAATAAATACTATCAGATACAAATACTACGTCTCGTCATCCAGCGTATCTCCAAAGCTCCAGAATATCCTGATAACCTAACTCTAGACTGCCCGTGTGGAAATTGGTGGGCACCCAGAGTTTAGAAGGGAAACAATAAACTCCGAGTCAGTCGTGGTGACTGGTGTGAGATCGTAAAACAGTTATTCTTTAAAATAAACAACAGGAAGATTTTAAAGTCAATTCGCAATGCTTTTGGAAAATGAAACTACCATAAGACCTCCCGCCACACACACAATGCAAACACAGACTTGGAGGAGATTTCTTCTTATGATAGTCAAAGATGCTTACTATGCAAAAAAATCAAATTCTTTTTGATATTATTATTAGTGCATAGTGTAGAAAACATTTCGAAAGTAGAATATAAATCTTAGCCAGCATAGGTACCATTATAGTATGCTTGCTATAGCTGCCATATTAGATGGCAGGTTCTACAACTAAAACCGTACAAGGCTCGTATTGTTTCTTTGGATTTCCAACAAATGGTCAGGCTAAGGAACTTCCTATCCACGATGGGTACGTCCCTGGAATAGACGACCCGAGAACCTAACCGGATCTCTGCCAACACAAGGCCGGGTTACCTCTGCAAAAATAGGTAACTACTGACACGCGTATGCCATCCCCCGATCGTCACCGATCTTCCCGAGGATCCCCGATTCGCAACAACCACAAAGTAATAAATTTGCAGCAACCACAGAGGTTAAGTATCTGGGCTCCATACCATGATACCACCTTTATCCAGAAGGAATGACATACACTAAGGGGCGCTACTCCCTAGAACCTTGCTGCATCCTTCCTGTTTCGACCATTTCCGGGGTGTGAGGCTCGACGAAGTCTCGTCCACAAAGCTACGCTTTCTACAAAGCCCTGCTTCGGGTCAAACAAAAATGATCAACCTATGATCACAAAGATATAAGATCAAACAATTGATCATATCGCAAATGATCAAACACCGATCATTTCACAGCAACACTTAGTATGCCACGTTACCAAATTGGGATATATCGCTGATAAATTTCAACTACATAACCTCTGAGCTCGTACGTCTCAGAGAAGGGTGTTAAGCTAAGAGAATAAATTCTCCGCCACCAACAGAAATGTATTTGAAAGAAATCAGCTTTATATCTCAAATTGTAACGTCAGACACACAATCCATACAAGTCTGTTCCGGGATCGAACAGAACCGAAGGCACTTCTCACGAAGCCCTTGCGTATCCGGATAAATTTCTAATCACGTCCGGACTTCCCGTCACTAAGGGTGATAAAACCTCTAAACCGGAGATCAGCCGATGTAGAGTAACTCGACGGTAATCCTTCCGTTTTCAAAAATATCCGGTCTTCAACACCGGTCTTCGAATGCAATTCATAACGACGTATCACATATTCGGAATGGGTTATACGACCCCATGGTCCTTTCCCGGCTAACCCGAATAGTGAGCGATTATTCAAAAATAAGTGTGGCATTCAAATTCATCCAATTCACAACAAATACCTATCTAAAGGTAATTATTGATAGTCGGTTATTTAACTATCAAAAAAGATGCGCAACATCACCAGATTCCAAATAATTTTCCAAATTATTTCATCTTCAAAAATATCTTTACTAGATATTAAAATTTCCACACTTCAAAAATAAATCAATATTTATTTTTCTAAACAGTTTCCCTTTCTTTTATAAATTCCATAGTGAATTTATATTTCAAAAATATCTAATGATATATGATTTTCAAATCGATTCCAATATTCATTTTCAATTTATCTTTAAGAAGATAAAATCTCAAAACAGTTCATTTCATTTTGGAAATCATTCCATACTTATTTAATAATAAGTGTTTCACAAATCTTTTATTTTCAACATTTGAAAATATTCGATATACTTAAATCAAAATTTAAGTATAAATTTCTTTAAGGAAAACATTACTATAACAACATTTATTTGAGTCAAAACGAATGTTACGTAAAACATCGTTACGACGACTCAAAATCACTAGTATGGGGATTCGGATTTTAAGATAGATATATGTAAATCCCAATACTACATAAAACATTTCCTTTCGGAAATCATTTACTATAACAACAGTGTTATAGTCCACCATTTCCTTATATTTCTCGAAAACGTCTATTTCAACAATAAATGTTGAAATCTATGCTTTCGATTCATAATACATTTTAAAAACATCTTTAAAATGTTTATTTCATTTTTAATGTCACTTCTTAAAAAGAATGAATCCATTTTACTAAACAATATATTCACTGTCCAAAATCGTGAATATACTTCACTAACCACATTTTCAAAAATCTCTACACATTTTATTTCAATAAAAATTCGCTATTCAAAAATCGCGAATATATCTTCTTCAATAATCTCCTATATATAATTTATCAAATCCAATCGATTTCGAATTTATAAAACGAAGTTTATAAATTCTATTTCTGTTTTAATAACAACTTCAACTTATAAATCTTCTTTTTATTAACTTCTATATTTTACTTATCAACATAAGTGATTTCGGATTTATAAACAACTTTTATAAATTTCAATTCTATTTGTAAAAACTTCAATACCAAATCAATTTCAATATTGATTTCTAAATTTATTTTCAACCTTAAATAAAATTTCCATACTGATTTCTCAAAAATTCATTTCCAAATATTAAATCAATTACAGATTGATTTCTAATTTTATTTATCACTACTAAATAAATTCCTTATTTTTCTCAAATTATTTAATATTCTGTTTTTAAATGGATTCTTCAAATTGAAATCATTTTACATTGATTTCCCAAATTATTTCAATTTACCAATTGAATTCCTAAAGGGATTTCCAACTTATCTCCTTTTAAATAAATTCCTCTTTAAGAAAATAAATTCCTTTATCTTTTTCAAACTATTTAGAAATCCAATTTTTATTAAACTCTTCAATTTAAAAATCACTATTTTACGAAATCCATTTATTTAACATCTTCACTTGATTCTGGAACTAATTCAATGAGATTTTAAAAATCAGCCTTTATTCTTCTAAATTCTTTTCTTCAAATTTATTAAATTTCTAAAGTTAATTCACTTAAAAATTCCTACTTGAATTTCAAAAATTCAATTTCGTTTATTTTTGGAATCCAATGATGTCAAACATCCATTCAGCTAAATTTTAGCTTTCAAACAATTTCCAGATATCAATATGATTAATAGCATCACTATAATCATTCACAAATTCATATCACAATAGAAATAAATTCAATCAATGTGAGGGGTCCAGTTGGATCCCTCCAACCTGTTTCCCTGCATCCAAAGATGTTAGCACAATACCAATTTCGCTCCAGTACGGAATTATCGCGGTATATGGGTTTTATAAAAATCCGCTTACTAACGGCGCAATAGGGTCTCATCCGCTATACGAGGCGGGAAATCAATCAATCCAATATATACATATGCCAATATGTATATACTGCTATATATATAGATATATCCTATCATATCTAATAGCACATCGAATAGCAATCATCAAATCAATAACTGTACAAATTCCACATTCAATTTGAGTGAGAAGATCTCACCTTCGCTTTTAAATTGGCAATCCATTTTCATTCTCGGCTCGTTCCCATATTTTCGACCTTGTATAAATAATTATACAATTCGTTAATATTCGAAATAAATCGAACAATTCAATTTGCCATTTACAGATTTTAATTCGACTGATAGTTTTATTTTATTTCATCATCATTTTTTTTTTCAACTTAACTATAAATATAGCCATTTACAGTTCAATATAATTTTTTAAACTCACGATACGCTGTTAAAACAAAAGGAAAAATATTTTTCATTGAAACTAAAATTTTAATTCAACTAAAAATTTAGTTTTAAACAACTTTCTTTACTGTAAACTGCATATAACATTTATTAACTAGATTAAAAATGGAATACCTCACTGATAACTCGCTGCCACGAACCCAAGCAAGATTTGGATCGGCGAAACCATCGAGTGCCCCAAGTCATGCTCGCGAGCTCCACCACTCCACAATCCCAAAACTGCTAAATACCTCACCTCGAACCTACCATTTCCCTTTCTCTTCGATTGCCTGGTGACTACGACCATCGAGAGCAGCTTGCGACTTCGACCTCGCCTCGAGCCACTGTACCACCAAGCTTCGATCGACTGGACGACAAGCATTCCAGCCTTCCTTCCCTCGCGCGAGCGCGCGCGCCTGCCCCTCTCCATCGACGATGAGACAACTCCACCAGAAATACTCGCGACAATACCCCCTAGCTTGCGTACGAGTCCGCTCGCCATCACCTTCCACTGCTCTGTTGACGCCTGATCGTGCGAGAGAAGTCGCGACCCTCTCGAGCTTTGGAAAAATCGAGACTAGATTGGTTGAACGAAAATGAAGAGTGGGTGGCTCGCAATTTTTAAATTTCAGATGAACGCGAGATTCTCTGTTACATCTGCCATTTTTTTTTTCTTTTTAAAATTGAACGAATTGATTTCTTAAGAGAGAAGGAAAATGTCGAGAGATATAAGAAAGGGGCAAGATCGATTTAGGGTGGCTCATATCAAACTAGGTCGGCTGAGGGAAGAGATTTGACTAATGAAAAGACGAAGGATATTTAAATTTTAAAACGATTAATTATTGTCTAGACGTTTCTAACTCGTACGGTTACACGGTAGCTTCAAAAATTACGAGATTTGAAATCCAGTAATAATACAATATTACGGACCCAATGGAACTGGTTTCGTTGAATTCCGAGACTGCGCCTCGGACGGCTATTTTTTTAAATTCGGTTGAACGATATAAATTTCTAAACTGAACAAAACAGTTTTTAAATTCGATTCTGAAGCTTCTATTATCTTCAGTATTAGCATTACGAATTTTAAAAGCTTTAGAAATATTTTTCTTCAGTTGTAAACTGAAGATTTAAATTTTTATTCAACATTCAATAGATTAAATTTTATAATTTAATCGTCAAATTCAAATTTAAATCGGGGATTCAAATTAAATCATCGTTCAAATATTTAAAATTAATCAAATATTTTCAATTTAATTCGTTCAAAATTCTGGGTCGTTACAAATTCAACTCAAATTAATTCAAAAGACGACAATTACCGGATAGTCAAAGGTCTACGGTTCAAGAATTAACAGTCTGCCGAATTGAAAAAATTTCAAAGTTCATCATTACTAGGTGTGATTTAGGGCATTAGTTTCAGGTATGTTTTTACTATGTTATATAATTATAATTTCTAAATAATATTTTGTTATTCATCTATATTATTATTATATTGTTGGTTAGAAGATAATTCTTATATGTGCTGATGTTGTCACATACTAGATTGGTTATATATATGTATTCATTAAAAAAACTATTTTTTTTCAATATAGATCAGATATGCACAACCTAATAATCTATTTACAATAATTATTATTTTATTAATAATTATATATACATATATTAATATGTCATTTAATTATAACTATATTGATTGTATTTAATAATATCATCATATCATGTTAATAATTGAACATATATTTTATAAATGTATATTTACAATAATTATATTTTCGATAGGTGTAAATTATTTTTTATAATTATTTACTATTATTCATTATTATTTAAATCAATACACTGTAAATAATTTATTTTAAATAAGTTTTGAAAATTAACTTTTAATTTTTTTTTAAATTATTTCATCATGTAGTAAGCTCTCAACTAACAATTCATAATTTCAAAATCGTTTTTTAATATTTTTTTCAATTATTATAATATACGACCGGAAAAAACAATTAATTATTAAAAATAAATTTTGACCTAGCAAAATTATGGAAACATCTCAAATCCTCAACATATAATGTTAGATTTTCTACAAGTTTAAAATTTGAATAATTAATTTCAAAAACATCTTTTATTAATATTTTATTATTTTTCGATTAATATATATATATATATATATAATCGGCCAACATATTGCATTTTCTCTCCCATGAGGCAAGAAACTACCAGGCGAGTTTTGTTCCAATCTCAATTTCATGGGTCTGGAAAATCAGAATTTCAATTCCATTGTTCCCTTTGTTTGTATGTAAAAGGCGAAACCGCTTTTCACTTCCAAATCTTATGTCGCTTCATCAAATCGCGATTCAAAGAATTGGGGGTTGCGTTTCAAATCGCGTTTGTAAAGGCGAAATCGTATTTTCATCTTACTAAATCTTATGCTATTTAATTCCGCTCCAAATCAAAATCAACAAAATGGGGATGCGATCAATTAGGCGAAATTGCTTTTCATACTTCCAAATTTTATGTTGATTCATCTCCAATGCAATTCGAGATTGGGGAAATACTGAGATCCAAAAACTGTTGCCATCAACCTTCAGATTATGGGTATTCACTCTTAGTGGTTCGAATCCCAAAATTAGCATGGGCTAATTTCATAAATCGCACTGTCATTTTGGCAAACAACAGAAATTATGTGTTTGATGGCTCGGGAATTTTTAGATCGATAGACGTGTGTGGTAACGATCATTTGTTATAATATTGAATTTGTTACTGTGATTATGGTTTAAGATACATTTTCGACTATAATCAATGACCTCACCCCGAGACCCACATTAACAAAGAGAATTACTAGGTAATTCTGTTTGCTAATGCGGAGAATATGGCTGGTTATGAGCGACCATCTATAGTCTTGTCTTAAATATTTATTGAATACGTCGACAAATGTTTTATATTATTTTCTTTTCCTAACTCAAGTGGATCGACATATCTAATAAATACTTAATACAAAACTATAGGTGGCTAACGGATCTGTCAGAACAAAATACAATAACTAAATGAACATCACATCGTAGAACAGCAAACAGATATATATATATATACACATAATGATACATCTCAATACAATACAAATGATACATCCAAGTGGTATGACGACCACTCTATATACAAAAGTCAAATGAATGTACAACTCAAGATACAACTCTAAAAAGACTAGAGTCACAAATAGTGTTAAGAAGTCATGCAGAAGCTTCAAGCCATTCTAAGTCCAAAGGTAAAAGCTTAACTTGAAACAAACTCGGTCTGACCCGAGTATAAAATACGCGGGTCAGTCTAGCTAAAACATCAGTTTAATAAGGATAATAGATAAGGTGAAGCATAAGGAAGGGTAAAGTATCCTCGGGATTGTGCGAATTTAATTTTTTTTTACAAACTAGAATTTCGGCAAAAATTCAGAGATCCCATTTTGTATTTTTATTTCGCACAAATTGCCAACATTTCATTTGGCTTTCTAACAAAATTGGATGCTATAGGGCCCGAAACAAAGTGGCCAGGTTTGTGTCAAAATTGGCGAAATTCAGGTGGACCCATTGATTTTTGTTTATTGACTGAGTAGTAGTCATCGGATAAGAATCGGGTAATTTTTCTTGCCCTTGTTTCGGGCCTTTAGGTTTTGATTGGGAAAATAAAACCAGTCAGGGTGCTAATAACAAAAAGGTAAATGACCGGTCCCCACGTGTCGGAATCTGTGTCGTCAATCCGAGCCCTTTATCTTCTTCTTCCTCTTTCGATTTTGCCCTCATTCTGATCCCAACGGAAAATTTCTCATCCGGCAGGTACCAATTTTGTCGCTAATTAACGTGTTCTCGTAATTTTTGCTTGATTTATGAATACCATAAAGCTTATTATTTGCGATACATGTGAGATCTTTAAGCGCCTTTTTGTTATCTGTTTATTTGAATTCGTGCAAGTAATGTTAATGCATCTAAAGGTGTTATAGCTTATCAAAATTCCTTTTTGGCTGCGTTCGAATGACCATTCTGATCAATTATAGGTAAGATCTTCTTGATAAGACTATGATTGATTGGGTGTTGGCATTGAATATTGTTAGTGGTCATGTTTGGATTCGGTCTTTTATAACGGGAAAATCGATACTGAAACGTAAAACATTAAGGCTAATCACGAATATTGATATCTATGTTGATATGTTAACGAGTACTTTAGATCTGGGTTACAAATTTGACCACAGCCAAATGATAATTTACCCTGATTTAACATACTTATATTTGAAGATTTGATCAGAAATAGGAAATGGTTAAATCTTGGCTAACCACTACTACTTTACAGGTCACTTTCTTTCAAGTATTTGATCCGAAAGTTCCCCATAATTGTCCTCTTTTATTTTTAGATTTTTGTATTTATTTTTGTCTATGTTATTTAAATTTATTGCAAGTAATCTAACATCATTTGCAGTTAATTTTAACTTGTCAATTTAGTTTGTGACCGTGTTGAAATGAGCATATAATGATCAAATGTAGGCAAATTATGGGTGGGGGCTATGTACATTGAATATTAATGTACACTGAATACTAATATTGGGTTCCATTAGGAGTTGGTGTGATAAAGGGTTACTGAAATTGATGCTATGTTAAACAATGTAAAACCAGGAGTCTAATATTATTATTAACACTTCACTGGTATGGTGATGAGTACCTTATTTATAGAACCTTGGTATGTTAATGCGTACTTCTATATCTGGAAAACTAACTTGGCCACAGGCTAGTAACTGGAAATCCTGATTTTAGTCACTTGTATTTGAAATTTTGAAGATTTGGGCATAATCAGGAAGCAATAAAATCTTAGTTCGCTAGCAACTACCATGACTTTATAGATCACTTTCTTGAGCTAAGTTCCATAGCACCTCTGCATTTTCGTGGAACAATAGATTTATAAATTTTTTATTACTTATAGATCAAAAGCATAAAGAAGAATTATTTTAATTAAACAACACAAGAAAAATGTCTTCATCTCGCGAGGAAAACATATACATGGCAAAGCTAGCGGAGCAGGCAGAGAGGTACGAAGAGATGGTAGAGTTCATGGAAAAAGTAGTGAAAGCAGCAGATACCGAGGAGCTCAGTGTGGAGGAGAGGAATCTTCTGTCAGTTGCTTACAAAAATGTAATTGGTGCTCGCCGTGCTTCATGGCGTATTATTTCTTCAATTGAGCAAAAGGAGGAGAGCCGTGGTAATGAAGATCATGTGAACATGATCAAGGAGTATCGTGCAAAAATCGAGGCTGAACTCAGCAAGATTTGTGATGGGATCCTAAAGCTTCTAGATTCTCACCTTATCCCTTCCTCTTCTGGTGCAGAGTCTAAAGTTTTTTACCTCAAGATGAAAGGGGATTACCATAGGTATTGTTATACTATGTTATACTGGTTCACTACATGCTTGATGTTTGCAAATGTGTATACCACGTAAACTCACAATTCGGGAAGGCACGTCGCTAATAATGATTCTGGGGGTTCAGGGGTGAAAGCTGCAAGGATTTTTTCTTTCTTTGATAATATCTGACAATATAAATTTTAATACTCAACTATCTAGAGTTAATACCAATTGAATAATGATTAAAGGAATGTTTGATGTACTGTATTATTTTCAACTAAAATAAAAAATGTACTCAACATAGTATTTTATTATTAGTGGCTGCCTCCTTCATTTGTGTTGTTTAATCACTATAAGTATAGTAAATGATGATGAACTCCTAAACTCATAAAATACAAATTAAACCAGAAAACCAGCAAGTCAACAAAGTAAATCAGTAAATGATGAAATACTCCCAAACTCAGAACTTAAAATCGTAACTGAAAATTTAGACAACAAATCAGTAATTTGTGAACTGAAATCAAACCCTAATTTAAATATTTCGAAGGGGATGAAGTTGAAAACTGAGAATTTAGTTTAATTAAAATAAAGAAGAGTGATAATTTTAATATTTTGGATTATTGAGTGTAGAAGATTAACTTCTTTCATTGTAGTTGGCATGGAAGAGCTCTAACGTCGTGAGAAAGAAGGGAATTTTTTTATTACTAGGGTAGTCACCCGACTTCCATGTATTCAAATTGCATGTCCCTGTCTACGGGTGGCCTAATATATCGGTCAACACTAAGGTGAAATGTCTTTTTCTTCTTCATTTACTGTTTTATCTCATCAAAGTTCATTCAATTAATTTGTAGGTACCTAGCTGAGTTTCTGACTGGTGATGCTAGAAAAGATGCAGCTGAGGATACGCTCACTGCATATAAGTCTGCTCAGGTCGGTCATGTGAAATTGCTCTTTGTATATGTATTGGGGTATGCTTATTGGATTTGTTGTCCACACATGTTTCCTTTTATTTGTTTGTTTACTCACATATATTCTTTCTCCAAATTTGGAGGATTTATTCTGCTTTCTTTTCAACTTAATAATCCCGCTTTACTAAACATATAGCATCTTTGCAAATTGATTATCGCATTCATGGATCTTTGTGATGATTTAATATTGATTTAGTGCGCTGATGTTGGTATATTAATCTAAATGTTGGCCATAGGATATCGCTCTTGCTGAGATGCCCCCAACTCATCCAATCAGGCTGGGATTGGCACTCAACTTCTCAGTCTTCTATTATGAGATTTTGAATTCACCTGATCGTGCCTGTAGTCTTGCCAAACAGGTATGTTTTTTGTTTCCTTTACGTGATATGATTGATGATAAATAAATTCTTCCTTTTTTTTATTGTTAACTTAGTGGAAATTGACAAATTAGAAGGAAAAAATTAAATATTTGAATTTTTCTCATAGTTGCTAGTGCAAACTTACATATGTTGGCAATGGATAAAGATGACCAACTAAGTTATAAAGACGAATTTAGAAAGGTGGGGGCAAAAATTAATAATAGAACGAGATGAAGATCAAAGCATATCAATGAGATTATGAAAAATATGCACTGAATTACATCTAACAAAGAAATTATTCTAGATAGTGAGACATGGAGAGCTAGTATTTGACCAAATGTCCCGATGTATTTTTTATTCTTGCTCGCGTCACTAGTCTACACGGTAGATATGATATTTTCTCACATTTTCTTGGTATAATTCTAGCCAAATTGATGTACATTGTCTTCATGGATTTTATCATATATTATAAATGTTTTCTTATTTGCAGTTGGGAAAAATAAGCATCTCTTTGATTTTACAACCAAGGCACAAGTTCTAAGAAAATCATTAAGAACACATAAAAACTTGATGTGCATCATAAGGGGACAACTTGAAGTGACCTAAAAATCGTAAATAAATGAGGGAAAACTTGATTTGTTTCATAAGGGGACAAGTTGAAAAGACCTACAAATCTTAAATTGTATTTTTAGATTTATTGAATGCATGACTTAATGGTCTTGAAATGCTGTCTGATCATGATAATGTAACATTTTGAGTCTTGCAGTTAAATCTATAACCAGTAGAACTTCATGTTTCTAATGAAGTTGTTTCCCTTTGAACTAGAGGGGCATTATGGTTGTGGTAACCGTTTTTATTACTTTCAACCGTAATCGTTGTTGATGGTTATTAAATTTTCTAATTATTTTCATAACCGTTTATGATAATTAACCATCATATATTATAATTTGAAACTTTTTATACATATATTATCAATTATATTTACGTCATTGTCGAAAAAGCTATTGTTCAAACCATGGTTCAAGACTCCGTTTGGCATGCCAGAACTCCGACCATTTTGTTCCGGTTCCGGCTATAACGGAACGGAATCCAACCGAAAATCTATTACCGAATAAGTAATAAAAGAAACATACTTGTAGGGTAGAGCAGCCAATGAAATCGCGAAATTAGAGAATGGATTGGGGCTAGCTGAAGTAACGAGGAAGGTAAAGGTAATGATTAACTAAAAATGTAATCAATTGAGAAAGTTACAAATTGGGCATGGACTTCAAATTTTTGGCCCAATACCCACTTGAAAACCGTTTGGGATATTTACGCCTTCATTTCAAATATGAATCGAAATGTTTAATAATCTGTTTTATATCTTTTTATGCTAAACAAATTTAAATTATTTATTATATATATTTATATGCAAAAATATATAATAACGTATCAACTCGGAATTGAAACGGAATTATCAGAATTTCTGAAATGAAACCGAAAATTTGAAAACTTCAAATAGACGGAACGGAAACCGAAAATTTAGACCTTGGTTCTAACTTACATCACGAACTAGTTTGTTTGTAAATAAACAATATTTGCATATGTTATTAGTGCATGTGCATGGCTGTGCTGTTAAAGCGCTCGGCAGATTCAATACGGCGGAAGTGCAAAAAGTCATAGCGGGGATATGGCGAGGATACAGCGGGATATAGCGGAATATAGCGGATGACTCTAAAATAGCATATAAAACTCATACTTAATGTTTTTACAAATATATAAATGGTAATTAAATGAAAAATTAACATTCAATTGAATTATACTTAATATATAAATAATTTTAAGTAAAAACATGTGCGAATATAATGTATATAAACGTAAAACTGTTATATAACATAATTGAGTTTAGTAGAATATAAGAAATTTTCATTTCTGAAAATATATTAAAAATTCAAGTAAATAAATTTCATAATTTTTATAATGTATAAATGTCATTTTTCAATTCATTTCTTTTAAAGAAGATATATCGAAAATAGCGGAATATAGCGGGAATAATATGATATGGCGGAAATAGTAGGGCTTAAAGCGGAAAGGCTATATTTGGGGTTATATGAAAAAATCGTAGTGGAAGAAATCCGTTATGAGATATAGCGGGGTAATAGCGGGGCATTAACCGCACAGGTGCATGGAGACCATATACAATTAGTGTAGATGTTCGTTCTCAAATGTATGTTATTAAATTGCGTACTTCCTATGGAATATAAAATATAAAATTAAGTACGGTTGGTATGGTTTACCGCGATTACCAAAATCTTCAATCATTACATAACCGAAATAGTTGTAGATGGTAACTGTATGAACGGTTGATTACGGTTGAGTTGAGCTGTTGATGGTTCAACCGCAAGAGCCCTTCTTTGAACTGTCTATGTTTGCTAGGTCAAAGGTGCTATCAAATTATATGCCAGTTCAGTTAATTGATACATATTTTTATTGACGGAGACAACCACATGTCTGCAACAGCTCATAACTATCAGTTAGATCAGTATTATCACACAATCAGGCTTTGCTCTGTATCTTGTTACACTGTTTTTTCTTTCAAACTAACTAATTTATCATGAAATCACTGTCACCGATAGGCATTTGATGAAGCTATCTCCGAACTCGACAGCCTGGGTGAGGAATCTTACAAAGACAGCACATTGATCATGCAGCTTCTCCGAGACAATTTGACTTTATGGACCTCTGACATCACGGTATTGTTTTATCAAATTATCACCATATATAATTATGATATTGGATTAATAAGTGCATCATGTCTTGCATTTTGCAAATACTTTGGGCAGCAAGTGTTTCTGAAATTAACTTGCAAGTGTCATACTTATATCGTCTTAACGATAGGACTTTCTTTGATTACATATAAATTTCAATACCATGATGTATTCATTGGAGAAATTCCCAGTTGTACACTCAAAGCCCTTAGCTTTCAGGATCATGGTGTATGGTTCTTCTGTTTCAGTCTATTTCTCCCAAGTAGATTCCTTAATTACTATGAAGATGTAAATTAAGTTATCTTATTAATTCCGTATCTAGGATGATGCTGGAGACGAAAATAAGGAGGCTTCGAAAAAAGAAGCCGAGGATCAGTAATTTGCCTCCTAAATGAAACCTAAACGCAAGCAGGTGATAGCTTATGAAACCAACCAAGTTAAATGCTTGTCTGTTCCCATCTTATTCTAATTCATATTTAGATTTAAAATGATTTGTGAGAACTGTAAGCTTTTGTTGTTGGATTATGAATCTGTAAACTAGTGTTTTCAATAAGACTTTGATACTTTTGTCATGTGCTCTCTTCTATGACTATCAGTTGTTATCTTATATTGTTGCGTTTCATCTTACAGATTAACAATTTGTTTCATCTCACCGATTAACCGTTATTCAACTTGGTACAGCATGGCATTATCTTTTTAAATGTTCTTATTTGAATGAGGAAGGACAGTTAATTGTTTATATCATCATTTGATAATTTTGTTATGTTATCATTTGGTAATATCTGAACGAGGAACGGTAATTTCCAAGTCCATATATAATAATAAACGAGTTTTTTGGACACGTGTTATAAAATGTTCTTATAAAATTATAGAATTAAAATATCTATGTAATTTTAATAAAAATAAATTGAAAAATATAAATAAAAAACTGTAATTTTTTGATTGAAATAGAATTTAAGCTTAATGTTGTTGCATTTCAAAAAATTTATATGAAAATATTTTATAAATTTTTTTAATTGAGCAAGACTAAGATGAAATGTACGATAAATCATTGTCACAATGTAAAAATATTTTAAGTTACTAAGTTTTGACAGAGTAATTTAACATTACGAGCGTCAAAGTTAATTGATTTTTTTGTTCTGCAACTCGTCTTATTCTGCCTTCTACAGTTAAACAATGTTATATTATATGAAAGGGATCGTTTGTCTTGCTGGCCAGCCTAGCATTGTGGATTATTGTTACCGTAAATCATCTCCACGTTTTGAAAAACACTTTTTTTATTACCAGATTTTATTTTCTTTTAGGAAACAGTGTTTCTTAATTTCTATGAATATCAATCAAAATAATAAGGGACTCTTTTCCATTCTGACCTCCTTTTGTAAACTAATTGCACAAATGGACCTATTTTGAAACTAACATCGTATATAACTCTGTTTTGATCAGTTCAGCGTTGAGCTGGTTAAAACAAACTAGCGTCATTTCAAATCGCCCTGACATACTTAAATAATAAACAGAACTAGTACCCCCTTCTCTTCCTTTCATCATTTTATCTAAACTCTCAAAAACGGAAACCCATCTTCCATTAAACCAAAAATCTTTTTTTTTTTTTTTGCTATTTTCACAAATTTCTTCGCCAATTCGAAGCATGGCTTGCTCTTCATCACAGGAAGTTTCCACATGTATTGATTTATACACTCAATCTTCAATTTTTTTTTACAAATTGAGGTTTTGTTAAATTTGATAAAGTTAATGTTTTGTAATTGTAGAAGTAGTTATGTGAGCCTGGAATGCAAAAATTTGTTGCTTTTACCTTGTTTAAGTAGATATTGAACATTGTTTAGTTTTATAGTTGAAATAGGATTTGTGATTATCAAATATTTGTATTATGTGAAAATTACTCCGAGATGCTACCGGGGCCGATAGATGGTAGGGTATTGTATTTGCAAGAACGTCATCGAACGAGCAACGATGCTTGGATGTAGGTAATACACTTTCTTATGGAGTAGAAATATACATTGGTTATACGTAGCAGTTATATTTTGTTGTTTTTCTGACAGGGCGATACTCCAGACGGGACTATTGATCGCTCGTCTAAATTAAAGAGAGTGACTTCTTTTTATCCCACCATACTAGAGCTGATAAATCGAGCCGGCTTCTCACTTGTCATTCGGCTGGGGTACACCCAATTGGATCGTCATCTGATCACAACTTTGCTGGATAGATGGAGGCCGCCTTCATTTCACTTACGGGTAGGGGAGATGACCATCACGTTGGATGATGTTGGTATCTTACTTGGCTTATCCATAGATGGTGCTACGTTGAGCAACCCAAAACTAGTTGATTACATGGTGTTGTGCGAGAGGCTCCTTGGTCTATCCTATCCTTCTGAACAATAGTGGGGTAACGAGATGATAGTTACTACATGGTTCGGGGAGGAGCTTGCCAACGACATTCCAGCAGATGCCTTAGATGACTTCTATTTCTAGAGGACTTCGATGTGTGCCCCCAGTATTCTTGGGGTAGTACAGTCTTATCGTATAAATACACGGAGCTGACGATGTTTGCTTTGCTAGAGAACACATCCATAGGTGGTTGTCTGAGTCTAGTACATGTATTAACATTATTGCAATCCATATGAATTTATTCGTATGTTCTTATACAGTGTCATTTTATGTGTATACACGTTTGCAATTATGGTCTAGGACATACCTTTCGGTCAGGAGAATATCGATGAAGAGGACAAATGTTGATTTATCTCTGCCATATGGTGCTAGGTATGTTAATCACGTTAGTTGACTTCATACGCATGTTTCGATCCAATAACTCAAGCTTTTCTCTTCTAGTAGGTGGGTAGTACCGAAGAACACTGCGAAATCTCTAAGGCGCGATGTTACTTTCCACTGCAACGAGTTGGATGTACTTGATTATAATTCGGTGACATGGGCCCTATATGCACATGTGCTTGGAGATCTTTCAAACTTATGCACCATTTCTGTTCAGTTATGGACAGCATGGGTTCCACTCATTTGCTTCGATGATGTAGCGCATCATCTTCCTGATGCGACAATTTATTATGGCACAGCATTTCCCAGAGCAAGCTCCGCATTACAGGATTGATAATACACCTGGGAAGTATGATATGATGATTGAGACATAGAATCATCATGATATGCACATGCAACAGGAATGAGACCACACGTTAACGGTCGAAGAATATTATACTTGGTACTGGTGATAGAGTTAGGGGTATGCCCTAAGGGTAATTATGTAATTTGTTACATATATCTAACTCGTTGACCAATCTTGTTTGAAATAAAAGGTATTTTCTTCCTATTATATAGTTGATATAATGTGATTATATTAATTAATTAACTTAATTAAAAGTATATTTAATAGAAAAATCCATAAATGATATATTTTGTGATAGTAGTTATAAAGTGTTGTAACCGAGAATAATTTATCACAACGAAACAATTATACAATTTTAAATGTTCCTAGTCAAGATGCATCGAGACTAGATATCGATGTATACGTTGAGACTGGAGTAGGTAACGCTCTCCAACTGTTGGGCAGTGTATTACTCATGACTACTGAGGGCACCTAGGGGTTACGTACTAATAGTTATTGGATAACTATGGAACGACTCACTCGATAGTTTTCTATTGGTTAGTATAACTAAGGTCAAGCAGAAAATATCGATGTGACTGATTTACATAGTTCTCTCGACTTGAGAATACTGTGAATCTTCAATATGAAAGTCCCGCTTTGATTATAGCCAAATCATGGCATGTCGTCCATCGAGTGACTATAGTTGGGTCGAGTGGAAGTATTGGAAGTGAAGCACTATTCAAGAGAGGATTCATCTCCTCAGTTATATGCGGTTAGTATCACAGTCAACTTAAATCAACTCAAAGTTAAAGTCTCTGGGCAGAGCATTTCGGTTAATAATAATTGTTATATTTAAACCAATGATTTTGTATTTGGACTATAAAGTTTAATGTGGATGGGGTTGGAATTTTGCCCATTACCAAATTCCATAAGTCCAAAATGATATAGTTTTGACGAAGAGAATTAGTGTAAACAAATGTCACAACCAGATAACGCTTATTAAACTAAAATTGGATTTTTACCGAATATGAGTAAGCGATAAATTTGGCCACAATGTCACACCATCTGCTAAGTGACGTGTGAACGTTAACATTAGAATAGTTCGATGTTAATCGCTGATCAAATTTACACCCAAGAGTTACACAACCGAAATGACGAATTCCCTTAGGACCAAATGATTTAATTAGTTTACAATTGTTATAAATTAATTAAATTAATTAATGTTTATGAAATATTAATTATAAATTTTGAATATGATTTGAGAAATAAATAATGTTATATATATTTATAACAGTTATAAATATATCGATCGATATACAATATCGACAAGCAATTAAATTAGATTTAATTGCATAGTATTTTGGCTTGGGCTTAGATGGGTTTAAGGTCCATTATTAGGGCTGCAAAATTTTGGTTTTGGGAAGGTCTAAGGGTGGCTAAAACATAGGGAATTGGCTTGGAGATAATGAGTTGAGATCAAGTGAGAATGGATAAAAAGGTTTTCCTCGTTTCTCTCTAATACAACCTTATATATATATATATGTATGTATGTATGTATGTATGTATGTATGTATGTATGCATGTATGTATGTACGTACGTACCTCTAAAATAATGACTAACCTTGTTTTGGCCGCCATTACCTTCTACATTGCTGGTTAAAACATAGCTCTCAATCCACTTCAAAATTCTCAAATATATTTCAAATTAAAATAATACTATTCGATAGTTAGAGGTCGACGATTCCAGACTGGCAATCTGACGGATCGAGCATAACTAGAGAAGGGAATTCATTAATTCAAGTAGACTCAAATACATCATCAATTGGTATTTTATTTATATATTACAGTAATCATATCATATTTTATGATTTAGTATTGATTAATCCCAAATCTGTATTTATATTAATGTTGTATATCTAGTTAGGTGGGATTTTCGTATGTATATGTAGTTGTCATAAATTAGTTTGGTTATGTGCATGGTTATATTATTATGTGTTATAATTTAGAGAGAATTAGGCACAAGGACAAACTTTGAAAAAAACTTAGGCTGAAGGACACAAAGTTTCATTTTTAGGTTGAAGGACAAACTTTGAAAGAAAATTAGGCTGAAGGACAATGCTAAATATAGTTAGCATTTTGTACAGTTCAAACATTGTACAAAATGCTAATTATAACTAGCATTATATCCAGTTTTACATTGTACAAAATGCTAGTTGTATTAGCATTGTCCTTCAGCCTAATTATCTTTCAAAGTTTGTCCTTCAGCCTAAAAATGAAACTTGTCGTCCTTCAGCCAAAATTTTTATGAAAATTTGTCCTTGTGCCTATTTTCCACTATAATTTATGTATAAACAAATCAATTTGCTGTAAAAATTAAATTTTGTTATTATTAATTATTTTATGTATATTTATATATTAATTTAAATATAAACTAATGTATATTTTAAACATATAATTATATATATGTATATTTGTAATGTATAAACAGCTTAGAATTTTTCCTTACACCTATTTATACATAATATGAATTATCAAATTTGAAATTAAATTATATATATATAAATAATTTTAAATTATCTTTTATTGATTATTTGAATTGTTTATTATATCTAAAATAATTATTGCATTGAAAATTCGGTTTTATATTTTTTAAAATAGGAAAATAGGCATAAGGACAAATATAGGAAAAAAATTAGGCTGAAGAACAACAAGTTTGTTATTTAGGTTGAAGGACAATGCTAGTTATAACTAGCATTTTGTATAGTGTAAAACTGAATATAATGCTAGATATAACTAGCATTTTGTATAATGTATATATCTAGCATTTTGTATAGTGTAAAAGTTGAATATAATGCTACTTATAACTAGCATTTGTCCTTCAGCCTAAAAATGAAACTTGGTATCCTACAGCCTAATTTTTTTTAAAATTTGTCATTTTTCCTAATTCCCTCTTTTTAAAATTACTACATCTATGCAATAACCCACAGAAAATTTTTCAGAATTTTTTGTTAATATTTAATATTTTTAATAATTAAATTACTTCTGTTGAACATTTTTTTATTTATTAAAAATAATATTTTATTTCAAAAAATCATGAAAAAAAATTTAAACCTGTATTTTATGATCCTAAATTTTCGTAAATTTTAAAATTTTATTTTTTAATATTTATTACTAATATTTTTAATTATTATGATCAAAACCGTTTATTATATATATATAATAATGATAAAATTATAAAATTATTATTTTATGTTTGTTATGCTAATTTCGATCTGGAAATAATTTTAAAATATATATATTTATATTTTAAGTATATGAATGTAATTAATTATTCATATATATACATTTTGTTTAACCTTATATATATACATATATAATTTTAATTATTGTATACATATGTATGTACAATTTTATATTTTTAATTATGTATATATATTTATACAAATGTTATAAATTATATATATATATATATTTAATTTTGAGACTTTTAGTTATAAAATATATTTTAAATATATGCATACGTATTTATATAAATATACTTTGCATTATAGATTTATGCACATATTTAGACAACATACAATACATACGAAATGGGCTAATGTGTCTGTTGCGGTATAAATTCCAACATCTATATACGGGCATGTTATACCCTTCACGGATTATCATGTTACACATGCACACACATATGTATATGTATATGTATATGATACATACATACATATATATATATATATATAAAAATTAAATCATTCAAATTAACTTTACATTACAAAATACTTAAATTTAAATAAAAAATACATGATTTTATTTAAAACAAATTTAAAATTGTTCTAAATGAATTAGACTTTATAAGCCCAATAAAAGATCCAATAGGATAAAAATTTCTGAAATTCACCCAAAACTTCCGCTGCGGACTAGTCCAGTTCCAACAACCGAAACATCACGCGCCGCTATGTTCTTCCTGCCAAAGAACATCCTATTGCGATGGACTTGTACACTCCTAGAACTCCTCTTAAGAGGAATGTGATATGTATAGTCGTTGGTTAAGTTAGCGTAGTTAATTTACATACATTTTAATTACTTTGTTTTGGCAGGCGGACGACACTTACCATGCAATGGAGATGGTTGATGAGCTATCAGAAGAAGTATAGAAGTATTCGCAGGGTGAATGCTTTTGTGTGAGCGCATTTTGGAATCAATCTTGGGGAAGAACAAGCTATCATGACCCAATCCCTCCTCCTCCTCCTTCCGCGTTCATCGAAGTCCTCCAACAGAGTTCGCTCCTTCTCTTACGACTCAACAATACTATAGACGTAAACATCGATAAGGTACTTCATCCTCTCAACATTCAAAATTTTCTCCCGGACCTTCACAACCTACGAAAGATACGCAACCAAGCAAGGAGGAAGATTCGTCGAACGAGGATCCATTATCACCGAGAAAGTCAAAAAGAATTCCTCAAGAACTCCACGGCCGACGAAATTAAGTTTAATGTTATTGATTTATTGGTTTGGCCGACGTTGTGTCGAATGTATTGGATGTTGTAATTTGATATAACAAATGTTGTGTTGAATGTATTCATGCATTGGATGGCATGTTTTTTGATGTATCGGATTGTGTAAGTTGTGCATCTTGTATAGGATGTCGTGAAGGATGAAAGTTTTCAGGTTTCTGTTTGAAACCTGGATATGCTGGGGCGACTTTTGAAAAGTCGCCCCAGCGTATCAAGGTTTCAAACAGAAAGCTAAAAACTTTCATCCTACACTACACTAACAATTGTATTACATAGACCCCTCCTCTCTCTCTCTCATCTCATTCTTCGCTTCACCAAATTTCAAACAAAAAATCCAAAACGAAATCTACAATTTCATTCTACATTTCATTATTTCTCATCCAAATTGAGTAATTTTTGAAGATTTGTGGCACATTCAAAGGTAATAGTCAACACTTATACTTGCTTTTCAAGTTTTTTACATTTCTACATAAAAGTTCTTATTTACCTATAGTTACAATGGATCAATGTGAAATTGATGATGAGACGTTAATGAAATACCGTGGCCCCTTGGAGTTTGGGTCAAATGTAAACGTTGGTGACGTTGAATTTGCACCCGAAACCCAATTATCACCACAATCAGCACATAATGGATTTGTATTCGATATTCAATTAAATGTTGAAGCAAATCAGCGTAGGTAGGGTAAAGAAGTTTGCAACAAACTAGAACAAGTACTCGAAGAACCGAAAGAAGCACTTGAAGGCTATTTTGTCTCTATACATGGTGGTAAGTGGAGGAATCGTGGTAAAACACTAGCTATTGAAGAGGCTCCCCCACTGAGAATATGCTGGTGTAGATTTACGTGTGATGTCATCGTTACTAGAAATAAAACGAATGCAGGTCGTAGGTTCTATGCTTGTGCATGTTATAAGTTGAGTAGAGAAATGCCCGTTCGACCCCTGTAATTTTTTCCAATGGATAGATCTTCCAATGTGTCGCAGAGAACTTGAGTATGCAATAGAGATGCATGATAAAGTTGAGCGGTTGGGTAGCTAAATTGTACACTTGGTTGAGTATTCATAAAAGGAGGATATCTGAAAAACATTGGTTGTTGTCCACATTGCGTTACGTTCATAGGCGGGTTACTGTAACTAGGTGATGGAATTCCTTGCGAGTATTCATGGTCCCCAACAATCTAGAATAATCTTCAACACCAAAATTAACTGCGGGTGTCGGTATAGGTTGTTCTACCACCTACGTTTTATTTTTCCCAACAAATAACTCTATTGATTTTGATACCGCAAACAACATTAATTCAACATTGTCATCGTCCACAATTTTATTGCTTTAGATTCGGAATCGGTTGGCCAACACTTCTAATTGTTCTATGTGAGATCATTTACGAGCTTTAACCAGTTTGTAAGATCCACCAATATTTTTTCTACACATTTAATTATCAACAACCAATTCACCACCATAATAACATATAATTTGAATAAAATTAGAAGTCATTCTACAATAATAATAGATACAATATTATTTCATTTTCAATTACAAATCTACCAAAAAAACTAGGGTTTAGAAATTCATACCTTGATAGATCCGAATTAACCAATTAGCTGGTAGATAAACAACAGATTGATGAGATGCTGGTATACTTGAAGTAGATCTTCAAAATCACTAGTTTTTATTGAATTTGGTAGGAAATTTTTGAATGAAAAAAATGAAAATTGGTTTGGATTTTTTTAATAAAAGGCCGATAAAGTGTAGAATGATAGATGGGAGGAAGTTGTTGGATTTAAGTTCATAAAAATGAACGACTTTTAAAAAGCAAACCCGCTAACGACTTCTCAAAAGTCGCCCATAAAAAAAAATTGTTATCGTTCCAGAAGACGTTTGAAAAGTGTCGAGACCTATGCAAATGAAAAAAAAGCTACACTGACGTCATTTCAAGACTAGTAGAGACTAAATGATCACAATACAAAGAAACATACCGAGAGCCAAAAATACATACAAAATGTTAAAACAATTTTTCAATAAAAACAATTCCCTTCCCGTGATAACATATATCAAAAAAATCCCTGCCTAATTAACGGAACATTGGGCTACAAACCTACAATACAACCACCGTCCCAAAGTTCTACCAAAAACATCATAATCTTACAAAATCAACAGACTTGACAATAGAACGCCGATGACCTTAATCACAGATACACTGCCTGCAAACTGATCCTGCAATCCAGAAACTTCAGCTGAAGAATTGGATGATGGAGCAAGTGATGTGCCATTGAAAGTGCCATTTTTCCCACCTCTGCCAAACAAAAATTCAAATATGTCAATTTCTTTACAACACATTATCAGAATAGTTTTAGTAGCCATACCTTCCAGAAAATATACATGGCGCATGACCTGCATATCACACAACAATTACCAGAATCACTACATATTGTGTAATTAGTAAATAAGAAACCAAAAAAGAAAGAAGAAAGGAACTTACTAGGGTCAGTAGTACTAACAACAGCAACACCATTGAAGTAGCAAGAACCAGAAGCCATCCCCATCTGATGATAGTACTCATTAAACGCATAGTCCGCATGATCCTTCACGGTATCCGGATCATAACACCTCTGCCCCTGCAGCAAGTCCGAACAATCCACCTTCCCCGGCCCGCAAGCCCAATCCAAAGCGGCCTGCAGCATCTTCTCATCCGCCCCCTCCTTCGCCACGCAGAACGTCCTGTCCGTCGTATCGTTTGCCAGCACCATCCCCGAGTCCGTCAAATGCAGCTTATACACCGGATTCCCATTCGCATCAAACAACCCCCAGTACTTCTCCGACTCCGCCCCCGGCCTCAGGTCCTCGTCGTACAGCTCATACACGAAAGTGCTGACTGCCACGCCCGGGTGCTTGGGAGTCCCTGTGTTGTTCAGCACGTGCTTGATCAGGTTCGTGTTGTACGTGTTTGCGTTTTCTACTGTGGCGTCGGGCTCGTTCTGGCCGCCCTTCCAGGGCCAGCCGGACTCGAGCACAGTGACCGGAACGTTGGTTACGTTGAGGTAGGCCATGGCAAAGTAGGCTGCGTCGACCACAGCGTCGAATACGTTGGCGTAGTGCAGCAGGGTGTTGGAGTCGACCGCTTCCTTGTTTGGGGGCAAGGGGCGGAACAAGGCGTAGTCTAAGGGGATGACGCCGTTGGAGTTCATGTAGTCGTAGTAGGGATAGACGTTGAGCATCAGGAAGGAGTTCGTGGACTGGAGGAACTTGAGCAGGGGTTTCATGACGGGATCAAGGGAGCGGTTGAAGAAGGCCTGGGAAGGCGGGAAGGAGTCGAGGATGATGGACGAAGAGTGAGGGGTGGATACCTTGATCTGACGGTCGAGGTTCGCAGCGACCAGGGCGGAGTGGACGAATTTCAGGGCGTTGACAAGGATGGAGGCGGCGTTCGGGAGGGAGGTGAGGACCTCGGACCCGACGGCGATGGCGGTGATGTTGACGGAGGGGAGGTGGGGGACGATGTTTTTCGAGACCCAGTTGGCGGCGGTGGCGTTCGACTGGCCGATGCCGAGGAGCTGCTCGTTCGGGATAGAGACGGTGACGCTGATGCCGGATTTGGAGAACGCGGTCAGCATCGCCAGGTCGGCGTCGTACAAGCGGACGTGGCGGATTTGCTGGGATTTGAGGAGTGCCACCACTTGGGTCGGGGATGGCATGTCCGACAGCGCCGTTCCGATGTTCACGCCTATGAATGCATCTGGTATTGCAAGTTGTAGGACATTAAAATGATATTAAAAGAAAAATGACATAAGACAGCATCCAGGACATTCTGCACATGAACTCGCTTTTTAAATTTACAAAAGTGCCCCTCTAGCATCATAACTTTTTCAGTTGTACAATGTTTGCAAGATCAACCACAGATTACTTTGGAAAGATGAAGTTATATTTAGAGAATTCGATATCAGTACTTACGTTCGTCAGCAGAAGCAATAGAGAAGACGAGTGGTACCATAAGAAGCACAAGCCCCATCCAGGAAGAAATTTCTCTCATTTTTAACTGAAACTAGAAATATGAAGTAAGAAATTATAAAGTTTAAGTTAGGAAATTGTAAAAAGAAAGAAATTGAGCAAAGGGGAAAAATGAAATGAAGCGGAGTGGAGTGAGACTAAAGGGGAGAGGAGAAAGGGAGAATTGGGGAGCTTTTTTCCTCAAATTCAGTATGTAATCCCACCCACTGGAGATGCCCTAAGCTGAAGAAACTAGAAAGAGACATAAATAGAGTAAACCTGAAGGATTTTATTATAAAAATGAAAAAGTGTACCGTGATGATAATAAATAATAAATGAAGCATGTACTTCTTCGTAAATTGTAGGGCTGGCTGAATGGACGGTTGAGATTGTATGTTGGTATCGGGAAGGGAGATTAAGCCAGATTGTGTGCATCGAGAAAATGAGTCGTATGATCATAGCTGGATTCAACAACGGTCATTTTTTCATCTACTACTACTTGTCTTTTTTCTGTTTATTTTCTCGGTAAGTTGTTCCTTTTTACGCAAAAGGCAGAGTTTATGCTGCTGTTTATTTGTATACATATTTCACGATTTTTACCACCATGAACATAATTTGTTGTTTTGACGATGGAACTACGGATGTCTTATTCTTTATACCGAGTTCATGTTTGCTAGTAGTGAAACTTGATTTTCTTTTTAAAAGCCTATTTGAGTAGATCATACGTAACACATAATTGTCCCTATTGTTACAAAAAGGAAAACATATAAACCATAAAGTTATGTCATATTAAATTAAGATTTCAAATGTATTGATCATAGACATAAACATATGCTATGTGACCCTATGCATTTTGATTCAGATTCTAAGTTCCAACTATCAAAACTAGATTCTTTTACATTAATGTCATCACTTCATTAGAAATTGTCCAGATATAAAATAATTCACATTATGTGATTTTGAACATATACATTACTAACTACTTACAAAGTGTTCACATAAGGTTTCAATCGGGCCTAGTCTTGGGCGTGGGCTAGTCGGGCGACGGCCAATTTAAAGTTGAAGCTCAAAATTTTTAATTCTTACTTTGAAAATAGTAGATAATTTATTTACTTCAGTGAATAAATACAATATATAATGTACATCAACATCAACGGTAGACTTTGTGTTTCAATGTTCAGTTAGTATAGGTTTAAAAATGTAGGTCAATGGTACACTTCTTTCAACTCTAATTTTATAAAAGTACGTTGTAACTATGTTGTAGACATCTTTTTTCCTAAAAGTCAAGCCAAGGTCCGTACCTTTAACTCTAAATTTTACTTAGTTGCCTGGAGATCAAATTTATCTTAAGTTCAGCCTTGTTTCGATGTTGATCCGTTTAGATATATGTAAAAGAGATGAATATAACTTTGAACACATAAGTCTTCACTTTAAGTTGTATTCATAACATTTTCAAGAAGAACCACGAGTAATGATACAAAACTAAAATCATACCAACCTAAAGTGTATGCATAACATAACAAGCAACCCAGACACCACAAACTAACTATCTAAAATCTGTATCGTGTTTTTCTATTATTATTTTTTAATTGAAAACTCTTTATATATTAACAAAAATAAGGTTTGTAAAAGAACACCAAAGAAAGATGTGCAATTTGAAAAATCTGTAATGCTTTAATCGTAAACCTACAAAAATATAAGGCATGAAAAAAAGTAATATCAAATAGAGAATTCTAACAAGATATCATTTCATAAAAAAAATTGTGCTCTTTTTGGAGTTTAAAATGTAGCCGATATTCTAACTTCTTTCAGTCGTTGCAGCTAACTGTTGTTAGACAATATTTTTCGTCAACCTCGAAGTTACGTTAACGTGTTATACAGAGCAAATGTTATTGCTAATCACTAGGCTCAATGACATGAAAATGAAGGGAAAATAGCATTCAACGGTAAATGACACCAAATGTAAAGTGATTCGGCCAAGCTGCCTACATTTATTGTGAAGTTCTTTTACTATATGGCTTTCCTACAAATACAAAAGATTACAAGAGAATAACGAGAAAAAATCATGCGCCTAAGACTAAATAAGCTGCTAAACTCTAGGAACTACTGATCTCCGAGAGCTTGAGTGGCAGATCATGGGTTCCAACCTCCGGAGGCCCAATCCACCCGAGGTCCCTTCCACCAAGGGCCCAGCCAACCTGGGGTCCCCTCCAACAAGGGCCCACCTAACTTGTGTTCGCCTGCATTGGAGGCCCAACCAATCACTTGGAAGTGACCATGGAGGTTCTTATAGTAGTTGAACCGATGCTTGGACGACTAAAATCATGCCACAAAACAGGCGTGTAGCGCACCTGTCCATTAATATGGTTGAATGAATTTGATGAGAGATGGTTGGCGAAAGAAAGGAATGCATGACTAAGATGAAGGCGAACAAAACTGTACCAGGAGCATGCTCCACCATGCTTTGTATTATATATGCTTGTACTTACAATATGCTTGTAGAAAATGGGACATGCTTCTTGTCAGAAGTAGATACTACTGGTGGTACCTTTTGTCGCTTTGCTCTCGTATGCCTAGGTGGAAGGATGGGCGGAGCTGGTCTGTTGAGACCATAAAGGCGATGGGCACTTCGTGAAAGCTGAGGGTCTGAGCCGAGCGAGACAAGACAAAGTGCAGGTCGTAGATGGTGGTATCGAAGCTGGATCGAAGACGAGCCACCCTTGAGATAGTCTCAAACTATACCGATCAGGAGACAGCCAGGGACAGATGCTTGAGCAAGCGGGCTGGCCTGTTGCCGATTTGCAAGCAGGCCGAAGTGAGGAAGTCGACCGGCCAATGGGAGATGGGTTGAGCCAGGCTTGCTCCTTATTTTGACTGGCGAATTGGTTGATGGGTTGTTATGCGTGGAAGCTTTTCCAACAGAAGGTTTGACGTGCAGTTGAGTAGAGGAACCGATGCGGGCCTAGGCTGGTGTAACGATCCACCTTTTTGACCTCAAATGTCGACACTAATACATCCACGATATTCGTGTGTTGAGCATCCAAC
The DNA here is from genome assembly GCA_030737815.1 of Allium fistulosum. Taxonomy (NCBI): domain Eukaryota; kingdom Viridiplantae; phylum Streptophyta; class Magnoliopsida; order Asparagales; family Amaryllidaceae; genus Allium; species Allium fistulosum. Next base: position 1,037,329,922 of record CM060907.1, on the reverse strand, counting down.
TACTGGAAAGACAAATTGTCAAGGTAAAATAAAAGGAAAAGAAAACAAAACAAGAAAGAGGGAACACAATATCAGAATCTCATGGCAGAACGATAACATATAATATCAAAGACAGTACAAACTGTCACTCTAAGATACAAAGCATTTCAGAGTTACAATTCTAAATACTATCATCGGTCTGGACAATTATAACAGTCTGTCCTCATAATTGTTGATGTGTAAATTATAGTAATGCAGTAGAAATAAGAATATTATGGTAGGTGAGACATCCAGCTCGTCTCCTTGAACTCCAATGAACATCAATAAAAATATGCTTTTCTCAGACTATTCGAAAGAGCACACGAGGAATTTAAAAAAAAAACTATGCGTCAGACATAAGTCTGGTATGAGAAACTCAAGAAATATTCGACCAACATATAATAGTACTTTTAAGACCTTTCAGAAATGGTTATTCGCTCAAATGAATCACTCATCTAATAAATACATAAGGTGGTATATTACATATTGTCTAGGGTGTCGAATATAAATTGTATCAAATAGCTGTGGTGCTTACATTGGTCACACCATAGCATATTTAGGGTATAATCAAAATCGATAAGGAACGTTCGTATATTGGATTTTTCCATAGAGATCTCTTCTATCGACGCCGAATCCAATCTCCTGCACAAGAAAGTACCTTCCAAGCATCGTATATCTCTAGATAAAATATACCATTAAGGTGAACACAACTAACCCAAGCCCGAACATGTAGAACCATCAACTCCCGCTTGCAACATCAATAAGCATACTCTAGATATATAGTTGATATACCCATGGGTTAGAAAAATCCCAAATTGTGCTTCCTACTCTCTGTCATTTTCGATTTGAGGTCACGTTCGGCATCTGTCACACGAGTTTTCATCACTTGAATAGAACACGAATCCCCAAATGGATTCCCACATCTCGAACAAATCTCGAAACGACACATGGATTATAGCATCTCGGACATATCCACTTCCAAGAGATAGAACACGTATCTTAGTCTTGAAGTGGTTTTCGATAAGTAAAACACTTATCGATCACGGTCTCTTTAAGACTAAACCGACGAATTTTGTCATATTCAACAATAATGAAAACAATCGCACATGGAAACTAGGTCTCGTGTACTTATCACGTTTTCGGACTTCTCAACTTCCACTTTTAGTGTAAATACACGACTAAATACTTTCCATAAACGAGTAAATAAACAAAGTACAATATCAAGTCATACAAAACATAATTAAGTCACATAAGCGACTTCTAATCTTCTTTTTGTTTAATTACTACTTTTATTAATTAAAAACTCTTTTATCAGTAAAACTTCTTTTATCTAATAAAACTTCATATATGAATTTCTACTATTCATTTGTACTCTTTCAATACTTCAAAAAGTATTCATATCCTTATCTCACTTGGTATAAGTATACTCACAAATCACTAATAAGATTTCTTTTTTTAAACCTTTACTTTTTCTATCTTTTTCCAAAAGATTCCATACTTATAAATTCCTTCAAAATATCCATTTTAAGTATCTAAGTACTTTCACAAATCCATTCAAAAGGTTTAAGACTAATTTTACTTAGACATCGTCAGTACAAACCCAAAACCATTTCACTTATACTTATGTTTAAAATATTCTTTTAAAGATCTATTTATATTCATAAGTATAATGAAAAAAGAGTTAAAGATGAATGTTATTAACACATTATCACAACAAACCCAAAACCATTTTTCCATACCTATATTATCTTTAAAATCATCCTTTTAAAGATCTAAGTTAATATTTGATCAATTTTTATAGTTAACAAATCAACTACCCGGTTGAAACGATCGCTTATAGAAATCATAGTTCGTACACTTAACTTGTTTTTGACATTCCAACTTTAAATATCCCTCATTCAAGAGTGAAGCCAAGTAATTTAGAGCACTAGTTACAAGTTAAAGCCTTGCCTAGATACTCCATTCTTGAATCTCACAGATAGAAACATCTACCCCGTCGGCTTTTAACATTAAGTATAACATTGATGACTTTCATAAACGAGTAAGAAATCAACATGGTTAACACGTTTTTGACATTCCCAACTTAACCATTCCTTGATCAAGAGGGAATCCGATAGGTTAGAGCTCTATAGCTTTTATCCCTACTCAAACATCAATCTTAACTCTTACAAATAGGTAAGCCTACATCATCGGCTTTTAGTTTTAAGTATGGTTAATTCCCTTTTTCAAAACATATATATATATATACACACTTTAAAATACTTATAAATATGTTTTAAATATCTATGTAAAATATTACTTGAAAATAACTACTTTATTATTTGAAGGAAATAAAGTAAAAACATGTTTTATAATTTATAACGCCTTTACTTTCAAAATTCATAAATAAATATTTAAAATATATTTAAACTTCAAACCAACTTTAAAATACTTAAAAATAAATTAGAAAACAACTCTAAATATATTAGGAAAAAATACAGAATTTAAATATCATTTTTGAACACTTAAAACCATAAGCAACCAACTACATCATTTATAAATGCTATTAAAAGTCCTTGTTAAGAACAACATTAAAAAGCACAATCTTTGTGATCAGTTTTCACCACTTTAACAAGTGATTTAAGACTTGAAATTTTTATGTAAGTACTACCCTTAGGGTACTTAAAAACCATGGAAATAAACCCCTAAGAACATCTTCCAATTTATTTATAAAAATTCCCGAAAACAAGCTATATTTACAAAGTGTGTTTATAACCACCATTTTGCTCTAAATTTAGCCACTTTGTTCGACCTTTTCCAAAACATATTAAACTCCAATTTTATTCTAGATATAAGTACACTTATAGTACTTATTCAAAATTCAAAAAAACCCTAAGGATTTCTTTCAAATTAATTACAAAAATTCTCCAAAATAATACATCTTAAAGTGCTCATATAGCGACCTTCTTATCGCTATAACATTTTGCAGCTTTGTTTCACAAGTAAAAAAATATTTAAGCTTCATAATTTTTCAAAAATAAGTACATTCATAGTAATTATTAAAAATGCAAAGAAGCCCCTAGGATATCTCTTAAAGTTAACTTTGAAAATCGCTGAACATAAGGCATTTTCAAAGTGCATCCATAATGATCTTTTTAGAGTTTAAGAAGTAGCCGATGCTTCTAATGTCTTTTAGCCATTGTAGTAAGCAGAGTATATTGAATCTTAGTATATTCAAGCTCTTCTACCTTCCTTGTTTATCTTGAAATTCATTATATTCTGATTTAGAATTATTTGTGAAAGAATGTTTCTTACATGGTTTTCCACCCAATTCAGATGAAAACTATATAATTTTTGGAAAGTTTAGGCTTAGCAGGGAAGGTGGAAGAATGAGAAGATTTTATTCTATAGGAGGTGAGGAAATATTCCATTATAGGAATTTTGATAAGAGAAAGTAGCGTTGTTGGTGCAAAAAAATGCATCAATAGCAACAGATGTACAACCCAAAACAACCAAAGAAGATTAGAACTAGGAGATGTAGGATGTCTTTGTTATATGTGGGGCAAAGAGAAGTTGCCTTTGAAGTTATGGAGTTTGTATTTACTTCAATCAAATTATAATTATCATGAAAAATTACGATTTCAGCAAAATCAAGTTTAACAAAATGGATTCCTCAAGGTACCGAATTTAGAAAGATCACCCAAATTAATAATCTTAATTGCACTTACTTTACCACAGCTTATAGTCTGCATCAACACATCTAGTTTGATTGTATCTCTAAACAAATCATTAAGGGATTAAGACTGCGAGGGATGACTAATTTTTGATGAATCATCTATGGTCTAGAGCTTAAAATGAAAGCTCCTCAAACCATTAAATGAGGCATGTAACTCATCACAATTAGTTATGTTCTCATAATCTTAGACTGTGTATGGATTTTCTTCAAATCCAAGTGGATAATAAATGCATGATGAATCAATGCAAATTTATTGAGCAGTTTAAAAAGTCAATGGTGGTTGAGAAGAGAAGGGTGTACTGACATTGATAGTTGCTTCATTGGTTGACATATTAGTCGTGGGGTTTATGTTAGCTGAAGATATAAATGTGGATTATATGTCGGGTCATGGTGGGTTAGGCGAAGCTTGAGTTTGAGGTAGAAGATTGTGCCCATGAGATTAAGTGGGCTAGGGGACTAGGGTATGTTTAAAGAAATGGAGATGGAAATGTGTTAATGTTATAGGTCAGGTAAGAGAAAAGGCATATAGCTTGATTTGTATACGAAGTCAAGCAGGGAAAAGATATGTTGGGTGTAAGAGGGGTGGAATTAAATGGACTACATGTAGTTAGGTCAAAAGAGTTATATGTGGTTCGAAAAATGCAATAGTGTGTGAATGGTGAATTTTGAGGTTCACTATTTGGAGATCCATAAACATGTGTTAAATTTTCAGGATTTGTGGCTAGAGAAGTAAGAACCTCATTTGGTTTAGTGAAATTCGACTCCATCTAAGACGGTTGCACTGTTTAATTTCCCAGTGATATCCAACTCTAAAGCATTTAATAGAAAGAAAGGTTTTCATAACTGACGACCTAATACTTTATCCTTTCTTTGTATCTCTGGTAAAACTTTGTAACCAACTGTTTAGAAATATCATCTTATATGCAGAATTGAGCAAGGCTCAATCTCGTAAGGTATGCAGTACACTTGTCCACTTTAAGTGGCTTACCAATATAATGAGCAATTTGATGTACCTCTCTCTTATAATAACAATTTTTTTTGAAACATCAAAATAGAGACTTAAATATAAAGAGTATAACAATCGTCAATGGAATCATAATCTAATATCCACTTATAGACCATTGTAACGACCCATATTTTACAAATCAAAGGATCAAAAAATATTATTTTAAATTCCAAACTGGATCATATAAGGCTATAACTCTTGATAATGTTGAACAACGATATTTTTGACCCTTAGAATTTTCATTGAATGGACTTGACCTTGAGAAATCTTGCAAGGCTTAAAACTTTTCATAGAAGCCAAATTAGGATCTGAAACTATTTTCAAATGAAAGATATAATGGTTTCTCTTTTCGTAAAGTGACCATAATAGATTTTGGACTTATTATTTAGAAGTTATTACTATTTTGAGTTTAGGCGGTCTTTAAGTAGATTAACAGATAACTAAGAGATGATAGTGTGGCCTATTAACCATTTCGGAGTTAGAGTCAATAACAGTCTCTTCATCATTTTCTTTACTTTAATTAGCCAAAATTGAGTGACTAATGAGGAATTAACAATGTAGATCAAGGGGATTTTAGGAATTGCCAATTTGAGATGCAGTGGGTGCTATTTATCTCGAATCCTCTTAGATATTCATGCTATTTTGGATCGAGGTATGTGGTTTTAACTTCTTAAATACTACGCTTGTATACATAGTTAAAGATGACATTTTAAGATGATTTTAAATATTAAAACATTTTCAAGCATATATCTAACCTTAATAGCAATTTTAAAATAGTTTAAAAAGATAAATGATTTTGATTTGCCCTAGGTATTAGACCGAACAGATCATTGTTTTCAACCTTACTAGAACTTGGACAATATAAGTGTTTGAAATATGTTTGGCTTGCTTGTATATGATGTATGGACATTATACATTACTTGCATATAGTTGTTGTGCTTTGGACTTATTTTAGAGTGATTTGAGAGTAGTCGTCATTAGTGCAAATCGATGAGAAGAGTTGTTTGAAATGTGACAAAATTGAGGAAATGTGCTTGTGGAGGCCTAGAAAGGCTATTGTTTTAGTCACATGAATTTTGGATGAGAATTGATCGAGTTACAACATTTACAAATAGTGGATGGTGGTAGAGTTCAAAACAGGTCAGGTTAGGCTGCTTGGTGGAATTTGGAGCTTGGGCATGAAAAATTCGAGCCAGCTTGGTGATAAGAATTTACGAGTTTTTAGTACTTCGGAAAATTTTGGTTTGGAAAAAGCTCTCGGTATCGACTTCATTGCTTGGGGACAAAAGCGCTACTGCTTCAGGATTCTTGGGAAAAACTTTGGGGCAAGCCATGGACAAGATATTTTTGGTACATAGAAATTTTTTGGCTTGAAAGATCTCTCAGTACTGACTTGGTTTGCTTCATGGCATTTGTGCGGCTGCTTGGTGGTATTTGTGTGGTAGCTTAGGGGCATTGAAAGGTTCAACTCCAGGCTAATCTAAGACGATGAGATGTTTTGAGTTCGAAGGACTTAGTAAGTAACATGTTGGCACTGACATGATATGGTCAACATCGACATGATTTTGGTCTTGTCGACCATGTGGGTCCATGAGGGTTTGAGGCATATACTTTGGGTTACATACCGTGTTTGTTCATTCATCTGATTCGACATGTAATTTTAACGTTTACAGCTCTACAATGAGCGATTTGGACAGTGAGGCGATGACGCGATGCTTTGACTCAGTTACTTTGGAATTTAGTGATGACGGCTCTAAAGTTTGTGATGGATGTCTAGCGATGTTTCAAACTTCGACGTACTGATGGTGTGAATTGTTTTGGTTAAATAAGTTAAGTGTGAAGTATATATGGACTTGGTGATGGTTCAAGGAGGCACCTTCAGCAATGTAAATCAATGTGATGGGATATGGTGTGTTCTGATGATTAAGTCATATGTCAAAGGGATTGTTGAAAACTTCAAATGTAATGTATTTCTCATGGGGTAAGGGTATGTGAGAACACTCACTTGTGTACCTTGGACCATGGGATGGTTTGGCCTGCCTAGGTAAGGGAAATACCTATGGAATATGTATTTTGTTACACCCATATTTCTAAAACGTTGCCAAAGGAAGCTTGATGCAACTATCGAGCCAAAAGAATTGCTTTCACCATGGGCGTTGAAATAAGAAAAAGAAACAAAAACGAAGTCTAGATAGTGATGCACCAAGATAATATGAATTTGCGGCAAGATTGAGGGACCGCGTCCACAATAGAAGTTAAACTGTGAAAAGGACACATGAAAAAAGTCCAGATAATGCTGCATTAAATCCTTGAAGGAAAAACACAACGTAAAAAAAACTGCACTCCCCATTAAATATATATTCGGCACTATAATACTGGGCTGGGAACTTGACGTAGGCATAAGGTATGAGGGCTAATCCGAAAGTCTAACTCTCACTCCTAGCAAAGTAAAACTGCGCCACATCCTCTTAAGCATTTATACGCAAGTGGGATGCGCTGCAATATTGATCTAACAACTCATAGTGGTAGGTCTGCGCCGTAATTTAGTATCAAAAAGGAAAACAAAAGGGAAGCACCATCATCGTAATATGATAGAACAGTGCTGCAATCCTATATCAATATCAATTTAATAAAGATCGTGCCACACTCTTGATGTGGCAGAATAGCATAGCAATCCTATAATCTTTGACCTCAAACACAAAAACTCAAAAGCAAATCAAGAAGACTCAACTTCATCCCCCAAGATCGTAAGATTCGACTCAAAGAAAAGAGCGATGGCATGGTCCTGCAATGATTGAAAGTAGTTCAGAATAGAATCATGCAAGGCAACCACCCTCAAAGATGGCAGCTCGATCTCATCAACCAAGCAATGCCTCCCAACTCTAACTATCCTCCACATTGTGATATGTTAGCATCATAGAAGCACACCTTCAAAGTTTCAATGTAGTTCTAATGCAAAATGGCATCACATCACTTAACGAAGTAAGGCAAAGTTCTAAAGTACCAATGAAGATATAAGCTCTTCATAAAAAGGAGAACACCTCACTGCAGCCCATCCACCAATAGGAGCAGAACATAGGCTTGGTGCTTTGTAGTATCAAAAATGTACAAGCTATTAAAATATTGAGTTTTTCCCACCATAATCCAAAACAACCCCACTATGATTTCCTGCCAAAGGCCACATTAGCAATCTACGCACATCAAACAAGATGAATGGTCAACACATGGCATAGTCCAAAGGTGGAAATTAAGAGATTGGAAGAATGAAGTTGACAGTCCACATGCATCTCTGCATTATAAACAGATAAGGCATTGTAGCAGAGAGAAGGATCTTTTTTCACTTTACTCTTTAAGGCATGCAAAATAAAAACTTTTTATTCTCTGTCATTACTATTTGTGTTAAGAATATAAAGAAAAGAAAGTGATACTTTACCCATGGACGTAGGATTTCTTAACATTTGAACCACGTAAATTATTTATGTCCTTTTATTATTTTCGGTACTTTACTCTACAGTTTTTTATTCCATTATCTCTAATATCAAGATAACGAATTGATTTTCTGTACTTCAAATTGTGCCCTTATAATATCGTATGCATTAAAGTAATATAATTACTCTTCATTAAGGCAAGGTTAACATCACTTAATTTTGCCGATTCATAATCATGGAAGCATCCAATATCGTGATTATTTCATAAAAAATACTTGGGTGTTTGTGGGACGAACAATCTCACCAGCATATGTGATTAAGCACTGAATCTGATTGCATAATGGGATGTCGCCGACCTAGTGGAAGTCGTACAAGTTATTATATATCCAAAAGCATCCTGGTGGTAACGTAAGACCATGGTGATGGTCGTGGTGATGCATGACCTTGTTGGTAGTCGAGGTGACCTGAGACCTTGGTGCTGGTCATGGTGATGCATGGTGACTTGAGACCTTAGTGATGGTTGAGATGATGTGAGACCGTGGTGATGGTCAACAATATACTAGACCTTGGTGATGATTATGGTAGAGCGAGACTTTGGTAGCAATTTTTGTTGCGTGTTTACTATGTGATTATTATGATTGCTATAATTGGTGTGACTACTACGTGATTTAGATGGATGTCTTATGATGTAGGTATTCCTAAGTTAGGTACCCTGACACCCATATTATACTTAGTGTAGTATACCTATATAATGATGATAGTGTAGCATATATGGTATCATGTGATAACTTGTTATATGCAGGGACAAGTCAGGTATGATTCTCCATACTCGATACCTCCGTTTTACTGTATCGACTTTTATAGTATCTTGAGATTGTTTATCACTTACACCAGACTATTGTCCAACTCAAGATTTTATGTTTTGCTTCTTATTACCTCGGGTACTCTTAAATGAGTAGACTAGATAACTGGTCATTTATATTATAGATTTTAAGAATGAGCCAACATACAAGGAATACTGCAAAAGATTTCATGTCAAGAGTAGAGGAAGAGAGAGTAGGCTCGGCGGTAGCTCACCTTGATTTGCAGACCATGTTCATTTTGATGATGAGGGACATGTTGCAAAATGCCCAAGGTGTTTCTCCGATTGTTATTGGTGGTGCTCCTGTATAAGCACCCAGAGCCTATTTTACTAAGTTGAACAAGGACTACTCTGGCCTTAGGGAAAACTGTTCCTTGGAACATAATCAGCTATGGAAGTGCATGGTTATTTGGATGCCTACGTACGTATCTCTGAGGTCTTAGAGTGGGAAGCTGTAACGAAGAGGAAATTTGCCTCTAGGCAACTTAAATGTTAGGCTAGGGGATGGTGGAATGATGTTAAGATTGCTACTCCTAAGGATCAGTTCACATGAGAGCAGTTTAAAGCTAGAATCAAAGTAAAGTGTATACCGGCTACACAGAAGTGGTATTGTTTAAGAAGTTTGCTGAGCTGAAATAGGGAGAGAAGACTATTTTTAAGTATGTGGCTGAGTTTGACATGTTGTGGAAGTAAGGTTTTTTCCTTTATCGGCACTCCGAAAAGTTCATAGTTGGTATAAACAAGTATCTTGATGAAAGGATGATTGGTCATATTAATAAGACCTTTGAAATTGTTATAGAAAGGCTTTTGCGTCATGTGAGCTTGTACCCAAAGCCAAAAGATAAAGTTGTCATTTTAAAGGAAGAGCCAAAGCCGCAAGTGAGTGGGGGAAGCAAGAGGAATGGAACAATAAAGGAAAGAAGCAGTCTTGGGAAGGGGATGGCCAAAAGAAAGGCAAATGAGATTTAGTGTGCTTTAATTGTAATGAGAAGGGTTATCTCAGTAAGAACTGAAAAGCCTTGAAGAGTTGCGCGAGGAAGTGCTTCGCATGTGATAAGGCTGGGAATTAGAAGAAGGACTGTCCATTCTAAGGAAGAGTGAGCAGGATGTGTCTGCTTATGCATTGAGCATCGTTTATACTTCATTGAATGCTCCATCAGTAAAGGAGAAAGGGAAAGACATCATTACCCAAGGTATATTTTCCATTTATGCTACACATATAAATGTTTTATTTGATATTGATATGTTAGACCATTTTTATCTAGTGACTTAGTGAGCAGGTCAGGGTGGTGTCTTGACCTAGTACACACACCTTTAGTTGTTTCGAACTTGGTGATGCTTCGAGCAACTTAAGTGTGGTGTATCGAGGCTTACTGTGTCAAGTCATGGAAACTTATTTGCTTGTGGTTGCTTTATTTGGGTTTTGTTAGGTTTGATATCATTTTGGGTTTAAAGTGACTAAAGAGATGTTGAAGTATGGTGAATGGTAAGATGTAGTTGATGGAGATAAGGACATGAGATAGGCATAAGCTAGAGTTAGGTTGCATGCTTGAGGATGCAGTTATGTTTAGCTTTGTATATTCGCTCGGGATCCTGCATAAGGAGTCATCATCATTACCCATGGTGAGGAAATGTCTGGAGGTGATCGAAATACCACCACATAGAGATATTGAATTCTTTATCGACCTGGTGAATGATGCTAGGCCAGCATTATGCCTTCGAGAAGGGTGATAATCAAAGAGTAATGAGGTATGGAGGTGTAAATGAATAACATGTTGAGAAGAGGGATTGCTCATAGAAGTACATCTGAGTGGGGTGTACCGACAGTATTTGCACAATTGATGGATGTTACTTTAAGATGGTATGGAGTGCCGGGAGCTAAGGGAGCTTGTACCTATTTTCGTAGGTGATATTCCTGTCTTATAGTAAAAGAGAAGTACAAGTTGCGCTTGAGGATAATGTCTGAGGTATTAAGGGGTCATTCCAGCCAAGAAATGGTGTTCCTATTGTAGATACGATTTCTGTTTATTACTGGTTATGATTTTTGATGAAGATGAGAGTTATAGCCAAGGGTGTCAGCGAGCTAAATTATAGTCCAACTCTAATAGAGATGGGAGTGTGGCCTGTGGAGATAAAAACAATACAGACCCAACGTAGAAAGTTGTCTCCATGTAGAGGATATATTATTCATATCCGAGACTAATGGATTTAGGGATGAGCTACTATGAGAGTGCCATCGTTCGAGATTGATTACATATTTTGGTGACAAAAAAATGTATTGGATAGACATTTTATTGGGAGGGAATGAAGGAGGATTGGGATTGAGATATGTGGATTACAGTTAATGAAAGTAGAGAAGATGAAGTCTAGTGAGTTATTGCAACCACTAAGGGTTCTCAAATGAAAATAAGCATAGATATTGATAGATTGCTAAAGACTGGAGAAGGATATGATGGCCTTTGAGTCATAATCGATAGATTAACAAAGAGTGCTCACAAAGTCAAACAGAACGACGCTAAAAGTGGTTAAGTTGCATGTAAAGTGGATTGTGTGATCCTAGGGCATGCCGAAGAACATTGTAAGTGATAATGACACATTACCATGAGTGGATATTGGTAAGAGTTACAAGGAGCATTAGGAAAGATGACATCATATCAACTAGATCATATCAAGGTTGAATCTTAAGCTTTGAGACCTTGTAGGCCTATTTGTATAGTAGGATGTAACAAGAGCGGCTTAAAAGGAAGTTGAGGAAGTTCATAGGAGTTCTATGGAGTGAAAGCGGGAGGCAATAGCATGTAGGAAACCAATGTGAGTGTGAGGACTTCTTATTCTTAGCCCTTTACTTGGTAGGATTTTCTGTTTATCACATTCACTTTCATTTGTGATATCATATAAAGTAGTTTAGTACCTTGCATGTTAGGGTAGGCATAGGTTCCACTTTCATGCTTGTCTGTCCATGTATGATAGAAGATACGCTTGCTTATGGTGGTTCCAGGTGCGAATTTCCTAAAGTAGAAAGAGTGTAATGTCTCGTGTTTTACAAATCCAAGGATCATAAAATATTATCCAAAATGAGAGTATGAGGCATAACTTTGGATAATGTTGAGTAGTAACATTTTTTACCCTTAGAATTTTTATTGGACAATCATGACCTTAATAAATCTTGTAAGCCTCATAATTTTTTATAGGAGCCAAATTAGGGTCTAGATCCATTTTCATATGAAAGATATGTTGGTTTCTCTTCTTGTAGAGTGGTCATAGTAGGATTTTGGAATAGCCATTTAGAAGTTATGGCAGTGTTAAATTTGAACAGTCTTAAAATAAATTAACGCGTAACTAAGAGGCGGTTAGTGTGGCCCATTAACCCTTTTTGGGTTTTTTGTTTAATAGCAGCCTCCTCTAGCAGCCACTAATCATACTTTCTCTTTTCTAAACATTCCTCAACCTCCATTAAACAAAATCAAACCAGAATCCATCATTTTTTTCACTTTAATTAGCTAAAATTGAGTGATTAGAAAAATAGATAAGGTAATTTCAAGAATTGCTGATTTGGGATGTAGTGGGATCCGTGAAGTGCTATCATCTCGGATTCGCTTGGATGATCGTGCTTTTTGGATCTAGGTGAGTGGTAATTACTTCTAAATATACTATACTTGCCTACATAGTTAAATATGACATTTTTAAGATGATTTTTAATATTAAAACATTTTCAAACCTTCATCTAACCTTAATAACACTTTAAAAAATGATTTTAAAAAGATAAATGTTGATTTGATTCGTTTTGGACATTAGACCAAATAGGTCATCATTTTCCACTTTGCTAGATCTTGGACAATATAAAAGTTTAAAGTATATTTGGATTGCTTGTATATGATGTCTGAATGTATACATTACTCATATATAGTTATTTGTTATGTTTTGACTCGTTTTAAAGTGATTTGAGAGTGGTCGTCATTAGCGCAAATTGATGAGAAAAGTTGTTCTAAATGTGACAAAATTGATATATAGTGCTTGTTAAGGCCTAAGATGGCTAAATTTTTATCACATGAAGTTTGGATGAGAAGTAATGGAATTACTACATTTGCAAATAGTAGTCAGCAGCTGCTTGGTGGCAATTGTTTTGCTGCTTGGGGGCATTGAAGGTTCTATTTAGGGCCAATTTAAGATATTGAGAGTTTTTTAGTTTGAAGCACTTTTTCAAATTATGAACAACATGTTGTCACTAACGTGAAATGGTCAGTACTGACATGATTTTGGTCGGTGACGGCCATATGAGGTCCTTGGAAGTTTGAGGCATGGACTTCGAGGTTCATGCCATGTTCATCCGGTTTGATGCATAATTTTAATGTTATAGCTAAACAACGAGCGATTTGGACAATGTGATGATGTGATGCTTTAACTTATTGATATTGGAACTTGGTGATGGTTGCTCTTTAGTTTATGATGGATGTCTAGCGATGTTCTAAACTTTGACCTCATTTTGGTCGAGTAATTTGGGTGTGAAGTGCATATGGACTTGGCGATGGTCCAAGGAGGCACATTCGACAATGTGAAGGCAATATGATGTGAAACATTCCGTAATTAGTAATTAATCGCAGAATTATTTTAAATGAGAAATTATATGGAGAAGGTTATAAAATATAAATTAAATACAAACAATGGTAATGAAATAATGGGGAAAAAATGATATAAGGGCCAAGGCCTGTATTATTATGTGACAATAAGCATGAGTCTTTCCTCAATTCATTCTACTAGAAAATAAAATAAATAATCTTGGGAAATACGTTAATGGTAGTGGTTTAAAAAGAGTAAATAAGAAGAAGAGATAGAAAACATAAGCTAAAAGGAATTAAAAAGTTAGAACAAGATTATCCATAGGTCTAAGTGAGTAATACTAAACCCTTTTATCGTTTTTATGGTATTTGATTTTGATTTAGTACGATGAAGTTCATATGTGTCAGTGAATATAAAATGATGTACTAATAAATGTTTTGGAGATAAAGTATGCATGTGATGTTTAGCTATAATTTCCTACTCTAATGATTTCGAAATACTATTAAAATTTGATATGATGTTCCAATCATGAAACTAAAAATGGGTTTATAATTTGGAAATTTTTCTACGTCAAAGTAATTGGTTATGAATTTTTAAAGGGGGTAATTAGTAAAAAATAATAATCGAAAATATCTAGAAAATAGAAATACGTGTAAAACTAGTTAAAAGAATTAATCAAATTGTTTTTGGAATTTTAGAAGAGTTTTTAGGAGTTTTCTAAGTTAAAACTAGTCATCACCAAAGGTAGAACCACGCTGACCAAATGTGATTAAGTAGGGAATTGAAATTTATTTACGTACTGGAAAATTATTGTTAAATGCTTAGGGCCTAAGATCCCATATAAATCCTAAAAAGATAAATAAAGGACATTATCCTTAACAGAAAGGGGAGGCTGAACATATTAAATAATGACACATGTAAAAGCGGGTAACAAACGTATCAGACTTCGTCTGATGCAAAGCATAGTTGGTGCCAAGCTTTAAGAAAATAATCTAAGCACTTAAGTTTGATGGTAGTGGATTTCCATAGAAGCGTATTAACTTTTAGGGTATGGTCAATACTGCGTAAAGAAGTAGTGTGCTAAAAGATGAGATACAAGGGAGAACCCTAAATTGAAAGGCATGGGACAAAACTGGGCCAAAAACTAAAAAGCAATGCATGGATCTGCGCTGGAATCATTGTGTCGTCTAAGTGATGGCATAGGTGTAACCGCTCGTAACTTAGATTAATTTAATTGATTGATTAAAGGGCCAAGAGGGGCTAAATAAGAAATTAATTGGGACAATGAATCAATGGAATCGAGTATGTGCACCAATGCTCAAGTAATTGTGGAACAATAAACATGATTCTTTTATATTCATTTATTCCATTCTACTAAAAGTAAAATAAAAGGCTCAAAAGATATGTTAATGGTGTGGCCTAGAGAAACGAGGATAAAGAGGAAATGAAGCAAATACAAGCTAAGGGAAAAAAAAGATCTAATCAAGATTTCTTAAGAGATTTAGGTGAGTAATACTTAACCTTTTATTCAGTTCGTGTTAGTACCTTAGGTATTGGTTTTGATGATAACTACTAAAGGACATTATATAAAATATAGATACTAATGTTTTATCAAAATATATAAAGTATATAGTGTAGGGTATTAGACAGACATTGATTAGGAAGACTTTACAGTATCAAGGGTAGATTCAAGATGCCGATATAGAGTTTCAAGAGTTCAAGAATAAAGACTCATGAGCAATGAAGAGTTCAAGATTTCAAGATATTCCAGATAAGTTATAGAATCATAGAATTTATGTTAAAACCTTGATATCGCTTTCCTAATCTCTCTTACCTTCTCCAAATTTGTTTTAAATTGTTTTTCAAATATTCTGTTTTCTAAATAACCATTTCAAAATATTTCCCAAAATGATTTCAATCTCTTACTTATAAAGATATCATTTTAGTGTTTTTGACTTTATATATATGCTGAATTTTCGTTTATATTTTAATAAGTTATAATTATATTGATTTATATATATATTATTGAATATTATTATTACATTTATTTTATAACGTTTTATTAAGTTATATTCTGATTAAATGTGTACAAACTATATTTAAATGATTCTACAAAGTATCAAATAATTTTACTAAGCAACATATTTTCAAAATAATATTTTCAAAATGTTTTTCTAATTTGCGAAGAGTACGTCGACATACTCTATAGGCATATGTCGACATAGTGGCTGTAAAATTTAAAATTCAAATTTGAATGGAAGTGACTTTTCTTTGTATCTCTTTATAAATGAACATGACCATTGTTTTCGTATATATACCAGACTTCCAAATGAATTTTTATTAACTACTTTCTTATTTTTCTCTCCTCTTTTCACTCTCTTAATTTCTAAATCAGTTTTTACCAAAACTCTATCGAAATTCAATCTGAATCAAATTCAATCATTACTAATTTGATTTTCCTTTATCTACTGTATGATTTCTCTCATCTCTCTCACTCAAATCAAGATCAAAGTGTTATTCAAGAGTTATAAAATCAATTGTAATCAAGTTCGAAGATTTGATTTTGTACACTCTATCTAATCATACTCTTATACTTTATGGTGTGCTTGGTATCCATGAAATCCAAGTAAGTGCGATTGTAGCCAGTTAAAATCAATTGGTTGTGCTTGGTATAACATAAATCTAGTGGGTATGCTTGTGGCCTAAAAATCAAGTGACTCTACCCAGAGGTCGGGATTCTGGAGGGTATGTCTCATAGCCTTGAAATCGAAACTGTATTTGCATTTACTAGTTGAAAATAAATTCGTACAAGGAATAGTGTACAAGACTGGATGTAGGGTAACTCCAAACCAGTATAAAATTTTGGTATGTTATTTTCTTTTTATTTTTACTGCATTTACTTTTATCCATACTTTGATTCTGTGATTGTTAATTACATTATTCAATTTGAATCTTAAAGAAATTGAAAAATATTCATATAATTAGTTAAACACTATTCACCCCCCTCCAATGTTAATTTAGCCTTAAGATCCCTATTCCGCTGACTCACGTTTGGTATCAGAGCATTGGTTTTCAAAGTATTCATCATCTGGTTTTTGAAAAGGTTTAAATGGCTACCAACACAGGTAATAGTACTGATAGTAACACTGTTAATACACTTGTTAGTAACTCATTTGTCGAAGGACAATCCACTGCTAGACCTCCACTTTTTAATGGTAGTAATTACACATATTGGTCATGTAGAATGAAACTTTATTTACAGTCAATTGGTTTAGACACTTGGAATATCACACAAACTGAGTACACTGAACCAGAGACTAATTTTTCACAGTGGACTGCAAAAAACAGTTACACAAAGTAACTTTAAGGCTATGAATATATTATTTTGTTCACTGGATAGAAATGAATTTAATAGAGTATCTATATGTAAGTCTGCATTGGAAATTTGAAGAACTTTGCAAGTTACACATGAATGGACAAGTAAGGTCAAGCATACCAAAATTTTCATGTTAACAAACCAGTTTCAATTATTCAAAATGAGTCCAAATGAGTCAATATTTAATATGTACAGTAGATTCCAAGATATAGTACACTCCGGGTAAAAGTTTTTGTAAAGAGGATCAAGTTAGAAAAATCCTCAATTCACTTACTCCTGAATGAGATCAAAAGACTCTTGCAATTGAAGAGGCTAATGACATTAGCACTTTAAAAATTGAAGAGTTAATTGGCAATTTAACGTCTTTTAAAGCACAGAAGCAGGGTAGGAGAGAAAGCAAAGCAATAGAGAAGAAATCTATAGCTTTTAATGCAATAATGAATAATCTAGATTTAGACAGGAACGACGATGAAGAACTTACTTTCATGACAAAGAATTTCAAAAAATTTATAAAGTATAGGAAGATGAACAATTTCAAAAGAAATCACAACAGAAATTCAGGAAGTGAAAGTGGAAACGGAAATGACATTAAATGTTTTAACTACTATGACCCTGGTCATTTAAAATGAGACTGTCCATATCTCGATAAATTGAAAACTACACCAAACACTAATTTATGCAAAAAACGGAGAATAGCCTATACTACAACATTAGATGATTCAGACACATCCTCATGTGATAATGAATCAGATATAGAAATTGCTAGCATATGCTTCACAGCAATACATAATTCAGAACAAAATGCTAAAATGGATCAGAAAAGGTACGCTTTTAACATATGAAAAGTTTGTTTTTATTTCTTGAATGAAATTTTCTTTTCTTTTGGTTACTTTATTGGTTGTTAGGAGTATCCTATAGATTAATAATATTGGTTGAATATTGTGTGATTATATTATAAATATAAATATTATATATATTTTAATAATAAAATAATAATATATAATATATTTAAAATTATTTGTCTGAAAATAGAATAACTATAAATAGATCTATATAATAAAATAGATATAGTTAAACAAAAATCATTTTTGAAAATTTCGACCTATTTGTCGACATATCCCATGAGCATATGTAGAAAGAATTTGAATTTCAAATTCAAAATTTGAATTTCCCTCCACCTTTTAACCAACTCCTATATTCTAAAAGTTACCTTTTGACTAGAGAACATGACATTTGATTCTCCATTTATTTACTCTATCTCCATCCATTCATCTCTCACTTTCATTTCAAAATTCAAAATTTCATTAACTCTCTTATCTCTTTAAAACTCTTCATCAATGGCTTCCTTAAGAACTCCTACATTTATGAGACTTTCCAAAAGTATCAAGAATTTTCCCTTCCATGATCAAGAGGCTATGAAAACATATATTAGTTATATGAATTTTGGAAAGGTTTCTACGAGAAAGTTTGCTATTTTCAATGGTTTTTCTACTTATAAACTTGATTCTCTTTATTTACAAATGGAATTCTCGATTTACTTGATGCTTCTCAAAATGATTTTGTTTGCTATCCACACTTGGTCAGAATGTCTTATGCAAACTTGAAGGAAAATTCATGATGGAGGAGAAGGAGAAGTATGGAGTAGTGTAAAAGGAACTTTAATTATTTTAAATTGTGAACTTTTGGGTACCATTCCTGGATGTAAATCTACCAGAATGAACCTTACATCTTTCAAAATTGATGATCAAAATCGTGAAGTAAAAGTATTTCACAATGTTTGTGAAGGTGATGATAATTTTGAGTTTAAAAACCGGAACTTTTGTCCAAAGGCAAGAATTCTCAATCTTCTTTTACAACATACTATCACTCCTCAATCAGGAAATTTTTAATAATCCAACTCTAAAAGTTTGAAAGCCCTTTTTTCCATTTATTGTCAATATGACATAAATTGGGCTCATGTAATTTTGGATGAATTTTATCCAAATAATCTTTCGAAACATGAGAACACACTATTTCATGGTGTGTATCTTACTTGAATTTTCAATTACTTCGATGTTGACTTTAAAGGAGAATAATTTGTCTCTCGTAAAGTCTTTAATTAAGCCAACATCGCCCTTATGAAAATTCCACCCTTTTTCGAGCCATATGAAACTCTTACGGAGAAAGAAGAAAGGTTAGCTTATGAAAAGGAGGAAGAAATGAAAGAAGAGGAGGAAGAGGAAGAAGGAGAAGATATGGATATTGAGGAAGAAGATGAGGAGGAGGAAACCTCCTTAGAAAGCATCAACTTTCCACTCCGACCAACTAATCAAGACCTTCTCAATAATCAAAAGAAGATTGTTGAAAACCAAAAGATTCCCAAGCGTTCGGTTAGTAAGAAATTAAACACGATTTCCAACAAAATAGACAAGTTCTTTGGAAAAGTGAAACGCAAGCTTGGGATATCTTCATCATCTTCCCAATCTACATTTTTTTAGCTTTTTATCTAATTGCTTATGAGTATGTTGTAGTTTAAATTTGGTTGAACTTATGTATCTTTTCATTTCTTTATGTTATATATAATCTCTATCTAAGTATTAATGAAAAATCTATTTCCTTGCCATTATACATTATTTATTATCTCTGAAAAACATCACAAGTATAATAGTATAAGCTAAATACAATAGAATATCAAAACAAAGTTATTTTGAAATTTTTTGTATATATGTCGACATACCCTAGGTATGTATGTCGACATACAATGGTAATTTTTCAAAAAAATTTAATTTTGAAAATTGAATAGACATCAAATGTCTATTCATTTCCAACAAATTTCCACCCCTTGAAATACCTGTTAAGATCAGAGAATCGTTATTTTCTACTCTCTTTCTTCTTTCTTTGCATTCCTAAACTCTAAAACCAAAATAATGGCTTTTCCTATTAAAAAACTAACCGAAAACCTCAAACAAACTCTTGATACATTTAAGAACATTCTTAATTTCATCCTAAGAAACCAGAGGCACTTAGAATTGAGTCAAATGCAGATGATCAAGGCAAATCAATGGATGATTTCTGCCTTGAAAAAAGAAGAACCAACCACCAACCCAGAGTGTACAACTAACAAAAATGATGAAGATTGGGATGCTATCAAAGAGGATACAATCTTTGGCGCTGATGGATGGGTTGAAGTTCCTTGAAATGTTTAGTTTAAATAGTTTGATTGTATATATATATATAAATAATAATACTTGATTTGGTCTGGATTTGATTGGTTTGCTTTGTGTGGATTTGCTTGAATGCCGTATGACATAAACTGTAACATCCCGCCATTTTGGACCATTCAAATCGACAATAAAACCACACATGTCTGACTTGAATAATTCAAAACAACAGATTGTTAATAAAATTTAGGGCAAATAAAATCAATCACAGACACAGAATATCAGAATAACTTGCAGCGGAATAAAATAACATAGTAGTTCATGAAGCTACTAGATACAAAGTCTCAAAACTAATACATAATACCAAAGTCTGAAACCAATACATTTGGAAATTCAAGGTACATAAGTTCTCTACTACAAAAGAAAAAGCTGAGTGGAAATAACTAGAATAGAAATATCAGGTAGACAGCTAAATCTCCGGCGGATCTCTAGCTCCAAAGAGGATGAAACCAAAGCTGTGAAACTCAGGCTAACCCGAGCGTAAAGCAAAAACTCAAAACACTCGAGTCAAGACATACATACTTATAAAATGTAAATCAACTCAAGTGAACTGTAAAAGAAATGCATCAGTAACTTAAAGGATGCTTGGGATCGCCCATCCTCTAAGGATCCATTAAACTATCTACTATGTAGTAATATACGCTATTATAATAATGTCTAAAGTAAAGTAAACTATTAAAATAGCGTTAAGGCATTACCCATATCCCCCTTAACACATTTCTATAATGCCAATAGTCTATACAGTACCGTAACTCCCCGTAAACTGGAGCCGCCAGAGGATACCACATAGGTACGACATAAAACAAACTCGTAGAAGGCGCGCTAGGGTAGGTGGCACGGCATAACTAGGCAATGCCATGGTAGATATACCAATTACACTTCTGTACTGTTGGTATCGCATAGCCGCAAATACCGCCCAACTCGATCCACACTCCCGAATCAAAGGTGCGCACCAAATCAATCACAAAGTAATAGAATGGTTAACGATGAAGTGTGTCCGATCGGAGGAGCTACCTCACTTGGCCCGTCAATTGCTCCTGTTTTAGCCACCTTATGCTAACTCACGGGAGTTAGGTCCACGTATGTGTACCTTTAGGATCGTCGCCACCATCCTACTTCATTTTGGAATCTCCACCGCGTACACAGTTGTCAAAGTGGTTTTCGGTATCGATAGAAAGTATGCCCATATCCGATCTCGGTCTCTTTAACAACCAAACGTTATTATAACCCGTGGTTATTCAATTCAAATGGTTTATTTTTCATATCAAACATATTCATTTCAAAACCATATAAATTCCATATCATTATTCTTTAAAATATTATTCATTTTCCTAAAGTTGTACACTTCCAAATTCATTTAATTATAACCCCTTTTAACATAAAAATGTAGAGATCGTAGCACTTTTAAAAAATGTAACCTTTAGAACCATACATTCGGAATCATAACCTTTTAGAAAATTTTGTAACATTCAGGAAATGTCACTTTTAAGAAAACACAGCAGTACAGAAATGCTACTGTAAGAATTCGCAGCATTGCAGAAATGCTACTGTAAGAATTCGCAACGGTGCAGAATTGTTGCTGTAAGAATCCGCAGCAGTGCAGAATTGTTACAGTAAGGAAATCGCAGTAGTTTTGAATTGTTACCGTAAGAAATCGCAGCAGTTTTGAATTGTTACCGTAATATTTCCTACTACAATAGTTTATAAAATCAAATAGTACATATATTTACAGTTTTTATCATAGCAATTATATCATTCTTATTATATTACTCTAATTTTAGCTATTTGGTCATTAAAGAAACCACACCTTTAGTTAAATAACTTTATTACTAAAACGTCAAATTTAAAGCTGAAATCCTTATGCTAAGTTAAAAGTATGTTATTAACTTACACTTTATTTTCTTTTCAGTAAATAACATTTATCATTTTTATTACCCAAGTTGTATCCTTTCCATTAGTTAAAACTTACATGTCAAATGTACGTTTTAACTTACATTTTTTCCACAAAAAACCATTTATCATTTTAATCACCATTACATGAATTAAAAATTACAATTTATAGGTTAGAATAAAATACCATTATTAAGTCAAATCGATTATAAATTTCAATCAACCTTCATTCTGTAAATTAGATTCCAAAATTTACATTTCTAACTATTTATTTCTTATAAAAAATTTAACTCATGCAAACAAATTCACAGAAATTATTACATTAAATTTTAGTTGAGATTCATATATAGATATCCAAAATACTTAATAATTTTTAGAAAATCATTTTAAATCAACCACGGAGTCTGTATAAAATTCTCTACCCTAGGGTCAAGTAAATACGGACATATATCATTTCAATCCGCAATTTATTAATTTTTCGGGTTTTATATCATTTCAAACCCGCAATCCCAAGTCAAATAAAATTGCTCAGGCCTATCATTTCAGCCCATAACAATTTTTCCTTAATCTAAAAATCATTCGGGTATGTATCATTTCAACCCATAGTGAAGGAACTTGCAGTGTGAGAACATAATATTAAATAAACATAACAATATTCAATATATCATGGCATATGATCATAACAGGTAAAATATGATATGAAATAACATAATATAAACACAGGTGAAATTCTCAACTTGCATACACAAATCCATACAATTACATTGTCATCAATTCACCAAAATATTAGTACGTTGTCAAGAGTGATTACTCACTTTTCTTTGGTTAGCAAAGTGATACAAAGCGCAACAAGCACGACAAATTATGGACAAACTTGAGTGAGAGGAGAATCCAAATCCAACGCTTTGAAAAATAAAATAAATTCCATACGTAAACAAATAACTCACATAGAAAAAAAACAGAAAAAAAATATTTTTGCAAAATACAATAGAATAGGCTTGTCTAGAGGGTGCATAGGCTAGGGTTTAGAGGTGGTTTGGGTTAGGTTAGGCTCGGCCTAGGGCTTTTGGACTTGGTTTTGTGGTGTAAAGGCTAGGGTTTTGGAGAGGTGGAGGCTCGGGTTTGTGTAGGGTTTATGGTGGCAAGGCTCGGCTTTGGTATGGTTTTGGTGAAGTGGTGGCCGAAAATAGAGAAGAGGGAATGGAGGCCGAAATTGGTGAAGAGGAGAGGGGGAAAGGAAGGAGGAAAAAGGGGTTTTGGTTGGAGTTTGGTGATGGGGAGGTGATGGAATAGGTGTGGCCGAAATTTCTAAGGAGAGGAGGAGGAAAATTGTAGAGGAGAAGAGGAAGAAGGTCTAGGGTTTGGAGGAGAAGGATGATGAAGAAGAAGACTTACATAATTCTTTGTGGAGGCACAAATGAAGGATGAGGAGGCTAACTAAAACCCTAGGAGATGTTATATAGGCTATTCAATAGGTGGCTTCTCATCTACTGCAGGGGTTCTCGGCCCATTAGTACAAGCCCACATCAAAATATAAATAAGATAGAGGATAAGAGAAAACAACTACGTGTAATACGCTGAAAACACAAATCCGAAGAAGTAAAAATCAAAATTTAACAAAACGAAAAACCAAGAAAATGTTAGAATTAAATCCATCTTCATAAAAAAGTAAAAGTTAAAAATTCAAAATTTAAAAATTTCACAAAAAGTCAAATTTTGACCAAAGTTGACCAAAGTTGACCAAAATTTGTATTTTAAGAAAAATCTTTATTTTATTAAATTTGGAAGAACATTTCACATCAAATCCCAAAATATTACATTAAATTTCCAAATTTATCAAATTTTAAAATAATTATATTCAAAGTTTCAACTGAATTTTCATTTAAAATATTTTCAAAATTTACGGGTTGTTACACTCTCCCCCACTCAAAACTTTTCATCTTCGTAAAGGAACGAGACCTAGAAAACAAAGAGGGAAAAAGTAGGATAACGAATGATACTTGGAACAAACAATTCCGGATTCGAAGCACGAATTCTCTCTTCCGTTTCCCAAGTACAATCCCGATCATCATTGCTCCATTGCACTTTGACTAGGTTGACAGATTTTCTTCGAAGCTGCTTCGTACCTCTATCGATAATACAAAGTGGCTTCCTCTCAACAGTAAGGTTTGGCTCAACATCCAAACTCTCAAGAGCAGAAGGCTGAACGATCAAAGATGGATCGTTAAGGTACCGACGAAGATGCGAAACATGGAACACATTATGCACTCCAGAAAGTTTCTCAGGCAATTCCAACCGATAAGCTAAGGAACCAACTCTCTCTAAGATGTGAAAAGGACCAATAAACCTAAGAGCGAGCTTCCCTCTCCGACCAAAACGAATCACATTTCTTAATGGAGAGACCTTAAGGAAAACCTGATCACCAACAGAAAACTCCAAACTCCTCCTACGCCTGTCAGCATACTTCTTCTGTCTATCCTAAGCAATCCTCATCTTTCTTCTAATCTCCTCAACCTTCTCAGATGCTTCTAGAATCATATCCGGACCAAGAACCAAACGATTACCGAATTCAATCCAGCAAGATGGAGATTTGCAAGGTCTCCATAAAGAGCAGCAAATGGAGCCATTTCGATACTAGCCTGAATTTTAAGAGATGGAATAAGATAAAAAAATGTTTAAGACAACCTTAAATAGATATTTGATATTATACCCGATAACTATTGTTATAGGTGAATTCAACGAGATGGAGATGATCTTCCCAAGATCCTCCATAATCAAGGACACAGGCAAGAAGAAGATCTTCTAAAATTTGATTCACTCTTTCTGTTTGACCGTCAGTCTGCGAATGGTAAGCGGTGGTCAGATTCAGACGAGTACCTAAACATTCCTGAAAAGCTTTCCAAAACTGAATGGTAAAGATGGGATCTCTATCGCAAACAATGCTAACAGGAACACCATGAAGACGGACTATCTCTCTCATATAAATCTCAGCTAAACTAGAAGCATAACGGTTGGACCTAACCAGAATGAAATGAGCTGACTTGGTCAATCTATCCACAATTACCTAAATACTCTCATTACCTCTCCTAGTCCTCGGTAATCCATCAATAAAATCCATAGAAACTTTTTACCATTTCCAATTGGGAATCTCAAGTGGTTGCAATAATCCAGCGGTCTTTTGATGATTAGCCTTAACCTGCTGACAAGCTGCACATCTACTAACAAAAAGAGAGATATCACGCCTCAACTCATTAAATGTAGCTTCACACTTATCATTCCATCTAAACTTAGCATTCTTACGAGTTAAAGCGGTGAGAGGTGCAGCAATCTGAGCAAAATTATCAATGAATCTCCGATAATAACCGGCAAGGCCCATAAAACTACGGATATCAGATGGAGTCCTAGGAATTTCCCAATCCTGAAACAGAATAGGGAAGAATAAGAACTACAAAGAAAGAGATAGAATAATTAAGTTCACAAAAGAAAGAAGAGAAGATAGACCTACATTGATCGCAGCGATCTTAACTAGATCAACAGAAACTCCATCACCAGAAACTATATGTCCAAGAAATCATACTTCATCTTTCCAGAAATGGAATTTTGAGAATTTGGCTTTCAACTGATGACTCCTAAGGGTCTTCAGAACAAAATCCAAATGGATTTCATGTTCCGCCTTAGACTTAGAGAAAACAAGAATATCATCAATGAAGACTAGAACAAACTTATTAAGAACATCACGGAAAACTCGGTTCATAAGGTCGACAAAGAAAGCTGGGGCATTAGTTAAACCAAAAGGCATAAATAACCATTCAAAGAAACTATCCTCAGAACGGAAAGCAGTTTTGGGAACACTTTCCTCGGCAATTCTGAGCTGGTGGAAACCGGTGGCAAGATCAAGCTGAGAGAATACAGTAGCTCCATAAAGCTGATCGAACATATCATTAATATGAGGAATTGGACATCTGTTTTTCATAGTGAGCTTGTTCAGCTCCGTATAATCAACACACATCCTCAAAGAAGCATCAGACTTAGTGATAAAAACCACTACTGCTACTCTCCATTCGGAATGACTGGGTCTGATCAAACCTTTAGAGAACAAGTCTTCAATTTGCTTCCTCAACTCAACCTTCTCGCGTGGTGCCATTCTTATATATATTATTGAATATTCTTATTACATCTTTCAAAATTATTTTATAAAGTTTTATTAAGTTATTTTGATAAAAATGTGTATAAACTATATTTAAATGATTCTACAAAGTATCAAATTATTTTACAAAGCAACGGATTTTTAAAATAATATTTTTAAAATGTTTTTCAAATTTGTGAAGAGTATGTCGACATAATCTATAGGCATATGTTGACATAGTGGCCGTAAAACTTCAAATTTGAATGAACTATCTTTTCATCGTATCTCTTTGCGAATGGACTTGACCGTTGTTTTCCTATATATACCAGACTTCCAAACGAATTTTTATTAACTATTTTCTTAGTTTTGTCTCCTCTTTTCACTCTCTTGATTTCTAAATCAATTTTTACCAAAACTATGTCGAAATTTGAACAGAATCAAATTCAACCTTTACTAATTTGATTTTCCATTATCTACTCTCTGATTTCACTCATCTCTCTCACTCAAATCAAGATCAAAGTGCTATTCAAGGGTTATAGAATCATTGTAATCAAGATCGAAGATCTGAGTCTTTAAACTCTATCATATCATACTCTTATATTTTATGGTGTGCCTGGTATCCATGAAATCCAAGCAGGTGCGATTGTAGCCTATTATAATCTATTGGATGTGCTTAGTAGCCCATAAATCTAGTAGGTGTGCTTATGGCTTGGAAATCAAGTGACTCTACCCAAAGGTTGGGATTATGAAGGTTGTGCCTCGTAGCCTTGAAATCAGGATTGTATCTGCATTTACCAGTTGAAAAGAAATCCGTACAAAGAATTGTGCAGGATTGGATGTAGGGTAACTCCAAACCAATATAAAATCCTGGTGTGTTCTTTGCTTTTTACTTTCACTGCTTTTACTTTTATCTATACATTGATTCTATGATTGTTTCTGTGATTGTTAATTACATCATTCAAAGTAGAATCTTAAAGAATTTGAAAAATATTCATATAATCAACTAAACACTATTCACCCCCTATAGTGTTAATTTAGCCTTAAGATCCCTATTATGCTGACTCATAGTTCGTTTCGATATATTCGGCTCGTGTTCTTTGTTGATTTTCATATAGATTTATGTCGAAATGAAAAAATGATATGATGGCATAACCATTGTTCTAAAGATGGGTTAGTAATTTGACAAGCTCACGACTTAGGAATAAATTGTTATGAATTTTAAAAACTTAGAAAATATACAAGGAAAAATAACTTGTAATTTAAATGTAAGAAAAGGCCGTGATAAAGGAATTATTCAGAAATTTTTTGGAATTTTATAAGACTTTCCATACGTAAAATAAGCTAGAATGTGCGCTGGTGTTTGGAAATATTCTATATATATATTAAAATGGTAATGTCAAGGGACATGATCCATAAAAATAGACAAAAAAATAAATAAAGGGCGCTGTATATGTTAGGAAAAAGCAAAAGTAACGTATATAATGGCGGCACGTGTAAAGGCGGTCTTGTGCCTTATCAGAGGTGCAGATATTGTCAGATACAGAGCAAAGGAGGCTGAGGTTAAACGTCTCAAAGGAGAACTTTGCCTAATAAAATTGCACTGGGTTGTGGGGTAATAATTTGCCAAAGGAATCTAGAAACTTTCTAAGAGAAAGTAGTTTTGCGCCACAAATTTGCAAAAGACAAATAGCGCCACAATCAGGTGAAGAGAATAACACAAATTGCGCCGTCATACTGCACTGCAATTTGGAAGAGAAAATGCTTAAGTAAAGAGTGTATTGCACACATGGGTTAGGGCAGGAAGTATTGCGCCAAAGTATTGTGGGCAGAAGTAAGGTATGGAAAGGCTATTGACGCCAAGTAAGGACGCTTGCTTGAATTTACACCTGAACAAACTTTAGGTGAGGAGAGGCATTCAACTTCCAGAGGTTTATAGGGGGTTGATTCTATGCAATCTCAAATTAAAATAAAATAATACTGCAGGAGGCTGATTCTATGTAGTAAGGGACTACATGTGGCCGATTCTTTGTAGTCCAGAATTAAATAATAATAAAATGAGACATGCGGCTGGCTAATTCATAGTAGATCAGAATTAAATGAATAAGTGTTATACAAAGGGTTACGGGTGGCTGATTCATAGTAGTCCCAAGTCCAATATTCAAAAAAATTATTAACTAGGACTTGCGGGTGGATGATTCATAGTAGGTCCAAAATTAAATAAAGTAAATAAGATGATTCATATTAAGTCCAATATTAAATAAAGTAAATAAAAGGATCTGCTGGTGGCTATTTAATAGTATATTGGAATCTAACAAAGGATAAGAATGAGGACTACAGGTAGGTTAACATAGTAGTCTCGAACAAAATATATGCAGTTCAGCGGAGGGAGTAATTCCATGTAGCTTAATAATAAACAGACGTATGAATTAATATTATGGAGACTAGGGTTAGTGCAGTATAAGTAAATCAAAACAAGAATTAAAGAGGAACTGTGCTGAAATGCAGCAATAACTATATACTTAGATTTTATGCAACACTAGATTTTCACTTCGGTCAGTGGAGACTGGGTGGGAACTGCATAGGTGCACAATAGTATTTGTAGTTTGTGGTTAGTGAGGGGAAAACCAGTTCCGTGTCATGCAGCATGGTCTCACTATTTGATTTATGATGTATTTTTGGGTAAGTATTATTCACAACAGACTTTATGTTTGATCTGTGTTTTTGTCATTGCTTTCCCCATAAACTCATGGGTACTCATTTGAGTGGGCTAATTTTTAGGATAGGCATGTTATATTTGGTGCAAACCAAAGATCGAAGATGGTGCAGAAGGCATAGTTATTTGTTAATGTATGATTCATTCTGTTGTTATAAGTATTAGGGTAGCATCATCATATGTTGATTTGACACACTGCTATGTATTTCTTATGTTATATGTTGACCCCTGTGTGGGTGCAACTTGGGGTTAACTTTGAACATGTATGTAATGAATGTTAAGACAAATCTATTGAAATGAAAATAATTTGTTATTCTGTGTACTTAGACTGTTTGAATATACAGAACTCACTCTTGGTCGCTTGAAAATAATTCTGATAATGACTACAGCCTCATTGGTGTTTATTTTCATGTGCCTAGTAAAGGATGTTACAATAGGGTTGAAAGAATGTCGGATGCACTGTGATGCAATATGGGTAAGTCATATTGTTATGCAATATGAAAGAGCAAAGAAGTAATGTGCCACCATATAAGTAATTTATACAGAGCCACAATATGTAAGGGGCAGACTTATATTACGTCAAAATGAGTATAAAGCTCAAGGAGCTTTGGATGATTAAGTAAGGGAAGAACCTGGACTAGAATGTGAGTTTAGAAAGAATATTGATACCAAGTAGGGACGCTTACTCAAATGCACACCTTGGGAAGGTGAATAGAGGCATTCAACTTCTGAAGGGATGTGAGACGTCCGTGCGGGTTGTACATTCTCATAACTGCATGCGGCTAATTCTTTGCAGTATAAATTATAGTAAATAAGATGAACTACATGTGTCTGATTCTTTGTAGCATAAACTAAATAAAATAAGATGAACTACATTAGGCTAATTCTTTGTAGTATAAACCAAAGAAAATAAGATGAACTGCATATGGCTGATTCTTTGCGGTGTAAAGTAAGGGAAATGAACTGCGCAAGGATGTACTATTAGATGAACTGCATTTGGCTGATTCTTTGTGATGTAAAGTAAGAGAAATGAACTGTGCCAGATGTACTATGTAGCACGAATGGGTAAGCGAAAATTGTGTGGGACGCACTTTAGAAGAAAATGATAAATGATGTGTTTGCACACGATGGGACTGCACAATATGTAAAGGGCGAAAACAAAGAAGGGGTTTCGGGAGTAAACTAAATATGATTATAGCTTGTAAAGAGAAGTTTGTTGATATGTGATTTTTTGAATATTGAGGGGAAAACCTCCTCTATGTTGTGCGGCATGGTCTCACTATATATTATTCTTTAGGTAAGGTATTATTCATACTAAACTTTATGTCCCGTCCATATTTTTATTATTTTTCCTCATAAATTCACGGGTACTCATTTGGGTATATTGAGTTCATGGTTTAGGGAGGTTGGTTTAGGTGACGCGAAACAAAGGCCGAAAATGAAGCAGATGGTGAGTCGGCATCCAGAATCTTATAGCATTGTTCTGTGACAGTAATGTGGCGATATAGATCACAAAGGAGCCCAGAGCAAACAAGAAGTCATAACATATTCTTCGGAACTCCCACCCAATTAGAGAATCATTAAGAAGAAAGAAGTTGTGATACAAAGGGTAGATTACAAGGACAACACAGCCGATCCATTCACTATAGGCCTAGCTCGGTAGACTCTTGAGAAGCTGATTGAATGGATTGGACTGAGATTCCATAATTGGCCACTGGTGCAAGTGGGAGATTGATAGAGTTAGGGGTATGCCCTAGGGGCAAATCTATAATTTATTGTAATTAATTAACTCAGTAATCGCTTCTTGTTTATAATAAAGATGTTTTTCTTTCTATTATATAGTTAAGAAAATACATAAATTGTGTGTTAGTGATAGTAATTACAAATAGTAGTAATCAAGCATATTGTATCACAATATTATAAAACACGTCATTTTAAATGTTTCTAGTCAAGATGCATTGAGACTGGATATCGATGTATCCATTGAGACTAAAGTACGTAACGCTTTTCAAATGTTGGGCAGTAAATTACTCATGAATGCTAGGGCAGCTAGAAGTTATGTACTAATAATTATTGGATAACTATGGAACGACTCATTCAATAGTTTTCTATTGGTTAATATACCTAAGGTCAAATAGAAAATCGACGTGACTGATTTACAAGTTATCTCGACTTGAGAATACCATCGAATTTTGGTATGAAAGATCCACTTTAATTATTGTAAAATCATGGCACATCGTCCATCGAGTGACTACAGTTTGGTTCGGTGGAAGTATTAGAGGAAAATCACTATTCAAGAGAGGATTCATCTCAAAGTCAAAATCTATGGCCATAGTAGTACGATTAATAATAATTGTTATTATTAAACCAATGACTTTGTGTTTGGATTATAGAGTTGAATATGGACGATATTGGAATTTTGATCGTTTCTAAATTCCATAAGTCCGAAGTGATATAGTTTTGACAAAGATAATTGGTGTAAATAAAAGTCACAATCGGATAACGCATAACAAACTGAAATTGGATTTTATCGAAAACAAGTAAGCAATAAATTTGGCCAAAATATCACACCACCTGCTAAGTGACGTGCGAACGTTAATATTTGAATAGTTCGATATTAATCGCTAACCAAATTTACACTTGACGAGTCACATTACCAAAACGATAAATTCTTTTTTGACCAAATGATTTAATTATTTTATAATTGTTATAAATTAATTAATATTTATGAATATTAATTATAAAATTTTAATTATGTTTTAAGGAATAAATATTATTAAATACATTTATAATAGTTATAAATATATCAATCGATATCGATAACCGATTAAATTGGATCTAATTGTATAATATTTTCTTTGGGCTTAAATGGGATATTCACCCATCATGATGGTGAGAATTTTGACTGCAATATGGCAATAAGGGGAGGCTCAAATTAGGATCTAGGTGTTGGATTTTGATGGCTCAGATTGAGGGAGAAATGGTATGAGATGTGATCCACATGAAAATTGTGTTGATTCATGAGTTTTGATTCATGACACAAGCTTCAGAGATCATACGACGAGAATACTATATGAAAGCGACAAAAAGAGAATAAGTGCATACCGTGCACTACAAAGGAGATAATTTTACAATCCAGAGATTAGTATGGATATTTTATTTTATTGAGTCTTAGAATAATGTTAAAATCATTCCTCAAATAGTCACACACGCACACAAAACATTTTATATCAAAACTGTGTTCACTGTGCATATAACACCAGGTCGGCCGACCGACCAGGATCCTCGGTCGACCGACCCTGTATCATATGTACAGTGACTTTCTGTTTTGTATACGTTTTTAAACTCAGCTGACCGGCCAGGTTTTCCGGTCGACCGACCAGAGAAAAACGGCTAGTTTTCTGAAGAGACGCGATCATTTCATGAAGAGGAATGTCCTCTATTTCAAGAGGTATGGACACAACTGTTAACTAAAACTCTTCATAAAAGATTACAACTCTTCTACAACTATATAAACATATTCAATTCACTTCTACAATCACCAATTCTTGTTTATATTTCTGAAATCTAATCTCTATTCATTTCTGCAAATAAAAGCATTCATTCTTATTTAATATCACTAGAATCCTTGAATTTATTCATATACTTCGATTCTACGTGATTATCTTCCTTCTAAATCTTCACACACATATATACTCTTGAGGATTTGATTATAGGAAAGTTGTACTATCAAAAGACAATCAGTGTTATTCAGAACACATTCGTTAACAAACTATTTGTATTAAGTTGAAGTCCTCTTCGGCTGTTGAGGTGGAAAAATTCCTGTTCGGCTGCTCAGGTGTCGTATACCTATTCCTACGGGTTAAGTGAGGGGTTTAGTTTAAATCCAGAGGGTATTCTGGGACTGGACGTAGAACGGGAAGTTCGAACCAGTATAAAAATTCCTGGTGTGCTTACTTTAATTTTTACTTTACTGTTATTACCAGTTTCCGCATTAATATACCATATTACACGATCCTTAGTACTACACATGTACTTTCATTTGGTATCAGAGCAAGGTCATCCTATAACCATCACAAAGTTATTTGACATTTATTTCTAGTAATATGGCAACCACACAAATTAACGATGTTAACACTCACACTAATTCTAGTTTCACAGAAGGTCAATCGACATCACGACCTCCACTTTTCAATGGTATAAATTACAATTATTGGTCTACTAGAATGAGAATCTATATGCAATCAAGTGGATTTGATATCTGGAATATTATACAAAGTGAGTACACAACTCCTACTGGAGAATATTCAACTTGGAGTAACACACAAAAACTAGATGCTACATCAAATGCTAAGGCTATGAATATTTTATTTTTTGCATTAGATAGAAATGAATTCAATAGAGTTAGCATGTGCACTTCCGGTTATGAAATTTGGAGAACTCTTAAAGTTTCACATGAAGGAACGAACAAAGTTAAATTAAGCAAAATTTCTATGTTGAAACATCAATTTGAAAATTTTAAAATGAGGCCAAATGAATCTATAAATGACATGTACTCTAGATTTCAGGATATTTATCATGCTTTATTATCACTAGAACAAAAGTTTACTGATTTTGATGTTGTAACAAAAATCTTAAATTCTTTAACGGACGAATGGGAACGAAAAGTCCTAGCTATTGAAGAAGCGACTGATTTGTCAACATTAAAACCAGAAGAATTGATAGGTAATTTAATGTCCTACGAAGTAAATTTGCAGGCAAAACGAAATGGTGCACAAGAAAAGAAAAATGTGGCATTCCAAGCAAAAAAAGATGATTCCGACTCAGATAATGAAGATATGGCAATGATCGCTAAAAATTTCAAAAAGTTTTTGAAATTCAACAGAAACAAATTCAAGGGAAACAAAAATAATTCCAACAACAATTCCAATAGCAGCAAACCATCATCTTCAACAATGGAATGTTATGAATGTCACAAGAAAGGACACATGAAGAAGGATTGTCCAGATCGTAAAAAGAATAACTCCAAGAAGGATAAAACCAAACGAAAGGCTTTTTCAGTCACTTGGGACGACACTGACTCATCATCCTCATCAGAGAGTGAAAGTGATAATGAACAAGCAAATGTATGCTTCATGGCTTCGTCAGACGATGTAAGTGATTTTACTTTTGAAGATTTAATTGAAATAAATTCTGAATTAGTAAATTTAACAAAACAACTTAAAAAGAAAAATAAAGAATTGCAAAGAAAGTTAGATAGAACAGTTTTAGAAGTAGATATGTTAAAAGATGAGAAGATAATATTGGAAGAAGAACTTGAAATTTCTCAACAATCGAATTCTAACTTATCTTCTCAAATTACGTCAATATCTGAAGAACTAGAAATTCAGAAAAATAAAAATGATATTTCACTTTTCGAAAATAATAGTTTAATATCTAAGATTAAGGATTTAGAGTTAGAAAAATCTAGTCTGAAAATAAAATTTGATGATATTTCTAAAAATGTTTCTAATTTCAATAAAGGAAGAGAAAATCTTTCTAGTATACTAGAAAACTCTCAATCCTCTAACAATAAAACTGGACTAGGATTTAAGAAACAAAATAATTTTGCTAAAAGTAAAATTAATAGTAAAATTAAGAAAGATATTAAGAAAACAGTTTATTCAAATACTAAAACTATTAAGATATGGATTCCAAAAACAAATAATATATTGATAAGGAATAAACATATCAAAAGTTTTATGGAAACTGTTCATAATAACAAAAATTATGTCTATAAAGGGAATTCTAAACCCGTATGGGTTTGGCTTCCTAAGATCTAACTCTTAGGACCCTAAAAAGATTGGGTACCAACTTTTTATAAACTTTTTGCAGGTACCACATAAGAAGAGAGGAAAATGGATTTTAGATAGCGGTTACTCAAAACACATGACTGGAAACAAAGAAATGCTGTCAAACATTATATACTCAAATGGAGGAGCAATCACCTTTGGAGATAACTCAAAAGGATATATCATCGGCAAAGGCAATGTCAATAGCAACGGTACATCTAATTTACCTCTCATTACTGATGTTTTATTAGTTAAAAATTTAAAACATAATTTATTAAGTATTAGTCAACTTTGCGATAAAGGTTTTAATATAACTTTCTCAGAAAATAAATGTAACATTTTTGATAAAAATCATAACATTATTTTTGAAGGAAAAAGAGATAAAAATATTTACATTTTAAATATGAACGTTAATAATAATTCAAATTTGTGTCTAGTGGCTAAAGAAAACGATTCTTGTCTTTGGCACAAAAGATTTTATCACATTAATTTTAATACCATCAACAAACTATCTAAAAATAAATTAGTTAAAGGGTTACCCAATATAAAATTCGAAACTAACATATTTTGTGATGCATGTAAATTAGGAAAATTAACAAAATCTTCTTTTAAATCAAAGAAAGTAATATCTACAGAACAACCACTTGAACTTTTACACATGGATCTTTTTGGTCCAACTCAAGTGCAATCTATTAATCATAATAGATATGTTTTTGTTATTGTAGATGATTTCTCTAGATATACTTGGATTCTCTTTTTGAAAAATAAAAGTGATACTTTTGATAATTTTAAAGTTTTTGTTAAAAGAATTCAAAATATTAAAACATTGAAAATTAAAAATATAAGAAGTGATCATGGAGGCGAATTTGAAAATGAAGTTTTTGAACAATTTTGTAACAAGAAAGGTATTAACCATAATTTTTTGTTTCCTAGAACACCACAACAAAATGGAGTTGTAGAAAGGAAAAATAGAACGTTACAAGAATGTGCAAGAACTTTACTAAATGGAACAACTTTATCGAAACATTTTTGGGCAGAAGCTGTAGCTACTGCTTGTTATGTACTGAATCGCGTTTCTATTCGACCATTAACTAAAAATACCCCATATGAACTTCTAAATGGAAGAAAACCAAATATTTCATATCTATAATTTTTTGGTTCCAAATGTTTTATTTTAAATACTAAATATCAACTAGGCAAATTCGATCCAAAATCCGATGAAGGTATATTCGTTGGATATTCGGAACGAAGCAAGGCTTATCGAATTTATAATAAACGAACTCAAATTATTGAAGAAAGTTTACATGTTTCTTTCAACGAAAATTTTAAAAATATAAATCCAAGTGTTACTATTGATTCTGATGATGAATCTACTTAGAATGAAAATAATAATACAAATGAAAATCTTGATATTCATGAAACCAATACAAACGTGACTTCTAATATAATAAAATCTCCACCTAGAATTTTAAGAGATCATCCTATGCAAAATATAATTGGAGAAGTTAATACGAATGTTAAAACCAGACATCAATTAAATCAAGTTGGTCATGTAGCTTTTCTCTCTAACATAGAACCTAAGAATATAAAAGAAGCTTCAACTGATGACTACTGGATACTTGCCATGCAAGAAGAATTAAATCAATTCGAACGAAACGAAGTTTGGGAACTCGTTCCTAGACCCAGTGATCAATCAGTCATCGGTACTAAATGGGTTTTCAAAAATAAAGCAGATGAACTAGGAAATATAACAAGGAATAAAGCTAGATTAGTTGCACAAGGATATAATCAAGAAGAAGGAATTGATTACGAAGAGACGTTTGCTCCAGTCGCCCGACTTGAAGCAATACGAATATTATTAGCTTATGCGTGTTTTCATAATTTTAAACTATATCAAATGGATGTTAAAAGTGCATTTTTAAATGGATTCATAAAAGAAAATGTTTTTGTTGAACAACCACCTTTGTTCAATCATGAAAAATTTCTGGATCATGTATATAAACTTAAAAAGGCGTTATACGGTTTAAAACAAGCACCACGTGCTTGGTATGATCGTCTTAAAGGTTATTTACTAGAATCTGGTTTTGAAATCGGTAAAGTAGATCAAACACTCTTTATTAAGAAAACTAATAAAGATATTTTAATAATTCAAATATATGTTGACGATATTATTTTCGGCTCGACAAATGAAAAATTATGTCAAGAATTTTCAACTATAATGACAAATGAATTTGAAATGTCTCATATGGGAGAATTGTCATATTTTCTTGGATTACAAATTAAACAAATTGAAAATGGAATTTTTATTAATCAAGAAAAATATTGTTATAATTTAATCAAACGTTTTGGTCTGGAAAACACTGCTGCCAAACCAACTCCTATGAGTACAACGATTCATCTCGATAGAGATGAAGATGGCAAAAGTGTTGATCAAAAGTTATATCGTAGTATGATAGGTTCTTTACTTTATTTAACAGCGAGTCGACCCGATATTATGATGAGTGTTTGTTTGTGTGCTCGATTTCAAGCAAATCCCAAAGAATCACATATGAGAGCAGTTAAACGCATTATTCGTTATCTAACTAAAACCAAAGATTTCGGACTATTTTATTCGAAAGAATGTCCTTTCGAATTAGTTTCCTATAGTGATGCTGATTTTGGAGGAAGTCGGACGGATCAAAAAAGTACGAGCGGAACGTGTCACTTCATTGGACGTTCCTTAGTTTCTTGGTTTAGTAAGAAACAAAACTGTGTTTCTTTATCAACGTGTGAAGCAGAATATATATCTGCTGCTTTGGCATGTGCACAAGTCGTATATATGCAACATACACTACAAGATTTTAATTGTCATCTTGAAAAATCAATAATTTATTGTGATAATACTAGTGCAATAAATCTTTCTAAAAATCCGGTCAATCACTCACGAACAAAACACATTGATATTCGTCATCACTTTCTTCGTGATTGTTTGGAAAAAGGATTAATAAATCTAGAATTTATCAACACTGAAAATCAAATAGTTGACATTTTTACTAAACCACTAAATGAAAATACTTTTATAAAACTAAGACAAGATTTAGGTATAATGTCGTTTAAAGACTTATGAATAAAAATATGCAATAATATGGAAAAACAAAAATTATTTTATTTCTGACCAAAGCGGCACTCGAACTCATGACTTTTGACTTATATGTTAGATGTTGTAGTATAGCCACTTGAGCTATGGGTGTTTCTTGTTCCAGCTCTTTTTATAATCTGTACCATTAAAACTTAATTTCAGAATAAACTATTTTTGACTCTAAAGCATTGTATATCATTCAATTACAAACAGTTTTTGTTTAAAAAGTTCTGTGATTAAAACTAAAATTTGTTTTTAAACCACTATTTTTTTTAGAAAATAAATGGTTATATATACATACATATGTTTATTGAATAGAACATAAAATACAAAAATCTTCTTACAAAACGAAACTTGAAACAAAAATGTCTTCTAACGATGACGTCTACAATTCTGAAAATTCTCATCTTTCATACACATCCCCGAACGACGACTGTTCTGATCGCATCCCCGAAAATGGTCCCTATCCTACTTTTCCAATGCCTAACCGTGTTTTAGAATTCTCCTCTCCAGATAATGACCCCCGACACAGGTGGAAACCATGGGAAGACTCCCATACAGGCTATACACCTGATAAAAAGAAAGGGAAAAAGGAAATGGTAGTATCTCCATCAACCAAACAAAAGATTGATGAAATTCATCACTACCAACAACAACAAATGAATATGCAACGGGAACTTTATTACGAACAAAAAGTCACTGCAAGACGTTTAAGTTTCCTTGAAAAGATTGCCATGAAATTTTGTTCATCTAAGAAGGATGATGTTGTTGAACCTTCTTACAGAACTCCATCTCCTTCTGACCATGTTCAATCTCCAATAGCTCCAATATGGTCACCGGTAGAAAATGTTCCATCTCCAAATTCATGGGAACGTAGATGCTGATGCACCATGGCTATAACTTAATATATATATGTTATTATTTTGAATAAGATGTATAGATATATATGATGTAATAATATAATTATATTTCTATAATTCTTGTTTGAAAAACAGCATAAACTTGTCTGTTCACATGCCTCGGTCGACCGAAAAGACTGAATCGGTCAACCGAAGCTATCCCGAGAAGTTTAAAAAAAAAACAGATTTCTGTCAACTCGGTCGACCGAACCATCTGAGTCGGTCAGCCGAACTTGTTTCCTGAATGATATTATAACATTTTTTTAAGTCGGTCAACCGAGCACCCTGCACCAGTCGACCGAAGCTCTTCTCGAAAGTTTCAGCACTATTTTATACCACAAGTCGGTCGACCGACCCAGGTATTTCAGTCGACCGAACGTGCTATTCTGCTGAAATTGCCTTCATACTTTAATCCATCCATTCACCTTTTTATCTCACCTCTTCACTTTTACTCTCCCAAAACAGATTTTAACCCTAGCCCCCATTACAACCTTCCCAAACTTCTTCAAATTCTTCAAAGAAAAAATGGCCCCAAGAAGAAATCTAAGACTACTGCTGGCCAATCTTCATCAACTCCTGTAGACTCTCAAATTGCTTCTTGGCTAGTAAGTGAAAAAGCTTTAGAAAGATGGATAAGGCTTCAAGATGCCAAAATCTTTGAGGAGTCTTTTGTAAGTTATCCTGATTTTACCTCCTACGGTGTTGAAAATGCCGCTCTTGAAAGTGGTCTTGATGCATTTCTTGACCATAGGAAAAACAACTTGAAAATTAATCATATAATGGTCAAGTTATTCCTAGCAAATCTCAACCTTGTTAATCCACCGAGAAACACTGAAAATTGTGTTTGGACATCGGTTTGTGGCACTTCGATTTTTCTCTCCATTGATCGAATGAATCATATTTTAAATGCTCGACCGGGTGGAATCTCGTTACATGATGTAGACTGTAATACATCAACTCGTGACCGCCTAAGTCATCTATTCTTTGAAGATGACGCTACCGATTTAAGGCAAACTTCATCTCTTCGACCTAAAGCACGACTTTTTCATCGATTCATGATGAAGTCTATTGTTCCAAGAGGAGGGTCATACCACTTAGTATATCCCGAAAACTTCAAGGCGTTATATGCTATGTGTGGAAATATTCGGGTAAATTGGACACAACTTCTTATGGATGAATTCCTTACGTTCAACCAAGGAAAAATGCTCCATATTTATTATGGAGAATACATAATGCGGTTGATTAATAACTTTGTCACCCATGCTCCGGAATCCGAAACATCCAAAGTTCGTACCTTTGACTCACGAACAATAAAACTAATGAAGTTACCCGATGCACCGTCCCAAATTACAACTTTTCAGCAATGGCGTACTATTCCACGAGAACAACTACGTCGCAGCTATTCTACACCTCAACCATCCACTCATTCTACAGAATGTATAACTCGTCAAACCTCAATTCAAAGACCACCTCCCGGTACTAGCACAGCGGCTGCCATTGATATTTTGGCCCAAAATCAACTAGCTTTGGATTCTCGCCTTCGAAAAATTGATGGGCGTTTCAAGAAGATCAAAGGCTTCTTCGTAAATTTATGGGATGCCTTTTCATGTACTTCTGAAGCCGGTGCTTCATTTGTTGCTCCTAGAAAAAGACCAGCACTAAATTTCTCTTGGTCTACATCCGATAACACAAGTTCCAGCACATCGGCAACTCCCGCACCTACTACTCAAAGACGGGGTAAGGAACCGGCTCCTCTCGATGAAAATCTTCATCCAGAAGAGTGGGATACCGACGATGATGAGGAGTAATTGTAGTATTTTTACAATTTATTTACTTTCAAGAAATTTCTTGTACTTTATTTGTTTCTTAATTATTGTTATGTTATGTTCTAAGCAAACATCTTTAAATTATTTTTATTTAGGCTCAAATATGTACCATGTAAATTTAAATGTTTCGCATTACTATAATCTGTTATAAGTATTCTTTTTTGTCGATGACAAAGGGGGAGAAATGTATGCAAACTAACGAATTTTTGCAGAAAAGTCGCCATATATTCAGGGGGAGAACTATAATATATGTCAATATTACTTCGTCACATAAGTATTGTCATCAATCAAAAAGGGGGAGAATGTTGATTCATGAGTTTTGATTCATGACACAAGCTTCAGAGATCATACAACGAGAATACTATATGAAAGCGACAAAAAGAGAATAAGTGCATACCGTGCACTACAAAGGAGATAATTTTACAATCCAGAGATTAGTATGGATATTTTATTTTATTGAGTCTTAGAATAATGTTAAAATCATTCCTCAAATAGTCACACACGCACACAAAACATTTTATATCAAAACCGTGTTCACTGTGCATATAACACCAGGTCGGCCGACCGACCAGGATCCTCGGTCGACCGACCCTGTATCATATGCACAGTGACTTTCTGTTTTGTATACGTTTTTAAACTCAGCTGACCGGCCAGGTTTTCCGGTCGATCGACCAGAGAAAAACGGCTAGTTTTCTGAAGAGACGCGATCATTTCATGAAGAGGAATGTCCTCTATTTCAAGAGGTATGGACACAACTGTTAACTAAAACTCTTCATAAAAGATTACAACTCTTCTACAACTATATAAACATATTCAATTCACTTCTACAATCACCGATTCTTGTTTATATTTCTGAAATCTAATCTCTATTCATTTCTGTAAATAAAAGCATTTATTCTTATTTAATATCACTAGAATCCTTGAATTTATTCATATACTTCGATTCTACGTGATTATCTTCCTTCTAAATCTTCACACACATATATACTCTTGAGGATTTGATTATAGGAAAGTTGTACTATCAAAAGACAATCAGTGTTATTCAGAACACATTCGTCAACAAACTATTTGTATTAAGTTGAAGTCCTCTTCGGCTGTTGAGGCGGAAAAATTCCTGTTCGGCTGCTCAGGTGTCGTATACCCATTCCTTCGGGTTAAGTGAGGGGTTTAGTTTAAATCCAGAGGGTATTATGGGACTGGACGTAGAACGGGAAGTTCGAACCAGTATAAAAATTCCTGGTGTGCTTACTTTAATTTTTACTTTACTGTTATTACCAGTTTCCGCATTAATATACCATATTACATGATCCTTAGTACTACACGTGTACTTTCAAATTGGTTTAACTATACTTCTATTCGTATAACTGTAGGAAAACTTGGATGCAAAAATAAGTTTTTAATTTTCATAATTTGCATACATATAGAACTACTAGTATATATATAGGTTGTTTGCATCATATTTTCAAATTTGTTTTAAAAGGATGCATTCATATAGGAGATGCCGATTTAGAATTTCTCATTATGCATACCATATATGTTGTGAGATACCGTGCACTCATACACGATTGGTTGCAAAATTGGTTGCACGCTAATTGGTTGGTTAGTTTAGAATGATTCTGCGTTATGCCACATGATTCAACCCATAAGGAATTTTGCAAAAACATTCTTTTAAAGGGGGAGAATGAAACACCCTGTAGTTTTATGGCAGTTAATCAAAGTGCAATTAATTAATAAATAATAACGCCGAAAAATAGAATTTTTATAAACATCAGAATTTGACTACGAAACTTCAACCGTTGAGATTGTGGCACTTTTTTGATCAATTTTCATATACAAAGTTTCCGATCGGAGTTCGAATGTAAAAGCTATTAATGTTTGAAGTTTTTGAATCAGAAATAATTATATATGTAATTAGGAAATAAAAATAATTAACTAACATTAATTGCCATCAATTAAATTTAACAGACAGTTAACATTATTTGAACATTATGAATAGTCAATGTGGAAACAAATGGTCTCTAATCAAAAGAAAATGGAAACAAATCAAACAAATTAACAATGGTAACTAATTAATGCCTAAAATAAGTTAGAGGTTAACCCGAGATCCCTGTTGGTAGGCTGGTAGCTGTCGACCAGAGGGAGAGGGCGATCGACCTGTGGTATGTAAATGCGACAGTTACAAGCGGACTAACGACCTAGATTTTATACAGTTACATCAAATGGCCAGTATTGATTTGAACCCTTATAAATATAGACCTAGACCTTCACTTCTAAACTCATATTGTCGGAGTGACGCCGGAGCTCTACCATTTTCTCTTCTCCTCCAAATTCTAAATTTCTTAAAAAAAAGTTGTAGTCTATACGTATATACAATTGGAGAATCGTAAAAGATGGTTGAGGAAGAGAATATGGTCAAATCAAATCGCCAAAGCCACGGTAAGTTGTAAATTCAGATCTAAATTGTAAATCAAATCCAAATCTCTTTTCTAATCTTGATCGCTGATAAATCTGTATAAGCTTGCATTGTATAAATCCAAGTAGAGAGAAAAGAGAGTCAACTTGGAATAATAGGGATTATATTTGGAGATTTGAAAAGCTAAAAAGATGAGTGAAAAATTATATATGTTGATATAATATTAGATCTATATCG
Source organism: Allium fistulosum (assembly GCA_030737815.1). NCBI lineage: Eukaryota > Viridiplantae > Streptophyta > Magnoliopsida > Asparagales > Amaryllidaceae > Allium > Allium fistulosum. The sequence continues at coordinate 1,037,286,707 of CM060907.1, read as the reverse complement.
TTGTAAATCTATTCTTGTATGCCTGAAATGCAAATTAGAGTTAGCATGCTAAATTTGTATATGTGAAATAAAATTATAAACCCTATCTACATATTCTGTTAATGATAACTTGAATTGTATATTGCATGTATGTAAAATTGGAAAATATTGGGTATTAATAGTTTGTGAATATAGTCCCAGAAATTTATAAAATATGTGAAAGTTCCAGATTTCTGAATAATATGAATTATGCAAATAAAAACATAAATTGATTTATCACGGTAAATTATAGGGATTTAAGTAGTATTTCAATTTATTGAATTATAGGCATGTAACAATGTGAATTTCTATAGATTATCAAGTTTTAGATTTATAAATAAAAGTGCAGCAATTGAAATAACAAAGAATACTCCTACAAGAAAAGGATGCATAAAATAAAGATATTTACCATATTTTGTACTATCCATTTCAATAACTATGAAAAAGATAATTCCTTGTGATTCCAAACGCATCACAAATTCCCTTTTGGATAAGATATAGAAATTCACAGTGTTAACCATTCCATTTAGGAGAAATGTAATGTAACATCCCGTAATTTAGCATTAGTTATTTAATTAGTTAGTTTGTTAATTAATTAGGCTCCAAAAATGGAATTTGCGCAAACGACGGAATTTGACCATGAAACTTGCACCATTGTGTTAGTGCGAAATTTTGAGCAGCTTTCATATTTGGAGTTTTGCGATCGGAGTCCAAACGAAGAAGATACGAATGAAAAACAAATTTGAAATGAAAATAAGTAAACAAATAAATAAGAAAATTTAACGTTTATAATTTTTCGCCCGGGTCCACTGGCCAACCATTCAATGCGGTCGATCGACATGTAGTGGTCGACCGGTGCATACAAGGGGTCGACCAATTGGGTAACCGTGGACACAATAACCCTTGGCCACAACGGTTCGAATTTAATATTTTAAATCGTACGGTTCTGGTTGATTCTAGCGCCTATAAATTCAGGCCTAGTCCTTCCTTCTCTTCTCATATTTTTCTGGAGGCAGTAGAAAAGCTCTGCCATTTCTTCTTCTCCACTTTCTTTCTAAATTACAAATATAAGATATTTGTATCTACATTCATACAAATTGGAGATGACAAGAAATTTATAAAAAGAAGAAGAGAAGAAAATTAACCATATGTGTATTTGAGGTAATCTATATATTTGTATCTATTTTCTCTCCTCATCCTAAATCTCTTCTCAGATCCGTAATTCTAATGTATGTATATACCCTTTTATACATATCTCTTGGATTAAAAAGGATTTGGAGATGAATCAAAGGTTCTACTTTAGATCTGGAGATTTGGATCGCTTTTAAAAGGTGAGTGAGAAATTTTATAGGTTGTTATAATATGAAAATTATCTCGTTGGTGTTTATTTAATTATTATGCCTAACTAGATAATTGTATATGAGTTGTAGATAATAAATTGAATATAATCTGAATATAATAACTATCACCTACATATTCTTGTTTATGAATTGATTTACAATTGTTTGCAACATGATCTGGAAATCGGTCCCAAAAGTATGAATTTAGAATATTAATTTGAACGAAATTTATTCCAAATCTGAAATAGGTTGTATAATAATGTTATAAATTTGGATTATTACCCTAATCTTGTTGGAATATAAACTTTTTTATGTTTGGAATCATTGGAATTTTAGGTCCGTTTAATATTTGTAAATTAGTTTGATTTCTTTCCCTTTTAGAAAAATATAGCGTTTGATCTAACAAGGAATGTATGCAAATAGAAAGAGAAAGAGATGTGTAAAGTATAAATTCATTGTAGTTTACACTGTCTATTTCGGTTATAAAAATAAATGACTATTCCTTGTAATTTCAAATAATGTAATCTTTTAAAGGTAAATCTTTTGTTTTGGGCTAATTTATGAAAATTGTAGTAGATAATCTTTTTAGATATGATTCCAACAATTTAACGTGGAAAAGAATATTCTAATGAAGATATATAAATAGAATATATTTGACAAAAGTAAATATTTGTACGTAAATTACTGTGCATATAATAATTAAATAAAAAGCTAATAACGACGCTCGCACATAATATTCACGTTTATGATAATCAACTAATAGGAAAGGAATTTAAAAAGTTGTAACTCCAGTAAATGGTAGTAAATATAGGAGTTGCAATAATCCGATAGGGTAAATGGATTAATGGGATTGATAACAATGGAATAGATATAAAAGGTTACTAATTTGAAATTAGAAACCATATATAAATGTCTTAGGAAATGTCCGTTAGGATTTTGTGGACAAATTGACATTTATGAGCATTAAATTGGGATTTATGGATAGATAAATATTTGAGGTAAATCTTATTGCCTTAAATAAAAAGGAAATTAGTGAGGTAAGTCCAATGTCTACCTAAGATAATATAAGTAAAGACTTAGGATGGTTAATTAGACTTAGTAGGTTAGTGATGCGAGGCACTATAGTCACTTGACAGAAGACTGCCCTTTACTTTGAGGCTACTAGCAGTTGGGTACACTTACTACTAATGTGAGATATCACTAATCTCCGTGATAACGTGAGAGACTGGGTATGCTTTCTTAATTGGAAAGAATTAAATGGTCCAAACTTGGAATTGGGAGCAGTGAGGGATATCTCCATAGGGGTTCGCTATTGGTTTGAGGTCTTAAGTGGCTATAGAATCCACCTCACTCCTAAATGGAAGTATTAAGTAACCTAATGAGATTCCAAATAAATAAGGATGTCTCTAAAAGTGTTTGCTTCAGTGTTGAGGCCTTATGTGTCTGTAGGGCTCGCCTCCCTACCGAAAGAAGTAACCTAGTGAGATAACATAATTATAATTAAAGACTGAAGGGTTTGCCTCTTTCCTATAAAAGAAGTATTAAGTAGTCCAATGAGATTTCCAAGCAATGTCAGCTAGATAGTACCAGTGAGGAGTTCGCCTTGGAGTTAGGTATTAAATGACAAATGCTTACCTATAAATAGGTGTTACATGGTTAGAGGTCTACCTAGTCCTTATTAATGAGGTATCAAGTGGCTTAAGTACAGTCTCTCACATTGCTAAAGCCGTAATAATGATATTACCATTGAGGAGCATGCCTTGGGAATAGGTCTTTAATGATGGGGTATGTCTTAATTAAAGTATTAAATGATTAGGGTCTGCCTATTTTCCAATAAAAGATATTAAGACGCTTGAGTACCGATTATTATATGGCTATGATTTTATCGGCGATAGATGCGGTAATAGCTAGACATTAAATGTCGAAAGCCTTAAATAGTAGTTAGAGGTCTTTGTAGTCAGGACCCACAGACCATTTACAACATTATTAGGAAACCACCTCGGGAATAGGTCTTAAATGATGAGGTCTACCTTGATTAAGGTCTTAAATGGCAAAGTCTGTCTATTTCACTTTTAAAATTATTATAGAAGCACGCATCATATTTAGAAGTATTAAGTGGCAAACAGGTTCGGAAGTATTGGGTAGTTGATAAGGCTTCGTCAGTATTTTGTACCTTGAAAAGGGGTAGGTAAGTAATCATGTGTGCAATACAAGGTTATATTAGAATTTCTAACCTTAATGGACATAACTGTTAAATGGAAACCAATCGGTATAAATTGATGTTATGGACAGTTTATATACTTTTCCAGTCACTAAAACATTGTTCTGACCCCTCCTCATTACAGCCCACATGATAGATTTAGAGGAACATGCTACTGGACCTGGATGTGCTTTGTTGTTGGAGAAGTCTTCTTTTCTCTCATGCTCTATGCTGATGTGATAGTCTGCTATCAAAGGAATACCATTAATTTCAAGGTAGTAGTCATAGTCAGTATTCTTATCCTATTATTATTTCCGCTGTGAGTTTAGAGTTCTATCAATCTTTGATAATGCTCATGCTTATTTGTAGGTATGAAATCCAACTATCTATGCTTTGATGGACTTGAGTTTCGATTTTTGTTAAAATTTAGGCCCATTAAGGTATGGGTTGTTGCATTTGGTATCAGAGCCTAGGTTAGTAGATCGGAGGAATTAGGATAAATTAAGAGAACGTATTCATACTTTCCTATCTAGTAATGTTATATCCATACGCTAGATTCTAAGAGTTCAGACGATAGAAGTAGTTGCAGTTCCACTCCGAAGGAATGGACAAAGAAACTATGGGTTGGAAATAACTTAGAGCTAAGATTTTCACGTCGATCTCGAAGTACCCATGGAGTGCTGGCGATGTGTAAAGCGTTATTCATGAAGAGCATGAGTACGACATATGGCTGAATCTCAGAGACCGAAGCTGTTCGACTTGGCGGTTGAGATTCTAGCTACCTTGTGATTTTGGATTTTGAGTTCCAGTTGAAGAAACACATTTATTTCATATGGATGGAAAATCAGAGTCTACATGTCGCAATTGTCCGAAAGCAATTTTGCGCTATGATGCATTCATTACTCACCTCTTTGATGACAAACCGGATTTTTATTTAGATAATTAATGTCAAATCCTTAGTCCAAAACCCATGAGAGAATTTTTATAAAGTATATTTTGGAAATGCCTTAGATTTTGGAAAGAGGGTTTTCAAAGGATTTCTTTTCCCAAAGATTTATTTTAAAATTTTTGTTTTAGGAAAGTTTTGAAATTTTAATTTTCAAAGAGACACGTATACCACTAGGTTGATCATGTTAAGAAATTTTTGGTTTATAAAAGATTAACTTTTGAAATCTTTAAATATTTATATGTATATATCATTAAAGGATTGATTTTGATTTTTGGCAAGGAAATAGTTTTTCCATTCGGGAAATTTGTGTTTTAAAAGAAGGTTTTTGGAGACCCTGAAATATATATATACATAAGTTTGATTTTTAAAGGGAAGTTTTGTATAATATACTTTCTATTATTTAGAAACAAGTATAAAGGAGCATATACTTAGCACAGTGATTTTTCGGTTTATAAAATTGGGGTTTTTATATTTTCAATCTTTAAGATATAGACAAAATAGAAATGACATTCAATTTTGTTGGGGTATATAATTTGAAGTGTTGTTGTACCCATCAGCTATTGGAAGAATATTTTCATGCGAAGTAGGCAGAAAATAGCAGCTGGAATATTTTTAGGTTTTTGGACTTTTTGTTTGCCATAGCAGTTTTGTTGGGACTGCTGTGAATTGCTGGAGCATGGTTCGTGACTAGAAGGTAGGCTTTGAAACTGCCATGATGAGGATAGAAATTTTTCGGATCATGTCGAATCAAAAGAGACGGGACGAAACGATTATTATTATTTAATCCGACCCTGATTGGGTCTAGGTTCAATTAACGTCCAAAGCCCGTCTAGTGGCTGACCAATTAGCGGTATACCTAGAATGGTCTAGCAGTTAACGAGTTTTGACACAACTTGAATTTCGAACTGGAGTATAAAAGTCGTGTCCGCATTTCCCCTATTGCATTCTTTTGTTCCTCCTTCCTAAATAAGCTGAACCCTATCTCCATCCTCCTCCTCATCCAAATATCAGCCTCTCTTTTTCGTTCCTCCCCTAGGCGATGCCGTTTTTTCCTAGGAGTGGCAGCCACGCCTCCCCCTCATGCTGGTTTTGCACGTTAGATCTCGCCCCTCCACCACTCTAGATCTAAGCCCTACTTCCTTCCTCCGACCACTTCTTAACCCAAGACACATTTCTGCATTGTCGATTTTTCTTCGTACCATTATGGTCTCAACCCTTACACTAGGCTGGATCGGAATGAGTAGAAGGTTTCGCCGCTTTTGGGCTGGAAGAGCTATTCTTTTCAGTAGGATTTGCACCGATCCTCTGCTTTGGGACCTTTGAGCGAGAATGTTACTCATGCTGCATATACCATTTCGATGTCCTATTGGCGTAGAATTTCGATGGAGGCAATAGTTTGATTCGTTCGAGGGTGAAGAGTTCTTGATTGAACTTAATGACGATCTCGTTGAGATTTTGGAGGCCTCCGCGAAGGACGCAGACTCGAATGATTTTGAAGTGACCGACTCAAAGATTTTGCAACATATCATTTCCCAAGATGTCGGTGTCTAGAAGATAGATAATCTACATTTGACTTCCCATTTGATTATGTGCATCATTCAGCACAACGTCAACCCTAAAATGGGAAGTTATGACCTGATTTATCCCATAGTGCAGAAGACAACCTATGCTATTATTGGCCGTGTCGCTATCAATTGGACCCGCACCCTTTTGATTCAATTTGTTGACCAAGGATTAACACACCACAAAGTCACTTTCCGTATTTTCACCTATCCACTCTCGTCTTTAGGTAATACATGTGAACCTCCATGGAGAGGCAGTTTAGTAGAAGGTTCCTTCTTCCATCATTAGATCCTTCCTTATGAAGATGGATTTTCTGAAGTTGTCAGCAACACCAGCAGCGCTAACATCATGGATTGGGTGCATAATCGCCATGCTACGACCATTCAAGGATTTCAGCAATGCATCAAGCTATAGCCATGGAGCAAGGCATCACATAGTCTGTAGGCATTATTTAGGAGTTATGGTGTTGTTGTCTTTTCCCTTACAGCATTTATTCTTTTCTTTTAGGCAGTTGGATTGTAAAACTATTAGTTGTCTCTTGTAAAAGGCATGCACGATATTATGAGTTTCTATTCATTTTCTATGTTATTGTGTCTGGATATGCGAACCTCTCTTTTATATGCATAGTAGTGAAGTAGTATAAATATGAGAATCTCGTAAAAACACTCGACTAATAGTAAATGCAATGTAAGATTGGAAATTTAGAATAGTTGAAAATTTTAGCGAAGGACATGATAAAGTTGTTTTGATATCACGGGTCATTGCTCATATTTCTTAAAAGCTAAAGTTTTTGAATAATAGATGTGTTGACATTTTAAATAAAGTGTCAAATTTTTGGGCAAAGGTTAGTTGTAGAATTTGGAATTTTGTTTATGCATTTAGCACATAACCGACATCCGACTATGCTAAAATTTTGGCTTGATTTATCAAAAATTTTTGAGAAGGAAAATATTTTTGAAAAATTTCTCCTTGATTTGAAAAGTTCCCTTTTGAAAAAAAGACAAAAAAAGTTTGTAATTTAATTATTTTTTACTCTTATTTATTTTTAGAGTTTCTATTCAAAAATATGATTTCAAGGGAAAATGTGCATCCATATATTTTGGGATTTTATTTTCTAAATGATGTACAAATTTGAAAAGTGAGAAAGATTTTTATGAAATCTTTGATTTTGAAGGCCACATGTAAGGTGTAAGGAAGGAAAATAGAGTTAGAGTTTGCGAATTTAGGGGCGCATTAGGGTCGACGATGCGATAAATGCAAACGATAACAAGGGAATAGTTGTTTTACCCTTGGAATTTCTATTTTCATACCTTGTCGATGACGCACGCGAGTCTATTTTTAGACTTAAATCCGTTTTAAAGCTCGAAAATAAACCTCCTTATGCATTTTGTACGTGAAAAATTCGAAGAAAATCTGGGGCAGCGAGGAAATTTTCACTGTACTACGGAAATAAGAAGACTATAGAGTGATAAGAATGATAAACTCTCCACCTAAATTCCTTTTTTCGGCATAGGAGTAAAGTTTAGGAAGCGATTTTTTGATGCGTTAAATTATTGGATAGTAGGAAGTGGATGAAAAATTGGTTGCTTAATACTTCTATTTGTAGAAATATAGGGGTTTTGGTTGAAAAGTTTTTTCAAAAAGCTGCATACATATAGAACTGCCAATATATATGTAGGTTGTTTGCATCTTGTTTTCAAAAATTTTTTTTTAAAAGAAATGCATTCATATAGGAGGATTCTGATTTAGAATCGTTCTACATACATATTTTCTATGTGGTGATATAATAATACACTATGTACTTATGCACGTTTGGTTGCAAAATTTGTTGTACACTCATTTATTGTGTAGTTTAGGATAATTAGAAACCCAAACCTTGACTTAGCCATTAGTGAAATTTCGAAGACGAAATTCTTTTTAAGGGGGAAGAACGTAACACCCCGTAATTTAGCGTTAGTTATTTAATTAGTTAGTTGGTTAACTAATTAGGCTCCAAAAATGGAATTTGTGCAAACGATGGAATTTAACATGAAACTTGCACCATTGCGTTCATGGTGAAATTCTGAGCAACTTTCATATAAGGAGTTTTGCGATTGGAGTCCAAACGAAGGAGTTACGAACGAAAAACGAATATGAAACGAAAATAAATAAATAAGAAAAATTAACGTTTATAGTTATTTGCACGGGCCCATAGGCCGACCGTTCACTACGATCGGTCGAAATGTAGCGGTCAACTGGTGCATACAAGGCGATCGACCGGTTGGGTAACCGCGGGAGCAATAACCCCAGGCCACAATGTAGCGCCTATAAATTTGGGTCTAGCCCTCCATTCTCTTCTCATATTTTTTTGAAGGCAATAGCAAAGCTCTATCACTTCTTCTTCTCCACTTTCTTTTTGAATTATAAAGATAAGATATTTGTATCTATATTCATAAAAATTGGAGAAAAATAGAAATGTAATAAAATGGAGAAGAGAAGAGAATCAACCATACACGTATTTGAGGTAATCTATATATTTGTATCTATTTTCTCTTCCTATCCCAAATCTCTTCTCAGATCTGTAATTCTAATATATGTATATATATCCTTTTATACATATCTCTTAGATTAAAAAGGATTTGGTAATGAATCAAAGGTTCTACTTCAGATCTAAAGATTTGTTCGCTTTTAAAAGGTGAGTGGGAAATTTTATAGATTGTTATAATATGAAAATGATCTCGTTGGTGTTTATTTGATTATTATGCCTAAGTAGATAATTATATATGAATTGTAGGCAATAAATTGAATATAATCTGAATACAATAACTATCGCCTACATATTCTTATTTATGAATTAACTTACAATTGTTTACAACTTGATCTGGAAATCAGTCCCAAAAGTATGAATTAGAATATTGATTTGAATAAAATTTATTCCAGATCTGAAATAGGTTGTATGATAATGTTATAAATTTGGATTATTACCCTAATCTTGTTGGAATGTAAAGTTTACTATGTTTGGAATTGTTGGAATATATGTCCGTTTAATATTTGTAAATTAGTTTGATTTCTTTCCCTTTTAGAAAAATACAATGTTTCATCTAACAAGGAATAGATACAAATAGAAAGAGAAAGAGATGTGTAAAGTATGAATTCATTGTAGTTTACATTGTCTATTTCGGTAATAAAAAGAAATGATTATTCCTTGAAATTTCAAATAATATAATCTTTTATAGTTAAATCTTTTGTTTTTGGCCAATTTATGGAAATTGTAGTGGATAATCTTTTTAGATGTGATTCCAACAATTTAACATGGAAAAGAATATTCTAGTGAAGAAATATAACTAGAATATATTTGATTAAAAGTAAATATTTATATGTAAATTACTACACTTATAATAATTAAATAAAAAGCTAATAACGACGCTTATACGTAATATTCGCGATTAAGATAATTAACTAATGGGAAAGGACTTTAAAAGGTTGTAACTCCAATAAATGGTAATAAATATGGGAGTTGAATAATCAGATAGGGTAAATGGATCAACAGGACCGATAAAAATAGGATACATATAAAAGGTTACTAATTTGAAATTAGTACTCATACATTAATGTCTTAGGAAATGTTCCTTAAGATTTTATGGACAAATTGACATTTATGAGCATTAAATGGGGATTTATGGGTAGATAAATTTTTAAGGTAAATCTTATTGCCTTAAATAAAAAGGGAATTAGTAAGCTAAATCCAATGTCTGCCTAAGATAATATAAGAAAAGACTTAAGACGGTTAATTGGACTTAGTAGGTTAGTGGTGCAAGGTCAGTAGAGTCACTCGACGGAAGCCTGCCCTTCACTTTAAGGCTACCAGAAGTCGGGTGCAATTATTACTAATGTGAGATATCACTAAACCTAGGACCCATTAGGACGTGAGAGATTGGTCTTGCTTTCTTAATTGCAAAGAATTAAATGGTCCAAATTTGAAATTAGGAGCGGTGAAAGATATCTCCATAGGGGTTCGCTTCTGATTTGAGGTTTTAAGTGGTTGTAGGGTCCGCCTCTCTCCTAAATGGAAGTATTACATAATCTAGTGAGATTATAAAAAACAAGGATGTCTTTAAAAGGGTTTACTTCAGCGTTGAGGTCTTAAATGGCTGTAGGGTCCACCTCCTTACCGAAAGAAGTAACCTAATGAAATTCCATATTTATAATTAAAGAGTGATAGTGGATACTTGGGAAGGGTTTGCTTCAGGTTTGGGGGTATTAAGTGACTGAAGGGTTTGCCTCTTTCCTATAAAAGAAGTATTAAGTTGCCCAATGATATTTCCAGACAATGTCAGCAAGATAGTACTAGTAAGGAGTCCGCTTTGGGGTTAGGTATTAAATGACAAAGGCCTACCTATAAATAGGTGTTAAATGGTCAGGGGTTTGCCTAGTCCTTATTAATGAGGTATTAAGTGGCTTGGATACAGTCTCTCACATTTCTAAGGCCGTAATAACGATAGTACCATTGAGGAGCATGCCTTGGAAATAGGTCTTAAATGATGGGGTCTGCCTTAATTAAGGTATTAAATGACTAGAGTTGCCTATTGTTAGGAAACCATCTTGGGAATAAGTCTTAAATGACGTGGTCTACCTTGATTAAGGTCTTAAATGACAGAGTCTGCCTATTTCTTTTTTACAAGTATTATAGAAGCCCGCTTCATATTTAGAAGTATTGAGTGGCAAATGGGTCTGAAAGTATTGGGTGGTTGATAAGGCTTCATCAGTATTTTATACCTTAGGATGGGGAAGGTAAGTAATCGTGTGTGTAATACAAGGTTAGATTAGAATTGCTAACCTTAATGGACATAACTATTAAATGGAAACCAATCGGTATAAATTTATATTATGGATAGTTTATATACTTTTCCAGTTACCAAAACGTTGTTCTGACCCCCTTCTTATTACAACCCATATGATAGATTTATAGGAATAGGTCACTAAAGTTGGATGTGCTTTGTTGTTGGAGAAGTCTTATTTTCTCTCATGCTCGATGCTAACGTGACAGTCTTCTATCAAAGGAATAGCATTAATTTCAAGGTAGTAGTCAAAATCAGTATTTTTATCCTATTATTGTTTCCAATGTGAGTTTAGATTTCTATCAATCTCTGATAATCCTCATACTTATTTGTAGCTACCAAATCCAACGATCCATGCTTTAATGGACTTGGGTTTCGACTTTTGTTGAAATTTAGGCCTATTAAGGTACGGGTTGTTACAGTCTTTCCAATGCATTAAAATTCAAAAATCCCTAAGGATAAATTAAAAGAATTATAAATGTGATAAAAATGGTCTAAGAAATGAATATGCGCAATATAAGTAAAACAGAAGTGAAATAAAAATAAATGAAAAGATATACAAGTCATAATTTAAAATAAAACGGGTATAGATACTCCTATAAAACATTATAGGATTTAAAGGTTGAAAAGGAATAAAAATAGAAGATAAAATAGTGGGGAAAAAGGGGAAGTAAATGAGAAAAGGTATTTAAATCTTTTAAAAAGAAAGCGTTAAATGTCCTTAAACTAAATAAGATGTAATCACATAAAGAAGTAGAGAAATATTGTTAATAGTGAACAATAGAGGCACAATAACTAAACAAGAATGAATGAATTATGTATGTAACATATATGCATATATAAGTAGCCTCAAGTACGTGTTTATGATGAGTGTGAATTATATAAGTATGTAAATAACTTAAATGGATAAAAATAGCATAGCCAGGAATGCGAGGTCAATGGTGTTACACAGCAAAAGTCTGTCCACCGCAAATGGCTACCAGTAGTTGTGTATACATTATACCGATGTGGAACATATCCAATTGTAGGACTCGTGAAGTTATATACACTTGCATATAGATGAAGGAATACTCTTAGTAGAGTTTGCTTCAATATATTAGAGGGTTATTGCCTTGATTGCGTTAGGTGATCTAAATAGGATGGTGAGCGCCTCGATGCTATGTCAGTATGTGTTGGTACCAAATCAGGAGTAAGAGCTGTATATAGGTTGAGTGTGTCATCGATCATGCGTGGTCAACGGGAAAGACATAATTAAACCTAACAGGCTACACCTCCCGCTAAGGTAGGTCATGTTAGGTCATGCACCGCCAGAATTGTTTGCTAGTTTGTTTGTTAGGGGCAAGGCTAGTTAAGCCATAAAAGAGATCTTTCATAAATGAATGGGGTGGTCCAAAAAGCCGAGTCCTCTATAGTCCATAGAGCCGAGTCCATAATAGGAAGCAAATAAGTAGTAAATTGCCAAAGCGCGATAGAGTACGACTAAATTATAGTGACGCCATTATTAGGCACTGCGGGAGTTTATTGATATGCACGACGACGAGGATGTAATACTACATTGGTGATGGATCCTGAAGGGGTGCCAGATTATAGGTACTGACAGGGATGGTATCTTGGTCCAAAGAGGGAGTGATACTAAGATATTTATATTTATATGTATGTAGTTATAGTCTACTATGAATAGATGGGGGCGTATCATACGTGTATATGGAGTTGAGATGACTAAATAAAATGAAAAGACGTAACATGTAATGGAAGAAAATCAGCATAAACTAGTGTTATGTGTAAAATGTATAATTTACCAGTAAGGTTTTCTTATGCATGCTCGGCAATAACAAGGACACTAGACGTTGGAAGTGTCAATCTTGGTTGGTAATTATATGATTTATTATACTTTACTATTTCACTATGAGTTATTTCAATGGTGCTCTAATATGCATTTATTTATTTGCAGGATACCAAACTAATGATCCATACTTTAATAGACTTGGGTTTTCGATTTAGTGAATATGTAGGCCCACTGGGTTGCGGGTTGTTACACAACATCTTCGTATGTTGAGCATAACATTGTTATCTATGTTGTATTATATTTTGACCACTGCATGGGAATGTTTTGGTTAATAAAATGATAAAGACTATTTCTAAAAGTTTGTGTAATGAATTTATTAGCTGCTCTTTTTACTTAAGGCTGTATCTCATCTTTGTAGTAAAAAGATAATTCTAAGGTGAATGCAACACATCGGGTTTCATTTTCTTGTTTTGGAATTAGGGATGTTATAGTTGGCACCAGAACCGTTTAGTGGACACTTAAGTGAAATAGTATTATAAATAGTCATGTACATAATAGAAAATGAACACCTTGGGGAAGGTATACACTAGTACATATGTAATTGTATTTTCTATATAGACACATAGATAGATGTATCTATTCCTCTATTATTGTTTCACTCTTTTGTTTCTATTTCTGATGAAGACCTCCTTAGTAGAAATGGATTTGAGAAGTGGAAGCATTATAGTTGGAGGGGCCGATGCTTGGAGAGAGATCGATAGTACTCGAACCATCGAAGAAAATGGTGGAAAAGTGCCTCTAGGAATAATGAACGAGGCTATCCCACCCATACTAAGCGTGGATATAAATGTTTTGTTTTAGTAGGTCATGGCATATATGGCATGGGAAACAATGCAAGAAGTAGTTGAGCCAAGAGATGTTGTGAGAGAATATTTTTAGAAATTGAACCAAGACTTTAGGAATTTGGGAGGTAGGATGTTCATCGGAGAGAGCTGACAATGGAGGCATTGAACTAGCAGAAGGTGAATGATCGTATCTCCAGGGATTTGAGGCTGAATGATGCATAGAAGAGAAGGCTTGCTTCTAGGCAGTTGCATTAAGATGCTTTAGATTGGTGGGAGACTATAAATGTGGATACTTTGAAAGAGGAAATCACTTGGGAACGTTTCAGAGAGAGGTTCTTGCCTCGGTTCATTTCCAAGTCTCAAAGAAGTGTGTTGTTGAGAGAGTTCATCGATCTCAGGCAAGGAGATCTTTCTGTAGAAGAGTGCATCCAAAAGTTCAATGCCCTGACAAAGTAGGGCTAAGAGTTGATTAATACCCCGTTGAAGCAGAAAGAAAAGTTTATTGAGGGTTTAAAGTCGGGTTTAGATCATAAGATACTGGCGCATCTGGCATCTTCTTTTGAGTTTGTCATGGATATGGCAAGGAGGTATGGTTGAAGGAACTGGGTTGGGTGGTAGTGGGTTAAATGGGTGAATTTCAAAAAATAATCTATTTTTAGATCTTTATTGAACCAATGAAGTTTAAATTGTTTATTAGATCCAATTTAACTAATTTAAATAAATCTTATTTTACTTAATTTCTATGGTTTATTTAATTGATGAATATGATTAAAAGGATTTAATATAATTTATAACCATATCACTATATACTTATTTGTGTATAACGTGTATGTGCAGCATATCATAGGGTGTACATGGTTAAATATATAACATGTATGTTGTATTTACATCTACCATTATATACTTGGCTTTTTCATATGTATTAATTGCCAAAATGAAAATTTTTGTTACATACATACTTATATATATATATATATCGATTTTTAAATTTTTTAATTAAAATCATTTATAAATTATATAACATAAATTTGACGAACTCTTTAAATTCAAATTTAAAATTTTAATCTATTTTAATTAATTAAACAAGATTAAAATTTAAATCTAGATTTTAAATTTAAAATTTCAAAATAAAACATCTAATTTGACTCTGCTACATTTTGAACAATAGTATATATACATTTAATAAACATATAATTCGAAAATAAATATACTTTAGAATATTTATATAAATAATGGTAGGTTGTCTTGTTTAGAAGTTCATACAATGCTCATAGAGAGGATTGTTGAGAGGTAGAAGGAAGAACCACCATGTGCAAAAGGATTAATGGCCTAAAGTGTGGTGTTGAGATCGATGAGCTAAGAGGTTTCAGTATAGATAAAAGAGGTTAGCTTCCGAAGAAGGGAAGGTTGTATGTACTGGATAGTGGAGACCTTCAGAAGTTGGTTTTGGAAGAATGCCATCATTCTAAATTTACAATTCATCCAAGGTGTATAAGTTGCACCAAGACATGGAGTGGAGCTTCTAATAGGAAGGAATAAAATGAGATATTGTAGAGTGTGTGACCAAAAATTTCACATGACGACAAGTTAAGGCAGAACCCTAAAAGATAAGTGGTCTTTTACAGCCTTTAGAGCTTTTAGTACGAAAGTGGGATTCGATTTCGATGGACTTTATGGATGGTTTTCCAAGGCGAAGGGCAGAAAATGAGAGTATATGGGCTACGACCGATAGGTTGGCTAAGAGTGTCCATTTTGCCTCGGTAAGGTCTACAAGAATGGCAATAGATCGACCGAGATATATGTTAAGACTATAATGAGACTTCATGGAATTCCGAATAATATAATTAGTGACTAAGACCTTTTGTTCGCAAGTGAGTTTTGGGTAGCCTATAGAGTGCTTTGGGTTCAGAATTATGTATGAGTACTGCTTACCATCCTTATATAGATGGTCAAACCGAGAGGATCAACTTAGTGCTAGAAGATTTGCTGAGAGCATGTGTATTAGACTTCAATGGATCTTGAGAAGATCGTCTACACTTAGTGGAATTTTCATACAATAATAGTTACCAGTCCAACGTCGGAGTGACACTTTTGAGGCATTTCATGGAAGACCGTATAAGTTTTTAGTAAGTTCATGCAAGTAGAAGATAGGCTTGTTCTAGGATGGATGTTGTAAGAGAAGCTTCGAAGGAAGTCGAATTGGTTCAGTAAAGGATGAAAGATACTCAATCAAGGCAGAAGAGCTATGGCGATAAGAGGTGAAAATGTTGAGTATGATCTAGGAGCTCATGTATTTGTTAAAGTGTCACAAATGCGGGACACTATGAGGTTTGGAAAGGTCAGAAAGTTAGAGTCGATATTTTTTGGCAAGTTTCTGATACTATAAAGGATCTGCAAAGTAGCTTATAGATTCGAATTTCTAGGTGCTTTTGCCGAAGTCCATAATGCGTTTAATGTTTCACGTTTAAGGAAGTGTGTCCGAGACACTACGGATGTCATAGTTTCGAGAGTTATAGGGAACTAGTTGTCGAACCAAATATGACCTATGTAAGGAAACCTGTTTGGATTGTTAATCAAGATGTAAAGGAGCTTCGGAATAAGATGGTAAAGCTTTGCATGTCCAATCGAGTAAAGACCAAGATGATTGTACATGGGAGATGGAGGATAAGGTCAAGAGGGCTTATCTCGAGTTGTTTGTGTAGATTAGCATATGTGTTTGATATGTTTAATTCTATCCATGTTTATATGTGATATAATGGTTAATTTTGATATGTATTAGATAAAATGTGTTTACCTTATATTGAGACACATAGGTAAAGAACTTGTGTGATTCTAAAAGTATAGGCATAAGAAAATTTGAGAATCGTTATCACGGCTTATGAATTTTGAGGACAAAAATCCTATAAAGGGGAAGCCTATAACATATCATAAATTAATAAATAAATAAATAATGGATTAAATGTGAATAAGGGTTTAAATTATTTAATTATGAAATTAAAATAATATAATAGGATAATTACTTGGGTGTACATTTACTTATCAAAGTTAATGTTTAATATAACTTAACTTGAATGGATTAAATAAGAAAGGAGAAATGTTGGACTGATAACCTATGAAAAGGTGAATAATACCTTTTGAAACCTCATCAGTCATATTCACTTTATTACTCACTCAAAACTAAAAATAAAAAGCTTGAAATCTTTAATGGTGATTGCGTCCTTAAGAATAAGAAGGAAAAGAAAGATTTAAAGCTAAGGAAACTAGAGACTTCGTTAACTAAAAAACCTAAGTGGGTAACATATTGGCTAATCGTTTTACTTTCAAAATCCCACATGGCCATATTAAGATGAATATTTATTATGCTTTTCATAATATAAATGCTCTAAAAATTTAATATGACATTGAGAACATTTTATAAAGAAAGGTTTTGATTTATAGAATTTTTCCTTAAGTAAATAAAGTTATATGAATAATTTAAGTGTCATATAACATGGAAAATGAGTAAAAAAGAGAGGATTGATAAATTATACAAAAATGAATCATGATTAATGTCTGGAAATTTAGGAATAAACTAAGTAATTTCTTAAAGAAATTGAGCTTGGCCGAAAAGTTATAATATGGAGTCGGAAGGCACATAATAGTGGACGGAAGGTAATTTAATTAAAAAAGTGACTAATAATTGGCCAACAGACTAGATCCACAAAATGTATTGAACCTGTTAGTAATGTATGCTATAACAGACAGAAAGGGCTAAGTTAGACGAAAGAAGTCAACATGTGTAAAATGACCATCAAACGTGTAGAAGGCAGTTCCTAACGTGTGTTGAACCGAGGTGATAAATTGAAACCAAAGTAATAACAATTAAGTAAGGAAGCTAAGAGACGTTCACTTTAGTCCATTAATCGAAGAGGTACTCGAAGGCTAAAGGCGGATCGAGGGTACAAGGGCGGTTGGAGGAACTTTAGGAAGAGGAAGGGGTTATGGAAAATCAAAGAGTTAATTTCATAAGTCACCAAAATAAAACAAAGGAAGGCTTTCCCCATATGAGATCAAGAATAGCGCTGCTCTTTGTAAGTTGATGAAACCAAAATTTGTAACTTCTAGAAGTAAGTGGTGTATGCAGGGCCTATAGACATAAGATGGTCAAAACCTTTAATTAGAGCATTGATGTTAATATGATGACACTGCCATAGAAATAGCTAAGTAAAAAAGCCTAATATTGTATGGTTAGGCAGTGAATTCGGTTGAAGACATTGGGCTTGGAGTGGCAGTCAAGTGACCAAAAGCATAGGTGTAAGGCCCAAGTGGAACCCAAAATAAAGTAGCCAAGAGGTCGAGTGTGGAGGCTCGAAGTGAAAACCGTCCGGACATGAAAGAAATTGGCGTAAGGCCGAGATTGACAACCAAGGAAGCGGTTGAACATGTGAGGCTAGGTGCGGAAATTGAGGATCTAAGAATGAAGTAGATGTAAGGCTTGAAATGGGAAATGAAATAGATAGCACATATGTAAGAAATATAATGGAAACCGAATACAGATGCAAAGAAGGCATGAGGTCAGATGTGGCAACCAAACATAAAAGGGTAGGTGTAAGGCCTAATGTGGCAACAAAACCCGATAATGAGTTTAGTAAAATTAAAGATGTAGAGAACGCACAAATCCATAGTGACAGAAGAATGGTTAAGTTGAAACCACTCACCTCTGATAGAAGACATAAGGCTTAACTGGAAGCCTAGATGGGAGTGTTTCAGGTATCAAAAAGTAAGGAGTGATTGCTTAATGGTAAACCATAACTTGGTTTTGGGTTCAACCTAATGGTTTGATAAGATCCATTAGAGGGAAATATTGGCCCATACTTATGTTTTAAGTGATAAACGAATGGTTGACATAGTGATGGGAAAACTCATTTCGTACTTTAACGGCATGGTCTTTATACTATGTTCTATGTTTAGGATAATATGTTACTCATACCAGATTTTATGTTTGATCCATGTTTTTTTGTTTTATTTCATAAACTCATAGGTGCTCATTTGATTAAATTAGGCTTATGGATTTTAGGCAGTTGCTTTCGGATGGCGAACAGGAGTTCTAAAGATGAAGCAAGTGGCTTAGATGATATAAATGATCTTGTATTCCACTGTATTTAATGCCTATGTTAACATCTTCAAATGTTAAGCATATCATTATTATCTCTATTGTATTATATTTTTACCTTTGCGTGGGCATGTTTGGGTTAATAAAACTATAAAGACCATTGCTAAAAATATGTTTAATGAATCTATTAGCCTTTCTATTTAATTAAGGCTGTATAATATCATTGATCTCTTCTCTATCGTCAAAAAATAATTTCAAGGTGACTGTAGCACTTGAGGTTCCATCCTTGGGTTTCGGAATGAGGGACATTACATAAACCTTGATTTTGGTCGACTATTTCTCATCCTATAATGCCTTATTGGAATTTCCAACCCTTTTTGATTTAGGAGAAGTACTGGCTTAATGGCACTTGAAGATAAAGTTTCCGACTGCAAATGGTGTAGGAATCATTGATGGTGATCAAGATGCTATAAGAAAATATTATGTAACGAAACTTTGAGAAAACAAACACATTGAAAATAGGAAGAATGCAAAGATGACCCTCTCCACTAGAAACACGCATAACAATCTACTATGGTCTACGAATGATCCTTAAAATGAAGTAGACTCAAGAGTGGAGAAGAGGAGGAAAAACTGGGCCTATGAAGGCTATAGATTTTATGATAATTGATGAGAATGATTCGACTAATGTAATAAAGATTGGGTCCCATCATGATTGAGATATGAAGGCATACTAGTGGGATTCTTGAGAAATAAAAGATTTTTTTTCTTGGTCTCATGTACATATGTGCGGGACCTCCCATGATATTGAATGGCATGCATTGAACATTGGTATACGGATTCTCCCTGTTGAGCAGAAGAAGAAGAGTATGGGCCTAAATTGGTCAGGGACCCTAAATATGGAAGTAAAAAACTTTGCTAGCCAATGACTTTATAAGGAAGTCCCTAGTATACAGAATGGATAGCTAAGACCCAGTCTTGGTCAAAAAGCCAAATTGGAAATGGAGAGCTTACATCGACTTTTCAAATTTGAATGATGCTTGCCAAAAGGATTGTTTCTCGCTTCTTAGAATTGACCAGCTGGTGGATGGAACGATGCGACATAAGTTACTCTCCTTCATGGATGCTTATTCTCGCTATAACCAAATAGCAATATATATGCCTCACCAAGATCACATAGCTTCTGATTTGGCATTGTACCGTTTTAAGGTGATGCCATATAGCCTGAAGAATGCTAGAGCCATGTATCGACAATTAGTCAACAAGATGTTTGCAAACCAGATCAAACAAACTACATGAGTATACGTGGACGATATGCTTGTCAAATCTAGAAAAATAAAGTATCACATTGACCATGATATCTTCTGAGTAATTTGGAAGTATTTGAAGATATTAAACCCTTGAATGCTCATTTAGAGTTTATTCTGGAAAATTCCTTGGTTCATTGTGCATGCTAGGGAAATAAAGGAAAACTCGATGCAAATTCAGGCTCTAAAAGGACATAAAGATTCCATAAAGCCCTAAGTGGAATGCAAATCCTAGATGGGAAAATGACTATAATGATTCGTTTATTTCAAAGACAATGGACAAGTGTGTTCCGTTCTTTGATGCTCTTTAGAAAGAAAAAGGCAAGTTTAAGTGGACCGATGAATGTCCAGCCGCTTTTTTACAACTTTGGAATAGTTATAGAAACCTTTGTTCTGTCCTCATCCAGAAGGATAAGACCTTTACCTGGTAGTGTCCACTCATACCTTGAGTGCAACATTGGTACGAGAGGATGCTAAGCTGCAGTGACTTGTATATCATTTCAGCAAGCATTTCATAAGGTACAAGTTAAGATGTCCAAAATTGAAAAAAAAATCATAATCTTTATTGATCACATCCAAAAAAATAAGACACTACTTTCGGCCCCACCTTAATAGGGTACTGGCCGATCAACCCCTTAAGCGGGTGACGTGCACGTAAATGTGCATATTTTTACCACCATATTTAATCTATTTAAATTAAATAAATGATCATATTGGGTGTTTTACTTGTTTAAATCAAAATTCAAATTATTTTCAAATTGTCACATATTCATCTTCATATAGGAGCAAAATGGTCATTTTTGTGCATAAATTAATTTGAGAAAATTTAATTGGAAATTTCTATATTATTTTGTAGGAATTTAAACTCAATTACAAGTGGTTTCATGAAGGAATATGCATGCACAAAGAAGATACAAAGGAATGGAGATGGAAATAATTCAAAGTGATGATCATGGAGGACCCCACTTACCCACCTACCTTAATGTACACTTAGGAGCTAACACACATGCTAAAAGGCCATTAAATCTTCATGCACACTTAATGGATGATTATATGATGCTAATGATTACTTGGCCACCACACTTCCTAAGGGGGTATTTTGGGCATTTCCCAAAAATTGGATTAGGGTTTCAAGCTTGTATAAATACCCCTTATGCTTCATGTAACCTCTCTCTTCTTTAGTCTCTTCTTTAGGCACTCTTCTCTTAGTTAGTTTAGATCAAAAATAATATGAGAGCTCTCTTTCTTTTCATGGCTACTTAGCCATTTCTTCTTTTATGTAATTCTTTTTTTATGCAAATTTCAATACATGTTCTTCTTCTTTTTTGTTTATTTCCTTTCATGCTAGTAGTGTAGTTTCATTTATTCATACAAGTAGATTAGTGTTTATTTCTTAGCTTTTCCTTTTGCTCTCTTTTTCCTCTTGTTTTCATTTAATGTTGCAAGCTACATTTGTTGATTTGATAAAAAATATGAGAGACTAAACCCCTTCAATTTAGGGGTAATGAAGCTCTTTAATTATGTAGCTTCAACATAGTTTGATAATTAATGCTCTCCTTTTGTGCTTCATGAAAAAATGGTGTTTATGTAATTTTGTGTTTAGTATTGAGTTTGATAGCCTATGTTGTTCAAAATAAATAGGCTATGCTTAGTCATATGAATCACAAATTGCCTCTTCATCTGCATATGATTATGGCTATGAAGTGAAATTAAATCAAAATTTGATGGTCTATATTTCTAATCAATAGTTAATAGGTCATGCTTAAAATAGATTTCATTTTCAACTTCTTGTTTTTTTTCATGAGAATTAAAAGTGATTTAAAGGTTGTGTTATAGTTTGATGGCTTATGTTGAGCTAATTAATAGCACAAATAGGCCATACTTATGATAAACACATCATTTAAATTCACTTATAACCAAAAATTAGATATCATAATTTCATAATTTGTTGAACTATATGATCTAGAGAGTGAAATTATCTCTAAATTGTCATTTAACTCTCATATTATTATCTATTTTTCTTTTGCTAGTTTTTGTTAGCTTTCTTACATTTCTAGTTTAATTCACTCTCGACTTCGGTATAATTTGATTGAATAGAGATTTAAATCAATAATTCCCTACGGATCGACCTGTACTCACTACGTATTACGGTAGTACACCATGCGCTTGCGGTATAAATTTTATTATAAATTTTTCGACGGTTTTCTAATTCGATAGAAATTCCGTCGTTAAACAAGTTTTTTACGCCGTTGCCGGGGAAGTTTGTTTTGATTTTATTTTCTATTCTTCGAATTATTTTTGTTTGATTTTTATTGTGTGTTTGTTTTGTGTGTTTGTTTGCATTTAAAAATATATAAAAATATATATTTCGTGTGTGTTTGTGTGTGCTTTTTTGATTGCATTTTGTTTGTGTGATTGCTTTTCTAATTTCATTTGCATTTGCATATATTAAAAAAAATTATACACAATCACATTTGAAAAAGAAAAAAAAATTATTCACTTAGTTTTCTATACATTGCATTCACTGTACATTTCATATACAAAACTTCAACTGTGCATTCACTGTACATTTCATATACAAAACTTCAACTGTGCATTCACTGTTGCATTTACATACACTGTGCACATTTCATTTTATTGCACATCTGCCTGAGCCATCCTCTGCACACTGACCCAATTCAACTAACCCTCTCAGTCACAACCTCCAGACCATCAACCCAGACCAACACCCCACCAAGAAAAACAACCAGCTCCAATAACCACCATCAAATCTTCACAGTTGCCTCTGCTGCCACCACAAACTTCTCCAACTACACAACTATCACTTCACGGTCACCACAGTTACCTCTTCTAACCAACACTACATCAACATCTACATTGCAGTTCATCATCACCTTTGCTTCCTACAATTCTCTGCTTCCTACAATTCATACAGCAGTGTCCATCATCACCTTTGTAGTTCACCATCAACATTCTCCACCGTTCCTTCACACTGTTAAACTCCTTATTACCGCATACATATAGTTTAGTGTACATCCAAGCTTCAGTAAACATCATTACTGCACAAACACTTCCCAACTGCCTTCATTCATATCCTTACCACTTCTGTGTCACATTACTATCACTCTAACATACTCTCCTGTTCAACCACTAACCTTCCCTCCACAGTTCATACAACCTCATCATTTCAACAACATTAGTATTTCATACCATTTCTGCATAACTGCCATCAACACCCTTCATTTATCTTACCTAACCTCCTCCACCGGAAACAGTGCCACTGCACTGTGAAAACACACTGCATATATACATCCCCAGTCACTCAGCTGCGACTTCATCTCCTTCTACCATCATTTCAACCACAATACAACCTTCAGACAACCACAACTCCAAACCCCTCTTTAACTGCTACATTCTCCAATCACTGCTCCACAAAACATTCCCTTGTCCTGCTGTTGCACAACCATCACACTGCCTAATCACAAACTGTCACTGTGAACTCTTACATCCACCAACTTCTAAATATCATCCCCAGTGCCTAATCACAAACTTCTTCCCACCGCATCTCATTTCAATACCGACCATTTCCCCTCCAAACAATTTCTTACAAACACCAAACAACCAATAGCCTTCATCCACCATCTCTGACAATCTCCACAAAACCACCATCTTCAATCTCATAACACCTCAACCACCCACTAGCAACTGCCGCCATCTTCTCAACCACGTTGTTGCCACTACAAACTATTGCCAGCAAACCCCTACACACTGTTGCAATTGCATACTTCCTTTACCCAGCCTTCCTCTTGCAATCCCAATCTGTTACTTCTCTGCTGCCAATACAACTTCCACAACCATTACAACATCACAGCAACAAGAAGTTTCCACCTACTGCTTCAACATCACGGTGACTTACTG
Organism: Allium fistulosum; assembly: GCA_030737815.1. Classification (NCBI taxonomy): domain Eukaryota; kingdom Viridiplantae; phylum Streptophyta; class Magnoliopsida; order Asparagales; family Amaryllidaceae; genus Allium; species Allium fistulosum. The sequence goes on along the minus strand of CM060907.1, from coordinate 1,037,262,872 downwards.
AACATCATTACATCACAACAGTAATTTCAACAAACCTCCCTTCACTACAAACAGCTACTTCGACCACCTCAAGCCCGTATAGCCATAAAACAACAGTGAATTACTGAACATCATTCCCATATCAAACTGCTCATCTACATCATCCAATAAAACAACCCACTGTGCATCACAAGTACCAAAACCCACTTCACAGACTTCTGCAATCCTCCATCACCTGAACAAGTGCGGCAACCTCACCACCTATCTAACTACCACAACCTTAATCACCTTCGCCAATTTCATAGACAACGGCCCCAAGTTCACTAGCCCAATTTCATAGACAACTGCTGACCACCTTCGAACATTTGTTACACATTACACTACTGTTTGCACGCATCACTGCAACCATCCCCAATTTCATAGACGACAGCTTGCTGCATAACAATCACAACGGCGAGCTGCATTCAACTACCTTCGCCAATCACCTGTAAATAATCGCTAACCCAATCACCTCGAACTTCAAACGCTGCAGCTGCCACCCCGAACCTCGACCAATCAAACTCCACCATCCATCACATTCAATCCGCGACGCTTGAACCTCCTTCAAATCGCCCTGCTCGACCAACCTCAAATCACCTGAAATCGCCCCCGATTCTGATTTCAAGTTTCGATTTTTGATTTTTGGATTTGAAGAAGAAAAAGTGCGTTTAAACGAGACATTTGGTTTGTTATTTTTCTGCAGCACCTTTCTCTGTGTTAAAAGGAAAAAAGAAAAACGTGGTTCAGTGTTTGGGCCGGGTTTTAACAAGTGCAAGTTTGTGTTTTAACATGTGTGGGCTATTTTGAGTTGTATATATATATATATATATATATATATATATATATATATATATATATATATATATATAATTTCCTTTGTTTTGTTTTGTTCTCTCTTAAAAAAATGAAAAAAAAATTACGTTTTCATTTTGTTTTGTGAATGTTGATTTTTTGTTTTTTTGGTTAAATTGTGTTTTGTTGCATTCGATATTTTATTTTATATTAAAAAAAATAAAAAAAGGGGTTGGGTTCCCTTTTTAGATGTGTTGTGTTTTCAATTGTTTTGTTTTTGGGTTAATTTGTTTTGTTTTTCATTTATTTTAGTTTCTTCTTTGATATATATATATATATATATATATATATATAAACTGTATATATATCTTGTTTTTATTTTCAGGTTGCCAAAGCAGAGAATCGCAAGGAGAAGAATAGCTTACTGAAAACTACCGCTCTGCTTGCCAAATAAATTGCTTGTTTAAAAAAAATTGCACCCTTATTCCTTTTTTTAATTTGCATTGTTGGTTGTTTGCATTTTAAAAAAAAAAATCAAAAACAATAGCAAAAACAAATTTCATTGTAGTTGCATTGTTAATACACGTTTAATTCCAGCATTGCATTTCATTCTAGAATTTTGATTAATTATAACGGTTAGACATCGATAACACTTAATTGTATATTGACAAATTGTCTTCTTTGAACAATTTAATTTCTTGGTGTCTAGGCTACGGTAGAGCAATAATCAGTTATAAATATTACGGTGATTCGTAAATATTATAGTGGTTGTTTCTGAAGGTACTTAAACCTTCGGCTGCATTGCTACGGTGATTCGTGGTGCACCGATAAATCATGTCTGTTACCTGGCTAAGAACTATCTTATTGATTTAAGACAAAGTGTGATTATACAATTTTGAGTTAACTTAGGATAAATAATTTGTAATTAGACCCTTGCATTCATTTAGTTGCATTAGTTCATGCATATTTAAAAAAAAACTTCAAAAATCCAAAACTAAACAAAATTGTAAATATTCCTTTCCTTTGAAATTTCAAAAATTCAAAAATCCAAAAAAAAAATTAGAAAAACAAAAATCCAATATATATATATAATCTTTTTAAAAAAAATCATTTTGAAAAATAATTTCTATTTGTAAATATTTTTCCTTTACAAAAAAAACCAAAAACATTCTTGAAAATGCCCGAATTTCCATATTCACACGAATTTTACGATAGTTGTGAAAATCAATATAATCCATATAATTCCACTTCAAATTATTATGGATATTTCAACAACAACTATTGTTTAAACGATTCGAGTTTTGAACCATAAAATTTTCAAAATGACGAACAACCCTCGAATCTCGAAATAGCATTTCATCTCTACTTGAAACCTCTACACAACAAAATCAAATGATAAATGATTTGTGTAATTCTTATTTGTGTGATAACTCAAGTCAAAATTTTCAAAATCATCAAAATTTGAATTCACTTCAAAATTCAAATGACTTCGAGTATAGGCCATGCCAATTCAATTTTGAACTCAAAAATGAATTTCAAAATCAAAATGAAAATGTGATCCGCTTTTCAAATAATTTTGGCAATGGTAATAATCTCGATTACGATACGAGTGAAATTTTTTGTTCTTAACAAATCCAAATTGAAAATTCTCAAGTTAATAACTATAAATTGGATTTTGTTGAGCAAATGGACGAAATGTATAATGATCACACGGATTTGTTGATTGAAACATATATGAAACAATGTGTTAAACAAAATCAAATCCCAACATGTGACGAGTCAAACGATAATCCATCTTTTACCCAAATCGACAATTTTCAAATAACAACTTCGAAAATGAAAATGACAATCTTAACGAAGTTGTTGAAAATTTGGTAATTGAGTTGAATTTCAATTCTTTTGAGGGTGAGAAACTCGATTTAAATTTCGATCTTCCTTTTTTCGATTTTGAAAATTTGAATACGACAACTTTGGATTTTGAAAATGATATACGAAATGAAGTTGTTGATAATCCAACAAAGGAAGATGAATTTAACGAACACAATTTCTTTGGACATTTCAAAAATGAGTTGTTAAATTCTGATGGGGAAGATTTAAATTACCATTTTGATTTTGAAATCAACAATTTTGAAGAAGTTTTCAATGATACATTTGAATTTCAATTTGGTGAAAATAAACTTGAACTTCAATAAATCGTTTTATCAACCTCGAAAATCATCGAAAAAGAAACAACTCATAAGATTTTTAATAAAATGACATTCGTTTTTCCAAATCAACATTCAACTTTGAAATCTTATATGATTTGGTTTTCTGTGCTTAAGCTGTGTCTTGTATACTTGACGAGATAAATGAATCGGTCTTTGGAAGACCGTTTCATTTATTCTTTAACAGCATATTTTCCAATGTCTTGTAAATAATAATCTTTTCATGTAAATATAGGTCATCCTTTTCTTTTTGTTTTATTTTTCTCCTTTCACTTGGGTTGACTGTGGGGACACGGTCAAAATCAAGTATGGGAGGAGTCTCGTCTTCCTTTTTAATTTTTTATGGTAATTTTCAATTTTTTTATGGTTTATTTTTACATTTTCTTTCCAAAACTTAGAGAGAGAGAAAAATCTCAAAACTTTTTTTTTATTTTTAAAAAACACAATAGGATAAATATATGGTTTTGGTTAATTAAATTGAAATTTTTGAAAAAATTATTTATCTCAACAAAAATAAAAATGAAGTTTGATTACAAATAATGATAGTTTAACTAGTATATAGGAAGGTTCATACGTGTTAATTATGAATTATCCTAATTGAAAATCTTTGTTTTAAAAAGTGGTGAATTCAAATAAAAGGATACAACATTTTTTTTTGTCTTCTAAGTTAAATGGTGAGAAGATGATAGTGCGAAACTCTCTCTTCTAAAAAACAAAAAAAATAAAATAATAAAACATAAAAAAACAAAAAAATATTTCTTGTATATATGTATATATTTGTTAATAACACCTAGAGTCATGTGTTCACACTCGTGTGTTCACTCGCCATGCTCTGTACCCTTCTCGCGTAAGCCCGAAAGACGGTGCACGATCGGTATATCTGGCCTCAGTTTATCTGAGTTAGGTGTGTATATAAAAATTCTTTTACTAATAACGCATATAGTTAATAAGTGTTCACACTTGTGTGTTCACTCGCCACGCTCTGTATTCCCCTCACATCAGTCCACAAGGCAGTGCATGGGTAATATTTGGCCTCAGTTTATCTGAGTTAGGCATATGTAAACATTGTTGATATCAATAAAATTTTCAAAAGAAAAAATGGAGAGAGTAAGCAAATGAAATTCAAGCACTATTTTAACTTATTTGATTTGACTTGTTATTGAAAAGAAATGAAAATACCACTTTGATAAACTCTGATAATCGACTAAGGATCTATTTCATAGTTACACTGTGTTATCAACCGAAACAACGAGTTAAACTATAGTATATTTGCTTTGATAACTTCGTTTTTATTGGAAATTTTGATGAGTAAATGACTTAAATTTCTTAATAATGACCAAAATCTATATTTAACTTATTTGTGTCGATTTAAAAGTGAATCCTTCATTGTAAATATTTTCAAAAACTCGTATTCATCTCTTTGTAAATAAATCTTGCATTTTGTAAATATTTTCACTTTGCATTCAGATTTTGTGGGTAGTATCCGCTGAAAACCCTCACGAGACAACACTCGTCCTACTGGGGACACCCAGAGGTTTAACGGCTTGTTGCATACACTTAATGCAATCGTGCTCCCTACGAAAACAGATTTATCTTAGTTTTTCTTTATTCGAGGACGAATAAAAAGATAAGTGTGGGGGTATTTGATGTGCACGTAAATGTGCATATTTTTACCACCATATTAAATCTATTTAAATTAAATAAATGATCATATTGGGTGTTTTAACTTGTTTAAACCAAAATTCAAATTACTTTCAAATTGCCATATATTCATTTCATATAGGGGCAAAATGGTCATTTTTGTGCATGTGTAAATTTGAGAATTTTTACTTGAATATTTTTTATGATTTTTATTGGAATTTGAATGCATATGGAAGATGGTTTCATGAAGATATGTGCATGCACAGGGGAATACAAAGGAATGAAGATGAAATAATTCAAGCCCATAATAATGGAGGACCCCACCCATTTACCTAAATCTACAATTAGAAGCTAATGGACAACTAAGTGGAGGTTAAAGCTTCATGCACTTTTAATTATGGATTAATTAGTGGCTAATGGTTACTTGGTGGCCACACTTCCTAAAGGGCATTTTGGGAAGCACCCTAAAAATTGAATTAGGGTTTTATGCATGTATAAATAGCCCTCTTATGTACATGTAAATATCATATACTCTCTTAAATTAGTTAGGAAATTAAAATGCAAGTTGTAAGCTCTATGTTTCATGAAATAAAAATGGCTTCCTAGCCTCTTTCTCTTCTCTTTTCTACATGCTTCTCTTTACTTTTATGCTTATGCTTATTTCTATGCTCTTCACTTTTTTTGTTAATAGATTAGATTTACATTCATGCTAGTAGTGTAGCTTTATTTTTTATGCAAGTAGTTTAGTAGTTAATCTCATTTTCTTCCTTTCCTTATTTTCTATTTCTTTTGCTTTTTAATGTTGAAATTTACAAGTATTGATTTGAGAACATAAATGAGTAGCTAAACCCCCTTGATTTAGGGGTAATGAAGCTCTCTAACTTTATGTAAATTCAACATTTCTATGATTTATGGTCTCTTTTATTTGTGCTTCATGAAAGTGAATTTTGATGTAAGTTTATACAAGTGGGTTTGATAGCTTATGTTGCTTTTGCAAATGAGCTATTGATGCAGCGCGCACTAAAGGGAATCATGAAACCCTAAGTCGCGAGCGACATAACGTAGGTCGCGAGGAAGAAGCTTCTCCAGAACTCCTTAAGTCGAGCGAAGCATAGGTCGGTTCAACGAAGGTCGCGAACAGCATCTCCTTAGGTCGTCCAGCCCTAAATCGCGAACAAGCAAATCTCAATCCAGTAGGTTGCGAGCAGTTAGGTCGCTGCCGATTAGGTCGCGTTCCAAGTTTCAAATCCCCAGTAAGTCGCGAACTTCTTTAGGGCGTTGATGATTTTAGGTCGCGCCATTTCTTAAGTCGCGAACAAGCTGAAGCTTTATGTCGCTGTTTCCTTATGTCGTGCCTTCAGTAGGTCGCTGAATGCTATGCCGAAGATTCTTTATGTCGTGAAGTTTTGTTAAGTCGTGTTGTGTTCTTATGTCGCTAATGGTTAAGTCGTGTACTGAAGTGTTGTAATTTTCTTAAGTCGTAGTATGTTGTAATTACTGTTGAAGGTCATGTAACAACCTAAGTGTTTGTATTTTCTTTGTTAAGTCGTATACGACTTATGGGAGTTGTGTGTTGTAAAACCTCTATAAATAGGGGTGTGAGTCATTTGTAAAAAGGTGGATTTTTAAATAAAATTTCCTTTGTTAGCTTTATGCTTTCATCCAATTGATAGTCGAGTGTGATCTCCTATCTCCACCTTCGGTCAATCGAGTGCGCTCGATTCAACGATCGTGAAGCCAATTCGCGGCATCAAGTGCGCTTGATCAACGCTCGAAGAATTGAAGATCTACTTTCACGGTATCGTGATCGATCAACGTGACGTAGATAGCTAAAATTCGGTATCTTCGGATCAACGAATTTGGGCATTTCAGTATTCATCAATCCACCGATTGCTACGTTCATCGTATCATCAATTTTTTGTATTCCGCCGCTGCGTCATTTGGTATCAGAGCCAGGTTAGCCAATCATAGCTAAGCCGAGTCTTTGGAGCCAATTTCTATTGAAGTTGTTCAAGGCCAAGCGTCAGAGACGAGAAAAGTGAAGTGTTCAAGTTCAGATTTGTTCAAGCCAAGTTTTGAAGTTTGTGTTAGAATTTTTTTGAATATTTGTTGAAGATCAATCATGCATCCAAGAAGAGGTAATCGTCATCAGAATATTGCCGATGTGTGTAGAAGAGAAGATGCTAAGGCAATAGAGCAACGAATTAGTGATAACCTCGAAGAGAAGTTCAATAAAGGTTTTGGAAAGTTGGAGAAGTTGATGATGGATTTGAATGAAAGTCAAAGAGGAAGGTCACCAGTCTTGAACCATGGAGGAAACAGAGTTTCACCATCGGTTACGGAAGAAAGGAGGGTGTTGCCACAAACTTATCAAGGTAAAAGGGAATCATCAATTTCAATGAGACGAGATCACCATGGGGAAGAGAGAAGAAGTCAACATGGGTTTGACAATGAACCATGTCGTGATGACAAAAGATCGAGTAGAAGAGAGTTGCATGATCATAGAAACATACGTGGTCATAGAGACGAAGGGTGTAATTTGCCAAAACATGAGAATGATTCTATTTGGCTAAGGAACAATATTTTTCAGTCAACCTGTACTATCTTGGGAAAGGTTTGTAAATTCATTATTGATGCGGGAAGTTGCGATAACCTTATTTCAGAAGAAGCCGTCACAAAGTTGGGGCTGAAGACTGAAAAACACCCTAGACCGTATATCAATGTACCTTTTCCCAATAGAAAATGTAACCAATGTTCGTCTTCCCACCGTCACTTCTTCCCCTTCCTTTATCCATGCCAGTTTATACGGTCTAGGGTGTTTTTCAGTCTTCAGCCCCAACTTTGTGACGGCTTCTTCTGAAATAAGGTTATCGCAACTTCCCGCATCAATAATGAATTTACAAACCTTTCCCAAGATAGTACAGGTTGACTGAAAAATATTGTTCCTTAGCCAAATAGAATCATTATCATGTTTTGGCAAATTACACCCTTCGTCTCTATGACCACGTATGTTTCTATGATCATGCAACTCTCTTCTACTCGATCTTTTGTCATCACGACATGGTTCATTGTCAAACCCATGTTGACTTCTTCTCTCTTCCCCATGGTGATCTCGTCTCATTGAAATTGATGATTCCCTTTTACCTTGATAAGTTTGTGGCAACACCCTCCTTGCTTCCGTAACCGATGGTGAAACTCTGTTTCCTCCATGGTTCAAGACTGGTGACCTTCCTCTTTGACTTTCATTCAAATCCATCATCAACTTCTCCAACTTTCCAAAACCTTTATTGAACTTCTCTTCGAGGTTATCACTAATTCGTTGCTCTATTGCCTTAGCATCTTCTCTTCTACACACATCGGCAATATTTTGATGACGATTACCTCTTCTTGGATGCATGATTGATCTTCAACAAATATTCAAAAAAATTCTAACACAAACTTCAAAACTTGGCTTGAACAAATCTAAACTTGAACACTTCACTTTTCTCGTCTCTGACGCTTGGCCTTGAACAACTTCAATAGAAATTGGCTCCAAAGACTCGGCTTAGCTATGATTGGCTAACCTGGCTCTGATACCAAATGACGCAGCGGCGGAATACAAAAAATTGATGATACGATGAACGTAGAAATCGGTGGATTGATGAATACTGAAATGCCCAAATTCGTTGATCCGAAGATACCGAATTTTAGCTATCTACGTCACGTTGATCGATCACGATACCGTGAAAGTAGATCTTCAATTCTTCGAGCGTTGATCAAGCGCACTTGATGCCGCGAATTGGCTTCACGATCATTGAATCGAGCGCACTCGATTGACCGAAGGTGGAGATAGGAGATCACACTCGACTACCAATTGGATGAAAGCATAAAGCTAACAAAGGAAATTTTATTTTAAAATCCACCTTTTTACAAATGACTCACACCCCTATTTATAGAGGTTTTACAACACACAACTCCCATAAGTCGTATACGACTTAACAAAGAAAATACAAACACTTAGGTTGTTACATGACCTTCAACAGTAATTACAACATACTACGACTTAAGAAAATTACAACACTTCAGTACACGACTTAACCATTAGCGACATAAGAACACAACACGACTTAACAAAACTTCACGACATAAAGAATCTTCGGCATAGCATTCAGCGACCTACTGAAGGCACGACATAAGGAAACAGCGACATAAAGCTTCAGCTTGTTCGCGACCTAAGAAATGGCGCGACCTAAAATCATCAACGCCCTAAAGAAGTTCGCGACTTACTGGGGATTTGAAACTTGGAACGCGACCTAATCGGCAGCGACCTAACTGCTCGCAACCTACTGGATCGAGATTTGCTTGTTCGCGATTTAGGGCTGGACGACTTAAGGAGATGCTGTTCGCGACCTTCGTTGGACCGACCTATGGCTTCGCTCGACTTAAGGAGTTCTGGAGAAGCTTCTTCCTCGCGACCTACGTTATGTCGCTCGCGACTTAGGGTTTCATGATTCCCTTTAGTGCGCGCTGCATCATCTATTCTTATTCAACATAAACACAATTTACATCATCATTTGCTAATTGATTTTTGATTTTGAAATGAAAGTAAAAACAAAATTTGATGATCTATATTACTAATTACAATAGTAAACAGATCATACTTAAAATAGCTTTTGCTTTGGCTTCATTTTCATGAGAATTGATAAGTGGTTTATTTGTTGCATTATAGTTTAATGGTTTAAGTTATATTAACTAATAACATAAATAAACCATACTTATGATAAATGCAACACTTATGTCACTTAATATCAAAAATAGAGATCATAGATTATATGTTTGTTAATTTACACAAATATGAGAGGATTTGCCTCTAAATTATTTTCTAATCTCATAGTTTTTAATCACATTTTCATTCTAGTTTTAGCTTCATTTTGTTGTTAGTTAACAATTTTCTCTCCATTTTTCTAATTTGATTGATTAGAAAATTTTAAAATCTTAACAATTCCCTACAGATCGACCCGTACTCGCCACGTACTAGCTTTTGTACGCCGTGCGCTTGCGATTATTTTAATTTGAAATTTATTGATGATTTTCTAATCCGATAGAAAATTCGTCGTTAAACAGCGGGTCCTTCATCGCCCTAACACTTCGGGAATGTTACTGAATTGGAGTATTGAGTTGAATAAATATGAAATTACGTGCCACCCCCAAACATTGATTAAGGGATGAGCCTTAGCAGACTTTATTACGAAGTTCACAACTAGGGACAATGAATTAGAAACTAACAAGAGTGAAGCCCTCAAATAATGAATGTTCGTAGATGGAGCATCTAATGAGAATGATTTAGGTGCTGGTGTAATTTTATTCATTCTTGAAGGTTGAAAACTATGCTACACATTGTGCTTGGGATTTGGAGCTACAAATAAAGAAGATGAGTATATGGAACTAATTGTGGGATAAGAGATCATGAAAGAGCTAAGGATTCGATCCTTATGCATACACGATGATTCTCAACCGATGGTAAACCAGGTGCTCGGGGAATTCCAGGTTAAAGGAGAACGGCTAACGTCTTACATAGGAAAGGTGAAGGTGCTACTTAAATCAAGATGCGAATGACCTAGCAAAGTTGGCTAGTTCAGAATGGGAAATAAGTCGGATAGATTCTCGTAACGAAAGTACCCACACCAAGCTTTGAGGAAGTGGACATCATGACAGTGATCAATGGCAAGGAGACCTGGATGACTCCCATCATTAAGTGTTTAACCATCAGGGTCTTACCCTCAAACCATAATGAGGCCAGGAAAATTCCACGAAAGGCCCATAGGTTTATTATACAAGATGACATCTCGTATATGAGAGGATTTTCATACCCATTGCTAACGTAAGTGGCTAGTGGGGAGATTAAGGAAATATTAGATAATATGCATCAAGTTGGCTGCAGAGACCATACTGAAGGGCAAACCGTCACTCTGAAAATCTTGCAGTATAGATAATTATGGTCCAATCTTAACATGATGTGATGTGGTACAGAAAAAACTGTGTAGAAGTTGCAGTAATCTCCAAGCTACCACCTGTTAAATCATATGGTCAGCCTTTGGTCATTTTCCATACAGGGGATCGATTTGAATGTAGAGTTACACATGGCGAGAGGTGGAGCCAAATACACAATTGTGATAGTTGATTACTTTACCTAATGGGTAAAAGTAGAACCACTCACTAAAGCATCATTTGCAAAAGAATTAAACAACATAATACAATATATCATTGCAAGTATGGAATCCCACAACTAATCATACCATATAATTGTAAGTCTGGGGAAGGTATATTATCTAACTTGTGTATAATATGTAAGTGTATAAGCTAATGCTATAGTAGACAATAAATAGTTAAGTATAAAAACCAAGCAAACCATAATTTTTATACTGGTTCGGACCTCCCATCCTACGTCCAGTCTAGAAGCTCCCCTTCGGTATTTACTAACCGAAAACCCCTCACTTCACCCGAAGGAACAAGCCTAATACAAAAGTATTTTGTTGACAATTGTGTATTCTGAATAACATGGATATTGACTATACAATACAATTCTTCCTATAATCTCCTTTGAGTTATATTGTTTATGTGCACTTTGATTTTTAGGAACCAATATAACCAAAATATAAATTTTGGTTAGTTGAATGATTGAGAAAATTGAATCAGTGAAAAAACAGAAGTAATAATATAGAATAAGAGTATAAAAATCAAGGTAAGTGTTAGCCTCAATCATTTAGTTGTATTTATAAGATTCAAGAGTTGTTTCTCGAAGAGAAGCAACCATTACCTTTTAAAGAGTTGCAATGTTTGAGTAAATTCAATGTATTGAAAAATTCAGAAGGAAGCAACCTTTCATAAAAATAGTTGTTATGTTTCAAAAATAACATCACAAACGTTTGTGGAAAATCATGGATGTCTGTCATTACAGGGATTAATTTTCCCGTGTAATGTCATAGGCGTCTGTGGTTTTTCACAGGCATTTGTGAATTTAGTTTTCTTAAGATAAGTTCTGTTTTAATTTGAAAACATGAATTTGTGTTTTGTGACTCACTCAAGGAGATTTTACATATTTTATCTAAGACTAAATACGACCTTACTAATAATAGTCTCTCCTTGCTTGTCTTCTAGCCATGATCTTGTTGCGTGTACCTGCATATTAAAGATGTTTATATTGTATATGCGTGTTTGTATAGTTGTTGTCTTCGAAACTAAGAAAGGAGGTTCTAACATTCTCCCTCATTTTGATGATAACAACTATACAATCACTAACAATGTACAATTATATTTTTACTCCCCTTAAGAATGTGATCTCCCCCTGTATATATGCATATCTTTTTCTCCCCCTTTGACATTATCAAAAACAACATTACAGATATACGAAACAAAACACAGAAATCACATCACTATTACACAAACAACCTCAAAAAATATTACCACAAACACGATAACATTGACAAAACATAGTCGAGCTCACAGACATGTTTCGTACAGAACAAACACAATATACGAACTAGTGTTTTGAAAAAAAGGAACACAAAAAACAAGATGAAGCAAATAAGAGTTTTGAAATAGAAGAAAAAAATAGCTTACTGAGAAGAATAATAGAAGTCACCATAGTTCTCATAATACTCCCAATATAATGATGGATCTGTTTGAAAATCTTCGGGCCAATGATTTTGATCGGTGTACTCCATATTCTCTTATATAGTCAATCCTTGCATCGCCATATAATCCTGCTAAGATGTAGGTTGCTCGCCATCCAGATTTGGCTGTGAAATCCCATCACTCTCTTCTTCTTCATCCTCCAAAACCATAATTTTTTTCCTATATTTGTGTGCGATGGTTGAGGAGGGGAATGTTGAGAATGATAGAGTGGTGTTTGTTAACGAGGAGGAGGTGTTGGAGATGGCGATGAAGATGAAGATGTAAACCTACCTCGACCTTTTCTCATAATTTTTCCTAATCCAGAAAAGACTTTTTCTAAAGTTTTTTCAACTATAGTCATACGAGTTGAAAAAGATCATTCTAGTCCAATCATTCTCTTCTCCAGTTTCTTTTGATTTTTGGTAATCATTCCCTGATTTTGTAAAACTATATCGCGACTAGATTCATTATGACTAAGGGAAGTTTGGGCTTCTAAGATGTCGGGATCTGAATGGTATTCCTGAGGAGAATGAGGTGCAGAAGGCTGAGAAGAAAATCGGGCCTTTTTTCTTGTCGACGTTGGTTTCGGAGTTTCTATTATTCAAACGGAAAAATGGGATGAGGAACTATTAGGAGTTGCATTAAGGACACAAATCTCTTCACACTATCTTTGACTGGTATTTCTTTGTATTGTGACATATACGAAGGCACGTTTAAATCTGTTAATATTCTCATTATGTACGAAGCATAGAGAATAGTCCTTTTGTGTTGACTCCAACAACTCTTTATTTGATCATGTATGAATTTTGCCCAATTGACAGAAAGTTGAGCATATATAGCATATAATGCTCTATGCTCATTTTCATGAAATTGCTCATGACTACCTAATCTAGGAATAATGGTATTAATTATTATTCTAATTAGAAGACGAGCTCTTGGTCGAAGATAGATTGACCTACATTGGGGCATTTCATCTTCCCAAAGTTGATGACTTACTTTGTTCCCAGGTAGCACACTATAGTTGGGAATTTCTTTTAAGTCTATACCATCGTACGGACATTTTAGGATTCATCCTAAGGTAGATATATCAATTTTTATAGTTTTTCCATATACACTCGTCCATAACCATCCATCATCATTTTCAGGTTTTCAAATCTTTTCACTACAAAGATTTGAGTAGAAGAGATAAATTGCTAAATGATCTATTATTACCTTATTAGATTCAACGTCAATAAGATTTCTACAGCCTGCATCGGTAGTCAAGCTATAAATATCATATTCTATATTGGCATGTATGTTATCGGGACATGTATGAAATCCTTTGTTGGTTAAAGCTTGGAATCTATTGATGGCAATTTCCTCGTTTCTTAGCCAATTTGTTATTTGAACTTCATTCGCAATTTGAGTAGCTCTGGAAGAAGATTGGGCATGTTTTGATCTTTTTGAAAAGGTTTTTTGGGAGCCATAGAAGAAAATTTAGGGATTTTGAAGTTTTAGAGTTTTAGATTTGGAGTAGAATGAGTGGAGGCTGGTAAAAAATAAAAGGATGGGGGTAAAATCATTTATATAAAGGAAGGTATAACGGTTACTCGAGCAAAGCCACGGACGTCTATGAATTTCCACAGACGTCCGTAGTTTCAGGATTATGGAATCCGAATTTCTTCATAGATGTCTATGATTTTTTACAGACGTCCATGGGTTCAGGAATAAAATACCCGAATATTGTCACAAATGTCTATGGATTTCCACAAACGTCTGTGCTTACAGGACAAATATTTCCTGAACCTTTCCACAGACGTATGTGGTTTTCCACAGACGTCTGAGCTTTGTTTGTATGTGATTGTAATTAATTTTTGAATATTTTTTAGGATACGATCCCATTTTATTTATATAAATGACCATGATACAAGGTTTGAAGTAAATAAAAATAAAAAATAATTTTAAACTTATTTAAATAATTATAGTCGGAGAGGTAGGAGACTGCAGAGATGTTTTATTTGTCTTCGCCCAAGTTTTATTTTTTTTTATTTTTGTAAATCCCAAGAGTTCGGTTTATATTTTATTGGTTACCAACACGAAGTATCATATGTACCCTCTATCTTGGTATTTTCAACAAACGGATGGAGAGGAGACCAAAATGAGTGAATCGAGTATATGGTTCTTGCTCTTGATTAAACGGACTTTCTCCCCATATATTTCGGGGAGTAATGTTGTGCGGTTTAACTGGTGTTTCTATTAGTCGAGGTGATTTTTTGTGGAGACAATCCTTAGTTGGAGAGTGACCACAAATAGCCATCATGCATCTTTCCAAGAAATTTAGATAGTGTCCTTGTCGTTTTTGTTTGTAGTACATTTCTTTTTGCACTCTTATTATCTCTTGTTAGTAGTGGAAGATTTCGTCAACTTTATTTTCCAAAGATGATGATTCAAGATTAATGGCACTTTTCACTTTCTTTCCTTTTGGTGAATATCCAGTGTGATAGACATTTTTAGACACAGATTTATTTGACGGAGGAGTCGCAGTTTTTGGAGAGACATATACACTTTTTGATCACGGTGAGCTGAAGTCTAAAGCGGAGTATGTTGAATCGTGATTTGAAGACATGTTGAATTCACAATATATATGGTGGAACTTAGAGAATATTTAAAAATAAAGTAGGTTGATATTTATAACTAGCAACATTTATTCCTTAATTCCTTAAGTCTACTAAATTTAGGTATACAATATTTGTGATGAAAATCATTATGACCACTAAAAACATTAAACATAACTTTGTTTAAAAAATTAGTGGTTAGAAAGTCTAAAGTTTATTTTTAGCTTAACTAACATACAGAAGTGTTTTATGTTTGTATCCTTAGTATATAAGAGGTTTTGCTATGAATTATATAGTTTTAATTTACTAATTCATTACATGAGCAAATTCCTAAACTTATTTTAGTTTGATAAACGTTGTTTCACATAATGGTTTTGTAAAATATCGGCTATTTGATTTTCGGTATTTACAAATTCAAAAGTGATTATTTCTTTTTCAACATTATCTCTCAGAAAATGGTGACGAATATCGATATGTTTTGTTCGTGAGTGATTAATTAGATTTTTAGATAGGTTTATAGCACTAATATTATCGCAATATATTGGAGATTTGTCTATTATTTTTCCATAGTCTTTAAGTGTTTGCTGCATATATATTACTTGAGCGCAAGCTAAGCCGGTAGAATATATTCGGTTTCACATGTCAAAAGAGAAATGCAATTTTTCTTTTTACTAAATCACGAAACTAAAGATTGACCAATAAAGTGACATGTAACACTTGTACTCTTTCTATCCGATTTGCATCCATCAAAATCCGCATCACTGTAAGATACGAGTTCAAATGAACTTTCTTTTGGATAAAATAGACCATAATCTTTAGTGTTGGTTAAATATAGTAAAATCCGTTTCACCGTCCGATGATGTGATTCCTTAGGTTGTGCTTGAAATCTTGCACATAAATGAACACTCAACATAAAATCTGGTCTACAAGCTATTAAGTATAGTAAAGATCCTATCATGCTTCGATATAGTTTTTGATCGAAATCTTTTCCTTCTTTGTCTAGATGAATAGTAGTACTCATTGGAGTGGGTTTACTTGATGTATTATCCATTCCAAAACCTTTTAATAATTCTTTACAATATTTTTCTTGATTTATAAATATTCCATTATTTAATTTTTTTATTTGTAATCCTAAAAATAAATTTAATCTATTGCAAAATCGTTTCATTAATTTAAAAAATTCATTACATAATTTTTCGTTAGTAGATCCAAATATAATGTCATCAACATAAATCTGAGCAATTAATATATCCTTCTGTTCTCTTTTAATAAATAATGTTGTATCAATTTTATCAATTTGAAAACCAAAATTTATTAAATGTGATTTTAATCGATCATACTAAGCGCGATGTGTTTGTTTTAAACCATATAACGCCTTTTTAAGTTTAAAAACATGATTTGAATATTTTTCATTAACAAATAGTGGTGGTTGTTCAATGTAAACATTTTCTTTTATAAAACCGTTCAAGAAAGCACTTTTAACATCCATTTGAAATAGCTTAAAATTATGATGACATACAAAAACAAGTTATATTCTTATGGCTTCAAGACGTGCCACAGGTGCAAAAATTTCTTCATAATCAATTCATTCTTCTTGATTATATCGCTATACCACTAATCTTACTTTATTACGTACAATATTTCCATTTTCGTCTGCTTTCTTTATAAATACCCATTTTGTTCCTATCACTGATTGATCGTTTAGCCTTGGTACTAGTTCCCAAACATTATTTCGTTCAAATTGATTAAGTTCTTCTTGCATTGCTAAAATCCAGAAATAATCATTTGATGCTTCCTTGTAATTTTTTGGTTCAAAATTAGATATAAATGCAACATTACTCATTTGATTTATTTGACTTTTAGTCAATTTTGTTATCTAAATTTCCAATAATGTTATCAATAGGATGATCGTTTAAAATACGGGATGGTGATTTCAAAACATTGTTATTTTGATTATCATTATTATTTTCAACTATAATATCAATAGCTTATTTTGATTAGTGTCAAAAATTTCTTCACCGTCTTTACTCATTATATTTTTAAAGTCTTCATCAAATAATACATGAAGACTTTCCTCTATAACATTTGTGTGTTTATTAATAATTCTGTATGCTTTACTTCGACCGGAGTAACCAACAAATATTCCTTCATCGGCTTTTGGATCGAATTTACCAAGATTATCTTTTGTATTTAAAATAAAGCATTTTGATCCAAATATTCGAAAATATGGTACTTTCGGTTTCTTTTCGAAAACTATGCCATAACATGTATTTTTAGTCATAGGTCTAAGAGCTATACGATTTAATGCATAACATGCAGTAGCAACTGCTTCGGTTCAAAAATTATTTGGTAAGCCACTGCCATTTAGAAGCGTTCGAGCACATTCTTGCAAGGTACGATTTTTTATTTCAACTACACATTTTTGTTGTTGTGTTCGTGGAAATGAAAAATTATGGCTAATTCCCTTTTTATTACAAAATTTTGTAAATAGTTCATTTTCAAATTCTCCACCATGATCACTTCTTATACTTTTGATTTTTAAATCCATTAGAGTCTTATTCACTTAGCAAATTTTTTTAAACATTACGAATGTATCACTTTTATGTTTTAAAAATAGTGTCCAAGTATATCTTGAAAAATCATCTATAATTACAAAAACATATTTATTGTGATTTATCGAACGTACTTGAGTTGGACCAAATAAGTCCAAATGAAGTAATTCAAGAGGTTGCTTAGTAGAGATTACCTTTTTAGACTTAAACGAGTTTTTCTTCAATTTTTCAAGTTGACATGCATCGCATAGATTTTTAACTTTGAAATTTATTTTGGGTAATCCTCTTACCAAATTATTTTTAGCTAATTTATTTATATTTTTGAAATTTATGTGACAAAATCTTTTATGCCATATCCATTGATCATCATGATTTGCGGCTAAGCATAAATCATTATTATGATTAATATTCATGTTTAGAACATAAATGTTTCGATTTCTTGTTCCTTCAAAAATTAAAGTTTTATTTTGATCAAAGATATTGCATTTTTATTTTTCAAAATCGATTCTAAATCCCTTATCACATAATTGACTTATACTTAGTAAATTATGTTTTAAGTTTTTAACTAATAAGACATTTGAAATAATATAAGAAGTAGATATACCGACATTGATGACGTTTCCAATCCCAATAACATATCCTTTGGAGTTATCTCCAAAAGTCACCGTGCCACCGTCCATGTAAGTGATGTTTGATAGCACATGTGCATTTCTCATCATATGTTTGGAGCATCCGCTATCGAGTATTCATTTCTCCTTATTTTTAATTTTTTTTGGGTACCTATAATAAAAGTCTTAATTGTTACCCACTTCTTCCGTTAGGGTCTTATGTGTTGGTAGGAGAAGGTGGCCATACCCATGAGGGTTTGGACCTTTAGAGATGTAATTTTCATTATGAACGGTATCTTTTTAATATACATCTATGTGTTTTTGTCTAATCAATTGGTTATTTATTTTAGGAATCCATATTTTAATCATTTTTTATCCCTTATTTTCACATTTAGATTTTGTTTTTCTAAAATTAGTATATAATGTACTGTACTTCTTTAGATCCTTGATTATTATTAAAGACCAATTATTTCTTGATACTTTATGATTTTTTCTGTTAAATCCTATTTCCTGGTGGTTTTGAAATTTTTATCCAATTTTCCAGACTTTGCTTTCCTTTATTAAATTTTGAAACATTGTTAGTAATTTTATCTAATTTATTTCTAAGATCGGAAATTTCTATATTAGCTAATTCTAAATTTTGTTTCAGTTCACACTTTTCTTTTTCAAGTTTATTATTCTCTATTCTGCTCTCCATATCATGTGCTAAAGTAGCATTTTGAGATTATAATATTTTACATTCTTTTTGTGCTAATTCAAATTCTTCTTGTAAAATAGTTTTCTCATCTTTTAACAATCCAATTTCAAATTCAGCTCTACTTAATTTTCCTACATTTTCTTTATTTACTTTTTTTGATTCTCTATACTTGTTATCTAATTCTATACTAATTTCAAGAATTTCATCATATGTTAATTCAAGACGTACCTCATCCGTGCTAGCCATGAAGTAAACACTTGCTTTTCTGAATCACTGTCGCTATCGGATGAAGAGGAAGAGTCGGAGTCACCCCAAGTTACTTGAAATGCTCTTCTCTTTCTCTTGAAATTTTCAAACTTGTTTTTCTTTTTATCATTGTTGAGTAGTAAACAGTCCTTCTTCATATGGCCAAATTTATCACACCTGAAGCATTTCATTGATGTTTGATTTAAGGAATTTGTGTTGCTGTCGTTTTGAAATTTCGTCATCTTTTTGAACTTATTGTAATTTTTGGCGATGAAAACAATCTCATCTTCTTCCAATTTGGAGTTGTCATTATTTTCCTAAAATGTGATGTTCTTTTTCTTGATTTTGTTCTTTTCTTGCTTGTAAATTAGCTTCATACGACATCAGATTTCATGTTAACTCTTCCACTTTGAGTTGGGAAAGATCGCCAGCTTCTTCAATGGCTAAAACTTTTCTTTCCCATTCGTTTTTCAGAGAGTTCAAAATTCGTGTGTCTAAATAAAAATCAGTGAATTTAACTCCTAGTGCCATAAAATCATGTTGTATAGTTTGAAATCTAGCATACATGTCAATAATTGATTCATTTGTTTTCATTTTAAAAGATGAAAATTGATTTTATAGAATAGAAATTTTTGTTTGCTTAACTTTGTTTGTGCTTTCATGAGTAATTTGTAATGTACGTTATATATCATAAGCAGTAGTACAAAGCATGACTCATGAAAATTCATTTTTATCAAGTAAGAAAAATAGAACATTCATAGCTTTTGCATTATTGGTTGCCAAACTCTTTTGTGCGTCAGTCTAAGTATTTATATCAATAGTGAGTGCTTCACATCTAGTTTGTGTAGTTTTCCTAATTTCTAGACCATTGGCTTCCATAAAAATTCTCATATGTGTTGACCAATAAGCATAGTTTGATCAAATGAATAGTGGAGGACATGCAGTTGATTGTCCTTCTTGAAATGTACTTGCATATTAACCAAAATTGAATTACGTGTTATGGTAAAAATGAAAATCCTTGCTCTGATACCAAATGTAAGTCTACTGGATCGTATATTATCTAACTTGTGTATAATATGCAAGTGTACGAGCCAATGTTATAGTAGACAATAAATAGTAAAGTATAAAAAGCGTGCAAACTAGAGTTTTTATACTAGTTCGAAACTCCCCTTCGATATTTACTAACCAAAAAACCCTCACTTTACCCAGATGAACATGCTTAATACAAAAGTATTTTGTTGACAATTGTGTGTTCTGAACAACACGGATATTGACTGTACAATACAATTTTTCTCTAATCTCCTTTGAGAGATATTGTTTATGTGCACTTTGATTTTTAGGAAGTAATATAACCAAAATATAAATTTTGGTTATTTGAATGATTGAGAAAATTGAACCAGTGAAAGCATAGAAGTAAGACTATAGAATAAGAGTATAGAAATCAAGGTAAGTGCTAGCCTCAATCATTTAGTTGTATTTATAAGAATCAAGAGTTATTTCTTGAAGAGAAGCAACCATTACCCTTTCAAAGAGTTGCAATGTTTGAGTAAATTCAGTGTATTGAAAAATTTAGAAGGAAGCAACTTTTCATAAAAATAGCCGTTATGTTTCAGAAATAACGTCACAGACGTCTTTGGAAAATCTCAGACGTCTATCATTATAGGGATTAATTTTCCCGTGTAATGTCACAAACGTCTATGGTTTTTCACAGACGTCTGTGAATTCAGTTTTCTTAAGATAAGTTCCATTTTAATTTGAAAACGTGAATTTGTGTTTTTTGAATCACTCAAGGAGATTTTACATATTTTATCTAAGACTAAATACGACCTTACTAGTAATAGTCTCTCCTTGCTTGTCTTCTAGCCATGATCTTGTTGTGTGTACTTGCATATTGATGATGTTTATATTGTATATGTGTGTTTGTATAGTTGTTGTCATCGAAACTAAGAATGGAGGTTCTAACAATAATAGGCAACATTTCGATAGCGAGGAGTATGCTAAGTTTTTCTAGTAACATAAGACAAGGAAAAGCTTCTCGATTGTGGATTATCCACAGACCGATCGTTAGGCCGAGCTAGTCAATAAAATTCTCAAGATGCTCATCAAAAAGCGACTGCAAATTGACAAACTCACCTTACCTTATCTCAAAAGTTACGATTCTTATTGAAACTGCAGCCTCTTCTCATCGATGCATCCACTGTGATCCTAATGAAAATGAGTTGTTGAACATGTCATTGAACTTAATCAAGTAAATGCAGGATGAAGATGCCCCTCACAAGCAAAAAGCGACAAGGCAGTATAATGTAAAAGTGAAAAGGCGCCCTCTTACAGAAGGAAAGTTTGTCTTAAAATGGATTTTTTTCAACCTGGGGGACTCAACCCAACTTAGGAAGGGCTGTATGCTTACTAATAAAGACTTGAAGAATGAAGCCTATAGTCTAAGCACAATAGACGAGGTGATATTCATGAAAGCATGGAATGCACAAAATCTCTGTCGCTACTTCTATTAAGTCGTAGTTATGTTGTCTTTAATCGAATGTTTCCATGTACTATATTGAATCATGTAATAAAGATAGCTTTGCAGCATCGATTATAATTGCTATATTTTTACAACTCATGGGTATTGAGGCCAATGAGATCATCTTGACTTCATCGATTATCAGAAAATCTATTATGTAAAATGACGACCAATGGTTAGTACCGCCTTACTAAACGAATATTAGAAACCATGTCCAGCTCACACCGACTAAAGTTCCCAATAACTTGGAACTATATAAGCACGACACTTATGGAGGCTAGGGGCATCTGACTTTCATGCACCCCAGACGCTTGGGACAATTCGGGCCGAATAAGATTTCCGAGGTGTTACATTTAATTCTTATATAGAGTAACCTCCATGGAAACCATGAGCATCCAAGTTCGATATCATCTAGGAGCGCTATTTAAAGAGTTATATATGTGGGCAAGGATCAGCTACACCTCATTCTTGCTACACCTCTATTCGTCTCTTACTATAGCGAGAACAAAATATACATGAGTACAAATTTAGCATATCATATTTAGCTAAACCACATTCTACACCATAAAGATTTTTACTATAAAATCTCACCTCTATACCCATACTATCAAAGAATATTACATAGTAATATTGTTTGGTGATATGGAGTATAAGACTTGTTATGAGTGACCATCCGTGTATATTTCTTTAGGCTAACACCGACACGTTTAACTTTTAACTCATATACACAAATATCAAACGTGTATGGTATCGGCACAAAGTAACATCACGTTGGCTAATATAGAACATAACAATATATAATACAATAGAGAATAAAGAATACAAATCACAGCGGTAAAATATAATGCATACCATAACATAATATACTATGTGAGTCTTCAAAAAGGAGCACTAGACCTACATATAATACAAATGCATCAACTCCAAATGAGAATCAAAATAATAGGTACAACATGAGTGATTATGTCATACAAAATATACATGCATACACACACACACATAAGGTGATTAACCCAAAATGATATAATATATGTATATATACACACACAAAAAAGCTAGCCTACGTCTACGGTCAATGAGTCATTGTACATGTCAAGTCTCGGTCTGACCCAGTTATTATAAAATAATATACGGGCCAGGTTATCTCTAAATGCAATAAAGGTGAGGTCACAGAGATAAGCATGCATAAATCTCAAAGATACAGTAATAATTATATAATATATGCCAACATCTCAATTACAACAGGCATAATTATAATAAGTCACCATGTCATAAAGTCATATAATGCCCAACATCGCCAATCATCGTAAATATAGTGAACAAGCACATTCAAAATCAAATCAAAAGACTAACATGAAAGATAGCAAATCTCAAGAAATGTAAGACTGTATGAAAGCGAGTCAAAACTCAAAGAAATATGAGACTACATGAAATCAAGTCTAAGACTGGCATGAAAGCAAGTCAACTTCAAAGACGAGCACTGGGCAAGTCAACATCAAAAGACGAGCATAAAGTAAGTCGAGGCAAAGTAACTGATCCTATAGATATTTTAAAGGGAAAAATTCTTAGTATAATTAGCTCTCTTCCAAGGGGAGACTGATATAAAAAGCTCCAGGAGTTTCTAAATAATAAGGTACCGAAAGCAACACTCCTACAATCATAATATACCGGATCCTCATAACACGTGTTCCACCTACTTAAATGCACTTGTGAAGTGCCACGTCTAATGACAAATGATGCAAGTGTTGTGACATCAAAACAATGAAAGTCAGGTACTAACTACTGGCTTTGTGGTATTGGGCAAGTTACAAATGAAAGTCGAAAAGAAGTGTCAAGGTACTAATTGATGGCTTTGTGGTATTGGCAAGTAACCAATGAAAGTAGAGAACGAAGCAAGACGTAAATGATGCCACAACTCGGAGCACGGCCGCCTTAGTCAAGCCGCTAGGACAAACAACTAGCCTAAAAGGTCATGCTCAAGAATGCACTAACGAATATGGTAGGCTATAGAAATAGCAAGCTTATCTAAGAAACTATTTAATCAAAAAATGTTACGTCCTTCCAAGTAGTAATCACTCAAGTATTATTCAAGTGTCCCATAGCACTCGTGTTACTTGAATATTTACTAAAAGTTAGTAAATTCCATCCATTCAAAATATTCTATACAATAAGTCATACGATTAATCGACGAAATGATACCGAATTTCCTATACCACTATGTATTGCTAAACCATTTAATTATATTTCTTGTTTTATAGGAAGACTAATTAGCTTGAAAGCTAACATAAAAAATCCTTCTAGGGTATTATATTTTACCGCTGTAACGTCCTACCTCTATACCTACAATAAGATCAAGACTTCTTGACAAGTACAGGGACTTACTGACCATGGATGTGGGCTAGCTTTTATAGAGATATACATATACGTACATATATACATACATACATACATACATATATCATTTTGTGCCAGTCCCCTTGAGTGTGTGTGTGCATGTACATTTTGTATGAGATAGTGACTCATGTTGTATATATTCTTCGGATACTCATCTGGAGTTGATTTATTTGTATTATATGTGGGTCTAGTGCTCCTTTTTGCAGACTCACATGGTATATTATGTTGTGGCATGTATTATATTTTACCGATGCGATCTGATTCTGTGTTCTATATTGTGTTATATATTATTCTGTTCTATATTAGCCAACGTGATATTACTTTGTGCCGATATCGTACACGTCATATATTTGTATACATGAGTTAAAAGTTAAACGTATCAATGTTACCCCTAAAGAATACGCACATATGTTCGCTCCTACCAAACATTATTCTCTATATTGCTGATTGATGCATTTTACTTGAAAGTATTACCGGACCGATATTACAATGTAATATTCTTTGGTAGTATGAATATAAAGATGAGGCTTTAATCTACATTGTGAGCATTATATTCATTAAAAATAAAATTATTTTGATACTTCTAACATGAAAAAAATGTAATATCAATATCTACCTTTAAAATATTTATTTGAGCTGTCAAGTTAAAATATTATTTTAATACGCTAGGACCGTCCAAATCAAACAAAATTTTTATAAAGATAATCTTGAAACATGTGAAGACATAGCTTTCAATTTTCGTTTGATTTTGAATTGCGTAGCTTGAAAAATAAACGGATTTAATGACGACGAGCATAGGTGAATTCAACACTATTAGTGTTTAAATATTGTATCCAAGCTACACAAATTCCTACGACATTAAGCCCGTTA
Organism: Allium fistulosum; assembly: GCA_030737815.1. Classification (NCBI taxonomy): domain Eukaryota; kingdom Viridiplantae; phylum Streptophyta; class Magnoliopsida; order Asparagales; family Amaryllidaceae; genus Allium; species Allium fistulosum. Next base: position 1,037,238,085 of record CM060907.1, on the reverse strand, counting down.
ACGGATATTTTGGATGCAAATATCATAATACCTGCATGCACATTCAGAATCATTTTCGAATATCGAATACTGCATTATTAGTTACGCTAAAATGCTCGTAATGTAAATTATAATCTTGACATAAACAGAACAAATAATTTTCGAGATGGGGATGCTTTTATATCCGTATCCATTTTTTCAATATCAAATATTTATCAGTTTTTCAAATACCGATGCCGATAAATTTCGGATTTTTGGGTATCCATTGACATACTTGAATAAGATATTCATTATGTATTGATGTTCGAAAATAGTCACATAAGCTCATGACCTCACGCAAATATCATCCTACCACCATCTAAAGAAAATAGTACTGTAAAAAATCGAAAATGTTACTTTACCTAACAATTTGTTTGTTAGATCCTCCGAACTTAGCCGCATGATCTATACTGGCGGGGAAGGAAAAACGAGCTGTTTACGCTTTAGTAGCTACCGTTTCACTGGCTCTAGTATCCACTGGCTTTCAAGGAATGGAATATTACCAAGCACCCTCCACAATTTCGGATAGTATTTATGGTTCTACCTTTTTCTTAGCAACAGGCTTTCATGGTTTTCATGTGATTATTGGTACTCTTTTCTTGATCATATGTGGTATTCGCCAATATCTTGGTCATCTGACCAAGGAGCATCACGTTGGCTTTGAAGCAGCTGCCTGGTACTGGCATTTTGTAGACGTGGTTTGGTTATTCCCATTTGTCTCTATCTATTGGTGGGGAGGTATATGAAATATGAAAGAATAAGTGGATTTTTGAATGAAAACTCGAAGACAAAGAGAACCGGGCTTTTCCAATCAATCAATTAATGTGTAGGAACCCGCCCTCATCGAACTGAATGTCTAACCCATTTGAAGACAGACTGACCTTCGGGCGCCTCCTGCTTTCATAGAGATCTTTTATTCTCTCGGGGCATAGTTCGATGAATCACCGTGAAGTTCTAAAATCTTTTTAGGGAGTCGACTGACAAGGAACTGACAGAAGGCGAGCGAAGTGAGCGGGAGGCGCCTAGTATACCAAGTCCAGTATATTAATTAAAAGACTAAGCTAAGTAAGGAAGTGCTTGCGAAGAAACTGCATCAAGCGTCTATCTGGAGCCTTTCTGTCGGCTTATGGCCGGGGCAGAGAATTTCTAGTAGCTAATCACTGGTTGACTTGCTCCTGATTGATGGTATTCGTGAACCTGTTTCTGGGTCTTTATGGAAACAATATTCTCTCTGGTGCCATTAGTCCACCTATAAATATGAGGAGCAGGGTTTGCATTTTTACCCGGGAAGTAGCATCCGTTGATGAGTGGTTATACAATGGCGGTCGAGCTAATTGTTCTACACTTCTTACTTGGTGTAGCTTGTTACATGGGTCGTGAATGGGAACTTAGTTTCCGTCTGGGTATGCGTCCTTGGATTGCTGTTGCATATTCAGCTCCTGTTGCAGCTGCTACTGCTGTTTTCTTGATCTATCCTATTGGTCAAGGAAGTTTCTCTGATGGTATGCCGAATTTCTGGTACTTTCCATTTTATGATTGTATTCCAGACAAAGCACAACATGTGAAATGGATGCATAAGGATGTTGTGCTCTGCATGGTTCCTTGGTAACCTCTAGTTTAATCAGGGAAACTACTGAAAATGAGTCTGCTAATGAAGGTTACAGATTCGGTCAAGAGGAAGAAACTTATAATATCGTTGCTGCTCATGGTTATTTTGGCCGATTGATCTTGCTAGTTTCAACAATTCTCGTTCTCTTCTTGGTGGCCTGTAGTAGTAGTGTGGTTCACTGCTGTATTTTTACTATGGCTTTCAACCGAAAATTGCAACCAATCTCTAATTGCAAGGTCGTCTTATTAAGACTTGGGCTAATCAACCTTGGAAGTAATGCATGAACGTAACCCTCTAGACCTAGCGGCTGTAGAAGTTTCATCTACAAATGGATATTTCGTCTTAAAGTGGATGACTGGTAAAAAGAACTTGATTCGTCTTTCTGAAGGATCAGGAACGCCGGTGTATTTCGGATGCGACCCGAATTAGATAAATTCTTCTTTCTCGATGGTGCATGATATCTGTCTTTTTTGGCCAAATTCTTAGTTTTGCTTCTGGTCTGGAGAAAGCATCTTCCTAACTAGTTGAGTGAACCTAAGTTATTTTCGGGTCGGATAGGACAGGGTAAAGAAGTCACAACAGAGGCAACAGCAGCGTAACCTAATGAATGAGGCTTAAACTGCAAATATTCTTTTTAACATAATACCCCTCTTGATGGTCTGATTACATAATAGATAGATGGATCACCAGTTCCATTTCTTCCCCGAGCATACCTAATTCGAATTAGATGGGATGAACTCGTCTGCTCCTTGACCCTTGACGTCGCACCTTCCGGTCCTCCCCCAATTGATCGGGGTCGATAGAGCCCTCGTAAGAGGTATTGCGTTAGCTGTACGGTCGAAAGAGGTGGCCTTGGTATCCTAGGCGCCTCGTTCTTAGCTTATTGTAGCCTGCTTTCTTTGTTCTGTCTAGTAAAGGTGAAACGGAGTGATCCTTTCATTAGAGGTTTCTAATAGTGGCTAATGCGGTACCAGTATACCTTCCGGGTCCCCCTCGTGAGGTGCGAAGCAAGCGATGTATGAGAGTTGGCCATAGCAAATGTTTTAATATCACCAATTTGCGAATACGCTTTCTTTAGTTATGCTTAGATCCGTCTCGAAATTTCGGTATTGATTTCTGTCTAATCCGGGGACCTAATCTATGCCAAAGTCAACGAATGCTTGGTTCATACATCGAGTCTGGACTAGTAATAGGCACGCCAGTAGTCATTGGCACAAGCAGGTACTTCTTCCTGACCATTTGAACTATGTTCTGCTTGAATGCTTCCAACGACCAACTATTGGTCGTGCTTTAGCCACCAGTCTTCTATTCTGAACCCTTCGCATCTACCATAGGGACGTAGATGAGGCAGTTTATGGCTACAGGATCTCAAGTAGGGAAGTTCTATTACTACAGATGAACGAGCAGAGCAAGTCTTGTTATTACGGGGTAAGAACAAACAACGGGAGCCTATTAATTGGGGGTCTGGTTGACTGCTTTTCTATCGGTAAGTCGGAGCAGCTCAGTAAGTCAGAACGCATCTTTCTAATAAAGAATTCCGGGTGCTATCTGGTCTACAGACCGAATAAGGTAAGGATTGATTTCCCGATTGATAAGCTGTTAAGCCAATTCAGGAAGGTTAAGCAAGGGAATGTGCTCTGTGGTTCATATCTATCAAAAGGGGTAGCGAAATCGAGAAGTGTGAATGCTAACCGATCTAGGCAGCATCAATATTCTTCGTTTACCTCTTCTGACTTATGATGAACAAGCTACCAGAATAGAGAAAGCAAAGCCCTGATTGCCCTTGCCCAATTAATATACTGGACTTTCCGAATGAATATCTGGGGCTCAACTTATTAATATACTGGTCCAGAGCCAAAGCCAATATACTGGTTTCTTAGCAATCTGAGGAGGCTAGCGCTTATCAGACGAATCAGAGGAGGCTTGCCAGCAATTAGTTTAGGACAAGTAGGGATCTAGTGCAGAGGTAGTTGTAACTCTCAGATCCATTAGTGGACCAGCCCTGACTAGCATACTCCCATGAGTAGGTAAGAGCCTAATCCTCTCTTCTTTCTCTAGGGGAGGTGCGACTAAAAGGAGCGGCTGTTCGGCTCCTTATCTCTCCCTGATTCTCTTCTGGGGAGGGCCCTTCTACCCAGCTGCGATCACAACTCTGGGATTTCCTAGTGTCCAAGTAAGGCCAGCACCTTACGTAGCATCTATTCGACTTCCTCAAGCACAAGAAGAGTTTCTCTTTCCCAACTTTTTGTTATTATGGAAGGGCAGCACAAGAAGGAGTAACTTCTCCTGGAGCGAAGAACTAAGGTCAAGTAAGTGATTCAGGTGCTGGTAGAGAATCTAAGTATTCCCTTTCTAATAAAGCTGCTGGCAGCTCCTAGCCTGCTTCTTCTTCTACGGCGTTCTAGGCATATTAATAGTAGAGAACTAAATAAGTGATTCTGGCCAGGTCATGAGTAAGTGATTCTGGTGCTGGTAGAGAATCAGTCTTATAATCAATAGAGGGTAGAGAAGGGCTATAATAATTGATAATAGCTGGTATCTAATAGTTGTTATTCCCCTTAGCCGGGTATCGAATCGAAGTTAAGATGATCATGAGTAAGTATCTAATCTAAGTTAAGATGACTGCTCCGGGTAGCGAATCACATAATTAAGAGTACCGGTCTAATAGCTGGTAGAGAATCGACCCGGGAGAGAATCATAGGTCATCTAATCAATAAAGATGGAATCAGGATATTAACAAATACCATGGTATCGAATCGAAATACCAGTCTATACTAATGAGGCTATAGAGAATCATCGATTTAGGTATCGAATATACTCTTATATAGACATTGCTGTTATCAGCTTCATATGAAGGTGTCTAATCAAATCTACTAATAGCTCATCTGATAAGGCCATATTAAACACATATGAAACAATTAGCTGGTAGAGAATCAATATACCAAAGAAACCAATATGTTAATTAATAAGATAGTAGAGAATCTAGGTTGCTAGTAAGGTGCTGAGAAAATCCAGTCTATAAGAATTTCGAATAGCTGGTTCTGGTAGGGAATCCAGCAAATAAGGTCTAGTAAGAAATAGTTCTTATTCCCCTGTGCCGGGTATTGAATTTCTTCTTCAGAGTCCGTCCTGGAGTTAGTTATGTGCGGTATCGAATCATCATACCAATCAATAGAGGGTAGAGAATCATCATACTCAGTTGGGGCTTAAATACCCTAATTAGTCTCATATTAACCAATTAGATGGTATCGAATAGAATATATACCTGGGGTCTAGCCAGTTGACACCAATGGGGACACAGTGCAATTTAATGCATTTTATTATGAATACCTTCCAATTTGGATAGGGATAACCTAGAGGTTCCCGAGGGGAGCACAGCGAGAAGTCGAGGCGCGGAGACGCAGTCAGATGCCCTGGAGCGAGAAGTCGAGGACGCAGTCAGATGCAGCACCTGGGCGAGCTTGTGAGACGCAGTCAGATGCCCTGGAGCGAGAAGTCGAGGCTTGTCCAGTCTGTCTGAGCCGCCCGATTAATATACTGGGACAGTTTTGGTATAAAAAACGTGATGGTGCCTGACGTGTCCTAATTATTAGGCCCAGAATAACAACTATGATCTACCCTCTAGCCCTTATCTACCAGTTCTAACATGAGCTAATTGGTTAATATGAGCATTTAGGGATGCTGCAATTGGAGCATTAAGGGATGCTTCTAACATGAGCAATTGGAGTATTTAGGGATGCTTCTCTACCTGCTAATTAGTTAATTAGAGCATTAAAGGATGATTCTCTACCAGAACCTTCTATCTTATCTTATATAAGAGTATATTCGATATCAGAACCGAAGCAAGGAAGAATATATATGTGTATTGAGTTGAGGTAGACCTAAGACTTTACTACGTATATTTTTTGTAATATGACTTCGAACTTTAAATAACTTATATAGAGCGGAAAGTGTGTCATCATTGATTGGCTTAAGTTGATGGTTCAAGCTCTGACTGTTGACTGTTCACCAATTCGTCCAGGAGCGGAATGAAGTTTCAGGGCAGGAAAAACAAACTTAGTGAGATACTTCAAACTGATGAACTGGGACTAATTCCTTCAACAGTAGCATAATGGCTATTCTTGGCTAAACAAGGGCTTTGAACCTTGAATGTGAATACAATCAAATATTCCCTATAGATCATCCCCATATAGGGGAATATTTTATTTTAGATAGTGAAGCTAGTCCATTAATTAGATCAGTAGACTCGTTCGACAATTGATCGGGATCTCCTCCAGGTTTCCTAGCACACTAGGGAATCTGTAAGCAACAGCAGGTAAGAGTTTCTTTCTCCATGTCGGTATTGTTCAAAAGACCGCAAGATGTAGCCAGCACCCGGACCGACTAGGGCAGTCTCATCTAACTCAGGCTGGACAAAGCAAGAACTCAAGCGCCCCAGATATTAACTCCTAGGAGGAAGGACTCACTCCTACCTGAAATCGGGCCCTCACTTCGCTCGCCTCCGCTTCGCATTCACTCGGGCTCAATCTCTAAGAACCATAGGGAAGAGAGTCTTTCTACCTGTCCGCTACTCCAGCTGAGCACCTTCGGCTTCGCTAGAGCACTGTCCAATCTTTAAGCTACTAAGGCGACCAATAGTACGGGGAGGAGCCACTAGGAGGGAGGAGCTATTTCGCTATAGAGGTTAGATGGCATAGATGCTAAGAGAGCCCTAGACTTGTTGTCGGTTCTCTGGTCAATCGAGGAGTTATTTAGCTACTCCGGCAACGTAAGAGGCAGAGGCGTTGGAATTCATCTACCCACATCGGAGGCTGCTATGACCTAGCTTCTCTGGCTAAGTCAGAGGCGACTTACGCTTCTCTGGCATAGAACATCAGTAGGTGCGAAGGGAAAGAGGCTTTCTTCTCTCTGCCTTTCAGCTACCGGCTCGGAACTGTTAGTTCCCCAGGTGCCAGTATATTAATTCGTTCTCACTTCTATCAATCTGGTTCTCCAACCTTCGGAGTCTTCACAAGGAGCATAGGAGCCCCAGATATTAACTCCTAGGAGGGAGGTCCCGTCATGCTTTATAGCCCCAGATATTAACTCCTAGGAGGGAGTACCCTGCTGAGTTGATTGACCAAGGCCCCGACTAGGGCCGTACTCAGATTCTCATTCTATCTTCCGGAACATGTAAATAATACGCTCATCTAAGCGCTAATCTATTCTCAAACGGCGAAGCCTTAGCTGCAGGTACGCCAGGGGAGGGAACGAGAAACTAACAGAAGGGAAGAAAGCCTTATCTTATAGGGAAGAAGCAGGAGGATGCGACTGAAAGGAGGTCAACTTAGTCCGACTGATTGGGGCAGGGAGGGAGAGTGGATTGAACAATCCTTCCATCGTGCGAAGGGTAGAGAGCCCAGTATATTAAGCTTGACCCCCCTCTTCGCTACGCACCTCAAGTTCGCACAAGTCGATTCAACAAGTAAAGAAAACAAAGCAAGTAGAGTAGCTTCGAGTCCAGAGTTCGGGGGTTCGCCTTGGCTCTATATACCTTGTCAACTTCGAGTCAAAGAACAATATGCACCTATTAAAGGTATGAACTCGCGGGATCCGCCATCCCTTTCTCTTTAAGCCTCTCCATTCCAATTTGAGAATCATGCAAGAGCAGCAAACAAGAAGGGCGAAGAATCCGAAGTGAAAGAGCGAAAGATCCCGATGAAGTCTTCGACGAGGTAAAGCCGGGACAGGGCGACTAGTCTAAGTCTTCAGTCGGTACTACGAAGTGGCAATTCAATAAGGCAACTCCAGAGAGTGCTGCTTCTTTTGAGTGAGTTTGCGAGGCTAAAGATGTCTTAAGCTATGAATATGTTTTTAATACACAGGGCATAGGAAGGAAGGTCCTGTTCTAGCCTTTGCCTTAACTACTAGGATTTGGGAATATCAAAGACTGCTGGTACGAGAGCAAACAATCTATGCGCCTCTTCTTATTGAAGTCGTGTAGCACAGGGGCGGAAAATCATAACTCCTCAGAGGTTGCTCCTATCTTAAAATGGTTGTCCTAGAATGACACCAAAAGGCCTTCGGCAGGGCCGGGATACACTGATGAGATTATCTGCAATCCGGTCGTGCTCTGAGCGAATTGAACTTCGTTATTCTTACAACTTGCAACGATTTACACTGTCTTTTTACGTAATTAACCCAGTTATTTGTTGAATTCACCTTGTTTTACTCACATCGGAGGAAGACTTGCGGAACAAAACAATAAGAACGCCTAAGAGAGGGCATACGAGAACTAAGAGAAAGATTTGGTACCGGGGAGGACCAGCAAGACGTATTGTTAGGGCTCTTCGAACCCTAAGAAGCATGATTAGCGATGGAAGGAGGGGAGCCAAGTTAGATTAAGGGGAGAGAGCGCAAGTAATGAATCGGCTCTTACCCCTTCTTGGGCATTTGAATCAAGCACTGGAAGACTTTCGTTTGAATCAAGGACCGGTAGGCTTCCAATTGAATGAGAGGTTCCCGGGGCAAGAACTCAAAGAAGGCGAAGCGAGGCAGGTGTCCTAGGTAGCAAATCAGACGAAATCTTACCCGGTAGGAAAGAGGACAGAACCACTTGAATTAGGGGAGGCAAGTGCTTCCTAGAGAAATTGAAGCGGAAGAGAAAGTTCCCTCATTCCAGGGCACCTCCATTGAATTAGAGGGGGTTCCATATGTTATGAAAAGTAGCCCGGACTGCTTCCTCCTGCGAATGATCCGCTTCCCTATTCTCTCAACTTATCCTTTCATGTGTTAAGCATAACGCTAGCGAAAGAAAGAAAAGAGAAATTCATTGCAGTTTTCCGGGATTTTTGGCAAGATTTCGTTGGTTTTGAGGGATATTTCAAAATGACGTATAATAGGAAATTCATGATTTTTCGTGTCAATTTGACATGAAAATCGAGTACTTTTTCATCCAGCATAGCTGCAAAAGTTGCTATTTTAGAGATTTCTCTTATTGATAAGTCAAAAGATCTTATTTATTAATTCTAGTAAGTAATACTAATATACTGCAAAGAAACTTTCATCATTCGTTATGTAATTAGTTAGAGAATTTGATTTTAATAGATTATTTGATTATCAAATTCAAGGCAGTTGATCATTAATTCTAAGACAAGAAAGAAAGCGGTAATATACTAAATAGAAACCCTGAGACTAATAAATAGTAGAGAGACCCGCTGTTACTTCCTGGCCTCTACCCTGTACCAATTAATATACTGGATCGGTCTATTTATACTGGCCAATTGATCGGGGTCGCCTTATTTTATTTTTCTTGCTTTTCCAACAAGATAGCAGATCTCAGAAGGTGCTTGCGATTCAAGACAGAAGCATTGCCTGCAGGGGATGATTCGAGAGGTGAGAGTTTAGCCTCTTGATTTAGGAGTTCAGAGTGCTATCAGACTTCCAGAAAGTAGTTAAGCCAGTAGAGAAATGTCGGGGAATCGAATTCTGGTTGAAGGAATAAGGTAGGAAAGAAAGCAACCTGTATATTAATTGGGCGAAGGCGATCGAGAGAGGGATTAAACGAGGGTGAGAGTTGCTAGGGCGAGGTGCCAGTATATTAATTCCTGCGGTTAAAGACCTGTAGCTATTGGCCTTGCTATCGCTTTGGGAAGCCTGAAGACATGGGCAGGTATTACTGATTGTTGGATGTGAGTAGGTATAGCTGAGTGAACTTCGGACGCTCTCACTGATGACTTTCTCAAGTAGGTAGGTATGAGTAGAGATAGCTGTGTGAAAAGAGACCCGCGAGACCTAGAGAACTAGAGCAACATACTTGAAGCGGTGGACCCTAGATGACTGGGGCAGGCGACGAGAGCTAGTTTAGTCATGTAACCAAAATACGTGGACCCTAATATACTGGGGCTTTGTTTCAGGATTGAACTGCCTATTGAACTGGCAAGATGAAACTGGCACTCACGGCACACTTCCACTATTACTGGATCTCATCTCCCCAGTGAGAAGATCTTTCTTTGATGTTGCCTTGAGAGAGTAAGTTATTCTGGGGTCTCGAGCATTGAAACCGCCAGGAACTCGAACTCGCTTAAGCCCGGCTAGAGAGCCATGCCTTCTCAATCTCACTACTGATTAAAAAGCAATTCTTGGTCAAGCTAAGCAAATTAATTTACTGGCGCTTGCTTTTCAAAACTATACTGGTTGATCTGGTCTTTCCTCTCACTTCCGTTTTTCGATGCAGTTCATCTCTTGGATTAGGTGATTGTTTAAACAGGTTGGAGGATTCTTGTGAATTCGGCTGCGGAGGATATTGACCCATGTTTTGTTCCGTCTGCGCCAAGCGGCCCCGGCAAGCCGGGTTCTTGATGTGGCACGGGCCCTATCTTCAGCTATCGCGCGGGTCTTCCTTTTGTTTGCAATTTCCAGAAAGGTGCCATTAGTGCGATTCTTGAGCAGGGGATTTTCGTTACTTGGCATGAGCGGCCTGGGTATTATTGCAGAAGTACCTTAACCGGGAAGCTTTCGCCAAAGTAGTGCTATAGGTCTTAGCCAAATGAACGAAAGCAAAGCGGGCATTTGTATGGAGGCTTACTTGTCTTATAGTTTAGGTGCTTTATCTGTGGTTTCATCGCTTGTTGTTTCGTCTGGTTCAATAATACCGCTTATCCTAGTGAGTTTTACGGACCACCGGGCCCTTCTCAAGCTCAAGCATTTACTTTTCTAGTTAGAGACCCCAGTATATTAGGGGGCTAAGGTGGGCTCAAGGACCTACTGGTTTAGGTAAATATCTAATGCGTTCCCCGGGTTCTTTTTTTAGGAGAAACTAAACGATGCGCTTTTTGAAAATGCACCGACGGTTTTGATGAAAAAAAGACAGGGATTTTCTTTCCGCTGTCTTTTTTGTTGAAATGGGATGGTCTTCAAACTCCCGAGATGCAGTCTAGACTGCGGGCTCTCCCCTTTCTGACTGGACTGGCTCGGGGAGGGCCTCCAGCATGCTTCACAGCCACTCATTCGTCCTGACCAAACAGTAGAATCTATCTCTCAGCGATTCCTTTCCCCTATTTGATCAAGTAATCACCCCACCCGCCAAAAGTGAAGAAGACTTATTCCCGACCCAGAGTGAATGGAATGACTCAACCACAAATCCGTTGAATGAAGGGGGATGGATTGCTTACTCTCAGCCACTAGAAGCATGGAGAATGGATGACTTCGCTTATGCCCTGAATGAAGGGGGCAAGTGAGGGGGATTCCATTCGAAGTAACGTTAATGCACCATCTTCAAAACTTCTCGGGATCCTGAGTTTTTCGAGAAAAGGTCCCATCCATCAATATCATGATTGGGTCGACCAGGCCAGATCATAAGAGAAATATCATGATCGGGTCGACCAGGTCAGGCCCGATCATGAGTGAATAGAAAATCGAAAACGTACATTGCTGTTCCAGCGGAAATACTTGGTTTAATTCTACCACTTCTACTAGGAGTCGCCTTTTTAGTGCTAGCGGAACGTAAAGTAATGGCTTTTGTGCAACGTCGAAAGGGTCCTGATGTAGTGGGATCATTCGGATTGTTACAACCTCTAGCAGATGGTTCGAAATTGATTCTAAAAGAACCTATTTCACCAAGTAGTGCTAATTTCTCCCTTTTTCGAATGGCTCCAGTGGCTACATTTATGTTAAGTCTGGTCGCTCGGGCCGTTGTACCTTTTGATTATGGTATGGTATTGTCAGATCCGAACATAGGGCTACTTTATTTGTTTGCCATATCTTCGCTAGGTGTTTATGGAATTATTATAGCAGGTCGGTCTAGTAATTAGGGGGGCGGCCGTTCGGTCGCCTATGATAGACGGACCAATTGGTCAAAAATGGGTTTGTGCCGCAGGTGTTGAACGATCTACTCTACACAGGTGTGGGCTTACAGGGCTAGGCGATGGAATCCCTTCATTCATCAAGAGGGCCCTGGCACTTTATGAATGAAAGAACATTCTATTCTAAAGGGTCAAAAAAAGGCGCCAGTATATTAATTGCCCACTATAGTCGAAGTCAGCGGCTGAGTTAGCCTCGCCTGCAAAAAAGTCGTCGAGCGAGTTAGCGAAGACGCATAGATAAGAGAGCGTCGGCCAGTATATTAATTGGGGCCTTCATTCTACTACGCTACGCAAAGTCACTTAGCTCGACGTTAAGAGAGTCAAGGGCGCGCGACTACATAGAAGAACCGCTGTTCGCTTACTAAGGTATAACCCTCCCCGGGGGAAAGCCGCTTCGCACCACTGATAGACTACTCAAGATTCAATTCGACGGGCGAGCTCCCGATATACAGCCTCCCTCCCCCAATTGATCGGGGTCGCCAATTAATATACTGGACTTGGTATACTAGGCGCCAATGTTTATACTGGGTGAGATCCGACCCAATTAATATAGGGTTGGTTGTCGCCGCAATTAATATACTGGCATAGGGAGCCTTCTTTCGCAAGCCTTTGTCATTGTCAGTCAACTAAGTAGGGAGAATAGCTCCCTGCGAATCCGTAAATCTTTTGAGCATGCCGAAAAAAGGATGGTCCCTTTCATTCTTTCCGTTCCAGAAAGTTTGTACCCCCCATCATGGCGAATCTCTCCTTGTGATCGGGATGAGGTAGATGCCTCCCAGCCGGGGGGTAGATCGAATCGGAGTTTCCTTAGGTAGCCACCGACCTACAGTTATCCTTAAACTTCCGTGCTTGGTGGAGAAGAAGCGTACAAGGGTACGCTCGCTTGCTGTCTTGTTCTCTGCCGCAGACTGGAATCGCTCGCCAGCTAGGCCCTCTAGAAGAAAGTTGGAGCAACATTGTATGAGAACATATTACCCATCTTCGGGGACAAGGGGCGAAACGACCTCTCGATCTACTTACAGCAGCCCAGGGGGCGTCGTCGTCTAGGCGTTCCCTGTTGCTCTGATCTCCCCTACGCCTAGGACGTTGTCTGGGCCAAGAGCCATAGTTAGTTGCTGTTTCCATTTGGTTGTTTTTTCTCGTTGTTGATACCGGCAAGACCCAGCCAGATGATGATGATGTCTGCTGGTTGGTAGTGAGAGGACTCTTAGTACCCGGGCGCTGGTGAAAAAACAATCAAATCATTTGATTTCGTTTCTTGCTCTCCCTTAGCAGCGGGAAAGGAGTCTATCTATCTGCCTAGCTTTGGTAGATTTCCCCCAACGCAATTCAAAAACGGAAATTCCACGAATCCCTGAGGTGGATAAGTCCGACGACTCAGCAGCAGTGCGGAATTGAGTTTTTCGTCCGGTGGATCTGATCTATAGTTAGGGGGCAATACATACCAAAAGGCCAGTATATTAATTAGGGGAAGGAAGGCGTAGTATATAACCAACCCACCCTTCTGTATAACCTATTCACATTAGTGAAGCGGCTGCATGCATAAGGGAAATGCACGTTTGTGATACCGGGATGCATAGGGCCTACGAGCACGGAAGAACGTGGGTACCACTGCCCACTCGTTAGTTTCAGGGTCAGATTCTGAGCCCATTTTCTTACCCATGTCTTGCGAGTGAAAGGTCGTTTCGTTGTACGAGTCAAATACTCAAAATGGGCTTTTTAGACCCTGTCCAAGTGTCTTGCTTCTTTCGCTACACACCTATTCTATAGGTCCAATCTCATCTGCTAGCGTCGTTGCTTGGTCCGGACACATTCATCGATTTCTTTTCATTGTTCCTGGGCTATGGGCATCGGCCCACATGAATCAAGCTAATCCCTCCTTTTTCGATAGCGATATCGAAAAATGCATTCTACTTTCCTGCACTAAACGAAAGACTTTCTTTATCTGATAGCATATGGGCTTTGACCAACAATATGGCGAATAAAGAATACCATTCAGCTTGAATAAGTTGATATTTCCTTGCAGCCCAGCCTTAAGTAGCAAGAGTAGCTACTCATTCAAGATTACCTCAACCCTGTACTCACTCATAACTCCTTCTAATCCACTCAAAACTACCTCTAAGGCAAGTTTGTAATCAAATTAAGATTGACTATTGGGTAAAGGTGCGAAGTAATTAAAGGAGAGAAAGATGCTTCTGCTTTTAGAAAGATGAAAAAGAAGAGTGGGTCTTAGTCCCCTAATTGTACTGGTACGGCCCACATTTCTTTTTTCTATTCCTAGGAAAGTCAACAATTTCAAATATTTTGATGCCCTAGAAGCTGCTATTTACTCTTTACTGAAAACAGTCACAAGTGTAGGTCTAGCCCTTCCCTCTACTTCTGTCCCCGAAACAAAAGAGTCACTCTTTCAAGCTTGATTGACCAGGAAGAAAAAACAATCGATAGGCCAATGTTTATACTGGGCGCGAAAAATAAGGAAAGCCATGTTGCAAGCCAGCAGGCCAATGTTTATACTGGGTGCGAGTTCACTAGGGAGGGGGGAGAGATTGAGAAGATTCCTTACCTTTACTTGTTGGCTTTCGGGTTTACAATCCTAACGCACCGAACTAGGGTCTTTCGCAATAGATGGAATCGAGGCCAAGTATATTAATCCGGGCCCAGTATATTAATTGGAGGCAACCCCGGGGCGACCGAAAGCGTTGATTGGTATCCCCAGGGGCAAGACGCTTTTCTTTTCAGTGGACAACCGAATTAATATACTGGGATCTTAGACTTCACGTTCTCTTAAAATTCCAAATATCAATAAAGCCGACTGTCATTTTGAAAGCTGAGTCTTCGAGAGGTCTACCGCATTCACAGACCCTCCGCCTATCTACCTCCTATGGGTCCGCGAATTGCTGCCTGGGGCGAGGCGTGCCTACCACTTACTGTCTGACGAACAAAGGGGCCTACTCCAAGACCCGGGCAACACAATGTTTCCTCCACTCCGAAGGTCACCCTCCGAAAGCCATTCGTGAGAGGCCGCCCACTATACTCTCTCTCGCTTCGAGCCTTTATTCGCAGGAGGATGGCTTGAGACCAAGATCCCACCCCCAAAGGCCGATATCACGTAACCAAAAACCAACTGCCGGTCTGAGCCCGCCAGAAACCCAATTCGATTCCATTGCTTGATGTCCGAGATTTGGGCACTTGCCTTATTCCCCCAGAATAGTTATCCGTTCCGGATTGCTCATTCATTCCGTAATAATCAATCTTCCGGGATCGTCGAAAGAAGAATTATTCCTTCCCTGCGATGTGGTGGTAATATCCCAAGTCCGGGGATAGCTGACGCAGGAACGGATTCATGCTGTGGCATTTTCTTATAAGTTCTTTGACAGAATGCCCCATTTCGGGACCTAGTCAGCTGCACATTCATCTCTAGAATAAGAAGTCGGAAGAGAAGACGGCCTTTGATTGAAAGGCAACTAGTGAAGATGCATCGAAATGCCCTGTTTAAGAGGGTGAATCAATAGGAATAGAATCCGCAAAGTAACAAAGATGAGAAGAAGCGGTGAAAGGTCACTGATTTCCCGCAGCTAAATCTAAATAAGTTAAGATCTTGGCATCCCAAAGGAAAAAGGCCTTTATGCCCAAACCAACGAGGTGTGTAGCAGTCACGATTTTTTATTAAGGGAAAATGGATTGAGGCCCAATCTTCGCATCTGGGCACGAAGGCCTTAGCTTAAAAAAGTATTCCGAGGTATCATCTTATAGAAGAAAGAAATGCCACATCTGCCCCATGAATGTTGAATCAGAATCGGACAAGGGCTGAACATGCTGAATCTTTCCTTTATTGCCGGCTAGGCTGCTAGACTAGAAGAATCCCCTGCACATGAAAAAGAGAAAGAGGCGGAGTAACGGCTTTGAGGGAGAGGCCGAAATTAGGATAGCCTTCAGGGACATGATTTGGCTCGGACGTCCGTGTTAGAGCACCAGCATGTACTCCTTTGAGATAGCATTTGGTCTTAGGATTGGTACTGACCAAGTGATCAGAGGTGCTTGCGGGTGCAACGTGCTAGACCTAAAACTTCAACAGGCCTAATCTTTTGGGAAAACTTTGACTACCAATCCCTCTTCTGGAAAGAGAGTTCCTCTCTCCGTTACACCCATAATGGAGTATGCCAATTCTTATCTGAGGGTGAAGGTACTCAAGTTTACTGGACCGTCTGACTTTTCTTATGAAAGAATAATAACTCCCCTTGAGGGCCTAAAGGTGTTAAAACAACTAAAAAACTAAATGAAGCACTATGGCAGAAAATGCTTAGGTCAAGGTGCCCTCTTGGCAGACTATGACCAATTGGATGGTTAGAGAACAGGGCTCCCCATCGAACTTTTGGCCTTTCTTTCGCCAGCAATGGCTCATGACTCTTAAAATTTCTCGTTGTCGAGAACGATGCGGGTGGCATCTACAGCTCGGGTCAACCACTCTTTTTCGTTTATGGTTTCGTATCTCAACAAGTGCAAAGATAGCCTATCGATGAATGCACGAATGCTTGCATTGCAGGTTACTATGAATAAGATTGTTGGCTTATCAGATGTCTAGAAAGCCCTGTACTGGAAGGACTAAAAGGAGTTTTTCTCCGGGGTAAGAAAATAACAACAAGGCGGGGAAAGTAACATCTCGAACAACTCGGAAAACTCATAGCCCTCATGTAATAGGTCAATCTAGCCTCCCGAATGTTTATATTGGCGTCTCCTGCCCTATTAGTTTCTTGATGGAAACCTCGCTATTCCCGGATACCTAAACGAGTCTATTGATTCCTGTAACGGGAATGCATCCCATTTAATATGGGCTAGCCCTCTCTCGGGTCGTTCCTTGAATAAGGTAAGGCGAACCCACAACCTAGACTACTGGTCTAAGTGTAGCTTTGGTTGCACCACCTTTGATCTGTAAGCGTATTCTGCTTCGCTGACTGACGTGATAAGTACTAGCTTCGCAACCTCTGGTCACTACTTCGCTAACTCAGGGCCCCATTTCACTATTTCGAACGAAGAGTCTTTTTATTAACAAGGTACGCTGGGGGAAGGACCAATTCGTAGGACAATGATGCTATACCAGAGTTCAAGCTCATGGAATGTTGAACAAACCAGTCCGTTTGATTTGGTACAGAAATACGCGTACACTTCTTTGCTACGCACCTCTTTCATAGTTTGGATCGGTATCAAATTGTAACAAACAAGAAACTAATCATCAACTAAAAGATTATACCCCGCTAGCTAATGATTCTCCGGTTTTAGCGACCAAGACAAGAAAAATGCTGCGTGATCCAACTCCAAAGAACAAAAGCAGAATCAATGCAATGGTTAGTGCCAGGTAGCCCCGCTGCCAATACCAATAGTCGTTCACTACCTGCTTTCTACAGGGAACCGAGCACGTTCTGTAGTAAGGTAACTCTCTTGTTCTCTGCGTACTGTCCTAACCAAGTTAGGTGAATATATCCTTGTTGCTTGGCTTGGAGCGAATAGCGCAAGGAGGAGGTGCATAGCAATTTCCCGATTGAGCGGTGTAAGCGAAGCGTAGTAGTACTGACCTGTTGTTCTTGTTGGCCTTCGGCTCCTTGTGACTCCGGACGCGTACTTTGTTAAAAAAGAAAGATGCCTTGTCTGAGGTGCGTAGCCAGTCCTGCCAGTCGCTCTGCTCGTTCCACTATGTACCTCGGGTTGATAGTAATGTAGTTTTGTCTTAGAGGAAAGCAAGTGCCAAAGATCGATATTAATTGGAAGCTGAACTAATAAACGATGTTCGGGTCAGACGGGCTAGAAAAGTCTCATTAGCTCTACTTATTCCAGTTAGCTTCCTGACTATGCCTGTCTGATGGAATCTAGGTACGGGGTTGTTGAAGCCTTATAGTTTCTTTGCTTGCTCGTTCCACTACCTTTACCTTATGTCTCTGCTGCTGTTGCCTTTGTTACTTGCCTGCTCTGGTAAGAGTAATGGCAGAGTGAGTGTCCAATAGGTATAACTGCCAATGTTCAATCTGGTTTCCCCGAGTAATATAGGCGTTCTCGTTCGTCCCTTCCCGGTCTTCATCCTGCAAACAGGGGTTAAGTTAGCTCACTTGACAGAATATCAGTTAGGTTAACTCGATCCACTTCCCCCAATTGATCGGGGTCACCTCCCAATTAATATACTGGACTTGGTATACTAGGCACCTCTTTTTCCGTAGCCAGGAAAAATGAACCAATATCGATAGGCTTCTTACTAAGTATGAGTAAGACCTAAGTAAGGTAGAAGGAAAACAACGAGAGTCTTTATTACTACGCTCTACGCTCCGGGCAAACACACTAAGAACAAGGGAGCCAACAACTCCGGGACAGGAAGAGGAAACGCTTCCATCAACAAGAACAATCGAACGAAAAGTCATTCAGGTATGATGTGACTCCCTGGTCCAATAGGACTGATATCTTATCCTTCTGTCCTATGTGGTACCAGATGTGAGGCTTCGCCGATTGAGAATAGATTGCATTGTTCCGTATCATTCACTACCTATCTGGTGTTAGGATCCGGAAGTGGTTCCAAGGGTTCAGGCCTACTCTGGTGTGCCAGGACCGTTAGCCCAGATAGGTCCCAGGCACTCCCTTATTATTTAGTTGCACAGATCATCTTCCAAGGCTCCATACTGAACTTACTAGATCCGGCTCATTTGAGTTGAACCAGCAAGTTCTTCATAATAAGAAAACACTCAACATGGCAGTTCGGAAGAACTAACTAATAATTCCACTTGAGTGAGTAATAAGCAATAGATGAATGAAACTTGGAACCAGCGAAGGTAAACTGGAATAGGTCTTGTGCGTAATAGTTATACATCAGTAATAGGAAGAAGCCCCCTGGTTCATACTTCGCCCAATTAATATACTAGGCCGCCCCAGCATACCTAGGCCTTGAATGCGAGATCTTGTAGATCTATTACTGAGTTGTACATTGTGCCAGAAGCCAAGGTGTAGGATGAATATTGTTCCCAATGTTTTAGCATAGATATCGACTTATCTGGGCCTGTGCATGTTGGAACATCATTGAACCCGATTTTATTCCTTGCAATCAAAAAGGAAAATGAAAAAGAAAAGAATTAATATACAGGGCCCACTATCAATTAATATACTGGCGCCTGCCCCTCTCTCGTAGGAAAATTTCTTTTTCGATTCTTTTTTCGGGCATCGTTGAAACTGAGGATTTCTTGGTATAACTTCCGATCACAGGATTCCTTCTCTTACGCAGTTTTGCATATACCAATCGCCCAGTATAAACATTCCTCGCTTTTTCAATGAGATTTTCCTACCCGCTATCTGGAAATGAGCCTGTGTCCAGCTAGAGTGTAAGCAAGCGTCAATCTAAGTAAGGCACTTCTGAGAGACTAATCCAAGGCCCTGAAAAAACATTCTCCCTGGTGATCTAAAAATGTCATATAAAAAGACCGGTCCCCTAGAGGTCGCCAATGTTTATACTAGCCAAATAATATACTGGGCTTGCCCTCCTGCTCCCAATTAATATATTGGCGCCTCACTTCGCTCGCCTGCCCCTTTGGCTAGAGTGAAAGCTTCTACGAATCACTTGAGAATAGGAGAAAACTATAATGAAAGAAAATGAAGCTCGCATTCCTCTCATACCAGCTTGCCAATAGATTCTTTTGTTTCTTTCCTCACTTCGCTCGCCTGAGCCAAGGCGTAAGGTGCCCCTTCTTTCCAGACAATCCCATGTCTTAAGCTTCCGTCTGAAAGTTCAGAGAAAGAGAATAAGTACCGACATGAAAGCAAGCCAAGCAACAAGACCATGGTTCCAGGGAGGATGAGAACGGAATATTTCAATAACAAGCAAGACCAAGTGACCAAAAAGGCCTTGTCACGAGCTGGACTCGAACCTGCACTTCTGGGACCCAGTGAACTTTCATTCTTTCGCGACTTTGGTTACCCGGTTCACCTGTAAGCTACATCCGATCCGGGGGTCGTTCTTTTTCTGTTTCGAAGGCGAATAAAAATTTGGATAATTGCCTCGACGAAATTAATATACTGGCGGAGTCATATCTAAAAAAATCTGTCCATTCTTTTTTATTTTTTGATAGTAAGTCATTCTCATTCATCGTCATCGCTGCTTATTTATGCATTCTCCGTTTGATCCAACCATTCATTCTGATCTTTCTTCTGTTAGGTTCTTAGTAGCGCGACCTTTTCTTCTTTTACTTCACATAGCTTTTCGTCTCTTTGATAGCTGGAAGTTCTCCAAAAGTATGAAAAGCTGGAGGACTTTGTACCATCCATTCAAGTGTGGTTGAATTCTTCTCTTCAACAGCCCAAGGGCTTGGAGCACATTTAGTGTTGTTTCCACTGCTTAAAGTGATTGTGACGACCACGAAGAAAGAACGAATCCCAACTACGGATATATAAAAGCCGAAATTGCTCAGAGCATTCCATCCGGCGTAAGCATCTGGATAATCTGGAATGCGACATGGCATACCCGAAAGCCCTAAGAAATGCATGGGAAAGAAGGTAAGATTCACCCCGAAAGAAGTGATCCAAAAATGGATTTGACCTAAAGTTTCCGGGTATGTCCGACCAAAGATTTTACCCACCCAATAGTAAAATCCTGCAAATAAAGCAAAAACCGCTCCTATAGAAAGTACATAATGGAAATGTGCCACCACATAATAAGTATCATGTAGAGCAATGTCTAGCCCAGAATTCGCTAGAATTATTCCTGTGAGCCCGCCTATGGTGAACAAAAAGATGAACCCTACAGCAAATAACATGGGTGTTTTGTATTGTATCGAACCTCCCCACATGGTAGCGATCCAACTAAAGATTTTGATTCCAGTGGGGACATCTATGATCATGGTAGCTGCGGTGAAGTAAGCACGCGTATCAACGTCTAAGCCCACAGTAAACATATGATGAGCCCAAACAAGAAATCCAAGAACACCTATACTGATCATGGCGTAAACCATGCCTAGATACCCGAAGACCGGTTTTCCCGAAAAGGTCGATACGATATGACTAATACCGAATCCGGGCAGAATGAGAATATACACCTCTGGATGACCGAAGAACCGAAAGAGATGCTGGTATAATATCGGGTCTCCCCCTCCTGCAGGATCAAAAAAAGTTGTATTAAAGTTTCGATCGGTTAATAACATTGTAATTGCCCCCGCCAGTACCGGAAGTGATAATAAAAGTAGAAATGCTGTCACTAGAATGGACCACACAAAAAGGGGTAATCTATGCATAGTCATTCCAGGTCCACGCATGTTGAAGATAGTGGTTATAAAATTGATAGAACCTAAAATTGATGAAACACCTGATAGATGAAGACTAAAAATGGATGAATCAACTGCTCCTCCAGAATGGCTGGTAATACCACTTAAAGGCGGATAGACCGTCCACCCAGTGCCGCTACCCACTTCTACTAAGGCGGAGCTTAATAGGAGCAAGAGACTTGGTGGCAACAACCAGAATGATATATTATTTAATCGTGAAAATGCCATGTCAGGTGCACCGATCAGAATCGGAACAAACCAATTACCAAATCCACCTATCATCGCTGGCATCACCATAAAAAAGATCATTAAAAAAGCGTGAGCAGTTATTAAAACATTATAAAGCTGATGATTCCCGCCAAGAATTTGATCGCCGGGTCGGGCTAATTCCATACGAATCAGTATGGAGAAGCATGTGCCCATCACTCTAGCAATGGCAGCAAAGATGAAATAGAGAGTACCGATATCTTTGTGGTTAGTAGAGAAGAGCCATCGAACCACCATATGAGGAAGGAGAAGTGGCATAACGCCAACCGGTCCACCCGCTGGTGTATATCCCGGAGTACCGAGAAGTACCTATCCCTTACGGGAATCGAACCCGTGTCTTCGACATGAAAAGACGATGTCCTAACCACTGGACGAAAGGGACCAAAAAGAAATTCCAGCTACGCTACCCAATTAATATACTGGCGTAGGAGAATAAGCAACCCGCGTTGACGAAAGATTGGATCTTGTCCTACTGATTTCGCTTTACGCTTTAGAAGATCGAATCACAAACTCGATCCGTTCTTTCTAAAGGAAGACTCTTTAAGGGCCCAATATCTCAATAGCACCCACCTACTCACAAACAAGAAAGGGGGTGAACGTCAACCTTTTTCCATGATTAGCCTCCGTTTATTCTGAATCTTCTTCTTCTAGGGCGTAGCATATTATCATCAGGTTCTTGATACAGATCAGCCATCTTTGCTTCTTAAATTGAATATAATTCTTATTGCTGTTGAGTAGCATTGGTCCTAGGCCTTATCTATCATCTTGGGATTGGCATATCATCTTCCCTATGTGGAACAGTACCTGTATGAGAATCCGCATGTGGAACAGTATCTCAATTGTACCGCGTCACTGAAGCATTCATTGATCACAGCTTGCACCAGTATACTTAGGGCATCCACCGTCCCCACAGCTGCTTCTCTAAGACATTTGGCATCTGTCTTATCTGTCTCCGCCGCGGGCGGTGTGCGTGAGAAAGGGCGCGCTAGTATACATGAAGTAGGCTAAGGTGTATTCTTAAGTTAGAGTCTTGTCTTGACTGAGTCTTTTGTTATCGAGAGGCTCGCCTGCTACAGAAAGAAAATCACCTGGCACGATCAAGATACTTTCGTCTTCTTGGATGAGGAGGATAATTTCTTTCGACATAAGGAACATGATGAACAAGAAAATCTCTCGGCAATCGATTTCGGACCGGAAGAGGATGAGTATGAAGATGATGGCCAGTATATTAGGGGTATTACGACATCTAATATTTCCTGAGGGTATATACCAGAGTACGCGACTCGAAACCAGAGAAGAGCCCTGAGGATTACATAGACTAGCCTAGTCTAATAGGAGTATGCCTAGAATTGGATCTCCTAAGGGTTGGGTATATAGCTGCTATTAGCATCTTAATTCGTAGATCGGATCTTTCCGGTTTAAGGACTGATGTCTGCTGGGCCCTCAAGCCCCTCTCTTCATTGACTCTTGGTACCTAGACACTTTGAATCAATCCCCTCTTTATATGTATCTGAGTTCGACACTCCATCCCAGATCTCTAGGAAAAGGGCTGAGAGCAAGACCATATCTAGTGAAAGTTACTAGCCCCTATACTAGCTCTTTGTTATGAGAACAAAGAGTTTGACAGTTATGATTTCAATTGAACGAATATTTAGTGAATTAGTGAATCTAACTTCCATCGACTAAGATTCTAGCACTCAGCTGTGCCATTTCTTTATTAGTTTAAGCTTGAAGTGTGAATGGATTTCCAGATAAGAAGCGCTACCCAATATTGAGCATGTGTCGGTAAAGGAAATCACAAATGAAAGGAAGTGAGTGGAAAGTCTTTCTCGGTACTTTAGCATGGTAATGAAGAGGAAATCCTGTAAGTGAAGGCCAAGGAGGGCTGACATAATTGATTCATGCTTTGCCTTATATAAGAAGGCCTCCGGACAAAAGCTTTTTTACCATAAGATGCTTTATTCTCCAAAGTACTAAATGATTTCCTAGTTCGATTTCGATACTTGCATCAAGTGGTCTTTTCCCAACCGCTTGTAGACCTATCCTATACTTGACGAGCTAGTTTCAGTTGTTGGTCTCTCGAGCCTTCTCCTGGCAAGTAAAGAGCTAGAGGATTAGGTCAGGCACAAAAGAGACTGTTTCAATCCAGCGGATACAGTACTTATGAAGCATGAAAATAGAAAAGAATGCTCTTTGGGCATTGCTTGTGTCGACCAGCCAAGCAGATGAGATTCTGTCTCTTCCTTTACTATTATCACTGACATTAAGGTTGACTCTCTCCTTGCTCGTTTCACTCCTTTCCGTGAAGAGCATAGTAGGCACCAAGTCGCAGTGACAACGCCTTCCTGCGTTGGTCCTCCGGTAATCAAGCAAGAACAAACAATCATTCATCGGAGGGAGCTTGGATTTCCAGTCAGGCAGATAGGTGCTCCTTTAAGACCATTGATTGTCGCTCTTTGAACAGGCAGAGACGAACACACCATTCCAACGGCAGGAGGAGGAGGAGGATAGACTTTCGAACCCGACACATCCACTGCACGATCCTTTGAGCCGTAGTTCCGGGGTTTGATTGCAAAGGGAGCGGGAATGCTTTGAAGCTCAACGAAGTCAAAGCCCGTTGCCCTAGAAAGGATCCATGGAGGGATCTATGGAGTTCTCTCTGTCCTCCCTTTGCTTGAACTGGACTTTTCCGAAACATCAACTCCTCTTACTGTGGGCTGTAGGTACTAATTGGTTTCTTTCCTTAATAGACAGCCCTCAGCCAGCTAAGTTTCATTTCACATTTCATATGATAATATGATAAAAGGTTCTCGCCGCCCCTCGGTGAGTAAGCCGAGTGCTTCTTGTCTTAGCGAGCTTGCTGGATGAGAGCAGACTAGTTAGAGGAATGGACAAGTAGTCACGTTGCCCTCTCTAATTTCAGCCTTGGGTGGTTCCTAAATCTGCATGATTTTGTCATCTATTTTCGGTCTTGTCAGCTCAATTTGTAGGAAACATAGTTTAAAGAACTAGTTAACAGTTGTCATTTTATTAGACAGCTGCTTCTAAAAAGCTAAACAAAACAAACTAATTCTCTTCTTTCAAGCATGTGTTATCCAGACCCATGAACGCAAAAGAATGTCACTATGGATTTTTGTAAAGAGCTATAACTAGATCTATCAATTCGAATCCGGATAGTGTAATATCATCTATCAACGAATATTTTCGAATCCGGATAGTGTAATATCCGTATCGGTATCCGAAATCATTCTCAGATATCGGATATCTACGTCCGTGTATACGGATAGTTATCATACCCGCTAACGAACGATAAATTAAGAAACATAAATAGAAATTTTTAGTTTAGCACTTTCCGTATTTGGAACCGGTTTATTTGAACACAAAATAAAACACGATTGGTAACACAATAGATCTGAACTGTTGGATCTTTTTGATCTTATATGGAAGATGAAAATCAGAAGACAATCCAATAGTGAAGATCCACTGTCACCGGTTTTGTCTACATTTTATGTCCTAATAGATTTTCCTTTTTCTTCAATCTTATTAATTGTGAAAGCATGCAAAATCAAAAAAATATGATAATAATAAATAGTTTTGAGCGGTTAGTGTGCATTTAATGCATATAATATAAAATATTAATTTAACAGAAAAATAAATACTTATCTTTAATTGTGCTAAAATAACATAAAATAAACTATAATTTTGATAAAAACTTAACGGATAATTTTCAAACCGCATCTGCATATGTTTTTCTGAATTTCGAATATTTGCTTGTTTTTCGAATGCATATACGAATGAATTTCAAAAAAGTTCAAATTGACAACCTTAGCAATAACAAATTCCAAAAATTGAACACTTGTCGATGACACAAAAAAACATTGCACAACATATAATGAAATGCATGCCGAAATTGATGATGTAATGCATATTTTATTCATTATATGTGAAGAAACACACTTGTAAAACCTCTTCTGCCGCCGGCCAATCCAATAAAATTTCAAAGCATCTTTGTGTATTTTGTAAATTTTGTAAAGAGATCCTTTTAAATATTTAGTTTAGCAAAAAAATAAGGGTTATTTTGCAAAATACATAATTGTTGAAATTCCACGATTCAAATTATATGTCATGTTAAGAGGATTATGTGTTCGTCACTACAAAAGAGACGGGAGGTCGTTCGTAGCATCGAGGAGAAAGTTATGGTAACAAGGTAAGTAATCACGTTTATTCATTATTTTTAATATGAAAATGAATAAATTATTGAATTGCCTTTGCATGAAATGACAAGAAAAAAAAAGCATATGTTATAAAATAAAATATAGGCAAAATGATACACATCAGCAAACACGTTGCTTTGGGGTTATTTATTTCCATCTAAAGGAATGAGTGAATGAGTATTGGGATTATTTATTTTCATCTAAAGGAATGAGTGAATGAGTAATTTAATCGACGACTCTCATTGATTTGCACTGGCTATATATTGAGAATTGACTTTATTATAAACTCATCCTTTTTTCTTCTTTACAGTTATTTACTATTTATTTGAAATAATAAAATAATTATTGCTAGATTGAGTGATGTTCAAATTGATAAATATAAATCTTGTTTATTTATATTTCCGCATTTGTGCAATTTTTTGCACAACAATAATTGCTTTGTAAATTTTAATTGTCACGACTATGGGAATATGATGAACACTTGATGATTTTACCCCGACATAAAGGTGTTATCGGCATAAAAACAGTTTCCTACCAGAATATCGCGAATGCAATGTGCAAATTAAAAATGATTAAATAATCCACAATATGATGGTTAAAACGTTGTATTGCCCAGCTTTCATTTTGTCAACATACGTAGCAAGCGACCACAAAATGGGAAACAGCAGCTTACAGGCTTACCACCTAAGTTCTATTGTTTTCACTATTTAGTAATTTATACTAGAAATATGAGTGGGTCAAAGTAGCAACACCTTGCTTTATCTCGGATTTCAAACGAAATCTCAAACTGGCATTCACCCAGATTGAGATCTTAAAATCTCGTTGAAGTACAAAAAAGTGGAGCTCGTGAGAAATCTAAGGCGAGATGAAGAAATTTGTACACCACAATCACAAATTGTAAATATAACAACAAATCGTCAAAGAACTTCCAACAATGAAAACCTTTGCTTTTCCTACATACAAGGTGCCAATAACTCATGTTACTTTCAGTCCAATTTCTATGACTGTTATCCGAATGGACCTTCCAATCCACAATACACTAACAATAGTTCGCACTTGCTTCCAAAGTCAAAAACAAAAACACATACTCATCAGATGTGTCGGACAAGCTTGCCAACAAAATTTCTATGATTTCTAATTGGCAGGTTGGAACAAGAACTCATATCCGTTGTCCTTAACAATGAAATGTACAATATCGAACTGGAAAAAGAGGGTGATACTTCTAAAAATTAATCTCAACTCACCCACAAAAGATCAAGATGAAAGTACCATTGTATATCACTTTCTCATTTGAAGCGTTGTGGATATTAAGCTTCACCCGAAACCATTATTCCACCAGATAAATTTCTCTGAAAATTGCTACTTCATCTAGTGAAGCACTGTATATATGTATGGAAAGCATCTATTTTCATCTGTTCTCTGAAAATAAATGAGCATGGTCCATGATTTGGTCACAGAAACAGTGAATTTGAGAGATATTGAAAGGACAATGGTAATTATATCAGCTTACATTTACAGGCTCTATGTTAGACTAGCAGGAACAAATGAGTAATTACAAGGAGGAATGCAGTTACGAGTGTGGCTGACTTGATGGAGCTTCTTCTTTCCAGCCTTTGGTGAGCAAATCGTAATTGATGGAAGCAAGTTGTGATAGATTCTGACCGTTCCATAAAAAATCATAGGTAAATGAGATGTAGAACAACAACCATGTGGCATTGTAAGATTATGAAACTAGTCCACGTCATTAAAAGGTTTATACTTTATAGATATTCATTAAAAAAATGCAACCTATTGCACGTGTTGTTTAGTCAAAATTGTATGGTAATTGTTTCATCTTTGGTGATTCTCATACGAAACATGTCTCAATTAGAACTGAGGACTGCAAACTCAAACCGACCTAAGAAGACCCGAACCGAACCCAATGGTCTGGGGTCGGGCCTGGACGATGAAAATACCATAAAAATCCGATCAAACCCGACCTAACCCGAAAAACCCAATTAAAAAACATTGAAATATATGCATTTTTAGTGTTATTATCCAACAGGACCTGCAACGATCGGATCAAAGTTTTAAAATGTATAGTTTGAACCCAACAAAACCCGATCTGCCTAGAACCGAGACCGTCCGGGTCAGGTCTGAGTCCGACCTTACGGGTCTGCTTCAGTGATTCACTGCCTTACTTTTATATTTCATCACATAATCAAGAACCCTAGTGCTCAATAGAAAATAGAGATCTGAATTGGAACTAACCACCAAACAATCATGGGTGGTGACAAAGGCAAAGCGAAAGAATATAAATTCCATTTTTATAAATAAAAAAAATAAGAATGTCTTTCTAGACTAATTTTTTTCCTAAAGGGCTACCCAATTTTCAGCAGTGTTCAATGTACATGTGATGCTTGATATAACCTTTAAAAACCGGATTATTGTATGTCCAATAATATCCAAATACCGATTCAAAAAAAAGGGAAAACATGTAATTTTAGTTTTTGACTCGGACACTTATGTAGCAACAAATATATAACAAAAGGACAGTTTACCTTGAATGAAAAATTACTGAAAGAATAATTGACTGATGTTTCGGATTCAATCTCTGAAAGACGTCCACACTCATCTCCCTGTTCGCATAATTAAGTTAATGAACCATTAAATTAAATGGAAACATCAGAAAAGGAACAAGGAAATAAACAAAGACATCATAGTTCATACTTGCTCCTCAAAGCGATTACTGACACAACTGCTGCCTCCACTCAAACTGTCATTGTCACTAGAATTTTCATATTCACTAGCTTCGTTTATAAATTCATCTGATGGATTCCAATTATATCGACTAGTGAAGTAGCTAGTATCAAGTGCATCATCAAATGAGGGAATAAATGCAGCCTGCAAAATTCGAAGGCGTTACAGGAATGAACTCATAGAGGATATCATTTTTATTTGTTTGTGCTTGAATTATAATTTATATAGCGTTCACCTTTTGCCGGGCAAGTGTATCCCAGTTAATATTTTTAAAGAACTCATGCTGCTTTACCTGGAAAATGAGATTACTTAGATGATGGTAAATCAATTTGTTCAATTTAAACGAGTTCAGTAAATGAAAAATAGTGAATACTTCTGGTGCTCCCCTAGCTCCAAGCCTTTGATTTGGATCTTCTGTTAACAATCTGGGAATACACATCAACTTAGAACCATAAAAGAATAAATGGCCCTCCCTCGTTACAAAAAAATGAGGAAACCATGTGCGATGTTATACAATTGTGATATCTCAACATTAGTTGGGTTTGAATTTTTTTTTACAAATTATGTGATGCCACATTGCCAGCTCTAGTCTAGCAATGTAATTAGAAAGACAATCAGGTTGCCTCATTGCCAACTTAAAATACACTTACTAAGACCAGATTGCATTTTCAGTTTTCTAAATTTGATCGAGTACAGGTTTCAACTCTTGAGCTCGTAGTCTTCCCAATTAACAAATCAAATGCGAGACATCCTCAGAAGCTGATGGTTATCAATGCACAGTTACATTAAAACATCAACTCCGATTCAAAATAATTATTCAATCCCTATACAGTAACTTGTATTTCATACTATTAGAAGTGCTTTTGAAAGAAGAATAATCATCTAAGATGTAGACATCCTAAATTTAACAGGCTCCCAACATTTAGGTTCTTGTTAAACAAGCATCTAGTTGTAGATGCTTGTTTAACATGCACCTATTAAACAAGGGCAAAGTTCTAGACGCTTGTTTAACATGCGCCTAATAGCTGAGAATTTGTGAGTCCTAGCATCTAGGCATCTGTTAAACAAACCTATGTCTTGGCAGATGTTTAACAAGTGCCTATAAACTGAGCGTTAACAAACGTTCAGATACAACTACATATTTGAACCATTTCCTCAGTTCCTCATATTACAAATTGTAATCAACTGCTGGAAGGCAAGTAAAATTGTAAAACGTTCACTTCCTGTTGAAGATGCTCTAACATGACGTTCTCAGTTACATTTGACATCCATTGGAAGGCCTTCAAACTAATTAACAACCTTTATTATGCAAATGTATTATCATCTCACATACAACAATGGGAAGGCAATATGTTTTTGATTTACTTTGATTCCCTTAATGATCAAAGAGAGGAAAAAATATATTACGTTTAACATTCTGGAGACAGAAATCAAGAATGTTAATACGGTTTAAGCTAGAAAACATGAAGTTTCGTGCAAGATTCGAGTAAGCATATCAATTCAGTTTTCTTATTTAGGAGCTCAACAATAATACATATATGTTGGAGGTATCATTTTTATCTGTAGGGATATGTGTTGGGAAATCCAAATTAAATTTTTTTGCAGCGGTTTAAAATGCTATAAAGTCCTGAACTGATTGATGTAAATAATATTCAATTCTGCAATGATATTGCTGTGTATGAAACAAAAATTGTTCATATATAAGATTGAGGATAGAAATATATGATACCAGATCACACATCAAGAAAAATGTTCAAAATCTTACTTGTCAATGAGATCATAAACTTCAAAGCTCATTTCTTCCGGTACACGGGGCCATGGAATTTTGCGATTCAAAATATTGTCAAAAATCGTCTGCAAGAATAGAACACACAAATTGACATATGGTTGTTGATTCACCCTTTAATCGGGTTCCCACAATGTAAGAACATTCTTCTCTACAAAATGTAAGAACTTGAAAATGATCTCCAAGGTTTTAGTGCACTAGTAGATAACTTTTCTATCATCTCTCGCTTGCTCCATTGTAACATAGATTAGGTTTACAAAAAGTATATAATATGGTTCATCCGCTATTCACAACTAAAATTTAAAGCATCAATCATTATATTTAAAATAAAGGTAAACAAACTTTCTGATGACTCACAGACACTATATATGACAATTTAATATAAAAAATTACGCATGCGATTGCCAATTACTTATTGAAGCCGTTTATTTACTTTTACTTTCTTTTTCCAGATAGTAGTGACCACTTTATTTAAGAACGGTTTCTGGGGGTTGTACACATCATCAAAAATTCCAGGACATATACACTGCTTTCTACCATATTCCAAGCATAATTCTCTACTGGTTAAAAGAGAACTGAAAGGAACCTGAGGATGTTCTGCATTAAAGGGAGGAATTCCAACTATCATTTCAAAAAGAATTACACCAACAGACCACCAATCCGCACTTGCACCTGTGTTCATAATATTAAAAGAATCACATTAGTAAACAGCAGCTAATAGAAATGGACAAGGAAAGAGACATTCGTCAATATAACTATACAAATAGTGGTCCAAAAATCTAAATACTCGCTTGATTTCTTAGGACCATTTTGCTCTTACAACTGAAACACAATGTAAGGATATAACCAGTGTTGGAAAAGGTGTATAATGATACAAGGTGTTGAAAGACACAAAACAGTGTCAGTTTCACTCATGGCATGAAGAGCGTGAGGAACGTCAAAGGCTCATGTCATACCACTGCACATCCAAGATGCGACTTTTCGTGATTTTGGCTATTATGCATGAGATCGATACTCGTAGCCTTCTATTAGATGGTAACCTTTGCTAAATATTACTTGTTTATAAGAAACATAGTTTTTATATTAGTTTTGTTTGTTGTCAATGAAAAATATGATTCCCTCTTCTTTTTATAGTGTGCCTTAATTTAAAAATGCATGTATCAGTCTCTAGTTGTTGCCAGGACAACCAGATATTTTTTTGCCTATGTACGCCGTCAATCATAAAACCATGCCTGTCTTAATTTGAAGAAAGCGAACATGGGTATAATAAGCTATTATTAGGTCATAAGCATAACTCATTTTATCTAAATTAAATTGGTTCTACCAACCATGTCCAGTTCCTAGAAGGATTTCTGGTGCCAAATAATCAGGTGTGCCAACTGCAGAACGCTTTCTTTTCTCCCGTTGATTTAATTTTTCAGATACAGTTACCTGAGGTTCTTCTTCACCCAACAGTGATGTCCCGCTAACAGCAGGACCTGATAAATCGTCTGTACTATTTATGAGACCAACTTTTGAAAGTCCAAAATCAGTTAACTGTACAAGGTAAGTAAGTAGATTGTCAATGATAATATTAACAAATACAAGTTACTTTATAGGCCAAAATTAGTTTATACAGTCCGTAAAGAAGTGCTACATAATATCAGTGTATCAATATTATTACAAAAGAGCAAGAAAATGATAGGTAATAGCATACCATCAATATCAAAGTTTGGTGAGGAATCGAGGATTAAAAAAAAAATTATACAGTGTATGTATGGCCATTATTATTGAAATATGTAACATGGGTATGCTGGAGACTGAACTACAAAGAACTTGATTAGTTAATCCTATATCCAACACCCTAATTATTGTTTCCGTAATACCTTAATATGGCCATCGTGTGCAATTAATAAATTGTCTGGTTTTAAATCTCTATGTACCACCCGCAAGGAATGTAGATATTCCAAAGCAAGAACCTGAAAAGGAGTTTGTAGAGTGAGTAAAAGTTCTGCTCTATACCCCATAAGAATTTTGTATCCCATAAAAGAGTTTGTAGAGTGAGTAAAAATGCATTTTGTACATTTTTCTCTCAAAAGAATTTAACTTACAAGTTCTGCTATATACACACGAGCAACATCTTCGTCCAGGCAACCTAAATTCCTCAGCAATGAATACAAGTCTCCACCATTCAAGTATTCCATCACAAGATAAAGATTTTCTCGAGAAGTAAAAGAATAAAAAAAGCGTACCTTATCAAATTGATATACCCCATAAAAGAAAGATCAGTTGAAAGCATTCATGCAAAAACATAAATAAACAGTATCCATGACCAATTCTTACCACAAAAGGGTTTCGGACTGATATTAAGATATCGCGTTCAGCCAATATGCTTTCAACGGCATTTTTGCGAATCATGTCTGCTTTTTTAAGAACCTGCATAGAAATTTTATAGGACATGTGAGTGGAATGAATAAACTAATTGCACAAGCCATCACCATGGGAGTAGAATGCAATCAAAAAAGTATCATTCAATAAACAGGCTCAAAGTTCGATAACTGATCACCATGAAAATATCTTGAAATAGGTGAACAGTGTTATTCATCGGGACATACCTTAATAGCAAATAAACAGGCTGAAAGTTCGATAACTGATCACCATGAAAATAACTTGAAATAGGCAAACAATGTTATTCATCAGGACATACCTTAATAGCAAATAGGTCACCAGTTGTTCTTTTCTTTGCCAAAAAGACACGGCCAAACGCCCCTCGGCTGATAGGCTTTAGTATCTCAAAGTCGTCAATAGAAGTTCTATCTTTGTGTATTGGGTGAACAGGGCTTGTCCTTAAACTACGGACTACATCATCCTCTTCATCCATCATTGTACTTGTGGCATCAGCCTTTTCAACGTCAACTGCATCACACAACTGCAGATATTTCTCCCTAAAATATTGAACAAAATAAATCCTAATCAAGAAACAGGAAAATAAAGTACAGGATGATATGTTACTTTGAGCAATTTCATGCCATCATGACGTGAACTGCAGCAAATTCTTAGCAAAATTGATAGAGGAACTATCTTTTACTGATTTGCAGCTTTATCCAACCATGCTAAATCTGTCTTAATTAATTGCTGTCTTCATCTTGGTTGGAATTAGCCTTTGATTTTCTATAATTTCTACTATACTCTTTCATAAATTCGGCCGTTAATAAAAAAAAGTAACCCCATCAGATTTCAAGCAACCGAGTACACATCATCAATTATCAAGCAAAGAATGAAACACAATCAAATTTAAGTAAATTCAACCGGTTTGAGCACAATATCAAAATAACATTCAATTGATTATTCACGAACACATCAGACCCAAATTGATTTTAAGATTATTTAGAACCAAACAAAAGAAACCGGAAATAAATAACAAACATTACAAAGAATAATATTTAATTTAGCAACTGATTTTCAACTATTTCAGAAATACATCAAAACCTTTAAACAAATTGCTCCAAATCAAAAGGACGTTGATTTTAATTTGATAAATAATTTTGTTTTATTTGATTGAATTTGTTATGTGAAAAAAGAAATAACAAATAATTGAAAAACTCAGTTAACTGGAAGAAGGGAGAAGTGCTATGAGTTCATCTTTTTAGAAAGCAACGAGAGGAAGCAGTAAGGGCAAAAATGGAAAGAAACGGGTTGACTAAAAGGGAAAATTGGTGTATTACGATCTTATTGAAAATAATGGGGGAGTTGAGGGAAATAAGTGGTCGGATCAATAGAATTTGCCTTTTCACAAATGCTAATGGTGTCTTAATTATTTGCTGTCTTGATCCTGGTAGGTATGTCCTTCAGAACTTAAAATTGTTCACAGAAGATCCCTAGTAAAATTCATCAATACAATATGCTTACAAAGGAGATACTGAATAAGGTAAATAAAAGGTTCAAGCTAGTGACAACTTGTGGTTATAAGATATTTGCTATCTTTAACTAATTAATATAATTTGTTTTACTAGTGGCATGCAAATGAATATGTGACACACGTAATGTACGAAGTACACTTTATTAATTACGAAAGTACAGCATCGGGAACCGCAGATGAGTTGCTCTTCCTAGATGTTCTGAGTCCGTCCTCGCCAGCATATTAATTGGGAAAGGCTTTCGGGTGTCCTACTTCTTTCAGATAGAATGATGGAGAAATAAGTAGGACATTAAGGGTAATAATAGGTGAGGCCCTTGTCATACTGATCTCAAAATGGTGCTGTGCGATGACTAAATATGTCAGGGGCATGATGAATTCCAACAGGAAGAAGGAATTTCTCTCATAAATGTTTATAATTGAAGGATATTTATTAGCTCAACATATAAGATTTGTTCATCCCTAGTGTAATGTTATTGCTTATACAGTGTTGTTTATGTGAAACTCAAATAATAAATGTACTGATGATAAACTAACATTCTGCATAATCTTCCTTCTCTGGGACAAATTATTCTAATTTCAAATGGATAAATAGTTTTTATAATTGGCCATTTGTTAAAGTTATAAGGTTTAAAATATTAAGGTATTGTTCTAACTAATGCTTCATTATAAAGAATGAATTAAACACTTATAGCATATTGATTCTAGTGTTATAATATTTCATCCTGGTTTCCAAGTGAAATAATCTCTTATCGTGGTAGGTTTTTTTTTTTTAATTCACAGTTTAAATCAATAAGAGTTTGTCCTCATATGTTAAGTCCGCAAACCTGTTAATTTCATAAGCTCCCTATCTCTATACCGTAACAAAAAATGATTTTTAAACAACCTAACCAAATAAACATTTGTCCTCAAAAGATCTATTTAGATTTTCATAGAAGTTAATGGCTGTAAAACCCGCTAGGTGGTCGTTCGGACTAGAAATCAGTCGTCTAGCAGGGGAATGATCGAGCCTTAATTGAAGCGACGCATTTTTGATGAAGTTTTGTATTTTTAATAAATTTTAGATACTTAACGAAAAATGGTCTAGAATTGTATAAAATATACCTATATCTATTTAGTGCTGAAGATAGGGGCGAAGACAATATTCTATTTTCATTTGAAAATTTCATATTATTCCGAATGTATTCATCCATAACGGTGAAGCATAACTATGTACTACGAAGATAGTCGCTTAGATGTTTAAGTGAGACGCTAAGCCTTACTTAGTGCCTAAACAGGACCTAAATGGACGCCTAGAAGGATTTTACAACAGTCTCCTCCGTCAACCAAATCATCCTTGTTTAGTTCCGTGATTTGAAAATTGAGGCTCATATGGAACTAATATGATTATAGGGCTTACTGAAAATAAACTTGATTTGGCAGCCTACATAAAAATACCTTCTCTTGTTAAACTATCAAAATAGCATACAATAAATCTAAGCTAAATCATGGCATAAAGGTGAATAGTGCTCACGTAATTATATGAAGGGAGAATAATAACTGCTTGAAAATTTATAAAGGTCACTCACCGATGAAGTTTCTCTATACGTGTCCCAAAAGTTTGTACAGTAAGCGCTTCATGCTTTCGACGATTTATTACTTCTTGTAGATCTTCTAGACATGAAACAAGATAAGATAAAGAGCGCTCGTCGTCTATGGCCGTGCTTGAAATACACCGGGCAATATCAGCAAGCTCAACAATCTGTTTGTCATTTAGTTGTTGTAATAGGTATGTTACTATAAACTGAAATAATTAAAATTAGTATCAAAGAGGAACTTTATGCTCATTTTCCTCTCTAAGGGGGTAAGGTAACACTATAATAATTGGCTAAAGTTTGTTATGACAAATATCCAATCAAGGTTGGAGACATCAGTTTTGGTATGGCAAAAATTCAACAAATTTAAGGTGTTGATAACTGTTGCTTGTCTAGGCCCTTCTAGTTACTCAAGGGACGAGGTACAAAGTTGTGCCCCCTAACTTATATAAAAGTTAATGGAGGCGCTACAACTTTAAACGAATGACGTCAGAACTTTAACGGATGAACCATTATTCCTGCATTATAGTGGCAACTCTGATATGCAAACTGGAAACTATTTGCTGAAATCAGAAAGAAAGAAAGAAAAAAAAGTATTTCGATCAATCTCTTAACCACCATGGAGTGGAGACTATTTTGATCAAGATCCTTGTAGAATGTAAATCTACTCTGCACTAACAAGTAACAGCACATACTTTCTGTCTTTGTAGGACATTACAATGTATGTTATGATTGATGTCTTTTTACTATATATTCACCACTGGGGAATTAAGTGGCATAATGAACATTTACCTATGTTCCATGTGAAAAGTGCAAATTTAGAATTTGAGGTCTTTGTCAGCACTAAAAACTTGTTTGTATTGATAGCATTTTTGTGCTGACCTCAAATCTATCCAATATCAACTTTCTGCCGCAAACCAAGTAAAACATATCAAGCAATCTTATAGCAAGGCTAGTTTTTTCTGTTCTGGGAAGAGGAGGATTTTTTCAATTGTTTATCTAGCAATTATAGAGATAAGACAAAAGGTTATTATACAACATATATTTGACTCATCAGGAAGGGTGAGAATAAAGCAATTGCTCCCATCATTCTTTAAGGTGGATCAACCATTTGGTTGTGTTAATGAAGCAAAGGAATATCAGAAGCTTGTAAAGTTGTTGCAACACTGTCACTCATTGGCCAATTGCTAACTCATCGGAATAGAACCTTTATTTGTTCATAAATATTTATTACGGTGAGTCCATAGTTAATATCTGTACTGCCATTTTGAATATCTTACTACAAAATGCATCAAATTGAAAAAATGCGACGAGGTATGCATTAAATAATTTGCATTCACCTACATCAGTGATATTTACTAGTCAGTGTGTCTAACATGTAATTTCATGCATATGAATAATTGCACGACTGCAAATGCTTGATTTGATCATGAAATAGTAAATTACTCATGATTAGCATATCCATGTGGTGACTAGAAATAGCCTGTGCTATATGCAATAAAAAAACAGAGCATTATATACAGAAATAACTGTGATAAAAAAAACAAGATCAGGGCACACATAATTAGTGCAACAATATCTACCTGGGGAAGATCTTCTGTTTCTACAAGCGCACCATTTCCATTCAAAAGCATGTCTATATGATTAGTTCTAGGCGTCATTATAGGAGAACGAGGAGTCATGCTGCCTGCAGATGAGGAAGCCATTCCCTGATCCGACTTAGGACCAAATCTAGTCCTGCATATCATATGTGGCAGGTTCTTCATATCATCAAAAATAGTATTATCTGGCTCTTGAAAACAATCAAGCATATCAGCTGATTCTCTCCTTGACAAATCACTGAGTTTTGGGGAATTGGTCTCAGATTCTTCAGTTAAGCTCGGGTTGCAAACTTTCATAACATCAGGACTTCCAACAGCATTAAGTGTATCTTTTTGTGTACATGCCTCTATCATTTTTTCTAATGTCTCAGCAATTCTGAGAAGACGGTCATCAACATTCAAACCTTTCTGATCACATCTATCAGCAACTGCACAAACCTTAAGATGATCTTCAACATACAACGTCGGAACATATTCCTCACATATGCGACACATTATAGGAACATCTTCAGAAATATTTGAATTATCTCCACAAGGCCAAGAAATGTTGCGTACATGTTTTGACGTACTACAACTACGCATATCAGAATCTCCAGAATCAGTGGACTCAGGTTGATTATTTGCAATATGATCCGGTTCAGAATACTCTTTACGATTTAACATCTGTGATGCAATCTCTTTACTAAAAGATTGATGATCAACCTCTTTGATGGCTGCAGGTTTTTCCTGTGTTTTTCCAACAGGAGAAGGAAGAGGCTTCCAAGAAGCTATACGTTCCCTGTTTGCTGGTAAATCGTTGACTTCTTTTATACTCTCAACGTCAAGCTGTGCGAGGTAACTCGATGGCTTTATCTCCTGGCTTTTATTCCATTTTGAAATTCGTTGCTCCTGGCTATAAGACTTTCTTGAAACCGATGTTGATTCAGAAGAGCCTCTTGAAACCACTGATTCCTTTCCATCTCCTCCTAAGCCAGCTACATTAACCTTTTTATCTAAAGACTGAAGATCTCGAAGGTCCATTACTAGTCCATCTTCAGCAAAACCACTCTCCTTGTGAAACTGAAGTAGCCTTGTACATCTTGTGAGGATAAATAGCATGCGAGTATGAAGTTTCTTCAGCACACCCATTGGCAAATCTTGACGTCTATCGTCCAAATCTTGTACAATACCCTCACATTGTAACCAAAAGTCATTTGCAGACATGACATCACAGCTCCTAGCAAGCAATAAAAGATCTTCAAGAGTTTCCTTCCATTCCGGATGTGTATCTGCATGCTTTTCCATAATGCCTATCAAATCTCCAGCAAATACAGCCAAATCTGAGTTTACCTCTTCCTTTGCTTTCTCGAATTTCACCCGAATAACTTCTAACACTTCCTAGATGCGAAAAATAAATAATGAGAAGAAAGTGCCAGCTTTATAAAACTTCATGGTATACGAATTGTGACAAAAGCAGCAAATATTTGAAGAAGAAAAATTATTTAAAATGTGTGTGTATATCGTACCTTAGAATTAAACAAGCCTCGAGGTTTCCAAAAAGGAAAAGGTCGTACTCCTTTAGAGTTCAACTCATGGGAAAAACTTTTTATGTCTCCAGGATGCTTTTTCCTAGGTCCGCTTGTGGCCTGCATTATGGCTTTAAAACGAGGAGACTCCGACTCCTTTGGAGTCTCACAAGAATCGTATGCAGTCTGAGTATCAAAGGTTTACATGTTATTGCTTGCTTAAAACCAAGGTAAAAGAAATGCATATACAACTTCCGTGAAATTAATTAGGTTACTGAATTACCTCTGCCTCTAAATTACTCGCATCGTTACTCTTTGCAGCTTCTGAAAGCCTCCATGAACTTCCTGAGAGAATGATGTTAGTATATAAGCATAAGTTAATGAGCAAATATAACTGATATTCCCAAATGTAAGGTGTTAGTAGAGCCAAAGGCATAGATTATTGTGATTACCAAAATCAACTAAAGGTAGTTCAGTTAAAAGTTTGTTTAGTTGCATGAGAATGGAGGAATCTAAAAAAGGTTCGTTTTCCCTGATCAAGTATATCAACTGGATCCTCCTGCAAATTCATTTGTTTAACACATGAAAAAATATACAAAATAGAGAATGTTGAAATGGGTCCATTATAAAACTGTAGGCTTTGGAACTATCACGATCATGCATATTGTTAATATACATCGAATGCATAAAGTTATTGTGTTGAGTGTAGCAACAATAGCTGGTATCACACGAAAGTTTGGTATAATAGAGGTCTCGATTCCCAATACAAAGCATTAATTGTATCTGTCCACAATTTGATGTGCATTTTGTTTTCCAAGATGACACTTCAAAACTTCGTTCAAATGAACCAGTCTATATATTCTATAATTTGTGATAGTTTCGGATTTGATATCACAATAGTGGCGGCACAATATTTTTGACGTAGAACTTGTGATATAAACAATATCTCAATTGACCAAAAAAAAGGAGAAGTAGGTGAAAATGGAGCCCATTCCACTGAAACGACGTAAATTTTACTTCAAACGATTGATCAAATAATCAATGTTAATAGGAACGGGGCAGACTTTTGAAGTTTCTAAAAATCAAAATCAAAACATCAATATACAATGCTATAAAAATGAGACAAAGCAGTTAACATCATTAGGTGCTTGAATACTGGAACTCAAAATAAACTAAGATGGAGCCTAAAAGAGCTCTAGTGAAGCTTTTGATAACATAAGACAACACTTGCTATATCAAAAATTTTTTGCATGGTCTAACATTGTGTAGGATTGACGATTATAACCAAGACCCACAAACCCAAACCGAAATATCAAAATATGAGCCGATCTGAAGGATCAGACGATAAAACATGAAAAATATAAAAGTTAGTAGGTGGTTTTTCTTCACGGTCCCAATCAAACTCCATTTAAGATTGAATCAGATCCATATTTGAAAACTAGTAGACCCAAAAGACTTTAAAAATCCAACTAGAGTTGAAACTAATGAACACGAACGAAAATGGTTCGGAGCTGGATCTATTAGATTTGACACCCTTAACCATGATAATAATGGGTGAACTTAAAAGCTGTTGCAACAGAGATTTTTTATTGGTAAAGTATAAATTACAAAATTTGACTTTTCCAATATTTCAATATTGAAAACTTTCCTTTTGACTCTTTTAGCCACCACTTTGGTCATCCTCCATGCTCGACATCTAGGCCGCCTGTAAACGGATACTTTCGGATACAGATAGTATCATATCCACATTGGCATCCGAAATCATTTTCGGATATCCGCGTCCACGGATACGGACGGATATCGGATAATTATTTTATCCGCTAACGATCGATAAATCGAGAAATATAATAGAAAATTATAGTTCAGCATAAAAAATTTCAATTGCATTGATTATAGAAGTGTGAAAAATAAATAAATAAGATGATAATAAATAGTTTTGAGAAATTAATATGCTTTACATTCATTTAATACAAACTATTAACTTAATAAAAAAATAAAAACATGTCTATCGTTGCACTACAGTACACAAAATATTAACTATACTCTTAAAAAACCAGACGGATAATTTTCGGATGCGGATACCTTCCGCATACGTTTTTCCTAATATAGGATATTCATCCGTTTTTTAGATACGGATGCGGACAGATTTCGGATATTTCAGATATATATTGACAGACCTATCGACATCCGAAGGTCATTGTTCTTCCATTTCTGAAAATGGGGAAACTACGATCTAACATTGGGATCTCCTCGGTTGTGAATTATGGCCTCCAAATTCTGTAACATTTAAGATATCTTCAAAATAATCTTCTAATATGATGTAACATTATATCCTCCAAAGTAACTAACTTACAAGTATTTACAACGTTTTTCTTTAGAAAATTCTCTATCAAAACATCATATTATGATCGAATGCAAACATTTATTGTTTTATATTAGTATGTCATTTGGCCTTTGTAAAATGATTATACAGTTGTAAATTAAATAACTTGAATCAATTCATCATATGTATCATTAATATCATTAAATGTATTTGAAATTAATACGGGTAAGATGATCGTATAATGATAGACCTGGTTATTACAGAAAAAACACTAGAAAGCAAATGTGAACTTTTTTTTGGGCTCCGAGCGTACCGAACCCAAGACCTCTAGAACAATAGTATAGAGATCTTACCACTTGAGCTAGTGGTCCTTGACGCAAATTTAAACTTTTAATGTCAAACTTTTTGATATTATTATTTCTAATACCACTTTTATAACTTATTTTCTCAATCCTAATAAAGAAGTCACACTAAATTAAGAATGCACTGATTTAATCAAAATGTAAGCATAGATGAATTTTTGGCTACGAAATTTTAAAAAGGAATGGATTTGAAAAGTTTTTTATGACAGAAACACAATTTTATAGAAAATTATATGTAAAACTAAAACAAGTTGGCAATGGAAACCCAAAATTAAAAAATTCTTCATTCAATTATTACATAAAAATCATTTTCTACTAATAAATCGAGTTTTGATTAAAAAACTAAGAAGAAAAAAAGAAATAAAAACCGGACCGACTAATTTTTTTTTACTCCCGTGTGCATCACACGTATAAAATTAATAACAATACTGTTGCCTGATATCAAAAGTTAAGTTAACCAAAAGGTTAGATCAAACACTTTTTAACTAAAACTACCTTGAAGTCTAAAAAGCCTGGTAGGCAATAACCTATTTTTTTCTACTTAATGTAGTTTAACTTTTAAGTGAATAATAACATTAGAAGCTGTTTGGATAAATAACTCGAAACGATAGTAAAATTTAATTGTAAAAATTGAAATAAGTCATATCAACTTACTATTAAGGAAATTTTTGTAAATTTAGGCATATTCTAAAACTAATAACAAACTTAGACCACTGTGAAAACTTAATTACAAACATAGGTCTATTTTTACCACGTTTTGCGTTAAGTCAACGCTCTGTCATGGCACTTCAAATGGAGTCGATAGAAATGGCTAAAAAATAAAAAATAAATCACTTTTGGCTCCATTTGAAAATGCACAATGAAGCAAACTTTAAAAAAAATCTTCATGGCGCATCCAATGTTTTAAAACACAAAAGCCTACACAAGACGTTATTTTGCTTCGAGGCATAAGCCTCAAACAGTTAAGGCGTAAGTCTTTCTATTAAACATTGAAGCGTAAGTTATTGTTATTATTAATTTTTGATTAATATATAAAAGTCAACATTTAATCGTATAAAACTGTAAATAAATAACAATATAAATATTTAACTTCAAAGAGTTCAGTCCGAACCATTCTTTATTTTTCATTCGTAAAAGCATAAATAACTAAACCTATAAATAAATCAAATTTAAGCACTTATATATATATATATATATATATATATATATGATTCAGTCTTTATTAGTATGATTGAAGAACTTGTATTCAGTTTTCAACTCATTTGCTTTTTTCTTCCTTCCTCTATTTGTCTTTAAAAAAAGTTCTAGATTTTTTGAAAATGGTCTTTGATTGATTCTACTCGAATCGATCTCAAATAAAAGCAATAGGAAATCATGTAAGTTATTAGTTTGTTTATTTGTTATTATTTTAGTTATTTTTCTTTCTACCAATTTAAATCAATCCACAAAATCTATTCGGAGGTACATTGATGACAATCCAGAAATTTTCTTTAAATAGCAATTAAGAACATCCATTACGTAGCTTTCGATCATTGTTTCAAAAACAATCTTACTTAATCATATTGATACTGGAATAAAAAATACCTCTTAATTTCATTTTCCTAAATTTTGTTCTTTTTTGCTTGTCATTGAATAATTAAAGCTTAATAACTTTTGTTGGTGTCAATATCTTATATATAAAGCAAATACTTGGTCAATCAAGTCAAAATGAAGCCTTTTTTGAACTGTCAAAATTCTTTTTTTAGTTATTTCATTGTATACAACAGCAAGGGTAGGTTTGTCTTTGCGGTCTCTTCAAAACCCCAGATTCAATTTACTAACCCACTTCTCATAACTTCCCCGTTTCTCCCTCACCCACGCCTTTACAGGTTTATTACAGATTTATTCTCTTCTTTTCATGATTATTGTATCCTTCTTTTAACTCAACGCTTAATTCACAGATCAATTTTTTTTTATGGCAGGAATTGAGATGCTAATGTATCTCAGAAGCAAGCGAGTTGATATCGGCATACCCAAAAGAGTCGATCTACATGTTTCCATCCATGACCCAATGGTCTCCGTTGCATCATAAATATATAATCGTCTATTATGGGATTCAGGCAATGAAATCCGATCAGGGTTGGTTTTGTTCTCATTTGTTTTCATTTTAATATCTAAGCATGTGAATTTTTTTTTAATAATTTAGTTTACCTTGTTATTATCTTTTGCTTTAGGAGGTCACATAAGATTCTATTTAATTTTGCATAAGTTCACAGGCTTCTACCACAAAGCAATTCTTTCTTCCAGAAGAAAAAATATTTGTGATTCTTCACTATCAATGTAAT
Source organism: Allium fistulosum (assembly GCA_030737815.1). Taxonomy (NCBI): domain Eukaryota; kingdom Viridiplantae; phylum Streptophyta; class Magnoliopsida; order Asparagales; family Amaryllidaceae; genus Allium; species Allium fistulosum. The sequence continues at coordinate 1,037,194,742 of CM060907.1, read as the reverse complement.
TTATCAAAGATGGAGAGCGCCAATCCCATTTAAAATCGATTTCAATTTTTATCAAGATTTTCTATGCACACGTTCATCGAACGTGCATACGTACTCGTCACAATAATGGATAAAAAAATCTTGAGTTGAATGCCTCAACAGCTTGAGACGTACGAAACGTACGTTTTGAATGTTTCGTATGCCTCAAGTAGCTGAGGTGTAAGTCTTAGAGGTATAAAACTTTTTAGTGAAAACCTCAAGGCGTCTTATCTCTCATTGCCTTAAGATGCTCCTTAAGTCGAGTACCAAAGTAGATTTTTTAAAACAATAAGCGCATTTTGGAAACATGTTATCAAAGAGCGTTGACTGAGTGCACGTGGCAAAAACAGACTTATATTTGTAATAAGTTTTGAACATGACCTAAATATGTAATTAGTTTTCAAAAGTAGACTAAATTTACAAAATTCTTTAATACTAACAAATTATTTTGCATCTCTATAAGTTGTTGGCAAACACACAAACATAATAACTAATAAATTGTTTGAGCAACTTATGAGTACCTGCCAAACATACTTAAAAAATATAATCCTTCGCAAAATTAAACCTATATTCAGTCCAATCAAGGAAAGTTATTGGTGCTTATAATTATTCTTTCAAGTTTTATAATAAAGATAAAGATAAAAGATAAACAAAATTAGAATTTGATATATTGTGCTTTAGACTTTGAAGTCGAGTGTTATACAAACACTCCACTTCAACAATTTTAGATCGTAAAGTTGAAGTGGAGTCTTAGAGGTGTAAGTCTCAGAGGTATAAAACTTTTTAGTGAAAACCTCAAGGCGTCTTATCTCTGATTGCCTTAAGATGCTCCTTAAGTCGAGTACCAAAGCAGATTTTTTAAAACAATGAGCGCATTTTGGAAACATGTTATCAAAGAGCGCTGCATGAGTGCACGTGGCAAAAACAGACTTATATTTGTAATAAGTTTCGAAGTGACCTAAATATGTAATTAGTTTTCAAAAGTAGACTAAATTTACAAAATTCTTTAATACTAACAATTTATTTTGCATCTCTATAAGTTGTTGGCAAACACACAAACATTAATAACTAATAAATTGTTTGGGCAACTTATGAGTACTTGCCAAACATACTTAAAAAATATAACCCTTCACAAAATTTAACCTATATTCAGTCCAATCAAGGAAAGTTATTAGTGCTTATAATTATTCTTTCGAGTTTTATAATAAAGATAAACAAAATTAGAATTTGATATATTATGCTTTAGACTTTGAAGTCGAGTGCTATACAAACACTCCACTTCAACATTTTTAGATCGTAAAGTTCAAACATTATACATCCATTTTTTTTACTATACTCCCAACATTTCAAAAAAGGAAAAGAAAAGAATCAAAGATCGTCGATTACTTTTAAAAAATTACATTGTTTACTCAGCAAATAGATCTAATAAAGTTTATGAATTAATAAACTTTGATCTCCTAATCGTTGGATCATTACTTTTTTTAGATGTTTGACTATATGTTGGATTGATTACGATCAAAATTGAGTGGCAAAATAAATCTCTATGGCTTATATGCCCAGTAAAAGCATCAACATAATGAATATGTTGCCTTGATTAAATGCAACATTGTCAACTATTCCATCTAAACTTTGTTTGAACTATAATTTTAGCTTGATGTGCAAGCATTTATTCCTGTATAAAAATATTAAACGTTCAACGCTATGCTCAAATATAGGTGGGAACACACTTTTGTGCTTAGTTTGCATGTGGTGTACTTCATACAATATGCCTCCCAACATATAGTTAACTAGAAAATTTTCTTATTTGTCGTATCTTTGCATTTTTCAACTAAAGTCCATTTGACACATTTTTTGCATGGTTGTAAAATGCTAACAATTTTGCTCAACTATTTTTAGTGCTTAATAATTCAACTAAAAAGTATAAATGAGTAATGAATAATGACATCCTAACATATGGTTGTAACACCTCCTCCCACACGGAATATTTGATACAATTTCGAATTGCATGTGAGATCATTAGAATTAGAGTTTCAACATTATAAATGTGATGAATGGTCTTTATATAGCTTTTTAAGAAAGTTCTCGTACTATTATTTAGATAAGAATCGCTATAGTTGAACCTTGGTACAACTCGAGGGATTCCTCGACTTTTAAAAAATAAATATCTATGTTTTTTAATTTATAATGCACTCCCGAATTATTGTTTTAGGGTCACTAAGACTTGCCAATTATTACGTCCTCAAATGAGCACTATTCACTTTAATTTCCACTTTATCCACTGAGAACTCATAAGAAATGAGTTTTTTTCTAGTTTATTGATCCTTTTTTATGTAGTTTGATTTTAATTTTCTACCATTGTTTTAAAATGCGAAGGCGTACATGAACCATTTTTAGGTCCGTGAGGCGAGGCGTAAGCCTCGAAACGTTGAGGCGTAAGCTTTTCGGGTAAAAATAAAAAGGCAAAACATATAATGAAGTTTGATATTTAAATTAACCTATGCAAAAAATGAAAAACAAATCATTCAGCTTTGACTCTGAACAGGTAATGTCTCTTATTTATTTTTTAAAGATTTAAATAAATAACTAGAAACCATATGATTTCAGTTCCGATTCTGCAAAATTTATTTGGAGGTTCTGCAAAATTCTAGTTTCGAATCCTTCTACCAATTCAAATCGATGCACAAAATTTATTTGAAGATTCAATGAATTCTATTAAGAAATTTTCTTTAGATAGCACTGAAAAATCTATTACATAGCTATTGATTGTTGTTTCAACAATAATCTTACTTAATCATGTCGATATAGAAATTGGAAAATAAAAAACCAATAACTTCCATTTTCTTAAATTTTGTTCTTTTTTGTTTTTCATTAAATAACTGAAATTTAATAATTTTTGTTAGTGTCAATATTTATAACTAAAGATGAAAATATTCTTGACTCGCATAACTCAGCAGTTTGAGGCATGCGAGACGTACACTTTGTACATTTCGTATGCCTCTAATTATTGAAGCATAAGCTTTTGAGGTAAAAAGCCTTTTAAAGATAGCCTTAAGGCGTTTTATCTCTCATTTCCTCGAAGCGCTCCTCGAGGCAAGTATCGAGGTGTTTTTTTTATAACAATGCTTTTTACAACAATCTTCAATTTTTGAAAAAGGTTTTACTTCCTTCGTTTAAATGTGAAATATTAAGAGTTTATTTGTGTAAGATATCAATGCATAAAATAATTACAAATGAAAATTGCAATCAATGAAAACTATAACAACCGTCACCGTGATCAAAATCAACTTTACATTAAGATTGGATTATATCAAGATTTTGAAAATTCAGACCCAAAAGGCTAATCATGAATGAACTCGAAACAATTATGGGTCTATTAGATTCGCCACCCCTAGCAATGACAATAATGAACTAACTAAAACTTGTTGCGACACATAACGGTAATTTAAATTTTGATTTTTTGAACAATTCAACATTAAAGAATTTGACTCTTTTGATCATCTCATTGGTTGTCCTACATGCTCAACATCCAAAGGTTCTTGTTCTTCCGATTTTGCAAAATGGAGAAACTATAATCTAATATTGAAATCTTCCTCAACTGTGGATTATTAGGTCCTCCTAAACATGTAACTTTCAAAGTATTTCCAAAATTATTTTTTATAGTATATCCTTTAGAACTTAAGTAATCTACAAGCATTTAAATTTTTTTTCCCATCAAAACATCATATTTTAATCAAATGCAAAATTTACTACTTTTGTATTAGTATATCATTTGTTATACAAAAAATAAAAAAGAATTATATGGTACTAAATTAAATAATTTGAATTAACTCATCTCACGTATCATTACTATCACAAAACATATTATAAATTATTACTGGTATACAATGATAAACACACATTATTGGAAGCAAAAAAAATGTGAACTTCAAACGTCAAGGTTACTTCCATCACTATTTTGAAGACTGCTTTGATAATTTATCTTACAAAAAATAGTGATCAAGTAAAAATGCGACTTCAATTAAAACGTGTATGTATATGGATTTAAAGTTATGACCACTATAAAAGGTTCTTATTTGAAAATCTTTTATCACAAAAATAAAATTGTTTAGAAAATTATATGTAAAACAGAAGTTGTCAATGAAAACTCAAAATTTAAAAATTCTTCCTATTCCATTATTAATCTATATATTAATATATATATATATATAATATTCAATGACTTGAGTTTTAATTTTGAAAATTAAAAATAAAATAAAAAATCAATCCAACTAATTATTTATGTACATCTGCATCACACTTAAAAATTATAGTAGGTACGAGCTCTTTTGCACGTGTGACGCATGCGCATATAAAAATATCTTTGAAAAATAATATAATATGATCTCAAATCATCAACTCCTAATTTTGTACGTGATTTAATAATCATAACGAGAAAATACAAAGAAAAAAATATTTTTGTTGTGATTGAAGTTCAAACTTGTGATCTCTTATATATATATATATATATATATATATATATATATATATAATTTTAAATTAAAAATAAATATTAATTTTTAGCATTACTAGGATTCAAGCTCGTGATCTCATTTAATTGGATCATAAAACAAGGTTTCAGCCAGGCCAACAACCCGTAATTCCATTGGTACCGGACTGCGAAACCGACAAAGAATATCTAGTTTCGGTCTGGGCAGCAAAAAAAATCGTTTTTTATTCTTTAAAGTCAAATCTAACAAATGTAGTCAAATCTAACGTCAAATCAGTTGGTCAGGGCTGCTTAGCGACTATGAAACAAAGTTCCTTGAGGTCGCGGGTTCGAGTCCTGGTAAATTGAGCTGTGTTTTCCAAATGGCTTGGGGTGGTTATTCCCTTAATACCGAATAAAAAATGGTGGGGAATTGGAGCTCTAAGTGGGCTAGCTAAAAAGGGGGCCGGTGTGACGGACAGTCGAGTTCCCTAGCTCTACTCTTCGGAGTAGGGTTTTTAATAACAAATGTAGTAAGATACAAAGGAGAAAAGCAACAAAATATGTGAAGATACAGTAAAATTCAAAGGAAAAAGCAATAAAAATTCAAATAACACATCAAATCAAACGCTTTAATCATGCAAGCATGAATCAACCGTGGATAATAGAACGATTGAAGTAATTTTAATGATTATAGATAGCAGAAATTTAACGCAAATGACTTACAGCAGCAAAACTTGAGCTATTCTTCAATTCTCTATTATGCAGATAGTTGTCTTCTTTTTTGCCTCCATCGTTGTCGAGTAGCCCTAGAAAGGAGACATCGCGGATTGATTAGGGGAAGATGCCGCGATTCAGGGATTCAGTGGGGGGGCGTTTATAAATTAGGGTTGAAGGAAAAGCGAGTTGATTGAAATAAATGTTGAACTTGGACTGTGGAATCAATTAAACTATATATCATTTAATTTAATTTAATTAGGATTGAATGTGATGAAATAAATTGGGTTGGACTATTTTATTTGATTTATTTCGGTGTAATTTAAGTTAGTGTAATTCTAATTTAAATTTGTTTAACTATGTTCTAACGATACTTTTCATAATTTCAGGTACAATATGAAAAATCAAAAACCGTATAGAAATCGGTTTGAATTATGGTACTCCAATTCATGACAATCTTTGGAAAACCAAATGTGATTTATATAGTAAACAAATCATGGTGACGGTGTAATACATCTAAAACCATTTGGCAGGTGTAGGCAGCAATGTAATAGCATGCCCAAACGCCCCTCAAGATGTTTCAAACTTGTGCGAGCTCCTATTGTCGAAAAGAAAAATGGCTTAAATAAAGAAAAATTAGAAAAGCAACGCGTTAAAGAAGAACTAATGAGTGGATCTCAACAACAAGACTCTGATAGTGAAGATGGTGAAAATGAAGATGTTCAAGATGTTCGACGCGTCATGCGAGAGAGCAGAGATATATTTAAAATACAAGAGATGCACAGATCTCACAGACAATCAGGTGTTGATTCTAGTCAAGCAAGGTGAAACATAGGTGGAAGGTCTACGAGAGTAGAGAGCTATCTTAAACTTGTGTTGTTGCAAAAATTGATTCATACACGCAAAAAGGAGGTAGATCTCAAGTTTTCTATAAAACTGCAATATAAGGCATTAAAAATGCTAAAAAGCGCATAGGACAAACAATGGCTAATTTTTTTTATTTTAATGTGTTCCATGTAACGCTGCCAATAGTCCTTAATATGCAACGATGGTCGATGCAATTGCGGAATGTGGTTGTATATCTGATCCACATACCATATGAATTATCATATTCATACTTAGAAATGGAATCAGGAGTTCGGTCATATATCAACATTTTTCATAATTTCTTGGATGGGTATGGTGGTTGGATTACTTGGAATTGACGAAAAATTATAAATTTTCTCGTACACCTATGGAACGATATTCTTCAAATTTGTAGATGCAACAAATGAATTTTAGAGGTAAAATACATATGTGCGTTGATGGATGAAGCCGTAGAGTATATTGGAGAAACATAGTAGTGAAGATAATGACAGATAACGGAGCCAACAAAATTGTCAGTCAATTGTTGATGCAGAAAAGAAAACATTTACACTGTACAACATATGCAGCACATCACATTGATCTAATTTTAGAAGATATTTCAAAACAATCAGCAACAACTATTATTTCGAATTGTCAATTAACAATGATACAATCATGATTGGTTACTTACTATAATAAGACAAGAGACAAAAGACAAACGACAAATAATTGATTAAACCGACAAGGTTTATCCGCTCATTTCATTGCACTAAGACTCTATTTATAAACATAAAAACGATTTGAGAAAATGATTGTTACGGGAGACTGGGCATCTAAATGCCTAGACTCGATACAAATGACAAAAGAACAACCATTATGGTTGGTCTGATTTACGATAATACTATTTGGACTGTTGTTACATTCATCATCCTTTTATTTGAGCCACCAGTGTGATGGATAGTGACGATAAAGCAGAACAGGTTATCTTTATGAAGCAATGGATTGAGAGAAAGAGTAAATCGGAAACAACGTTGGCTTAAGGTAATCGAAAAAATGGTGGGACATTATAGATAAAAGATGAGATAAACAATTACATCGACCAATTCACACGGAAGGTATTTTAAATTATTTTATCATCTTGCAAAAGTACAACTACATAACATCCCAATAACGCTTATACTTACTGTTAGGAAGTTAAGTTAACCGTCTTTGTACCTAATTTAATAAGCTTAAATAAGACCATCTTTACCTGAAATTAACCAAGTATAAAAAATGGAACCCGTGACAAAATTCAACCATTAATACTTTATTCAAGGAAGTTATTTTTGCTTATAATTGTTTTTTCAAGACTTAAAAATAAAGACAAACGAATATGGAATCTTATACTATTCTCAAAAAAATTATGGAATCGTATATGAAGTGCTTTAGATTTTGAGGTTGATATGTTATACATACACTCCACGTCAAAAATTTCTTATAATGAAGTTGTAAACATTACACATCGTTAATTTTTTAGTGTACATGTATCTAAAGTTAATATTGGTAAGATGAACCTACATTGATAGACCTAGCTATTATTGAGAAAACAATAAAAGGAAAATGTAAACTTCTAATGTTAAGATTTTCGTTAGTGTTGTTTTCTAAACTACTTTCATTACTTATTTTCTTAATCATAATAAAAGAAGTAACATTAAATTAATGCCCATATTAAAATAAAATGCATATGTGGATGAACCTATAGTTACGAACTTTAGAAAAAGAGTTGATTCGAAACCTTTTTATAACATAAATACAATTATGCAGAAAGTATATGTAAAACTGAAACAAGTTATCAAGGAAAACTCAATTCAAAATTCTATGTTCCCTTATTACATTGAAAAAAATCAACGACAAATTGAGTTTTATTCAAAAAAAATCGCAAATATAACAATCAATCCAACTAATTTTTACTCACATGTGCATCACATGCATAAAAATAATAATAGTTACTACACTTAATGTCAAGAAGTTAAAGATAACCATCTTTCGTATCTAATTTAAAAAAATTAAAGCTTTTTTAATTAAAACTATTTACGTCCAAGAAATGGAACTTTTGGCCAAATTCAACTACTAATGCGTTCTAACAAAGAAAGTTACTGTTGTTTCATAGTTATTAATGGCGCACGGCGTAAAAAGACACAAAGCCTCCTAGGAGTCTCGGTGCGCGGCGTGGCAAATGACACCTTTTTAATTAACTGCACATGTTTATAATTTTTTTATAAATTTAATAATATATAACAATTAACTTTAAAAAGTTCAACATAATTTATTTATTTTTTACTAGAACATATATGTAATAAAGATATTTTTACACATTTTGCAAAAAACGCCATCAAATATAATATCATAAACATAAAACTTCAAGCATAATAGTCTTCAAAAGCCAAAATCCAACATAATAATACATATTACCGATAAACTAAAATCGTATTTTCTAAATCAATAGCTGCATCATCAGATTCATAAGCTTCAAAATCTTCCTTTTCTGTCTCATATCGATTGACAATGTATCCGGTGCGACCATAATAGGAACAGACAGTTCGAAGTTCTTTGAAGATTAATTTAAAAAAAGAAAACATTTGTTCGATGCAATAATAATTAGAACAAAAAATTTGAAGTATTTGTGATTAATTTAGAGAATACGGTCATCAAGATTATTTGTTCGGTGCAAACTGAACCCGACCCGACGGGTCTCGATTCTAGTTGTGTGGGTTTTGTCAAGTCTAATTTGTATATTTTAAAACCTTAACGCGGTCTGAAGTTCGATTCGGAATGTGTCGGTTCATACTTCATGTATGATCGGGTAATAACACATAATGTATATAATTTTTGGTTTTTTATCTGATCTTTCGGATCGGATTGGTTCTTCATGTTATTTTTCGTTAACTAGACCCAACCCAGATCTATTAAGTTCAGGTCGACTTCGGATTGGTTTGGTTTGGATTTGCAGATCTTGATTCTAATTGTCTATCGTAGTTCGATGCTACAATAATATAAATAAATAGTCCAAAGTTCGTTGGAGATTAGTTTGAGGTGTAATTGTACCATCATTGTATTCAAAAAATTAAATACAAGTCAACAAGGTTAGCTCAGTTGGTTGGCAGGTTAGATTACGAGATTAAATATGATGAGTTCGAACCTCTAGATTGATACTTGTTGGCATCGATGAACAATGTTTAAAAAATATATTACATTCAATCAATGTTGTAGATCGGTTTGGATTGTAAAAAAAGGAAAATAAATAAAAAAAATAAGTGAACGATAAAATAACAAAAAAAAGGCGTGTCATTTTTGTGTCATGCGTCATTTGCCCCATAAGTGCCATATCGCATTTCGGCGTGTCTTTCCGTGTGCGTTGTGCCATAAGGGTGAAAGACCAAACAATGAGCCATGCCTTGTGCCACGACATGCGCCTTTCATAGCTAGGTGTTGTTTGTAATTATTCTTTTAAGATTTAAAATAAAAATAAATATATATGGAATCCAATATAAATTGTTTTAGATCTCAAAGCTAAAAAATATTAAATGTATACTCTACTTCAAATTTTTCATCCATGAAGTTGAAAATGTTATAAATCCTTATTTTTATTCCATGTTTACATAAAGTTAATATTGGTGGATCTTCTAATAATGACATATAACGATATACTTGGTCAATTTGAAGAAACAAAAAAAGGCAAATGTAATAAAAGATTTCTTAATTATAGTAAAAGAAGAAGTAATAAACTGAAATTTGTATGGATTTAACTAAAATGCACGTGAAGATGAATATACAGTTATAAACTACTAAAAGGAATTGATTTGAAGAATTTCTTGTAATAGAAATACAATTTTGTAGAAAAGTATGTGTAAAACCCATTGTTTTAAAAAAACCCGCCTCGATACTCGACTCGAGGAGCGCTGCGAGGAAATGGAAGATAAAACGCCTTGAGGTTTTTCCCAAAAGGCTTTTTACTTCTAAGGCATACGCCTTAACAACTTGAGGCATACAAAGCGTACACCTCGTACGTCTCAAACTATTGAAGCATGTGACTCAATAATTTTTTATACCTAGTTGAAAATATTGACACTAACAAAAAGTTATTAAACTTTAATTATTTAATGGAAAACAAAAAAAGAACAAATTTTAGGGAAACGGAAATAAATGTTTTTTATTTTTCAAATTTAATATCAACATAATTAACTAATTTAAAAAAACGATCCAGAACTACGTAATGGATTTTCTCATTGCTATTTAAGGAAAATTTCTGAATAGACGTCACAGAATTTTCGAATAAATTTTGTGAATCGATTTGAATTGGTTGAAAGAAAATTAAATAAAATAATAAGTTACATTATTTTCTACTGCTTGTAATTGAGATCGATCAAAGATCATTTTCAAAAATCTATATAAAAAATTGAAGACAAATAAAAGAGAAAAAATATATACCATTGAAGAGCTGAAAAATGAGTACCAATTCTTTAAAGGGTTGAATCATATGTATGTTATCAAGTGCTTAAATTTATTTTTATAGTTCTATGCATGAGTAATAAAGAACCATGGGGAGTGAGCTCTTTAAAGTAAGTGTTTATATTGTATATATTTCAGTTTTTGATTAATCGTTAACTTTTATGTATTAATCAAAAATTAATAATAACTTACGTCTCAATGTCTACCCGAAAAACTTGCATCGTTGAGGCTTACGTCTCGCCTCGCGAGCAAAATAATGCCCTGCGTACACTTTTTCATTTTAAAACTTTGGTAAAACCAAACAAGTAGTCAACTAAAAATTGAAACTCAAAAACAATCAATGTTCCATTATCATTTAAAGAAATGGATACTTAACGACAAGTTGAGTTTTCAATAAGAATCAGAAAAACCAAAATCAGTCCAACAAATTTTTTTCTCCCACATGGAAAAAAATAGAAGTTATTGGTTATTAAGACACAAAATAAGATACAAAATTAAACACAATAAATATTGACAATTATTTTTTCCCCTTTACGTGGGGAAATCAGAAGGATCTAATGATTGAGATAGCTTGTGTCAGATTTTGTAACACCAATTTGCGTCCAAAAAGAATTTCTAATTTAAAAAGCTTAAATAAATTTATTTTGAATTGAAACTACCTATAAGTATAAAACTGAAACTTTTAGCCAAATTTAACCTTTGATCCTTCCAATCAAGGCAAGTTATTGTTGCTTATAATTATCATATCAAGATTAAAAATAAAGAAAAACAAAATATGGAATATGACAAAAACTGCTTCGGATCTTGAAGTTAATATGTTATACATACACTCCATGTCAAAATTTTCATATCATAAGTTGAAAACATTATACATCATTAAGTTTTCATTGTACGTGTATTTGAAGTTAATATTGGTAAGATGAACGTACAATGTTAGACCTAGTATTACTGAAAAAACAATAAAAAGAAAAGAAACTTTTAATGTTAAGATTTTTGTTACTATTATATTTGAATCTACTTGCTTATTTTCTTAATCATAATAAACGAAGTAGCATTAAAGTAACGTACGGATTTGATTAAAATGCATATGTAGATGAACCTAAAGTTATGAACTTTTATAAAAGGAATTGATTCGAAAACCTTTTTATAACATAAACACAATTGTGTAGAAAATTATATGTAAATCCGAAACAAACCGACAAAAAAAACTCAAAATTCAAAATTCTTCATATTCCATTATTACATTAAAAATTTAACGATAAATTGAGTTTTGATTATAAAACCGCAAACATAAATTTTTACTCACATGTGCATTACACACATAAAAATAATAATAGTGATTACAGTTAATGTCAAGAAGTTAAGATAATCATCTTTCATATCTAATTTAAAAAACATAAATAAAACACTTTTAATTAAAACTACTTAAGTCAAAAAAATGAAACTGCCAAATTCAACTATTAATGCTTTCAATCAAGGAAAGTCATCCCTAACAATTGTGTTAGTCCATTGTAACACCAATAATCTCATTGTGGTTGTTAGTGCATACCACGTATTCTTAACAATTGTGTTGAACGGAGACAATTTATACATTTAGTTCTTATGTTTCATCTTTACATACAATTAGTACCAAACTTGCAAATTCAAAATTCTCGAGGTTTACAATGTTTCCAACAATAACCGCTATGTCCTATCTTTTCGTACTAACTTCAACGTTATTTCCATCATTTTTCTAATAAATGTGGCATGCAACGCATGTTGTCAAAGGCTTGTCTGGCCCCATTAGGCTCCACCTAAGCAACGATTTTTAGTTTAACATCCGAATATTCAATGTAGATGTAAGTTTATGTTACATCTATTATTGATTGGTGCTTTGCATTGCTTCAGTTGTACCAACATAAGTAAATACATTGTACAACAACAAGCCTTCATAATTCCACTTTTGCACTCATTTGTCTTACCTTTTGCAGATTTCCAATTTTAACATTTCCATTTTTAACTTCGCATTATCATTCCAGACAGTACATTCTTCCCTTTGTTGAAATACTAGTTTATTCCATAGCCAAATTGAATACAAGCTTGATAATACATTGTACAATCTCTTTCAAACATCACTGATGTGCATATGGAACTCTCTTTTTTCAACTGTAGTGACTTAATAGAAATATATATTAATGTTGGTCAAAAACGTTGATCTAAAACCAATATCATAAGAGAGACATAAGTTCAACCTAGACTTAATACTTAAATGCCTTAATAAGAAAATAAATCATGCATCCGATGAATGGGTATTTTTAACGTTTTTACGTGTTACCGCATAGATGAAGTCATGTTAACACTTGGTAAATTGAAATAATAGCTTAGTAGCCAAATTGAACATAAAACTTGATGTGCCACTTCAAATAATACATACAAAAACTCCTTGGTTTGAGCAGAATGGTAAAGGTGATTAGGTGGATACAATATGTGTGCCTGTGTTTAGCGAGTGTTCTGTCTTCCACTGTCCAACTCATACTGTGATTACTATAAAACATATGACAAAAACATAAATTAACATACATTGAACAAGAAAAAAATATAGCAATAATGAATACCAATTTCTCCAGACTGTGTATAAGCCTTCCCCCGACCACCACTGAACTGTCTTCCAGACTTCTCCGCAGCCTTATCCAATTTTGCTTCCTTCTTCTTATTCACCAATCCAATATTTGAGCTCGTACTTGTACTCTCCTTCCCCAATTTACTGTTCCCCAAACTCGACATCCTATTCACCATCCCACTCTCCAGTGGCAGCGGCCCAGATCTTGTCTTGATCCGATTCAACCCCAAACTCGAGGCCATGATCGGTGACATCGTTGCCGATCCTGACGCCGCCAACCTCACCTTCGGCGGCGCTGTGGCTGCTACATCTTTACTAACCTTCTCTTTGTCCTTCGACTTCGAATCCTTGTTTTTTCCGCTGTGCAGCTGCTGCTTGACCGCCTCCCGAATTGAGAGAGAAGAAGAGGGGGAGCTGTTAGCAGGCTTGGGTTTCTTATCGGATCCGGATCTGGATTTAGGGGAGTCTAGGGTTGGGGTTTTGGGCGAGGAAGTGTCAGGAGAGGATGACGAATCTGAGGACTTCTTAGAGGAGAAGAATCTGCCTTTGAATACCATTGCTTTTAGTTTGAAGATTTTTGCGTTTGAAAGAGGAGAGAATTTAGGGAAGGATGGATTTAGTTGTAAGAGAGATAGATGGGTTGGACTTTCTTGAATAAACGTTCCACGTGGATTTAATTTTCGGAAAGATGGTGTTGTTTCGGAAATAAAATTAATAGTATTGCATAAGCGTTGCACACGGTAAAGTTGTAAAAGTATTGTATTAATGAATATAGATAAGAATGGAAATTATTTGCGTAGTATATAGTAAATATGTTGTGTTATCAATTACAAATCAAACTTTTTATCGTTCTTTATGTATATAACATTTGTTAAGTGATTTATATAATTTAAATTCGAACTAAAATTTGATTTTACCATTTTATTAATAAGAATATGGTATACATATTAAAATAGACAACTCTTAAGATTTATTAAACAAATTAATAATTATTAGTTACTCAAATTTATTTAAACAATTTATATTTAATTATTAAATTAATTAATTAATTTAAATATACAGATTAAATGTAATATAGTAACACGAATCGAAGAAAACCTTTTATTGTCAATATCATAAAAATGTAGGTATTTAAGTGTAAAACATGAAAAGAATTAGTAAATATTGTATATAATAGTGAAAATGATAACTTACATAAATTTATTATTTAAATATATGATAGAGCTAAAGAGAGACGACAAAACTTCTATAACTAACTTCCATTACTATTGAGAGGTTGAAAGTTCTCTGCCATACTATTATTATTTCGTAGATAATTTGTTGGGATAAATAAAATATAAAATAAAGTTGTTTTGCAACGTTTATGCGTGTAATGTTTTTTATGCTATATATTCTTACATTTGAAACAAATTTTTTCCCCTTTTTGTTGATATAAACATTATATGCATATTGAAATTGTTATTATTTGTGATTTAATAGAGAATAAAACAATAAATGATAGTTAGTTGAGTCTATTTTGAATAGTTTAAATTATGATATTTAATTAACTTTAATATATGGATTTAATTATAAAATATTGTAGAAAACTGATTAAAAATATTTAATTCTAGAAATTATAAAAGATGAGCATCTGAATGTAATGCAGTTAGCGAGAATTTGTTAAATAGTAACAATTTTAAAAGTCATAAATTATATTAAGTGGAAAATAGGCACAAGGACAAACTTAAAAAAAATTAGACTGAAAGACAACAGGTTTCTTTTTAAGTTCAAATACAAACTTTGAAAAAAAATTAGGCTGAAGGACAATGCTAAATATAGCTAGCATTTTGTACAGTGTAAAACTAAATGTAATGCTAATTATTTGGATTTATTTTAAAGTTCAAATTTTAGATCATTAATTAATTTGAATATATGAACGTAAATGTAAAATAACATGATAATACTTAGGAGAATGTTAAAAGTAATTATATAAATGATTAATTATTGATATTTAAATGTAAAATGATAATGAAGAGAATTAGTAGAACTTTGTAATAATTATTACAATGATAAATGGTGGGAATTTGAAAATAAAATGTCTTGAGAAAATCTAGGAGAGTGGAGGAACTGCCTAGAATTAATGAGAGAGCAGGAAATTCTTCCGCTTTACTATTATTTAATAGATTCGATATATTATTTAGTTTACATACTATTCCATGCAACATACTCGATGTAGTGTTTAATCCAATGTATCATTTACCTTGTCATATCTAGTGTTAGTGCAGCTATTAATAATTAATTGTTAAAAAAACTAGTTAATTCTTAGAATATAAATTAATGAAATACTTAACCATAACATGTAAAATTAATTCAATCCAACCTATAATCAATCCTTCGTCTATATTTTTTTCTTTTTTCTTTTTTTTCCTTTTTTTTTGCCCTTCTATGTTTGTCAATGCATATTTGTCTTACAAGGGGCCAACCAAACGCACTGTTTGAGTCAACCATTGAAAAATCGACGGTTGGCGTCAAACACCACACCAACGGTTGGCGTCAGACACCACACCAACGGCCGGCTCAGCTCGCCTATTAATTCCTCCTCCCTCTTTATCCCCTCTACCATAATTTCATATCGCATATCTCAATTCGAAAATTCAACGTTTTATCGTCGATTTTACGTTAAGTTTTTGAGGTAAAATTTTTTGATACTTATATTTTTCGTAATAATATCTACGTTTTCTATTTTTCTCTATTTTTTTTGTTTTTTTCTGTACAGAATATCGATCAATGAATCCTTCAGTTCAACCTACCTGTCGCATCATATATTGGTCCGAGGAACGGACGTTGGCATTTATCGATATTTTCAACGAACACATCACGATTCAAAAATGTTGGTTTGGCTATTGGTACAAGGATATCCTTGCCGCCTTCCGCACACGGATGAGCATCGATTACATCTATAGTCATATGAAGAACAAGTTTGAAAATATCAAGCGTGAATGGTCCGCATGGGACAAGCTGCTGTAGATTGACAATGGGTTCTAAAGTATGGAGAAGGACACCGTTGGAGGGACTAAGCAGTGGTGGGATTTGGTAGCTAATAGGTATAAGAAATTCAGAGTGAGCTCGCCTTCAAATTCAGACAACTAAATGTGATGTTTGAAAGCTGTATCGGAACTTTAGCATGTAAGTTCGAGATTCGAAAGGCTTCACCTGCCAATGCCTCGTTCAACACCCAGTTGTATGTCAACTTTCTCATAGACGGTACTACAGAGATCAGCACTTGTACTCCTCAATCTTCTACACATCTACATCGTTCAAGTGCTACTTCCTCTCGTGGACGTCAATCGAGTGGAGCTTCGTCTCATGAGGATGAGATGAGAGAGACCGTTGGTAAAAATAAGGATGTGTGACGGGAGATTGACCCATTTTTCAAATGGAAAATCACATATAGTCTTTTGACCAACGGTGAGTTACATCACACAGTTGTCCATGAGCCGATGAATAAGCCTGACGAGTTTAAACGACTTATTCTGTATCTATTAGTGAGATTTAGGAGAGAAATGTAGACTTTTATATGTATTTCGAACTATTAGTATGCAATAAAAATTGTCCTTTTTATTGCATTTTCGAGCATTTCTTAATTTATAAATAATTTATATTCATTTAACTGGATTAATTAAAAATTAAAACAAAATAAAACAATAATAAAAATAATTATTTATAACAAAACAATTAAAATGTCTCTTTCAGAATGCCTTTTTCGCACACAAGGACATATTCTCCTTTCGTGAGGTCACTTTCCCTTATCCCTTTCGTTTCGCAAACAAATAACCCTGAATTTCACATATTATAAATACCTTCTTATGCCAAAAGAAAAAGGTTAAGAAAAAGCGGGGGGTAGACATTTAACCAAGTTAATCGACCTGACTGACTTAATCGTCCTTAACCAAACCGCTTTAATTGACAAAATCGGTTAACCAAACTATCAGTTAATCGACCGATGTTAACCGACCAAAATCGGGTCTGTTAACAGTTAACCATATCACATATATCAATTAACCATTAACTGAAAGTTTTGCCCCTAATTACCCAGTATCCACAACCCGATCCATCCAATATCCCTGACCCTAAACTAATCGTGCGTGCCCGTCACTTTTCACCAAATTGGTTATCTTATTCCAAAAAAAACCTAGATCAACAAATTTCGCAATTCATAAACCTATCAAATGCAAATCGATTAACATGTTTGCAATATGTTTAATTTGCAAACTTAGTATGCCAATTATAATAGTTTCATACTAGTTTAACTTAGTACGCCGATATTTTCAACTTGCAATGTATTCGGTTTACAAAATGATAATATTGCCTACAATTTATATATGCACACAAGTTATACATATACACATTAATAGTTTCATACCAGTTTAACTTAGTATGTCGATATATACAATTTGCAATATATTCAATTTTGAAAATACTATTGCTCGCAATTTATATATGTACACATGTTTTATATATATATACACACACGCACAATTTTATATATTAGTTTGAATGTATATTGATTTAATTGTATATTTAGTTTGCATATTCACTCTTCGGTATGAATATATATTCGATAACTAAATAAATTTATTTAGTTTGCATATTCACTCTTCAGTGTGAATATATATTCGGTAACTAATTAAATATATTTAGTTTGCATGCCCACTGTGTGTGCGTACAGACATATTAAACGAAGTAGCATATAAAATTGATTATAATGGTTTTATACTTGTTGCATTTGCATATATATATATTCAGTTTGAATATATACATTCGGTTTGCAAATACATGCATACCTATATATATGCATTATGTATGCATGTATGTATATATGCACATTCAGTGAAGGATACACACACATATACATATATATACATATATATACATATATATACACATATGTATATATATATATATGTATGTATGTATGTATGTATGTATGTACACACACACATATATGAACGTTCAATGACACCCGAAATAATGCAGCACCCCATTAGCCCCATGATTTCCAACACAAGTTCAGAATTAAATAATAACACTAGTGGGAAGAGAGAGAAAGTGCAATTGAAACACCCCACACCCCTTAGTATTCCCAAAAAGGGCACATCAAAGGATGTGGTGCGTTATAGGTATAGCTAAAGCATCACAGAGATTAAGATTCACAAGACAAATAAGTAAAAGCAGCGGAAAACATTTAAATAATAACTTATCATTCAGAATTAAACTTCATCTCAAAATAAGTCATAAAAACATAACATGTCTCAAAAACTCAAAATCTCTCATGTTTCATAAAAATACATCTCAGTCTCACATAATCAGAGTACAAAAATAACAATAATAATCCATCTTACAAGTGCCAATCCATCATAAACCAAAAAAGAAGATGAAAAGTAGAAGAGTACATCTGAAATGAGAAAACCCCGGAAATGAATCTCCAAACAACCTGAATCAACTATCCTCAACTCTGCTAGCCTATTGGGGAAAAAAGGAAAGATAGAGGAGTGAGTCGGAAAATAAGTCTAGTGAGTGAAAGTAATTGCCAGCATTTCTAAGCAAGATAAAGATAATAGACTAAGCAATAGTTCTAGCATGAAAGGAAGATACAGAAAAGATAAAACTTGCATAAAATACTTTTTCTGATTCTGTTTGACTGTTTGCTTTGATTGTTTGCACTTGCCTTAAACTACTTTGATTAGGCTGAAACCCTAATCCTATCTCAACTACTAACTTGATTGGGCTGAAATCCTAATCCCACCCATTGATCGGCATTTCCTATCTTTGTTGTGCCACTGTGAACCAATCCTATTGGTCCCACAGCAAAAGACACATCTTAGCGTTTAGGACGCAGTAGCGAATTATTTATCCTAATCGATGTTGCACGTTCGGTCATCGCCGGTACACACTAACTTTCGCCCCCTACCTGACCCTTTATTTACCCTAATCAGCATAAGCGTGCCCAGCCTCACCCACGTGTGAGACCATCAGTCCTCGATCTAGAAGGGAATGTTGTCGGTATTGGTCCTAACAGACAAATCTTCTAACTTTGCGCCCCTTGCTCAAATCCCCAAATTTGAGCCTCTATCTATTGGCCATTTATTTACCCTAATCAGCATAAGCGTGTCCAACCTCATCCATGTGTGAGACCATTAGTTCTAGACCTAAAAGGAAATGTTGTCGGTACATGTCACTACTGCTATATTTGCTTATTAACTTAATCCAAGATCTAAGTTTTAAAATAAGCTCCTTCTGTTATTTCTTTCTTTCTAATTATAACCTACGTGTTATAATTGTTCTTGCAACTGTTACTCTTCTATTTTCTCTTTTTAGTTATAACCACTTGTTATAATCATGCTTACAAATATCTCAAATTGCTTATTTCAATCCATCTTCATTTTATTTCAGTTTTTCTCATTTTATATCTGATTTCTGTAAATTTAGTGTTTTTCTATTTTAATCCACATTTATAGGCTAAATTCCAACTTAAAGCAGATGTAAATAACTGCAAATAACTGAATAAAATAGCTGAATAAAAATAGACTGAAAAGAACTTCTGAAATTTACTTAAAAACTGACTATAAATAAACTTACATAAACACCGTCTCAAAATTGTAGAAAAATTACAACCATTGAGAACCCTATTATTTTAAATTGCTTACAAATCTAAAATAATTACAAACACTCACCTGTGGTCCATAGCTCTAATCCTAGGCCTTCCTAGATCCACTTCTAGGGTGTAAAATATTTTTATTAAAAAGATTTCCTCCCCAAAAAAAATTCTATTTAGGGTTCGGCCTCAGGCAATAAACCAAATTGGGAGAAAATCCGAATGAGAAAAATAGCTAGGCCTAGTGTTCTATTTATAGTGTGGCTTAGGGATCTCGGGCCGTTGGATTTGAAGATTTAATCTGGTGCAACCACGTCATAGGCTCACTAGGAATCATCGGATGCATCTACGAACGCACAGGATTTCACCAAAAATCGGATTTACAGTCTTCAGATCGCACCTGAATGAAAAATCGTCCACGGAAGAATGCGAGTCGACCTGGCCGATAGGCGGGTCGACCCAGACCAATGGGTCGACCCGACTCAGGCGCGGGTCGACCCATAATGGGCCTGTCCTTTTTTTTAATTATATAGATAATTTTGATTTTCTTTGTTTCTCTCGTAACTTCTCCATACTAACTCGAATTTCAATAAGTTATATATGAAAATTGCGCAGAAAATTACCACGGACCGAAAGGTGCAACTCCCGTGGCTCGATTCCGACAATTTTCCAACCCTATTTTATTATTCAATTAATTTGTTAATTAATTATCATTATTCTAATTTTTCGGGTTGTTACATTACTCCCTCTTTAAAGGATTTCGCCTCCGAAATCTCCAAGGACAGAAAAATGAAATAAATATTTTAATCCAAATTCCACAACCACATATTCAACCATCATCCATTACATCCATTGTCATTAAGCTTTTTAATGCAATTTATGATACATGCAATAGAGTAGTGTCAATGCTCCTAACTAATGCAAAAGATTAGGCGGTCTACTGATTCAGTCGACCTCCTTTTTATGCGCTCATGTCCGTGCCAAGTATCCAAATGAATGCAAATTCCCTAATGACAACCGATAGTTCTATATGCATGCTAAAATCATCATCCAAATGCAACAATCACATGATAATCACCCATTCATAGCAACCATGAAATAAAAATGCAAGTGCACACACATCCATATGCATATGCTTTAGTGACCTAGTTAGGCCGATCTCTAAGAGATA
The DNA here is from genome assembly GCA_030737815.1 of Allium fistulosum. Lineage (NCBI taxonomy): Eukaryota > Viridiplantae > Streptophyta > Magnoliopsida > Asparagales > Amaryllidaceae > Allium > Allium fistulosum. Next base: position 1,037,173,804 of record CM060907.1, on the reverse strand, counting down.
ATAGTACCTAGTGTGTGTGTGTATGCATCCACTAGCAAATACTTGCGACCATTTGCGTCCAACATACATAACATGTTCTAGTAACATGTTTACATTCAGTCCTATCATTCATAGATTAAATCCTAAGATCTACCCTCCCAAAGGATACTAAAGGAAAAAACCTATTCAACACTAAGGATGGAAATAGGAAACTCAAGATGTACCATCGAAGAGATGCAGATAAGAGATACGTATTTTCTCCTCAGCCTCCCACGTAGCGTCCTCAATACTATCTCCTCACTACATCTTAACTAAAGAGACTTTCTTATTCCTAAGCTTCTTGATATCATGTCCAACGATCTTGGTAGGAATGCGACGAACTGATGCTTCTCTCTCCACTTCAACTTCCTCAAGTTGGCTAGGTTCCACTAACTCTGCTGAATCATGTAAGCACTTTCTCAAGTGCGAAACATGAAAACATCATAAACTCCCGCGAGCCTATCCAGTAGCTTTATCTGATACGTCATCTTCTCTGCCCTTTCCACAATGGGGAACGGACCTACGAATCTGGGAGCAAGTTTCCCACTTGATCCGAACCTCACTACCTTTCTTAGCAGATACACCTTAATGGAAACCAAATCTCCTACCTCGAACTCAATATCCCTTCTCCGCTTATCTGCATAGGATTTCTGTCTATCTGGGCCGTCTTCATTCTTCTTCTAATCAAATCAATATTTTTCGAAGTCTCTCTAACCATGTCAGGACCATGTAGCAATCTTTCTGTAGACTCTAACCAACACGAAGGCGACTTTTAAGGTCTTCCGTAAAGGGCTTCAAAAGGAGCCATCCCAATGCTAGCCTGGAAACTATTGTTATAAGCGAATTCCACTAAAGGAAGGTGCTCCTCCCAAGTCCCTTCAAAATCAAAGAATGCACATCCCCAACAAATCTTCAAGAACTCTATTAATTCTCTCCGTTTGGCCATCTGTTTGAGGATGATAGGCTACACTCAATCTAAGCTGTGTCCCTAAAGCTTCTTGCAAGCTCCACCAAAACTTGCTAGTAAAGATAGGGTCCCTGTCGCTCACTATGCTAGAGGGAAATCCATGAAGTCGGATTATCTCACGAACGTATATGGATTCCAAATAAGGTGTTGTCCTCTTACTCTTGACCAGAATGAAGTGGGCGCTCTTAGTCAAACGATCTACAATCACTCAAATACTGGTATTCCACTTCCTAGATCGGGGTTAGGCCTGGCAATGGGTACCCAAAAAATCCGATATCCATTCGCATCCGTATCCGAAAATATGAAATATATCCGTTATCCGAAAAACAGATACGGATATCCGATATCCGAAAAGCTTTCCGGATACGGATATGGTTATAGTGATATCTGTATCCGAAATATATCCGTCTGATTATTTGATCTGAAAATGCATGCATACATAGATATATACATACACACATATATAAAAAAAAAATTAAACTGTTAGGGAAATGGGCCTTGAGAACAAATAGGGTTTGGGCCGCACTTACAAGGTCCACATTTCTCTCTACGGTAATTTTACGCATACCTAATTACCTAGCTATACACAACACACGCATCACGCAACACTCCAGTCAACACCAAAACGGCAAAACCCTAACATTTTACTGAAGCCAAAATTTCTAGCCACCGTCACTTCGTCTTCACGCGAATTGGAGATCGATCGAACGTTGGTCTCTCGATTTGAAGCTCGTCCCTCGATTGGAAGCTCTATCTCTCATGGGTCGCGGCGCCTATCAACCAATCGCTCCGTTCACTTTTTCTCTCGATTTGATTGATAGCTTGGAAATCTTAACTCGGTATAATTTCTAAACTTAATTAGGTGATTTTTGAAAACTGATTTGCAGTTAGCTGATTTACAGTTAGTTGATTTAAAAAATTAACCAGTTAGTTGCTTGAAGTAGTTTACTGAATATCAACAAATGCATGCCTATGTCCTGATGTACCCATTAATGCTCTAAATCATGTTCGTTGCATTCTTCGTGTCTCGCTGATTTTATCTAGTGACTTTTTGTGCAATTAAATATACATTATACTTTTTTCCCATTAAGTTGCTATATTTTATTTATCAAATTGAATCATTTCTTACAGGGGAAAACAAGCTAGTGTGTATACATCTTATATATTTGGACCTGCTGGAAAGCGTATAAAGGTATATAAGTAGAAATGTTACTTGTACCATTATGTTGAAGTCTTCTTCATCTAGTATATTATCTTAGAAGTCTTATATTCTTCCCCATGAAGCCTAGTCCTTCACCTTGTAGTAGCTATAGACTTATCACTTATCGTTTGGTGCAATTAAGTACCTGATGTTTTAAAGGCCCAAGATTTTCCTCATGAAGCCTTACGATTCTTATTTTTTAACATCTCCATGCCCATTGTTTTCCCTTAATATGGATGATGATAGCTACAGTATGATGCAATATGATTAGGGTTATAAATTGTTACTGTTGTTTTCCAAATGTTTGAGATGCTTCTTGAGAGTATGACCAGTTACTGTACAAGTTAAGCTGTTTACTATGTTATATGCAGTTTCTACATTTCCATTAAGTAATAATGAACAATATATAGAAATCAATCAATAGTTACTTTCCAAAACAATACTTATGTCAGTTAAGTCGAATGCATGTATGTTTTGCTTATCTCGTTTAAACTGTTTGAAAAGGATTTATTTGCTTTTTCGACTATTTTAAACCGCAATTTATGCACACACAAAAATAGATGTTTTTGTACATCCTACTTGAAATTTTATGGTCTATACAGCTTCAAGTACAAAATTGAATGTGTTCTCTACCTAATTTTGCTTGAAGTAGTTTACTGAATATCAACAAATTTTTATAGCCATGCTATTGCTTTTCGGTGCAAGGCTGGAAAGGTACCGTTTTAAGCATAACAGTGAAAACCACTAAATTTATACGTGTGCGTGCATATATGTTATGTGTGAGCTTGTTCTTTTGGTCTTTAATTATGTGTGGATAAATATACGCAGTTAATTGAGCTGTTTTTACGTTGAATGCAAAAATAATTTTTTGAATTGTTTTTTTTATGTTGTAGATTGCAAAAATGTCAAATACATCATCAAGTTGCAGTAGTAAGTCCATTCAGTGTTCATCAATAAATATTGCTAACATCAATGATAATATGTCTATTATGCAAGAAACTCAAAATCCGGACAATAATTTGCCAATAATTCAAGATGTTTCAACAAATTCGGATAAAAATGAACCTGTAATGAAATCCTTAAAATCTGAAGTATGGAAAGATTTTGATAGAAAAATAGTAATGGAAGATGGTATTAACCGTATTAAGGCCACGTGCAAACATTGTACTAGGGTATTTAATGGAGCCGCCTCTATGGGAACAACTCATTTAAAAAACCATATAAAATCTTGTCCAAAAAATGTTGATAGTAAGAGGCTAGTAGGACAGCGAATACTGACTACTAAACATTCTCCCAATAAGCCTTTCAAATTATCAACTTGGAAATTTGATCAAAACCGAACCCGAATGTGTTTTGCTCGTATGGTTGCTAAGCATGATTACCCATTTAATATGACCGAGCATGTTTATTTTCAATAATATGTTAGAAGCATTAATCCAACGGTCAAAATGTTTTCTAGAAATACAATTAAATGTGATGTTCTAAAACTTTTTGTTGATATGATAGCAAAAGTACAAGATACGTTGGATTGTTTATCAGCTCGTGTTAGTCTTACTACAGATTTATGGACATCAGAACATCAAAATATAGGCTATTGTTGCATAACATGTCATTATATTGACGATGATTGGAAATTACGGAAAAAAACCATTGCTTATCACGAGTTGCCTCCTCCACACACCGGATTGGCACTTAGTGCTGCTATGAAGGAAAAAGTGTTGCATTGGAATACTGATAAAAAATTATTTGCACTTACAGTTGATAATGTTTCGAATAACGATGTTCAGATAAGAGATTTTAAAGAATGGTTAGTTGGTAAATGTGTTTTGCCTTTAGATGGTGTATTATTTCATATGCGTTGTTGCACACACATATTAAATTTGATTGTACAAGACGGTTTAAAAATTGCGCATGGGCTTATTGAAAAAATAAGAGAAAGTGTCAATTTTACGAAATCATTACAAAGTAGAAAACAAAGTTGGGAAAATGCATTAGCACAGATTAGATTAAGTGGAAAAGGAGTTTGTTATGATGTTCCAACACGATGGAACTCGACGTATCTTATGCTTGAAAGTGCACTTCAACTGCGTCCTGCATTTGAGCGATTGGTTGATTTGACATATGATTATTAATCATTGCCATCAAATGAAGAATGGGAGATTGGGAAAGAAATTAGCGAATGTTTGAGAGTTTTATATGATATTACCCTTAAATTTTCCGGTGTCAAGTATCCAACGGCTAATCTATATTTCAAAAGCGTGTGTGATGTTTATGAAAACATTATAAGTTGGGAGTTAAATGAACATGAGTATATTCAATCAATGGCACAAAAGATGAGAATTAAATTTGACAAGTATTGGAGCACTTGTAATCTAATGATGGGCCTTGGTATGGTTTTTGATCCTCGTTATAGGATGACTTACATTGAGTTTTTCTTTGGCTTAATCTACGGAGAAAATTCACATATTCATATTGGAAAAATAAATGCATCTTTAAAGGCTCTTTTTTCTTTATATGAAAAGGAAAGTACTTCATTCATGAATGCATATACCAATTCTTTTTGTAATATGGTGGATTTATCTACTAATCTTCCTAAAAAGAGAACAAAAATTGATTTAAAATGGAGAAACTACGTTGAGCAGAAAGTTGGAAGTTCACTAGTTTTAAAGACGGAACTTGATAAGTATTTGGAAGATGAATTGTTGCCAATGGGTGAGGATGAAGATAACTTTGATATTTTGATGTGGTGGAAAACTAATAGCCCCACTTTTCCCATTCTTGGAAAGATTGCTCGCGACATCTTAGCAGTTCCGGTATCGATTGTAGCATCCGAATCGACTTTTAGTAGCGATGGAAGGTTGATTACCGAGAATAGATCTTCATTGTCTTCAGATATAGTAGAAGCATTAATGTGTATAAAAGATTGGTTACCATCTGATATTGGTTAGTTTTTTAATTTGGTTAAATGCAATAATTATTTCATATAATTATTCAGTTCTTCTTTTTATAGGAAATACCATTGAGCTTGTGGACGATGCATCAGTTACACTGTAGCCTATATGTACTCTTCACACATGGTATGATTTTATTTAACTATTTAAAGTGCATACTGCATACCCTTCAAGCTTGCTTGCTGCTCCAATATTGTTTTAAGTGCATACTGCATACCCTTCAAGCTTGCTTGCTGCTCCAAGCTTGGAGCAGCAAGCAAGCATGAAAAATCATGCTTGTTGCTCCAAGCTTGGAGTAGCAAGCTTGAAAAATCATGCTCCAAGCTTGCATTGTTGCTCCAAGCTTGGAGCAGCAAGCATGAAAAAGCTTGTCCAGGCTTGGAACAGCAAGTGTGTTTGGTTCAGTAATTTTGCAAGTTAAAGTCGTTTGGAATTTTGAATGCATTGTTATGATGATGTATATAGTATATTCAATATACAAAAATAATCTACTTCATTTTATATTTGTTTATTTACTAACTGATAGTCTATAACAATTTGCAGGGGTAAACTTTTGAAGCATCGACTAGCCGCTACTCCATGGAAAAATGGAAAAAGAATGCAATATATTACATTATATGTGTGCTATTCAGATGATTTTTTGTATTTGCTACAATTTATGACATGTATGATGTATTTGCTTTTATAATTTATGTTGTTTTAGGTTATGACATGTATGATGTATTTGCTTTTATGACATGTATGATGTATTTGCTTTTATGATGTATTTGCTGTAATTTATGTATTTGCTTTTATGATGAATTTGTTACTATATTTGCTGCAATTTATGTATTTGCTTTTACGATGAATTTGCTACAATTATATGTTGTAGTTGCTACAATTTATGCATTTTCGGATATGCATTTTGAAATTCGGGTACGGATGTTTTCGGATATTTTCGGATATTCAAAAATATCCGTATTCGCTGAGCCGGATATAGATATTTTCGGATATCCGAAAATATCTGCGGATACGGATACAGATATTCTTTAACTGGTATCCACGAATATCGGATACAGATTCAGATACGAATTTTTATTTTCGGATACAGATTCGAATACAGCACTATCTGTATCCGATTGTATCCGTTGACAGGCCTAATCGGGGCAAACCATTTATGAAGTCCATCGAAATACTATCCCACTTCCATTCGGGTACATCCAATGGTTGAAGCAGTCCGCCAGGCCACTGCTGCTCTGCCTTAACCCTTTGGCACATAAGACACTTAGCCACAAACTCTGCTACATCCTTCTTCATGCCACTCCAATTAAACACTGTCCCTATACATCTTATCACCACTGGGATGAATAGTCATCCGAGAATGGTGTGCTTCTGCTAGAACTGCACTCATCAAAGCACCAGTGCGGGGGACACAAAGTCTTTCCATCTCTCCTTAGCCACCCTTTACTATCGGTGGAATAGCGTTAGAGATGTCTAGAGACCTTTCCTCTGCTAATCTTATCCAGAATATCCACAATCTCTGAATCCTCTCACTGCCTTGAGCCAATCTGATCTATAAGGGTAGGCTTAACCTCAAGTGATGCCAATAATCTAGGAGTAATGTCCGTATAGGGCTTAAAATCAAAGGTAGAAATAAACTCTTGGTTTTTCCACTCCACGAACATTGCGCTAAGGGTTGTTCTCTTCCTACTTAACGCATCTGCAACCACGTTCCCTGTGCCAGGGGTGTAAACTATCTCAAAGTCATATGATGCCAGAAATTCCATCCAACACTACTGCCTCAAGTTTAAATCCTTTTATGAGAACATGTACTAAAATGATTTATGGTCAATGAAAAGCTCGAACCTCTCTCCTAGCAAGTAATGTCTCCAAGACTTGAGCGCGAAAATAATAGCAGCCGCTCCAAATCATGGGTGGGGTAGTTCTTCTCATGAGTTCTCAACTGTCTACTCCCATAGCATACTACCCTCCCCTCCTGCATCAATACTGCCCCTAGGCCAGTCCCACATGCATCAGTGTATACTGTAAAAGGCTTAGCTCTGTCAGGTAAAACTAACACTGCTGCACTAGTAAGAGCCCTCTTTAGCATCGTGAAGGAATCCCCACAATCCATGTCGCACACGAATGTCGCATTCTTCTTAGTGAGGTGAGTAAGCGGTGCTGAAATCTTAGCAAAATCTCTGATAAACTTCCTATAATAACTAGCCAAACTTAGGAAGCTTTTAACTTCGGTAGCGTTCTTGGGGGCCTTCTAATCCTGTACTGCTACTACCTTAGCGGGATCCACAGCTAGACCCTCTCTTGAGACTACATGCCTCAAGAAACGCACCTCCTCACGTCAAAAATGACACTTCGAGAATTTTGCTTTCAACTAACGAACACGAAGTGTACGAAGAACATCCTCAAGATGAATAACATGCTCTTCCATACTCTTGGAAAACACCAGAATGTCATCCACAAACACTACAATGAACTTATTTAGGACATCTCGAAAAACATGGCTCATCAGATCTATAAAATAGGCTGGGGCATTGGTCAGCCCAAACGGCATAACCAACCACTCAAAGAATCCATCGGGTGTCCTAAATGATGTCTTATCAATGCTATCGTCGGTGACCCTAAGTTGGTGAAATCTAGTGGCTAAGTCAAGTTGAGAAAATACTGAAGAGCCAACCAACTGATCGAAAAGATCGTCTATCCTAGGAAGTGTGTAACGGTTCTTCTTTGTGAGCTTATTCAACTCTCTATAGTCTACACAAAGTCGAAGGGAACCATCCGCCTTTGTTGCGAAGATGACTGGTGCTCCCCACTCAAATATGCTCTGTCTGATGAAACCTTCCTCTAATAGCTCACCTATCTGCTTACTTAACCCCTTCCTCCTCCTAGGAGCCATATATCTCATGGGAAATGCCACCGACTTAGCATTGTCATTCAGATAGATCCTAAAGTCGATCTCTCTCTTAGGGGGTAGTCCCCTAACCTCCTAAAAAACATTTGGGAAATCTCTAACAACTGGAACTGAATCTAACTCCCCTAGTGATGAATCAAGGGAATAACGGAAGCTCAATATGACTGACCCCTGTGGGTCGCAAGAAACCTCGAGAGTCCGTCCGCTACATGTCTCTGGTCTAACGACTCTCCTCTCGCAGTCCAGTTTTGCACCATAAGCGGATAACCAGTCCATCCCCAAAATCGTACCATATCCCAAAAATCCCAGTACATAGGCATCACAATCAAACTCTACGCCTAGTATCAAAATTTTCAAACCCCTACAAATCATGGATAAATGTGCCGATCCTCCTATGTGGTTTGAAACAACTATAGAGTCTACAACTAGAGAAAATATCTAAGTGCAAACAATCAACCAAGGAACTAGAAATGAAAGAATGCGATGCTTCGGAGTCAAAAAGAGTCCGAATAGGAAAATCCGAAATAAAGATCAAACCTTCTACAGATATTTTCCTACCTTGGTCCGGTCCACTACTAGAAGGTACAGCATCCAAAGCCTATACTTGCACCGTAGGTGCGCCTGCTCTCTACCCTGTCCTCTGAGGACAAGCTCTACTAAGGTGTCCAGGCTGCCCACAGCTGTAACACCTCCCCTTCATCGTGTCCTTCTTACAGTCCTTTAAGTAATGCCCAACCAATCCACAATTATGACATTTCTCGCCCTTCTTGATCTGTCCCTTTTGAGGTCCTCCTCCTTGTTAGTCCTTGAGATGATGGTTTTGATGACAACAACCTTAGAATAAGATTATAAAATATAAATACTAACATTATAGTTTAGATATATATGTATATGCAGGATTTAACCATGCAGGTACAAAGAATGAAGACTGTACAATATAGAGATTCAAGATATCAAGATTGAAGACTCATGAGTATCAAGATTATCAAGAGTTCAAGATTTCAAGATAAGTATTGAGTCTAGAATTATGTTAAAACTTTATAATAGCACTGAAATCTTCACTCCATTTTTCTTTTGGGATGGAACCTATTTCTACCTTTTTAGTGGCTTACAAATCCACGACAAGTAGCTTACAAACCTACGATAAGTGGCTTACAAACCCACGAACATCCTGGTTTTGTACAAGTTCTCGAGTCCTGATATGATGAGATATTCTACAGGAAGAAGCTTGCAAAACTACTTCAGAATGATTTTCAAAACTGCTTTTCAAAATGTTTTAGCCTTAAAAATTATCTTTTCAAATGATTTTCAAAAAGATGTTTTAGCCTTAAAATGGTCTTGTTTTTAAACTTCGTTTGTTTTAAACTATCTTTAATTATAATATATTTATACTTAGATTTAAATATAAAATTATAGTAAAATTTTATATATATTATTCTCTATATTTATCTATGTATTTTATCTATAGTCAAGTATATTTATAAAGTTTAAATAGTTTTTAATATAAGATAAAGGTTATTTTCAAAGAAAATCAAATCATCAAAAAATTCTTTGGGATGTCGACATGCCCTAGTACCCCATGTCGACATAGTGATAGTTAGATTCAAAAATTTGAATTTCAAAAGAAGTGTCTATTCGCCATAACCTTTCACGAATGGACATGGCTGTTGTTCTTCTATAAATAGGGGTTAGTTTCAACGAATTTGATATTAGATTTTCTGGTTTTTCACTTCTCTTCTTCTTCCACATTTTCTTATTCAAAATCCTATCATCACTCTACCGAAATCAACATTGAATCTAACTAGATTATCTCTGGTTTGATTCTCTATCACTATCTCAACAAAATCCCAGTGCTATTCAGAGTTATAGGCTTCTTTGTAATCTATCTAGCAAGAAAAGGTGTGATTGTAGCCTTGGAAATTAATTGGGTGAACTTGTTGCCCCGGAAATCAAGTATCTCTACCCAGAGGATTGTGATTCTGGAGGGTGTACCTCGTAGCCTTGAAACCGAGGGTTGTAATTGTTGAATTGCTTTTGAAAGGAAATCCGTACTTAGTTGTGCGGGACTGGATGTAGGGTAACTCCGAACCAGTATAAAATCCGGTGTGTTCTTTCCTTTACTGCATTTACTTTATTTCTGCATCTGTGTTTGTTTCTGTGATTATATCTGTGTCTGAATATTACATACATTTGTATTCAAATTAACATAAACTCAAAAAGATTTAGTAATTTCTTAATAACACTATTCGCCCCCCTCTAGTGTTATTCCTAGCCTTAAGATCCGTAATCCGCATTCCTCACATTTGGTATCATAGCAAGGTTTTCAAAAGTTTCATAATCTGAATTTTGAAAAGTTTTCAAAATGGCTACCGACACTGGTACTGTTATTAACACTAGTATCTCTGTCACTAGTTCATTTGTAGAAGGTCGGTCTACTGCCAGACCATCACTTTTTAATGGCAGTAACTATGCATATTGGGCATGTAGGATGAAAATATATTTACAATCTGTAGGATTAGACACTTGGAATATCACACAAACTGAATATTCTGAACCCACAACTAATTTTGCACAGTGGACCACTGAGCAAAAGACCGTTGCACAAAATAATTTTAAAGCAATGAATATTCTGTTTTGTTCACTTGATAGGAATGAATTTAATAGAGTGTCAGTTTGTAAGTCTGCATATGAAATCTGGAAAACTTTGCAAGTGACTCACGAAGGAACAAGCAAAGTTAAACAGACCAAAATTTCCATGCTCACAAATCAGTTTCAGTTATTTAAAATGAATACTAATGAGTCTATTTCAGATATGTATAGTCGATTTCAAGATATTTTGCATTCTTTAATATCCTTGGGAAAGGAATTTTCGAAAGAAGATCAAGTCAGAAAATTTTTAAATTCTCTCACTCCTGAATGAGATCAAAAGACACATGCAATTGAAGAGGCAAATGACATCAGTACCTTAAAGATAGAAGAATTGATTGGAAATCTAATGTCGTTTGAAGTCCAAATGATCGGGAGAAGAGAAAGCAAAGCATCTAAAAAGAAATCAATGGCATTCAATGCATTAACCGACGGATCAGACTCAAACAGTGATAATGATGAAGAGATAACATTATGACCAGGAATTTTCGGAAATTCCTAAAATACAGAAAGATGAATAATCTCAAGAGAAACAACTATAAGAATTCTGGAAATCAGAATGCAGTGCCAAACAATGTCAAATGTTTCAACTGTGATGAACCAGGTCATATCAAAAGAGACTGTCCGTATCTAGAAAGGCAGAATCCTCCTATAAACAATGATTCAGTAAAGAAACGGAAGCATGCATTTACTGCTACTCTAGATGACTCAGACTCATCCTCAAGCGATGATGATCAGAAGACAGGTAACTCAAATTTGTGTTTCACGGCAGTTCACGACTTTAACAAATTCAAGAAAACGGACTCAGAAAAAGGTACACGTTTACAATACAATTGATTGAAATGCATGCTTAGAATAAGATGATTGATTGCTTGATTGATTGATTTTGAATTGGTGTGTTGATTGAATTTTAAATTTATTTTTTATTATTTTATTATTATTATAAATTTATTATTATTTTTTAATAATATAATAATGTTTTCTGGAATATACTATAATTCTAATAATATTTCAGATATATATATATATATATATATATAGACATTAAAATAATAAGTATATATATATTAGAACACTTAGGAAAAATAAAAATCATAGAAATTCATAGGCACATGTCGACATTGTCCCTACCATGATGTCGACATGGGTACAAATTTTGAAATTCAAAATTTGAATTCAAGTGCTTGAATTTCCCTCCACCTTTTCACTTTATTCAATACTCTGAAAAGGCATCTTTTGACCAGAGAACATGTCTTTCAAAAATCTATTTATTCACTCTTTTATCACAACTTTTCACTTTCATTCTCAAATTCAAACTCTCTCTTCAAAACTTCAAGCTCTCTACTCTCTACTTTAATGGCTTCTTCAAGCAACCCCTCCACCATGAGACTTTCCAGAAACTTGAAAGAGCAACTCCTCAATAATCCGAAGGCCATAAAAGCATACATTAATTATGCTAATTATGGAAAAGTCCATCCCGGAAAGTTTGATATTTTTCAAGATTTTGCTTCTTATGAAATTGATACTCTTTTTGCAAATAATCAAATTCTTTGTCTTGTTGATTCTTCTCAAAATGATTTTGTTTGTTACCCAAATCTTGTTAAAATTTTCTATGAAAATCTCAATCGAGAATTTTATGAAGGAAATGATAATGAAATTTGGAGTAGTGTTAAAGGCACTAAAATTGTTTTTAATTGTGATCTTTTGGGTACCATTCTCAATTGCAAAAGCACGGGAATAGATCTTTCTAGTTTTCAAATCGATGAACATGATCGTGAGACATTTCATCATATTTTTGAAGGAGAAGAAAACTTTGAATTTAAAAACCGAAACTTTCATCCTAAAGCAAGAATTGTCCATCTTCTTTTACAACATACTTTGACCCCAAGATCGGGAAATTTTAACAATCCTACTTCAAAAGTGTGCAAAGCACTTTTTGCTATTTTCGGAAATTCTGATATCAATTGGGCGCAAGTTATTTTGGATGAACTTCGTTCTAAAAATTTTTAAATGGGAGAAAACAGTTTATATCATGGAATTTACCTTACTCGGATTTTCAACTATTTTGGAGTAAATTTCAAAGGAGAAGAATTTATTTCAAGAAAAGTTTTTAATATCTCAAACATTTCTCTCATGAAAATCCCATATGTTTTCAACCTTATGAGACTCTTGCCGAAAAGGAAGAGTGTTTGGCTCATGAAGAAATGGAAGAGGAGGAAGAGGAAGAGGAAGAAGAAAGGGATGAAATGGAAATAGAAGAAGAAGAAGGTGAAACATCCCTAAAAAGTATTGAATATCCCTCCAATCCTACCAACAAAACCCTTCTCAAAAACCAAAAGATTATTGTTGAGAATCAACGGGTTCTTAAAAGATCCGTTAGTAAGAAGTTGGACAAAATATCATCTAAGATGAACAAGTTTTTCTCCAAAGTCAGCAAGAAACTTGGATTATCTTCATCTTCATCATCCTCTAACTAGTTCTATATTTTCATATCATGTCGAATTAGCTTAAGTTTGTTTTAATTTGAGTGTTTATGTAGTTGTTTATGATTAATCATTGTATCACTCTTCTATGCAATGAAATTGAATTTTCTTTCTGTTATCTAGCTTATCTTATCTCTTGAATAAATGTTAGTATATTATATAAATATATATACATAATTATTCACAAAATCAAAATTACCATCAAATTTCACTGCCTCATGTCGACATACCCTCTACGACCATGTCGACATGTACTGGTCAGAAATGACACTTCATTTTGAATTTGAAATTTGAATAACTACCATATGCCTATTCATTTCAAACGAATTTCTACACCTATATATACCCATTTCTTCCAGAATTCATTACTGAATATTATTTCTTATATATTCTATCTCTCATTCTTCTCACAATTTCAAAAATGGCTAATCCAATTCATAACTTATCCGAGAATCTTGAAGAAACTCTTAATTTGTTCAAGAATATTCTCTCGTTCATTCTTCGTAACCAGCGACACTTAGAATTGAGTCAAATGCAGATGATCAAGGAGCAAGAAAGGCATTTCGAGGCAATTCGATGGATGATTTCTTCCTTGCACAAGGATAATAACGAAGCACATCCTCCTGTCTCTCTCACAAATGACAATGAAAATTGGGATGCCATCAAAGCAGACCCTATTTTCGAAGAAGAAGGATGGGTGGAAGTTCCTCGTAACGTTTAATTTGATTGCTTTATTTAATTTGATTACTTTGTTTGAATTGATTGCTTTGATTGATTTGATTGACACTTGGTGTGGATTGATGAATGCATAAATATACATTGATATATTTATAATCGTTGATTGAATATCATGTCTATAAGTATAGTTATTTCTTAATATACTCTATTATATAGTTTATTAATGCAGGTACTTGAGTACAAGAATAAGGGGGAGTTATATAGTTTAGAGTTTGTTTGTTTTTGTTGATGACAAAGGGGGAGAAATATAAAATAGGAGAGTTAGGCATAGATTAAGGGGGAGTTATTAGGATAGAAGTAATATTTTATAAATAAAGGTTGTCATCATCAAAAAGGGGAAGATTGTTAGTCCTTGAGATGATGGTTTTGATGACAACAACCTTAGAATAAGATTATAAAATATAAATACTAACATTATAGTTTAGATATACATGTATATGCAGGATTTAACCATGCAGGTATAAAGAATGAAGACTGTACAGTATAGAGATTCAAGATATCAAGATTGAAGACTCATGAGTATCAAGATTATCAAGAGCTCAAGATTTCAAGATAAATATTGAGTCTAGAATTATTTTAAAACTTCATAATAGCACTGAAATCTTCACTCCATTTTTCTTTTGGGATGGAACCCATTTCTACCTTTTTAGCGGCTTACAAACCCACGACAAGTAGCTTACAAACCTACGACAAGTGGCTTACAAATCCACGAACATCCTGGTTTTGTACAAGTTCTCGAGTCCTGATATGATGAGATATTCTGCAGGAAGAAGCTTGCAAAACTACTTCAAAATGATTTTCAAAACTACTTCAGAATGATTTTCAAACTGCTTTTCAAAATGTTTTAGCCTTAAAAATTATCTTTTCAAATGATTTTCAAAAAGATGTTTTAGCCTTAAAATATTCTTGTTTTTAAACTTCGTTTATTTTAAACTATCTTTTAATTATAATATATTTATACTTAGATTTAAATATAAAATTATAGTAAAATTATATATATATATATATTATTCTCTATATTTATCTATGTATTTTATCTATAGTCAAGTATATTTATAAAGTTTAAATATTTTTTAATATAAGATAAAAGTTATTTTCAAAGAAAATCAAATCATCAAAAAATGCTTTGGGATGTCGACATGCCCTAGTACCCCATGTCGACATAGTGACATTTAGATTCAAAAATTTGAATTTCAAAAGAAGTGTCTATTCGCCATAACCTTTCACGAATGGACATGGCTGTTGTTCTTCTATAAATAAGGGTTGGTTTCAACGAATTTTAGATCAGATTTTCTGGTTTTTCACTTCTCTTCTTCTTCCACATTTTCTTATTCAAAATCCTATCATCACTCTGCCGAAATCAACATTGAATCTAACTAGATTATCTCTGGTTTGATTCTCTATCACTATCTCAACAAGATCCCAGTGCTATTCAGAGTTATAGGCTTCTTTGTAATCTATCTAGCGAGAAAAGGTGTGATTGTAGCCTTGGAAATCAATCAAGCGAGAAAAGGTGTGATTGTAGCCTTGGAAATCAATTGGGTGAACTTGTTGCCCCGTAAATCAAGTATCTCTACCCAGAGGATTGTGATTCTGGAGGGTGTACCTTGTAGCCTTGAAACCGAGGGTTGTAATTGTTGAATTGCTTTAGAAAGGAAATCCGTACTTAGTTGTGCGGGACTGGATGTAGGGTAACTCCGAACCAGTATAAAATCCGGTGTGTTCTTTCCTTTACTGCATTTACTTTATTTCTGCATCTGTGTTCGTTTCTGTGATTATATCTGTGTCTGAATATTACATACATTTGTGTTTAAATTAACATAAACTCAAAAAAAGATTTAGTAATTTCTTATAAACACTATTCACCCCCTCTAGTGTTATTCCTAGCCTTAAGATCCGTAATCCGCATTCCTCACACTCCTTTCTTCTTGTCTTTATACTTCTTATTCTTCCACCACTTCTTCTTAGAGTTTTCTGATTTATGAACCCACTTAACCTCTTCTTCCTTAGTAACATCTGATATGAAAGCCATTTCCATAAGTGACTCATATGTCGCTCCCATAGGTACATGTGTCAATGCCAATCTTTGGAGGGGCTGGTTCAAACCCTTAGCAAACTTGGTGGCCTTCTTATGCGGTGCATTAACAAGCTCCATCCCGAACCTCGATAACTCATTAAACTGATATATATACTCTTTCACCGAAAGACTCCCCTACTTCAGACTAATGATCTTCTCTAACTGCATGCTTTCCTCGACTTGCGATAAGAACTTTCTCCTAAACCTTTCCTGAAATCCAACCCAACCAATGTCTCTACCCTTCATCTCTACAATCTCCCACCAGTAATAAGCCTCTCCCTTCAGCTGCCAAGATGCAAGCTGAACTCTTTGTCGGTCCTCCAATCCTAACAGCTCAAATATTTGCTCAGTATTCCTCAACCAAGTTCGTGCCTTTACGAAATCCTCCGTGCCAGAAAATGTCTTGCCTCCTAGATTAGCGAATTCCTTGCATAGCATAGAAAAATTGGCTGCTGTAGGTAGATTAACGGGACCTCCACCCACCGGTGCTACATTGGGCGCTTGCCCTTACACCTCTGGTGTCGTAGCTTGGAGGTATCTACGGAACCAGCCAAGGACTTGGACACCCTTTGGAAGATTTGGGGCATCCGCCATTCTATGCAAAGAAAAGAAAATTTAGGCTCGAAAGAATAGAAAGAAGGTTGAACTGGACTTTGAGGGGATTTTTATAAAAGCTCTCTTATACTTAAAAACTATTTCTATAATAAGTGTTTCTTTTTGAAAAATACTTTTAGTTTGAAGATCTGTTACCTTTGAAAAATACTTTACTTTTAAAACAAGTTTTTAGGAATGATGTAACCTTAGGCTCTGATACCAAATGAAACACCCCACACCCCTTAGTATTCCAAAAAGGGCACACCAAAGGATGTGGTGCGTTATAGGTATAGCTAAAGCATCATAGAGACTAAGATTCACAAGATGAATAAGTAAAAGCAGCAGAAAACATTTAAATAATAACTTATCATTAAGAATTAAACTTCATTTCAAAATAAGTCATAAAAACATAACATGTCTCAAAAACTCAAAATCTCTCATGTCTCATGAAAATACATCTCAGTCTCACATAATCAGAGTACAAAAATAACAATAATAATCTCTCTCACAAGTGTCAATCCATCATAAACCAAAAAAGAAGATGAAAAGCAGAAGAATACATCTGAAATGAGAAAACCCCGGAAATGAATCTCCAAGCAACCTGAATCAACTATCCTCAACTCTACTGGCCTATTAGGGAAAAAGGAAAGATAGAGGAGTGGGTCAGACAATAAGTCTGGTGAGTGAAAGTAATTACTAGCATTTCTAAGCAAGATAAAGATAATAGACTAAGCAATAGTTCTAGCATGAAAGGAAGATACAGAAAAGATAAAACTGGCATAAAATACTATTTCTGATTCTGTTTGACTGTTTGCACTTGTCTTAAACTGCTGTGATTAGGCTGAAACCCTAATCCTATCTCAACTGCTAACTTGATTAGGTTGAAATCCTAATCCTACCCATTGATTGGCCTTTCCTATCTCTGTTGTGCCACTGTGAACCAGTCCCGTTGGTCCTACAACAAAAGACACCTCTTAGCGCTTAGGACGCAGTAGTGAATTATTTACCCTAATCGATGCCGCACGCTTAGTCATCACCGGTACACACTAATTGTCACCCCTACTTGACCCTTTATTTACCCTAATCAGCATAAGCATGCCCACCCTCACCCACGTGTAAGACCATCAGTCCTCGACCTAAAAGGGAATGCTGCTGGTACTGGTCCTAACAAACAAATCTTCTAACTTTAGGCCCCTTGCCCAAATCCCCAAATTTGAGCCTCTATCTATTGGCCACTTATTTACCCTAATCAGCATAAGCGTGTCCAACCTCACCCACGTATGAGACCATCAGTCCTAGACCTGAAAGGGAATGTTGCCGGTACGGGCCACTACTGCTATATTTGCTTATTAACTTAATCCAAGATCTATGTTTTAAAATAAGCCCCTTCTGTTATTTCTTTCTTTCTAATTATAACCTATGTGTTATAATTGTTCTTGCAACTGTTACTCTTCTATTTTCTCTTTTTAGTTATAACCACTTGTTATAATCATGCTTGTAAATATCTCAAATTTGCCTTTTTTAGTCCATCTCCATTTTATTTTAGTTTTTCTCATTTTACATTCTGTAAATTTAGTGTTTTTCTATTTTAATCCATATTTGCGGATTCTTCTCTTTTTAATATTTTATTCACGTCAAAAAGGATTAAATTTCTATAAAAAGAAACCAACATTTCAGGCTAAATTCCAACTTAAAACATATGTAAATAACTGCAAATAACTGAATAAAATAGCTGAATAAAAATAGACTGAAATAAAATTCTGAATTTTACTTAAAAACTAACTATAAATAAACTTATACAAAAACTGTCTCAAAATTGTAGAAAAACTACAACCATTGAGAACCCTGTTATTTTAAAGTTCTTACAGTTCTAAAATAATTACAAAACATTCACATGTGGTCCTTATTTCTAATCCTAGGCCTTCCTAGATCCACTTCTAGAGTGTAAAATATTTTTATTAAAAAGATTTCCTCCCTAGATATTTTTTCTATTTAGGGTTCAGCCTCAGGCAATGAACCCAATTACGAGAAAATCTGAATGAGAAAAATAGCTAGGCATAGGGTTCTATTTATAGTATGACTTAAGGATCTCAGGCCGTTGGATTTGAAGGTTTAATCTGGTGCAACCACGTCATAGGCTCACTAGGAACCATTGGATGCAGCTATGAACGCACATGATTTCACCAAAAATCGAATTTACAGTCTTCGGCTTGCACCTGGACGAAAAATCGTCCAGGGAAGAATGCGGGTCGACCTGGCCAATAGGTGTTCGACCCGACTCAGGCACGGGTCGACCCGTAATGGGTCTGCCCTTTTTTAAAATTATATATATAATTCTGATTTTCTTTGTTTCTCTCATAACTTCTCCATACCGACTCGGATTTCAACAAGTTATATATGAAAATTGCTTAGAAAATTACCACGGACCCAATGGTGTAACTCCCGTGGCTCAATTCTGACAATTTTCCAACCCTATTTTATTATTCAATTAATTTGTTAATTAATTATTGTTACTCTAATTTTTCGGGTTGTTACAGCTATTATTTAATTCGAAACATGTGGTGGAAATTAAGGAGCTAGAGGGGTGCTGTAATATAATAGTGGCATTAAGCGCTCCTCATATATACATATATATACATATGTACATATATATACATATGCATACACACACACACACATATATATACATATATATACATACACATACACACACACACACCACACATATATACATATATATAGTTTGCATTTGAGTACATATTCAGCAATTGGATATATTCAAACTTCACTGAATATGCACATACACTTGTGTTTGCATATTCAGTGAAGCTTGAATATAATTAGTTGTGCGTGCATATATTCAGTGAGGTATCATATAAAGTTGATTATTATTATCTTTTTTACTAAGGCAAGGAGGGTTGACTGCACCCTTACCTAGATTTTATTACAATAGAAAGTTATATGGATCATATGAAGCAAAACAAAACAAAAAATCAAAAAGAAAATGAATACAAGGGAAGTTCAATGCCAAAAAAAACAAAAGCCACTAACATAAGGACCATGGAGAAGAGTTCAAATAACACTTTAACGCTTCATATAATGGAGTATTGACTATGTTATAAGATCTCCATTGACAGAATTTGTTTTTCATCTTAGCACGCACGATCCTCGCTAACACAAGCGAAGCCAGCTTCTTCCCATTGAAAATTCTATCGTTTTTGTGGGAAACGGTTTAGTGACCTATGAACTGATCTTAAGACTATTTTAACACTAGAGCGAGGTGAATAATGTTTTATAACTTTTATGAAACTTTTTACCTTATTTTAATATTTGAATCAAAACACGGATAATCAATCACGGATATATATATTAGGAGGCAATCACAGAAATATATATAAGTACTAAAGTAAAGTAATGAGTTCGAGAGATGACGTCAGGAGTTTTATGCCGGTTCGGATTTCCCTTACATCCAGTCCTGTATAATTTCTTGTATAGATTTTTCCCAATCGCCTACTTTGAATGGGTAGCAAGCAAACCAGAAAATCAGTCTCGATTTCAAGACAACAAGATACACCCTCTCGATTTTCGAATTCAGGGTAAACTTTCTTGATTTAATCAAGCAATAAATTTGCCCACTTGATTTAACCAAGCAACAGACACACCCACTTGATTTGAACGAGTAACAAGTACACTTAAACAAATAATAGTAGAGAGTTGTTGATTTTCAAAAATAACCAGTTGTACTTTGGATATTAGATATCATATGGCCCTTTTAATAGCACTTTGATCTTTAAATTGATGAGAGAATCTGTGTAGATGATTGAGTAGTTTGTAGAGAACAAAGTAGAGTTTAAATTTGAGAGAATATGTAGCAAGAATTTAGAGTAAGAAGAAGATAAAAAAAAGTTAGTTGAAATTTAATTTTCTAACCCTTTATGTAGTGTTTAAAAGAATGTTTTTATTCGTGAAGAGATATAATTAAATATCACAACTTTTTAAAAGTTAAAAAGGCACATCTTCAATGGTTTAAACAGTGTTTAAAAGGATGTGTCTATTCATAAAGTGATGTGATAAAAAATCATAACTTTTCAAATTTAAAAACCATCTCTCCAACTGTCTATATGTCGACATACTCATGTAGCATATGTCGAGATACCTATGTATGTTTTTCGAAAACAAAAACATTTAAAAGTGTTTCAAAATTATGAACTCTTGTAAAATCATTTAAACATAGTTTCTAAATACTTTAATATGTATAATAGTTTAATAAAATATTTGTAAAAATATATTCTAAATAAAATAAATATTCTGATAATAATTAGTTTGATAAAAGATTATTCAAGAAATCAAATAGTTGCTATCCAAGGTCTTTGACAAATTATTCCAATGTTTATTTTACTATAAACTATAGTCTTGAACTCTTCTTATATCTATCTCTAAACTCATGAGTCTTCAAGTATCTTGATCACCTCTGAATCTTGATCTCTGGTCTTTTTACTGATCAATCTTCAAACTTAATTATCATTTACTTGTATAAACCTGTATAATCATTACATTATACAACTCAATTTGTCACACCCAAATGCGGAAAAATTATCACGGTCTTAAGCCGTGGCACTGAGCCATGGTAAAATAAATTACCACTGTTAGTGACCGTAGCAATTTTGGAACGGCCTTAGACCGTGCCAAAGTTATCAAAAAAAATTTCACCCACCCCGTGTGCTAGATCTCACAATATTTCACGCCTTCTCCAAAAAAAACAGAACGCCCCTTCCAAAATTTGCCCTAAATCTCATCCATTTTCATCCTACGCCTTAAATCTCATCCATTTTTCACCCAAATCGATCACCGTCGACGCTCCTTAAATCGAAAATAGAGATCTCGCTCAAGTCGAAAAAATACAGTTTTATTTTTCGGGGCTTTTTGGAAATAGTGGATCGAGAATCTCTGTGGAAGATCTTAAACAACTCGAGACATTTTTCTACAAACTCAGTTTTTTCTGCACATCCTAGATTATATAGGTGAATCTTTGATTTTTGATTCTAAGGTTAAATTGTTTTCCATTATTTATTTTTCGATTGAATTAGTAATTATATTTTGTCAGATGTTTGATTTTGTCTAATATATAGTAATCTTAGAATTATTTGTGTCTATAGGTAAGCTTCTCCACATATTCTGTTTATAGTATTTTGGTTTATTTGTGCTCTTCTTTTAAACTGGTAATTGGTTGTCAACGTGATTCAATTCCAGGATCTCTAGATCCATGATCTAGAGCCTTACCACCAAGTTAATGGTCCTTGATAGTAGTTGTCAGTGGAACAATTGCTTTCCCAAACATTTTAGTATAAACAATTGTTTCATTCTATGTACATTTGGATCTAAAGATGCATGTTGTTGGCATTTTATTGTTCTAAGCTAACAGCACTTTGATATCATCTGAATGCTTGCAGCAACAATCGGTACATTGATAG
Source organism: Allium fistulosum (assembly GCA_030737815.1). Lineage (NCBI taxonomy): Eukaryota > Viridiplantae > Streptophyta > Magnoliopsida > Asparagales > Amaryllidaceae > Allium > Allium fistulosum. The sequence continues at coordinate 1,037,151,750 of CM060907.1, read as the reverse complement.
ATCTTGGATTTCTCTGGTTCAGAGAATTTTATCTAGAGTCTTCCCGTGTTATACAGGTAAATAGTAAAGAGCACATGCAAGTTCCGTGTTGTTTCATGTTTAATACATGTGTGCTTTGACTATAAGATTTACCACTATTTAAGCTAATTGTTTGGTAGTTCCTTGGGTAATATTTCAACAAACTGAAAATTCAATATGAAGGCCACTGGTTGTCATTGTCAATTTATTCATATTACTATTCATAGTCTTATGAAATGCTGCTATGAAATAGTTACTTAATTTTGACATATAACTTCGACATTTATTTGTATGCTGTTTGCTTGCACATGTGGTTTACTTTATCTTCCCTTTTGATTGCAGTATTATTTTGATTGCGAGGTGTACTATCTTGGTGGTAATTTATTATGCTATGATACATGTCCACGAACCTACCATTTGGAATGTCTTAACCCACCTCTCAAGGTATATATATAATAACTGACCTTTTATGGTTAAAAAATTGTAACCAAAATTGTAAATGTGCATGAGTTTTAAGTTTTGACAAGTATAATTAAAGCTTCTCAAGAATTCTAGTCTTATATATAAGTGTGAAAGAGTTTCAGGATTTATAATGCAATGATTTTCATGTTGGTTCGTTTATATCTCATCATAAATATTCTTGAGTTATTCAATAGACGAGACATAAATTCACAACCACATCAGTATTCAGTTCTCAGGTGTTCATAGATGTTTCTGCTTTCATTAGTACGTATTATATGATTTATCAATTTAGTTTGCATTTGATATATCAATGTCTAACCATTCTCATCTGCTTGCTACCTATTTTTGCTGGACTTCAAACATTTCATCCAAGCATCACTGTGCACTACATTTGCTGCCACTACATGTGCTGTCTTTATGTGCATCAGTGTGTACAACATTTGTTGGCCTTCGAGCCTACCTGTTTGCTGTATATTTGTGTAGTGCAATACCAAATTATGGCATGCTACTCATTCAAAGTATAAGAACAATATATAAATTTAGCAACTTCCTAAAAAAAATTCACTGTCAATTTATTTTCCAGTTAACCGATGAAAGAAAATTTGCCTTTTCTAATAGAACTTTTAATCCCCAAGTACTTTGAGGATGAGTTCACCCCCCTCATGTTCCAGAAGAGCATTGACATGATTATCATAAGTTTTCAATGTTCCTTATCTCAGGGTATAAAGGAGCAAACTCATTGTTTGTCTTCCTTTTTGGTTTTCTACTTTTAGGCTTGATTTGATTAATCATGCTGTTCCACTCAGAATTATCAATAACATCTTACACTTATGTTGCTTTGAATTCAAATGGTTGTGTTGCAGTATTGAATTTCTTAACATACTGAATGTCTGCCTCATTTTGAAGTTGATGTCCTGCGATTAAAGTTGATTGTTTAGTCTGTTCATCTACTGAACAGTTTTCAGCTGAGTTCCGTTTTGAAGTATTTTGGGTGTCCTCGCTTGTTTTTCTCCTATGATCAACATATTTTGCTAACATTCTCCTCAAGTCCTTATTGTCTATTATTTCTTGTTTCTTCTGTTTCCATTGACGTTATTTGTAGTTTTGTTTTCTTTATTTTTTGGTCTCCATACTTTTTCAAACGAACGGTATTATTCACTGCATCCAAAGCAACTGCAGTTTTGACACTGTGTGGGTTTCCACACTTATTCTTTTTCCTGTTGTATTATTGGTTCCTTTTCATTTATAATTGACATAAAAGGGAAGGACTCTGACCCTACTTCAATAAGCACTCTTGTATATGAGATCTTGAGTGGTTCTTGACATGCCTTGGGTTGTAATTGAATGATCTTGAGCAGTAATCGATAATTCTTGAATTTTTATTTCATTTCATTCTTCTTAATGAAAAGGCATTTCTATTATTGATGAGGTCTTTCATTTGCCATAGATTAGAAATTTCAACAAATTTAAAATATAAAGACATTTCTCTCTTCCCTGCATACTCATTTGTTGTATGACTATGAATAGCGACACTGGTCGGTACATTAATGTTATATTCACATCGCTTTTACCAACCTCCAGTATTAGCCTCCAAGTAGCAAACATATGTCATTATGCCTACAAAACATATTTTGTTGTTAAACTAACTATACATAAATTATGCCTGAACCAGTGGCATATAAATTTATTTTCTCCTAATTAACAATCCAAGTTGCTACCTTTAGAAAAAAGAATTATTAGTTTTCCATAAACAATTGTATTTTGTTGTTAAACTAACTATACATAAATTATTAGTTTTCCAACTTGCATATTCAACCTGCATGTTTTTGATCCATAATATTTTAAAATAGTAATGGAAAGTTTACTGCTATTTTGAACCATAATATTTCCCTTATAATTCATTTTTAAGTTTTGTGCACCATTTTCTTCACTCATTACAAAATCTACCTGTTTTTCATTTGCAGGAATATCAACTGCTTCAGGTTCGTTGTTGGTTGCCAAGTTGTTCACACATTTTTGTTGTAGTACAGAGGTTTTCTCCTTCTCCTTTAGGCGATTGTGGACAACAGCACCTCATTTTGGCTTCACATTTGCTGAAATCCTTTGCTGAAGGTATCAAAATTTTATTTTATGCTTCGTTAACTAATTCAGTTTTTAATTAAGTTTCCAAGTATTTTTAGAAACATTGGATTCCTAAAACAGTTTGCTTTCAGTGTGTGTTTCGAAGCTTAAATTGTATATTTTCAAAAGTGAGAATTTTTATATACTTGGTTGAATTTTAGGATACCAAATTCTTAAGCATATAGACGCTGGAAAAGCATAAGTTTTGAATGTGAAGTTTTGTATAAACAGTTTCAAGTAAATCAAAACCTCTTTGAAAAAAAACACATGACATAAGGTGTACTCAATTTTTGAATGAATAAAATCTCAAACACATGTATATTTAAGTGTAAATTCTCTAATATGTATGCTAAGTTTCAAAAATAACCATATGAGTGGTTTTGTAAATGAAGTTTTGGAGGTATAAAGTTGTATATGTTGATTCTCAAATACATTAGTGCATCAAATCTTTTCAATGTGCCTTTTTATAAGCATATGAATATATGCATATTTATGATTTAAAAATTTAAGTGAACTTCAGACATAAAAAAATTCCACATGAACAACTTCTGTATGTTAAAACTGATAGTTATAAATATGCACTATTTCATACATGAATTTCGAAATTGCTAGTTTTGCACATAATAATAAAGTTTCCAACATGTATACAGATCCCAAATATATCCCAAATAGATACAAAATGAAAAGTTAAGGCTAATGTTGTGAAAAGTTGAAAAATGGAATCAAATTTAATAGAATAGTGGATCTAAATCTTCATCAATCATAATGTTTTATATCATGTATGATATAGCAGGGCAATATATCGTCTAGTATAGACAAATAATGGATGAAAGAATCTGATCGAAGAACCACACAATATGTAGAAGGAGTGTAGAAGTTTATTGAATTTGTTGTGGAAAATGATGGTGATAAGGAAATTTATTCTTGTCCTTGCACATAGTGCAAAAATATGAACATGAAGATTAAATTAGATGACATTCATTATCATCTACTTAGATGGGGAATTGTTCAGTCATACACTGTTTGGCATTTTCATGGAGAAGAATCAACAAAGAAGCAAAAACAATCTATTAGTCAAGTCATAAGTACTGATGAGGCTGAACATCCTAGGATGGAAGACTTGGTCAATAATGCTAATAGATTTCATTATTTTCAACCTAGCAGTCCGTTGCTCGATAATATTGGGGAACCGTCTACAGTTGATGTTGATCGGCCGACCAATCAAAGGAAGAAGTGTAAATCACTTTTTGATAGTGCAAAAGAGCCATTGTATCCTTCATGCTCTAAAGGTATAATAACATTGTATGCCATCGTGAAATTGAATAGCTTGAAAACTCAATACGGCTTTTCCGACAATGGTGTGACTGCACTCCTCGAATTTATAAAGGAATTACTCTTTGAAGGTAACACACTACCGACAAAGTACCCCGACATGAAGAAGATGATTGAACAAGTTGGGATGGATTACAAGACTTATGATGTATGCATTAATGACTGCATGTTATACTGGAAAGGTGATGCAAACAGAGTTTCTTGTACAATTTGCAATGAACCAAGATATAAGACAACATTCAACGAAGAGAAAAGAGCTACTAAAGTACCTCAAAAGACGTTGAGACATTTCCCTTTAATTTCTAGATTGAGGAGACTGTATACCATACCATGGATAGCAGATGCTATGACTTGGCATGCTCATGTCAAGTCCGATTCAAATGTAATGCGTCATCCACGTGACACTTCTCAATGCCAAGTTGTAGATTGTTTTGATCAAACATTTGCTGCTGAACCATGAAATATCACGCTTGGAATAGCAACTGATGGTTTCAATCCACATGTGTCTCTAGCTAGTCGTTATAGTTGTTGGCCAGTAATTATAGTATCATATAATCTTCCTCCATCAATGTGTATGAAAAGAGAGTTCTTAATGTTGACATTGTTGATTTCCGGGCCAAAACAACCAGGGAAGGATATCGATGTTTATTTACAACTATTGATAGACAAGTTAAAGTAGTTATGGGAAGGAGTCAATGCATTTGACCCATTTAATAATTTCGAGTTCCCAATAAGAGCTAGGATGTTTTGGGAAATTCATGATCATCCTGCGCTCGGTACTCTATCGGGATGCACAACTCATGGCTATTTTGCATGACCTATTTATGGGGTAGATACTTGTTCTTATTATCTTCCTGAAAGTAAGAAGATGTGTTACATGGGACATCGAAGATTTCATCCTTCTGAGCACAAGTTTCGAGACGATAAGGCAAACTTCAATAACGAACAAGAATATCGTCGTCCTTCATGGTCATTGAATGGTTATCAAGTTAAAGAAAAGGTAGCTAATATCAAGATGAAAGTTGGTAAAAACAAATAAGAAATCGGTCGAAAACGAAAAAAGAAAACTGATTATGTAGACCTTATCAATGTTCCTACATGGTATAGGAGGTCTATCCTCTTTGATTTGCCATATTGGAAAGCAAATTTGGTCTGACATAACATTGATGTTATGCATACAAAGAAGAATGTCACTGAGCATCTCATCAGTACAATTATGGGTCATAAGGACAAGTCAAAAGACGGCACCAATGCACGCAAGGATTTGAAAACCATGGTTATAAAACAAAAATTATGGGTGAGGGAAGATCGTGAAACAAATAAAATAACTATATCAGAAGCAACTTTCACTTTGAGCAAAGAAGAAAAGGTACGGTTTTGCACCATTTTGAAAAACCTTAAAGTACATAGCAAATTCTCTTCTAAATTCCACAATAATGTGAGCATCAATCCTCCTGAGCTAACAAACATGAAGTCACATGATTATCATGTCATAATGCAATAATTGCTTCCGGTATTGCTTCAACATTCTTATCCACAACATAAGGATCTGCGTAATGTTGTACACCGTATAAGTCTATTCTTTAACATTTTGTGCTCAAAGGTGATCAATAGGGAACACCTTTTAAAAGCAAAGGCTAGTTTGGTAGAAGCAATGTGTGTGTTTGAAAAACATTTTCCACCCGCATTTTTTGATATCAGTATCCACCTTATGGTTCATCTAGCCGATGAAGCATTGATTTGCGACCCTGTTAGATATAGATGGATGTATCCTTTTGAACGGTAAATTACTAATTTTTATTTTATTCTTCATCATTCAATTTAAATAGCTACTAGTTATTACAATTAATTACCTACATAGGTTGATGAAACCATATAAAGGATATGTGCGCAACAAAAGATATGCTGAAGGGTGTATTGCTGAAGGTTATATTGTACAATAAGCTAGTTATTACTACATGGAGTATATGCCAAAAGGAGGTGATGGTACTCATTAACCCGCGAAGCTTTTTTAGACGAGGATGATGAGTTCTCTAGTGAGATGCCTCTAGATAGTGGTAAAGATATAACCTTGACCTAAGTGCAGTTTTGAACAAGTTCGTAGATGGGTCCTTAATAAGTACGATGGATTGGATGAATGGGAGAAGTAAGTTCAATAATTTATCCTAAATTCCCATTATTGTAAAATAGATTAACTCATATATACGTATTCAAATGTCTATCGTAGGAGGTATAACATCTATGTGAAAAGCACTAAATCTAAATCTCGAAGTAGGGTTACATCCATGGAAACTTGTCAAAGTTTCACTCTATGGTTACGTGATGAGGTATTACATCTTCTTAGGTATTCATGTGTATTTAAGTGGATCATACACCATCACGATCATGCTTTTTTGCTTATTGTGTTTTTTTAGTTGGTCAAGACCAATGAAGTTGATTCAAATCTTTGGCGGTTGGTGAACGGGCCAAAGTTCAAGGCGCGTAGTTATATGAAGTACCTAGTGAATGGATTCTTATTTTCTCTAAAAAGTTACGAAGAATGGGTGGTAACACAAGATTGTGGTGTTTGTATGAGAGAAATTACAAAATTTAGAGTGAGCGGGAAGGATAAAAATTACAAGGAAGCAGAAACAATGTATTATGGAGTTATTCAACAGATAATTGAGTTGGATTACATTGACTTCAAACAAACGGTTTTTTATTGTGATTGGGTAAAGGTCGAAGATAAGGTCAATGGTTGTAAGATAAATCCCGTTTCTAACTTGATTACAGTTAACTTAGAGAAATTAAAGACCAAAGATAGAGTGAATGATGAGCCATTTATTCTTGCATCAAAAGTGAGTCAAGTGTTCTACTCAAAAGATTTAAAAAGTAACTAATGGCTTGTGGTTTGCATACACCAAAATGGTTGACTACAACTGTGAATGACACTGAGTTTCCTATTGTCTATCAATCAGCTTTCAAAGACAATCAAAAATTAGAAAACCTTATCAAATGCATATGTTAATATAAGATGTATTTCTTAATTGAAATGAGATGAATTTCAAGTGTGATTGAATTTAGAATTTCTTCACTATGGGTATTCAGCGTTGTAATGTTTTCTGTGTATGGATTATTTACCTGAAGGTGTACTTAAACCTGTAATGATTTTGTCACTATTGTACTTTCTTATTTCATTTGCTTTATTAATAGCCTAACAATTATATGTTACCATTTAGTTCTCATGTTTTGTGTATGTAGAGATCTTAGTATTATAAAACTCAATGTTTATTTTATGTTTCCCATTTTAGGTCGCTGTTTAGCGAGCTTAACAAACCCGACTGATTTAAACACAACATAAGGCTTCAATTTTGATCTTCAGTTTACAGGTGACTGAGTGAATAACCAATCATTTAGAACCTTTTTTAGTTATATTCTATTTGTTGGAAGGAAATGTCTTATATCCCATTTTTTTATGCCTCTTGAATAAGAATGGTCAATTGGGAAGGTATCAACTCGCTTGGAAAGTACTATTGTACACCTGAAATTGATATACAAATGCAATTAGCACAACCGTGACTGCAAATCTAGGTATAATTAAGTGGAAATAAGAAATATTTTCAAACTCAATAAACTAAAAAAACCCCTCTAAAAACATATTTAAAATTACCTTTTAAAACTATTTTCGATAATTTTTTGTTTTGCTTCTTTTTCTTTCGAAAATCACATCTATACTTAATAGAAGGTTAATATATGATTATTATTGTTGTTGTTAATATTTATTTTGAATTTTTGAAAAATTGAAAATATTTACGGTTTGGTTGAAATTAAATTTAGAGGTGTTTTTTAAAAGAGACGGAGTTGTGTATTGAAACTAATCGGTGTATTTTAACAGTACTCTAATGAAACACCCCATACCCCTTAGTATACCTAAAAAGGGCACACTAAAGAATGTGGTGCGTTATAGGTATAGCTAAAACATCATAGAGACTAAGATTCACAAGATAAATAGGTAAAAACAGCGGAATATTTAAATAGTAATTCATTATTCAGAATTAAACTTCATCAATAAGTCATAAAAACATGATATGTTTAAAAACCCAAATTCTCATGTCTTATGAAAAATATATCTCAATCTCACATCATCAGAGTACATAAATATCAATAACCATTCCTCTCATAAGTACCAGTACATCAAAAGCCAAATGAAAAGAAAAATGAAAAGAAGAAGAATACATGAAGAACTCCGGGAATGTACCTCCAAGAAATATGAATCTACTGTCCTCGACTCTGCTGGCCTATGGGGAAGAGAAGGGGAAATAGAGGAGTGAGTCAGACAATAAGTCCAGTGAGTGAAAGTAAGTACTAGAATTTCTAAGCAAGATAAAGATAATAGACTAAGCAATAGTTGTAGTATGAAAAGAAATACTGAAAAGATAAAATTGGGGTAAAATATTGTTTCTGATTCTGTTTGACTATTTGCTTTGATTGTTTCAATTGTTTGCGATTGTCTTTAACTGCTGTGATTAGGCTGAAACCCTAATCCTATTTCAATTGCTAATTTGATTAGGCTGAAATCCTAATTCTACAGTTGATTGGCCTTCTATCTCTGTTGTACCACTGTGAACCAATCATGTTGGTCATAGCAAAAGACACCTCTTAGCGCTTAGAACGCAGCAGCGAATTATTTACCTTAATCGATGTCGCACGCTCGGTCATCGCCGGTACACACTAACTGTCGCCTCCTGTTGTGACCTCTTATTTACACTAATCAGCATAAGTGCGCCCAGCCTCACCTGACTATTGTGAGACCATCAGTCCTAGACCTAAAAGGGCATGCTGCCTAGCCTCACATAGCTGTTGTGAGACCATAAGTCCTAGTCCTAAAAGGGAATGCTAACGGTACTGGTCCTAACAAACAAATTCTAGTTTGCGCCCCTTGCCCAAATCCCCAGATTTGAGCTTCTATCTATTGGCCACTTATTTACCATAATCAGCATAAGCGTGTCCCAGTCTCACCTGCTATTGTGAGACCATCAGTCCTAGATCTGAATGGGAATGCTGGCGATCTGGACCACTACTTCTGTGTTTGCTTATTAACTTATTCTAAGTTTTAAAATAAGCCTCTTCTGTTATTTCTTTCTTTTTAATTATAACCTATGTGTTATAACTATGCTTTTGCTTATTAACTTAATTCAAGATCTAAGTTATAAAATAAGCTTCTTCTGTTACTCTTCTATTTTCTCCTTTTTTAGTTATAATCACTTGTTACAATTATGCTTGCAAATATCTGAAACTTGCCTATTTCAATCTATCTCCATCTTATTGCAGTTCTTCTTATTTTACATCTGATTTCTATAAATTTAATGTTTTTCTATTATAATCCATATTTACGAATTCTTCTTTTTTTTAATATTTTATTCGCGTAGAAATGAATAAAAAGAAACAAATATTTACAGGCTAAATTCCAACTTAAAACAAATGTAAATAAATGTGAATAACTATAAATAACTGAATAAAATAACTAAATAAAAATAGGTGAATAAAATAGACTGAAAAGAACTTCTGAAATTTACATATAAGTTAACTATAAATAACTTATATGAAAACTGTCTCAAAATTGTAGAAAAACTACAACTGTTGAGAACCCTATTATTTTAAATTACTTAAAAATCTAAAATAATTACAAAACACTCACCTGTGGTCCTTAGCTCTAGTCCTTGGCCTTCCCGGATCCTCTCCCAAGGCGTTGAATATTTTTATCAAAAAGATCCCTTCTTAGATTTTTTTTCTATTTAGAGTCCAGCCTCAGGCAATGAACCCAAATAGGAAAAAATCTGAATGAGAAAAATAGCTAAGCCTAGGGTTCTATTTATAGTGCAGCTTAGGGATCTCAGACCGTTGGATTTGAAGATTAAATTTGGTGCAACCACGGATGGAAGCACGAACGCATAGGATTGAACGAAAATGGAATTTTGAGGTGTTTGCTTCGTACTTGATGAAATAACGTCCAAGAACTAAGGCGGGTCGACCTAGCTTCCATAGGGGTCGACCCTAAGGTCGACCTAACCCCTTTGGGGGTCGACCTATGCCTTTGTAATATATTTTTTCCTTTTCGTTTTGTTTTCTTATTTCTTTTGTAACTTCTTCATATTAACTCGATTTCGATAATTATATATGGAAATTGATCAGAAAATTAACACGGACACAATGGTGCAACTCCCGTGGATCAATTCTGACAATTTCACAAACTTATTTTATTATTTAATTATTTCATTAATTAATTATTATAGCTCAAATTTTGGGTTGTTTCATTCTTCCCTCCTTAAAGGGTTTCGTCCTCGAAATCTCCAAGGTGAGAAGAATGAATTAAATATTTTCATCCAAATTCTACAACCAAATATTCAACCATCATCCATTACATCCATTGTCCTTAAGTTTTCTAATGAAATTTGTGATATATATGCAATAGTGTAGTGTCAATGTCCCTAACTAATGCAAAAGATTAGGCGGTCTACTGATTCAGTCGACCTCCTTTTATGCAATCATGTATGTGCCATGTGTCCAAATGAATGCAAATTCCCTAATGACAATTAATAGTCCTATATGTGTGCTACAGACATCATCCAAATGTAACAATCATATGATAATCACACATTATAGCAACCATGGAAATAAAAATGCAAGTGCACACACATCCATATGCATATGCTTTAGTGACCTAGTTAGGCCAATCCCTAAGAGATAATAGTGTCTAGTGTGTGTATATGTGTTCATTAGCATCCACTAGCAAACACTTGCAACCACTAGCGTCCAGCATACATAACATGTTCTAGTAACATGTTTACATTCAGTCCTACCATCCATAGGTTAAATCCTAAGATCTACCCTTCCAAAAGATACTAAAGGAAAGAACCTATTCAAAACTAAAGATGGAAATAGGAAATTCAAAACATACTATGATAACCCGGATTTTTGGACATCTGATAATTGGATAATTAACTGATTTTTACTATTGAGATACTAATTTTATTTAGTTGAACAAATAAAATTCTGGTAGTTAAAAATATCTGGATATATAAATGGATTTTAAACTATAATAAATGTTGAAATTTTTAAGTGTATACATATACAAGTATATAAGTGTGTGTATATACATATGTATATATATATGCCATGAGAAGTAGAATATATGGAAGTTTGTAAAAGTGTGAATATATATATATATATATCAAAAATTCACATAAGATAAATATTTATTAATTTAAAATATAATAGCTTAAGTTTAAAATAGGATTTAACAAAAGATTAATATACTTTCTTTTAAAACTACATGAAATAAGATATGGTTTGTATATATATAAATATAAAACATAAGCATAAATAAATAAAGATTTCGACATTTGTAGTTTTTGTATAACATGCAATTACAAGTGGCATTAGTTTTCTTTTGAAGTTGAAATATAAATTATAAAGTGTTTAGAGAAAACGAGGCTGCATATTCATTTCTCTTTTCTCAATCCTTTTTCTTTCATCTTCCAAAACTAAAAACCAAAAGAAAATCAAACTGTTTCAAATTTCAACCTGAAGCTAAAGCAAAGATCAACTCAGTTAATCAAGCAATTCATGATTCAAATTTCAACTTAATCTAGTTGCTGTTTTAAAGATTAAAGCATTTCCAGGCTTCTTTGTTCATTAATACAGTGAGTAAACTACCCTTTAAAAATCTAAAAATCTGTTTATATCTTGCTTTCATACTTGAAGTATGTTGTGAAAAAGGTTTGTATGGATGTAAATTATCATTGCATATCTGTATATATGCAAATATATGAGTGTGCATGTCGTACATATGAATATATGGCTCTGTTCTTAGTTACAAGTTTTTAAATCAAGTTCAAAACTTCAAAAATCTCATCCCCTAATTCTTTTTAGGCTTTGATGTTTAAACAAAATGAGTTTAAATTTACCAGATCTTAATTTTAAAAATACTTTTAAGTATAAATAACAAGTAGTTTTGACTGGGAAGAAGTTATACAGCGAAAGATCTAAAACTTGTCAAATTCGAGTATCACGATTTCAAATTTCACTTACATCACCTAACTCGATTTCAAAAACCATGAATTTTTAAAACAAAATCAAGATTTTTAGTTTAGTAAATCGTGAGAAATTGCGAGTTGAACGGGATTTGCATTTTCGTCAATTTCTGGCGATCGGCGTGGTGATGTTCGTCGTGATCAAGACTGAAGGAGGCTGGAGTCTTGGGGATCATCGAAAAAATGGAGGATGGATTTTTAGTTGGTCGTGGTGGATCGTCGACGATGATTTAGGGTTTTGCGTGTAGTTTGGACGTCGATGTTTTCGTGAGCACTACATCGTCGTGGGATGGCCGGAGGCGATCGGATTAGGGGGGATCAGAGCGTCGTGTCGTAACGCAGCTCTGGACGAGGCGGCGTTGATTCTGGTGGTCGGGATCGTCGGGGCGTGGTGATTTTGTCGATCGAGGTTGGTTCCAGTAGGTAGTCTGGTTGCTCGATTTTGAGATCATCATCAATTCAAGGATCTGGGTGGTCGAAGCTTAGGCGAGGTGGTTGGCGACTTGCTGGCGATCGGAACGTTGATCGGAGGTGGTTGGATCAGGCGTGCACGTGCACCTGTGTTAGTGTGTATCAGAGGTTTGATTTTGGTTGCTGTTGAGTTTGGTAAAGAAGAAGTGGTCTCAGGTTTTGTCTCGGGGAAGAGAGGGATTTGCTCGAGTAGGCTTTCGGGTTGGGTTTTTGATTAGTTAACCAGGTTTTAAAAAAAAAACTTAAAGCAAAAGAAAATGCAAGTTTCAAAGCAAATTTTTAAACAAAGTTTCAAAGCAAAATATTAAACAAGTTTTCAAAGAAAAGTGAGATCAAGTTTTCAAAACAAGTTCAAAATATAAATTATAAGTCAAATGTTTTTGAATTTAAATTGTTTTGATTTGAAATAATCATATATTAGTTAATTGATTAAATTAATTCCTAAGTGTTTTCAAAAATGAAATTTAAATGATAATTAAGTAAATGATTAAGACAAATGGTTTATCTTTAATTAATTCAGGTCTTAAGTGATTAAAGGATAATTAATTAATGTTTAAAGGATAATTAATTAATGTTTAAAGGATAATTAATTAATGTTTAAAGGATAATTAATTAATGTCAATAATTAATAATAATAATAATAAATGGTTTGTAATTAATTAATGTAAATTAAGCAGGATTTATAAAAGTAATTAATTTACTTTGTGTTAATTAAATTAATTAAAAATGGACTAATTAATCTTGCTTATGGATGATTAAATTGTATTGAATGTTTGGATTGATTAATATCTCTAGTCTGATAAATTATGGTGTTCTATGATATGAAATGCTTTGGTTGAACTGTGATAATGTAAGTTATCGATCTGTGATGAATTGCTTTGTGAATATGTTGTTCTGAAGTTTAATTGAATTATTTAACTTAAACAACTTGGCTTAAAAGATGACATTTGATTCGAAGAGACCGAGATCAGATATCAGCGATATCCAGAACCACTTCGATTAGAAATCTAAAATTCTTCATAGATTTGATTGTAAATCAAATAGGCTAGAATGGAATAAATTAAGTATCTGGACCATTGAAACTAAGTAATGGTACTTAGACATTATTTTGTGAAATAAGTGTTTGGCTACAGAATGATTAGAACTCGCAGCGAGGTACGAGTTACCCTGGTTTCAAAGAAGCTTTATAACTTAGTATTTCAAGATATATGGGTTTACTCACGCTGGTTTCCAGCTTGACTAGGGTGTTACTTTATCGTAATGCTCGGGTCAGACCGAGTATTACAGATTTTCAGGTTATGACGTTCTGGAGTTCAGGAGACGAGTTGGATAACAGGGACGTATGGAGTATATTCCGCTGTATATTGAGATTGTATTGATAGTAGTCAGGGACAAGTTGTTATAACTGTCCGGTTTAATTGTGAATGGTTGTACTCTGATATATTGTATGTAAATTGACATTTACAGCTTTCTTTGTGTAAATGCTGCTATTTGTGTATTATATTTTGATCCGTTGCGAATGTGAGATTCTGTGTTTTGTTTTCTATTTCTTCTTCTACCTCTTTTCTTAACCCTAACAACTGGAATTTCCGGTATTCGATTTCTCGGCATTTCTACAGTGAACGTATTAATGTCAAATTTTCGGGGTCGAAAATTCCGGGATGTTACACATACCATCGAAAAGTTGCAGATAAGAGGTACGTATTTTCTCCTCAGCCTCCCACGTAGCATCCTCAATAGTATCTCCCACTGCACCTTAACCAAAAGGACTTTCTTATTCCTAAGCTTCTTGGTATAAAGTCCAACGATCTTGGTAAGAATGCGACGAACCGATGCTTCTCTCTCCACTTCAACTTCCTCAAGTTGGCTAGGTTCCACTACCTCTGCTGAATCATGTAAGCACATTCTCAAGTGCGAAAAATGAAAAAACATCATGAACTCGCATGAGCCTCTCTGGTAGCTTTATCCGATACGCCATCTTCCCTACCCTTTCCACAATGGGGAATGGTCCTACGAATATGGGAGCAAGTTTTCCACTTGATCCAAACCTCACTACCTTTCTTAGTGGAGACACCTTAATAAAAACCAAATCTCCTACCTCGAACTCAATATACCTTCTCTGCTTATCTGTATAGGATTTCTGTCTATCTTGGGGCATCTTTATTCTTCTTCTAATCAAATCAATCTTTTCTGAAGTCTCTCTAACCATGTCAGGACCAAGTAGCAATCTTTCAGTAGACTCCAACCAACACGAAGGCGACTTTTAAGGTCTTCCATAATGGGATTCAAAAAGAGCCATCCCAATGCTAGCCTGAAAACTATTGTTGTATGCGAACTCCACTAAAGGAAGGTGCTCCTCCCAAGTACCTCCAAAATCAAGAATACACATCCTCAACAAATCCTCAAGAACTCTATTAACTCTCTCGTTTGGCCATGCGTCTGAGGACGATAGGCCGTACTCAATCTAAGCTGTATACCTAAAGCTTCTTGCAAGCTCCTCCAAAACTCGCTAGTAAAGATAGGGTCTCCGTCGCTCATTATGCTAGAGGGAACTCCATGAAGTCGGACTATCTCACGAACGTATATAGATGCCAAATAAGGTGTTATCCTCTTACTCTTGACCGGAATGAAGTGGGCGCTCTTAGTCAAACGATCTACAATCACTCAAATACTGGTATTCCCCTTCCTAGATCGAGGTAAACCATCTGTGAAGTCCATCGAAACACTATCCCACTTCCACTTGGGTACATCCAATGGTTGAAGCAATTCATCAGGCCTCTGCTGCTCCGCCTTGACCCTTTGGCATACAAGACACTTAGCCACAAACTCTGCTACATCCTTCTTCATGCCATTCTAATAAAATACTCTCTTCATGTCCTTATACATCTTATCACCACCCAGATGAATAGTCATTCGAGAATGGTGTGCTTCTGCTAGAACTGCTCTCATCAAATCACCAGTGCGGGGGACACAAAGTCTTCCATCTCTCCTTAGTCACCCATTACTATCGATGGAATAACATTGGAGATGTCTAGAGACCTCTCCTCTACTAATCCTATCCAGAATACCCACAGGCTCTGAATCCTCTCACTGCCTTGAGCCAATCTGATCTATGAGGGTAGGCTTAACCTCAAGTGATGCCAACAATCCAGGAGTAATGTCCGTAGAGGGCTTAAAATCAAAGGTGGAAATAAACTCTAGGCTCTTCCACTCCATGAACATTGGACTAAGGGTTACTCTCTTCCTACTTAACGCATCCGCAACCATGTTTCCTTTACCAGGGGTGTAAGTTATCTCAAAGTCATATGATGCCAAAAACTCCATCCAACGCTGCTGCCTCAAGTTTAAATACTTTTGTGAGAATAGGTACTTCAACGATTTACAGTCAGTGAAAAGCTCGAACCTCTCTCTTAGCAAGTAATGTCTCCAAGATTTGAGCACGAAAACAATAGCAGCTAGCTCCAAATCATCGGTTGGGTAGTTCTTCTCATGAGTTCTCAACCGTCTACTTCCATAGCATACTACCCTCCCTTCCTACATCAATACTGCTCCAAGACCAGTCCCACATGCATCAGTGTATACTGTAAAAGGCTTAGCTCCGTCGGGTAAAACTAACACCGGTGCACTAGTAAGGGCCCTCTTTAGCATCATGGAGGAATCCTTACAATCTACGTCGCATACGGTTGCCCCATTCTTCTTAGTAAGGCGAGTAAGCGGTGCTGAAATCTTAGTGAAATCTCTGATAAACTTCCTATAATAACCAGCTAAACCTAGGAAGCTTCTAACTTGAGTAGCGTTCTAGGGGGCCTTCCAATCATGTATTGCTACTATCTTAGCGGGATCCACCGCTAGACCCTCTCTTGAGACTACGTGCCCCAAGAAACACACCTCCTCATGCCAAAAGTGACACTTCGAGAATTTTCTTTCATCTGATGAACACGAAGTGTACGAAGAACCTCCTCAAGATGAATAGCATGCTCTTCCATACTCTTGGAAAACACCAGAATGTCGTCCACAAACACTACAATGAACTTATTTAGGAAATCTCAAAAAACACGGCTCATTAGATCTACAAAATAGGCTAAGGCATTGGTCAACCCAAACGGCATAACCAATCACTCAAAGAATCCATCGGGTGTCCTAAATGTTGTCTTATCGATGCTATTGTCAACGACCCTTAGTTGATGAAATCTAGTAGCCAAATCAAGCTGAGAAAATACTAAAGAGCCAACTAACAGATCGAAAAGATCGTCTATCCTAGGAAGTGGGTAATGGATTTTCTTCGTGAGCTTATTCAACTCTCTATAGTCTACGCAAAGTCGAAGGGAACCATCCGCCTTTGTAGCGAAGACGACTGGCGCTCCCCACTCAGATATGCTCCGTCTGATGAAGCCTTTCTCTAATAGCTCACCTATCTGCTTAACCCCTTCCTCTCCCTAGGAGCCATATATCTCACGGGCAATGCCACTGACTTAGCATTGTCATTCAGATAGATCCTAAAGTCGATCTCTCTCTTAGTGGGTAGTCCCCTAACCTCCTCAAAAATGTCTGGGAAATCTCTAACAACTGGAACTGGAACTGAATCTAACTCCCCTAGTGATGAATCAAGGGAATAAAAAAAGCTCAACATGACTGACTCCTGTGGGTCGCAAGAAACCTTGAGAGTCTGTTCCCTACATGTCTCTAGTCTAACGACTCTCCTCTCGCAGTCCAATATCGCACCATAAGTGGATAGTCAGTCCATCCCCAAAATCATCCCATATCCTGAAAATCCTAGTACATAGGCATCACAATCAAACTCTATGCCTAGTATAAAATTTTTGAAACCCCTACAAATCGTGGATAAATGTGTCGATCCTCCTATGGAGTTTGAAACAACTATAGGGTCTATAACTAGAGAAATATCTAAGTGCAAACAATCAACCAAGGAACTAGAAATGAAAGAATGCGATGCTTCAGTCAAAAAGAGTCCAAATGGGAAAATCTGAAATTGAGATCAAACCTTCTACAGAGACTTTCCTACCTCGATCCGGTCCACTACTAGAAGGTGCTGCATCCAAAGCCTGTACGTGCGCCGTAGTTGCGCCTGCTCTCCGCCCCATCCTCTAAGGACAAGCTCTACTAAGGTGTTTAGGCTCCCCTCAGTTGTAACACCTCCCCTTCATTGTGTCCTTCTTATAGTCCTTTGTGAAATGCCCAACCGATCCACAATTATGACATTTCTCGCCCTTCTTGATCTGTCCCTTTTGAGGTCCTCCTCCTTTCTTCTTGTCCTTATCCTTCCACCACTGCTTCTTAGAGTTTTTTGGTTTAGAAACCTCATTAACCTCTTCTTCCTTAGCAACATCTGATATGAGAGCCATTTCCACAAGTGATTCATACGTCGCTCCCATAGGTACATGTGTCAATGCCAACCCTTGGAGGGGCTGGTTCAAACCCTTAGCAAATTTGATGGCCTTCTTATGCGGTGTATTAACAAGCTCCATCTCGAACCTCGATAGCTCATTAAACTGATTTGTATATTCCTTCACCGAAAGACTCCCTTGCTTCAGACTAATGAACTTCTCCAACTGCATATTTTCCTCGACTTATGACGAGAACTTTCTCTCATACCTTTCCCAAAATCCAAACCAACCAATGTCTCTATCCTCCAAGTCTGCAATCTCCCACCAGTAAGAAGCCTCTCCCTTCAGCTGCCAAGATGCAAGCTGAACTCTCTGTCAGTCCTCCAATCCTAACAGCCCAAATATCCACTCTGTATTCCTTAACCAAGCTCGTGCCTCCACGAAATCCTCCATGCCAGAAAATGTCTTGCTTCCTAGATTAGCGAAGTCCTTGCATAGCTTAGAAAAATTGGCTACTACAGGTAGATTAACGGGATCTCTACCCACTAGTGCTGCATTGGGCGCTTGCCCTTGCACCTCTGGTGCCGTAGCTTGGAGGTATCTACGGAACCAACCAAGGACTTGGACACCCTCTGGAAGATTTGGGGCGTCCGCCATTCTATGCAATGAAAAGAAATTTTAGGCTCGAAAGAATCGAAAGAAGGTTAAACTGGACTTTGAGGGGATTTTTTTATAAAAGCTCTCTTATACATGAAAACTATTTCTATAATAAGAGTTTCTTTCTGAAAAATACTTTTAAAGATAGGTTAATTTTGAAAAATGCTTTATTTTTAAAACAAGTTTTTAGGAATCCTGTAACCTTAGGTTCTGATACCAAGTGAAACACCCCCACATCCCTTAGTATACCCAAAAAGGGCACACTAAAGAATATGATGCGTTATAGGTATAGCTAAAACATCACAGAGACTAAGATTCACAAGACAATACTATGCCACAAAGAGAATCAGATAACAGTGATCACACGACATAAGGTAGATTTTCTATTATCCCACGTTTTCACACAATACATGAAAAAACCATTTGTTGTCTGAAGAGCCACATAATCTTTCGTCTGTTGTCTGAATGGCCCATGAAATCCCTATGTCCAAGCTTGTTGTTCAGACAACATTTTATATGTCGTTTGATTTAAGTTATCAAATTTTTTATTTTTGGCTATACCTTTTCCTTCTTAATTATTTCGTAGCCGCTCTTTTGTTCAATTCCCCCTTTTATTATTATTCAGGAGAAAATTGCCATCTTCTTCTTGTCGTTAACTTAGGGTTTTATGAAATTGAAGTCGTCTCCTTCTCGTCTTCTCATCTTTGTGCAAATTGATGGTTGCATGCTTCATTCCTTAGGGCTTCCTAATCAAAGCAGCCTTTTTCGTCTTCGTTTTGAAATTAGGGTTTCTTGAAGGTCGCTGCTTGAAAGTTAAGCTTCGAATCACCATGCTCCTTTCCTCACTAACTATTGATGGTTGCGGCTCCTCATTGTCGAGTGTTCTTTGATTGATATTGGTATGATTTATGACCCTATCGATTTATATTATTATCGACTTCTAATCTCTGGCCGATGATGATTTAGGTTTCTTATATATGAATTTATTTCCTAAATATGCGAATATATGATTCAGTTTGATTCTTGAATTTCTGATTTTGGTTTCTATTTGATTTGGTTTTCTAATATCTTGAATTTTCGCTTTGGTTTCCATTTGCTAATTTTACTGCTAGGTTGGACCTTGTTTTTCACCATGTTAGCTGACAATGTGCTCTTGACTTCATGTTGAAGTTAGTGGATTGCTATGTTGGACCTTGTTGTTGATGGCAGTGTTGATTGGAACTGCCATGTTTAAGGCAGTGCACTTCAACACTTGATAAGTCTTATTGTATATACTTATAGTATATGTGTCCAGTTTCTCGAGTCTTGTATTGAATTGTAGGTCCATAGCATTACCTATTGCTGTGAGTCTTGTTGGTCCTGCCTTGTTTTAATTTGTGTGAATGTTTATACTTGTGTTCATGTATTCATATGTAAATACTTGTGTTCATGTGTTCATATGTATATATGTGTAATAGGATTTCAGTTTTGAGATATATGGGATTTCAATGTTGCATATATACATGTATACATGTATATACATATGTGTATATGTGCTGTTACACCTTACTTCATTTCTGTATATGTGTGAAAAGTCTGTATAATTATACCCTTGTATGTATGTTATATTGTTTTAGTTCTCACGTATACTTGTATGTACTTGAGCTTGAACCATTTTGAGTATGTACATATATACATGTATTTACATATGTATATATATGTATATTACTTAAAGCTTGTTGTTGGTTAAATCTATGAACATGTGTTGCATATATACATGTATGCATGTATAGACATATGTGTATATATGTATATAAGTGTGCTAATTACGTCCCACTTCATTTCTGCTTTGTTGGTTCATTTATAATCTGGCCTGGTCTTGTGCCTTGAACTGATTCATTTCTGCACTTGAACTGATTCATTTATGATCTGGTCTAATGCCATGAGTCTGGACCATGTGCATTGAATTTTTCATGCGTTCATATGTTTTATATATATATGTACACATGCATATACATACATGTATACATGTAAAATCCCTTAACCAAATTTTGAATAACTTTGAGCTGCTTTTGAATTGTTCATGTATATATGTATATACATATGTGCTTTGAGCTAATTTTGAATTGCTTTGAGCTGCTTTTGAATTGTTCATGGGTTCATATGTTGAATTTTTGATGCATTTTGCTTTGATACTCGAATGGATTTTACTTTGATTGCTTTCACTAAACCTTGAATGCATTTTGATACATGTATATATCCTTTTGTATGCATTTTGGTTTATACATATATACATGTACACATTCAAGGTTTATACATATATACATGTATGCATTTTGCTTTGAATGGTTTATGTATGTATGTATGTAAGTATACATGTATCAATTTCAGGCCATTCAAGTATCAAAGCAATCAAAGATTTATACATGTATATATGCTTTGATACCAAAATGCATTTTGCTTTGATTGCTTTCCCTGAACCTTGAATGTATACATCCTTTCCTTCCCTGAACCATGAATGGCCTAAAATTGATACCCGAATAACCTGAACCTTGAATGGTTGTTACTGTTATATGCAGTCTTCTTGCTTGTTCCTTCCATGTATATACACACATACATATGTATTATATATGTGTGAAATATTGCCATGTTTTTCCTTGTTTTTGTAGAATACAATAGCCTATGATTTTTGTTTGATGATAATAAACATATATATTCGTTTAAATGTATTTGTTATTATACTATTTTATTTTTCACATAATTAAATAAATATTTGTTGAATAAAATAAATAACACATAATTCATATTCAAACAAATATTTCATTACAAATTCAAATAGTACAAATTTGAGCTCTCACTACATATACACATTTTTCAATTACATTACATCAATTTACAATTTTGACCTCACTACATGTATTGACTCACACTCGTATTTTATCTTCAACTTTGTTCCAACCTATATCCAACATCTAAATTATCTGCAAAATGAACACTGACGTAGTAAAATTAAAAAAGAAAATATTTTGCAGTGAAAATTAAAGTGTGTTTTTGAAAATGTTATTTGCCTCAGTTATTTGGGTTGTTTGTCATCATTTTCGTTTGAATCCATTATACACAAACAACTTGTGACATGCATAGTGTATCACTATACCACAAGGCCGTGCACACCGATATACACTTGATAAAATTGCAGGGACATGTAAGCACAAGGTCAAACCCAACCAAATGGTGGACTCAACTCAGGTGAGTGGAAGAAACTGCAACAACCCACACATACCAAAGACCAGAATTCAAGAGGACAAAAGCAGTTCGAGCTAGCAGTTCAGTGCAACAAAACTAAAAGTACACCAGACACAACTATACCAACATACAACATGCTACCATACATGATGTACATGTGAAGCAACTCAACATGACATTGTCAGAAGCAACATGAAATGAAGACATCAACACATGTACAAAGTAAGCACATTGGAAGCAGATCCTCAGTGAACCAAGCACTTCAGAGACCAGTGTGTACAACAAGACCATAAACAATAAACATGTACAACAAGCCAGTGCACATGAATTAGTAGAAAGCAACAAACATACTTAGTTCAACATACTAACATGACAAGGTGGTGAACTAGTTACAACATGTACAAAGGGAAGTACACATGAAGTATTAACCAGAACCAGACTCAAATTCCACCGGAATGGTACTCAACACATGCAAGTGAAACAACACTCCAGAGAATGATGAACCAGACCAGTGTGGATGTGCAATGCTTATGAACAACAAAGGCAAAAACCAGTTCAAATCAATTCAAGCACAGTTACATATATGCATATATTTAAGCATGTATACACATATCAGTTCAGAGGCTCAGAAGTTCAACAACATGTACAAAGCAACCAGAACAAGACTCAAATCAACATGAACAAATACATATGCAACAGTGAAGACTAGACCCCAAGTACGAAGCAGTACAAGTCAATGCAAGTGGACAGTGCAACCAAGTGCAGGCATTTAGGAATGAATCAGTTCTAACATGACAACAAGACTAGAACCAAATTCAAGTGCAGAAGGTCACACAGTAGCAGTTAAAGAAAAATGAAAAAGAAAAAAAACCCATGAATTATATCAATATTAACATAGCAGTTTCAAACCAAGTCAAGGCCGAGATGAACAAATTCAACAAAAGTAAAAAATATTTGAAAATGGAACGAGCGTGATGAACAAGCATCACAGATTTGAAATATCTAAAAACCAAACGCAAGCCGTGGTGACCAAGCAAAGTATATCAGAGAAATATTCGAATTAAACCGGTCGAAATAAATCACAAGTATTCAATCAGTAATCGAACGACCAAGCAAATGTTTGAATAATTCAAATACAAATACAGGAAATGATAATATAGGTTTTCGTTCCCTATAAAACCCAGTAACATCATCGGTAGAAAAGTATTCGAGTTCGAGACAAAAATCCAGAGCATACATGTAAATCGAAAACAAATTTGTAACTCGAATCAAAGTCGAGAATTAAAAAGGGGCAAAATTCACGTACCAACTCAGAGCATCGATTCGATCTCGACTTAATTGAAGCAGCCGTGAACAAGTTAATCGATCGAAGAAGCATTTGAAGCAAATTAAAGAACGAAACCATATCACCAATCAATTCGAACAAAGCGGTGGCTTCATCACAAAACCCTATCTTTTGAAAAGGAATGAAAGAACGAAAAAGATCGGCCAAAGTTTTAACATAGAAGAAATAAAATAAACGGGAGATTTTTTTTCTCTAATTTAAGTGGGCCGGTCTACTTTATTTTGGGCTTTAGTGATTATATAGGGTTTTGTGTGTGTTTTTATTTTGTAATTTTCTTTTAAACATTTGTAAAATTCTAGCCGTGTGACTAGATTACGAACCACAGTGGTGTAGTTCGAGAATTCGCAACCCAGTGGCTGAGTTGTGGCAGGGTTTTGAGCATAGAGTTAGGTTAGTCATTAGCGGGTGTTGCCAGTTTATGTGTGTAAGCGTCTGACTACTTAATTTCTAGTAGAAACCTTGGGGGCAGCACGTAGGCAGGGTTTTGTCGAAGCTGGGTAAATCTGTGTTGTTCTATTTCTGCTTTTATTATTCTGCTATTATCCGAGAAATTTGATTTTTTAAATGGCTTCCTTTAAAGTTTTTGCTGAGGTTCAGTCCATAGTTAGGCCACCAATGTTCAATGGTGAATACGCATATTGGAAAAATGGAATGAATTTTTTTTGGAAATCCATAGATGCTTGGAATATTGTTGGAACGGGATATAGGACGCCAACAATTATGGTAGATAATCAAGAAATAGAAAAACCTATGTATCAATGGACAAATTATAAAATTAAACTGCTAACTGCTAATACCAAGGCTATAAACTCTATTATTTGGTCATTATAACAATTTGGATTTAATCATGTTTCACATTGTTTAACTGCGCAGGAAATCTGGCACACACTTGAAGTAGTTCATGAAGGAACCTCCAAAATCAAAGAATCTCGTCTTGACAAATTTAGTAATGAATACAATGAAAAAGTAAATCAGTGCTTCTAAGTAGAAACAAATGACAATGAAAGTGAAGAACCAAGCGAGGTGTGTTGGCAGGCTAAGGAACAACAAGAATGGTATCTAGATTTCGGTTGCTCTAGGCATACGACGGGCGACAAATCAAAGTTTCTTAGCCTAGAAAAGCACAAAGGTGTGAGAGTCACAATGGGCAACAACGATAAATGCAAAATTATGGTAAAGGTAAAGTAGGTAATGGTACTTTACCTTAAATGACGTATTATATCTTGATAATCTACACCATAATCTGATCTCAATTAGCTAGTTATGTGATAAGGGAATGAATATTGTTTTTGATTCTGACTTGTTTAAAATTGTTGATCAATCGTCAAAAGAAACCTTATTTTCATGTAAGAGGAAAGGTAATATATACTCTCTATCTTTTGATGATCTCACTCTTTTAAAATGTTTGGTAGCTAAAGATGTGGAAGTAAATTTATAGCATAGACGATTAGGACATGCTAGCATGAATTTGTTAAACAAATTAAAAAGAAAAGATTTGGTAAGAGGTTTGCCATCACATGATTTCAAAATAGAAACTTTATGTAAAGCATGTACTATGGGAAAACTTAAGAAATCATTGTTCCATGCCAAGAACAATGTAAGCACTTCTAGAGTCCTTGAACTAGTTCATATGGATTTGTTTGGACCTAACGATATTGCAAGTCTAGGTGGTAAGAAATATTGTTTTGTATTGGTTGATGATTACTCTAGATACACGTGGGTATACTTCTTAGCTAAAAAATCAGAAACTTTCTCTTACTTCACTAAATTCACAAAATTAGTTCAAAATGAAAAGGAAGTTTCTATTATTTCACTTAGAAGTGATCATGGTGGAGAATTTGAAATTTTGAATTTGAAAATTATTGGGATGAAAATGGATTTAAACATGAATTCTCTGTCCCACATACTCCATAACAAAATGGAGTAGTCGAGAGAAAGAATCGAACCTTACAAGAGTTGGCTAGATCTATGATAAACGAGTATAAACTACCCTTGTCTTTTTAGGCAGAGGCAGTAAATACAACTTGTTATGTAATGAATAGAGTCATGATTAGGCCGATTCTTAAGAAAACACCATATGAACTATGGTTCGACAAAAAGCCAAACATTGCATATTTCAAGGTTTTTGGTTGTCCGTGTTTTATTCTTAATACAGGTGATCAACTGGGAAAATTTGAGCTAAAAGCTGACGAAGGCATGTTCATGGGATACTCGTCCAAAAGCAAAGCCTATAGAGTATACAATAAAAGGACGAGAACAATCATGATTCAATCAATGCAAAATTTGATGAAAGTATTGATGATCAAAACAAGGAAACAATCAAAAGCAATGTTGAAGAGGAGAACGAAAAAGATGAAAATGAAATACCAAAAGAAACAACAACCACGAAAAGAAGTCCAAAGAAATCTAGATCCAGAGAGATTGAAATTCAAAGCAGATCAACCTCCAGAATTGGTAATAGGAAATCCTATTGCAAGTATTCAAACTCGTTCCTCCTTTAGAAATTTGTGTGTTTGTGTCTATACAGTGGATTTATTTTAGAAATTGCACCTAAAGACATAGATACAGCTTTTAATGATGAAAATTGGTTTATGGCTATGCAAGAAGAGCTAAATTAATTTGAGCGAAATGATGTTTGGACTCTAGCACCTAGACCTAATGATTATCCGGTCGTAGGAACAAAATTGATTTTTAAAAATAAAATTGATGAATCTGGAAATGTGATTAGGAATAAAGCTAGGTTAGTTGCTAAAGGTTATAATCAAATTGGAGGAATTGATTTTGATGAAACTTTTGCACAAGTAGCAAGACTAGAATCCATTAGGATATTGTTAGCTTTTGCTTGCTATAAAGGATTTAAACCAAGACAAATGGATATTAAAAGTGCGTTTCTTAATGGAATTTTGAAAGAAGATGTATTTTTGAACAACCAGAAGGTTTTGAAAGTCGTGAATACCCTAACCATGTATAAAAACTTAAGAAAGCACTATATGGATTATAACAAGCTCCTAGAGCTTGGTTTGAATGTCTTAGCACTTATCTCCTTGAAAATGGGTTCAAAAAGGGTTGTGTAGACACCATATTATTTCTATTGCATGAAAATGATGATCTTTTGATTGTTCAAATTTATGTTGATGACATTATTTATGGTGCCACTAACAACTTGTTGTATGAGAAATTTGAAAAAGTCACGCAGGAGAAGTTTGAAATGAGCTTGGTTGGAGAGTTAAAATTCTTTTTAGGATTTCAAATCAAACAAAGTGATAAAGGTACATTCATCTCTCAAACAAAATATATTAGAGAACTTGTCAACAAATTTGGATCGAAAGATGCTAAACCTGCAAAAATCCCCATGAGCACAACCATTAAACTTGACAAGGATGAAAAAGGTATGGCAGTTGATCAAAAGAAATATCGAGGTATGATTGGATCACTTCTTTATCTTACTGCTTCTAGACCTGACATTACATTCGCTAGTTTTTTTATGTGCACGGTTTCAATCAAATCCAAAAGAATCTCATTTAAAAGCTGTAAAAAGGATTTTTAGATATTTGTTGCACACCCTACGGTTTGGTCTATGGTATCCAACTAACGACAACTTTGAGTTAAAAGGATATTTAGATGCGGATTATGCTGGTAGTCTAGTTGATAGAAAAAGTACTAGTGGAACGTGTTTTATGTTGGGACATTCATTAGTTGCGTGGGCAAGTCGAAAACAAAATTGTATTGCATTATCTACCACTGAGGCAGAGTATATTGATCTAAGTGGTTGCTCTGCTCAAATTTTATGGATGATACAAACTTTGCAAGACTATGGTCTAAATTTTAAACGTGTCCCACTAATGTGTGATAGCAAAAGTGCAATTGATCTTATAAATAATCCTGTACATCACTCACGGACAAAACATATAGATTTCATTAGAGATCATATTTCCAAAGAAAATATCTGCATAAATTTCATTTCAACTAATTCTCAATTGGCAGACATTTTTACAAAACTGCTTCCAGAAAATAATTTTTGTTGACTTCGTCTCAGTTTAGGCATTTTAGAAATTTGATTTTATATTTTTGATTTTGATCTTAAATGCCTATGTTAACTAATCTGACTCCCTAGTGATTATCAAAAAGATAAATAGTGACTGAAATATAAATGATGAGTGTTGATATTAATAATATATTATGGCTTGAGACAGTATATGTAGTAAATTTCTTTAAAAATTTAAACAAAATTTGTAATAACTTTGCTCGGTAAAAACTTCATGACCATCTCTATTTCTATCATATTTCTAACGACCATCACTCATCAAAATCCAATATAGTATGTCAAAATGTGGTATTTTAAACAGGAAATTATTCATTTTTTAAAAATTAATTAGCAATAAAATTATCCAAAGTATTCACTCTCATTTAAAAGTCCTCACGGTTATGCATGGGTGAATTACTTAGAATTTTTGATTATGTGCTTTCATCCTCATTTAAAAGTCCTCATGGTTATGCATGGGTGAATTACTTAGAATTTTTGATTATGTGCTTTCATGCTCATTTAAAAGTCCTCACAGTTATGCATGTATAGAACACGTATCAAAATTGATTATTAAATAAACGAGTTGATTCTAATCCCATTTAAAAGTCCTCACGGTTATGCGTGGTTGGAAGATGCTTGAAATTCATTTTTTTAAAATTTAAAGAATACTACTAATCTCATTTAAAAGTCCTAACGTTTATGCATGGTTAGTAAGTATTCAAATTCCTATCATAAATATACCACAAATGGACACAACTATATGGTTTTATATGCCGACATCACCCCTATCACTCTAAAGTGGAATATGCGCCTAACATAGTATTTATGATTTTTTATTGAAATTTAATATTTATACTCGATTAGGTATTAATGTCTGTCATTTTATCTCTATTTTTCTAACACTAGTACTCTTTTGCTGATAGCAAAAGAGGGAGAGAGAAGTTAAGATTTTTGCAAATAAGTCAAGTCATTTTTTTTATTTGCATATTCCCATCTAGGTTCATTTGCATATTTTTAATTTTATTTTCATGCATATGTGAATAAGTCAAGCCATATTTTTTATTTGCATATTCCCATCTAGGTCCATTTGCATATTTTTTATTTTATTTTCATGCATATGTGAAAGGGGAGCTTTGTTGTAGGGAGATCATTCAAATAGGGGGAGCAAATGGAATTCATCAAGGTCAAATACATTTAATAGAGTCAAAATCTTAATATATAAGACTGTCCCTTGGCCTGTAGGTCATGACACAAGGTTAGAATTCTAGCTCTTCTAGAGTGGTATCTCACTGATGGCTCGGACCCCCTGGAAGGAAGCCTTCTTCGCCTTCCACCTAAGCTGCATAGGAAAGGCCCAAAGCCAATCCCAGGGAATAGTGAAGCTTCTTGTTATCATCAAAAAGGGGAGATTGTAGAATATAATAGCTTATGATTTTTGTTTGATGATAATAAACATATATATATATATTCGTTTAAATGTATTTGTTATTGTACTATTTTATTTTTCACATAATTAAATAAATATTTGATCAATAAAATAAATAACACAGCAAACTAATATTTCATTACAAATTCAAATAGTACAAATTTGAGCTCTCACTACATACATACATACATACATACATACATATATATATATATATATATGTTTCAATTACATTACATCAATTTACAATTTTGACCTCACTACATGTATTCACTCACACTCGTATTTTATCTTCAACTTTGTTCCAACCTGTATCCAGCATCTAAATTATCTGCAAAATAAACATTGACGCAGTAAAATTGAAAAATAAAATATTTTGCAGTGAAAATTAAAGTGTGTTTTTGAAAATGTTATTTGCCTCATTTATTTGGGTTGTTCGTCATCATTTTCTTTTGAATCCATCATACATGAACAACATGTGACATGCACAGTGTATCATTGTACATGACACAAGGCCGTGCACACCGATATACACTTGATAAAATTGCAGGGACATGTGAGCACAAGGTCAAACCCAACCAAATGGTGGACTCAACTCAGGTGACTCGAAGAAACTGCAATAACCTACACATACCAAAGACTAGAATTCAAGAGGACAAAACCAGATCGAGCTAGCAGTTCAGTGCAACAAGACTCAAAGTACACTAGACACAGCTAGACCAACATACAACATGCTACCATACATGATGTACATGTGAAGCAACTCAACATGACATTGTCAGAAGCAACATAAAATGAAGACATCAACACATGTACAAAGTAAGCACACGGGAAGCAGGTTCTCAGTGAACCAAGCACTTCAGAGACCAGTGTGTACAACAAGACCACAAACAATCAACATGTACAACAAGCCAGTGCACATGAATCAGTAGAAAGCAACAAACATACTTAGTTCAACATTCTCACATGATAGGGTGGTGAACTAGTTACAACATGTACAAAGGGCAGTACACATGAAGTATTAACCAGAACCAGACTCAAACTCCACCATAACGGTACTCAACACATGCAAGTGAAACAAGACTCCAGAGAATGATGAACCAGACCAGTGTGGATGTGCAATGCTCATGAACAACAAAGGCAAAAACCAGAGCGAACTTTAAAAACAAGTTCAAATCAATTCAAGTAAAATTACATATATGCATATATTTAAGCATGTATACACATATCAGTTCAGAGGCTCAACAGTTCAACAACATGTACAAAGCAACCAGAACAAGACCCAAATCAACATGAACAAATACATATGCAACAGTGAAGACCAGACCCCAAGTACAAAGCAGTACAAGTCAATGCAAGTGGACAGTGCAACCAGGTGAAGGCATTTAGGAATGAATCAGTTCTAACATGACAACAAGACTAGAACCAAATTCAAGTGCAGAAGGTCACATAATAGCAGTTAAAGAAAAAAAACCGTGAATTATATCAATATTAACATAGCAGTTTTAAACCAAGTCAAGGCCGAGATGAACAAATTCAACAAAAGTAAAAAATATTTGAAAATGGAACGAGCGTGATGAACAAGCATCACAGATTCGAAATATCTAAAAACCAAACGCAAGCCGTGATGACCAAGCAAAGTATATCATAGAAATATTCGAATTGAACCAGTTGAAATAAATCACAAGTATTCAATCAGTAATTGAACGACCAAGCAAATGTTTGAAGAATTCAAATACAAATATAGGAAACAATAATATAGGTTTTCGTTCCTTATAAAACCCAGTAACATCATCAGTAGAAAAGTATTCGAGTTCGAGACAAAAATCCAGAGCATACTTGTAAATCGAAAACAAATTTGTAACTCGAATCAAAGTCGAAATTAAAAGGGGAAAAATTCACGTACCAACTCAGAGCATCGATTCGATCTCGACTTAATTGAAGCAGTCGTGAACAAGTTAATTGATCGAAGAAGCATTTGAAGCAAATTGAAGAACGAAACCATATCAGCAATCAATTCGAACAAAGAGGCGGCTTCATCACAAAACCCTAGCTTTTGAAAAGGAACGAAAAAGATCGGCCAAAGTTTTAACACAGAAGAAATAAAATAAAAGGGTGGTTTTTTCTCTAATTTAAGTGGGCCGGTCTACTTAATTTTGGGCTTTAGTGATTATATAGGGTTTTGTGTTTGTTTTTATTTTGTAATTTTCTTTTAAACTTTTGTAAAATTCTAGTCGTGTGACTAGGTTACGAACTACGGTGGTGTAGTTCGAGAATTCGCAACTCGGTGGCTGAGTTGTGGCAGGATTTTGAGCGTAGAGTTAGGTTAGTCATTAGCGGGTGTCCCAAGTTTATGTGTGTAAGCGTCTGACTACTTAATTTCTAGTAGAAACCTTGAGGGCGGCACGTTGGCAGGGTTTTGCGGAAGCTGGGTAAATCTGTGTTGTTCTAGTTCTGCTATAATCTGAGCTGTAATAATTATATATATTTCCGCATTAATTTTTATTATTATTAGTATCACCCTATTCACCCCCCGTGAAATCGATCCTACTGTTTTTGTCTGGTTTATACATGTGCACTTCAGCTTTGTTCATGCCGCTCCTATGTGCACTATGCATAAACTTTTTTGAGATTTCTTACCTTGTATTCACTATGCACTCTTGGGTTTGTTGAATTGATGAAACTTGTATTCACTATGTACCCTTGTGCATTTTCCTGGCTGCACTTGTATATTTATGGTTGGAGCACCTGAGTGTGCACTTGAGTTTTATTTTCTGGTTTGTATATGTCTGCTTTGATTTTCTGGTTTGAGTTGCATTTCCTTATGCACCTAAGTTGAGCCGGATGAGGCTTGGGCTTGACCTTGTGAACATTTGCACTGTGTTGAGCCTTCAGGCTTGACCTTTGCAATAGCCCGTGAGATTTAATCGATGTTTGGCCTTGTGATATTCATAGCGATACATTATGCATATCGTAAGTTGTCTGTGCATATATATATTTGTCCGTCCATGTCTAAAACATGAAGAGAAAACAAACCCATAAACTGAGCAATATTAACATTCAAATTTAATTTTATTTCTGCAATTTATGTTTGTTTCCTTTTCCATTTTACTACGTTGTTTATTTGACAGGTATAAGAGATGACTTGACACAAGCTGGAGCAAGCAAATGAAGATCAATATCAAAAATAAACTCGAGTGAGTGCTAGTAAAAAAATGTTATATATATGAGAGTGTAGAGAAAAGTTGTATATATGAGAGTGATAGTGAAAGTTGTATTGTATTTGAAAATGTAAGAATAGCGAAAGTTGTATTGTATTTGAAAATGTAAGTATAGTGAAAGTTGTATTGTATTTGAATTTGATTTGAAATGAAATATTTGTTTAAATAAAATTGTGATTCATTATTTCATTTTGCAAATATAACGTAGGTGTAATTGATATGCATATTAGTCAATATTTATATGTTGTCTAATAGAAAAATTTAGAAATGATACTATAACATCAGACAACGTAAGGTTTTTTTCTCTTTTGATTTGTTAGTGCATATCGAACGATGGTGCATATCTGTGGTCTGATATGTAATGAGATGGCACAGAAATAGACGACAGATAGGTATTCATTCAGACAACATAGCCTATCTATCGCCTGATTCGTTTTTTCTCATAGTGAAAATAGGTAAAAACAACATAAACATTTAAATAGTAAT
This sequence comes from Allium fistulosum, assembly GCA_030737815.1. Taxonomy (NCBI): domain Eukaryota; kingdom Viridiplantae; phylum Streptophyta; class Magnoliopsida; order Asparagales; family Amaryllidaceae; genus Allium; species Allium fistulosum. The sequence continues at coordinate 1,037,119,548 of CM060907.1, read as the reverse complement.
TCATTATTCAGAATTAAACTTCATCAATAAGTCATAAAAACAAGATATTTCTAAAAACCTAATTTCTCATGTATTATGGAAAATATATCTTAGTTTCACATCATTAGAGTACATAAATATTAATAATAATTCCTCTCATAAGTACCAGTACTTCAAAAGCAAATGAAAAGAAAAATGAAAAGAAGAAGAATACATGAAGAACTTCGGGAATGTATCTCCAAGAAATCTGAATCTACTGTCCTCGACTCTACTGGCCTATGGGGAAGAAAAGGGGAAATAAAGAAGTGGGTCAGACAATAAGTCTGGCGAGTGAAAGTAATTACTAACATTTCTAAGCAAGATAAAGATAATAGACTGAGCAATAGTTCTAGTATGGAAAGAAACACTGAAAAGATAAAACTGGGGTAAAATAGTGTTTCTGATTCTGTTTGACTGTTTGCTTTGATTGTTTCGATTGTTTGCAGTTGTCTTTAACTACTGTGATTAGACTGAAACCCTAATCTTATTTCAGTTGCTAATTTGATTAGGCCGAAATCCTAATTCTACCTACTGATCGGTCTTCTATCCATGTTGTGCCACTTTGAACTAATCATGTTGGTCATAGCAAAAGACACCTCTTAGCGCTTGGAACACAGTAGCGAATTATTTACCCTAATCAATGTCGCACGCTCGGTCATCACCAGTACACACTAACTGTCGCCCACCTGTTGTGACCTCTTATTTCCATAATCAGCATAAGCATGCCCAACCTCACCTAACTGTTGTGAGACCATCAGTTCTAGACCTGAAAGGGAATGATGCCCAGCCTCAACTAGCTGTTTTGAGACCATTAGTCCTAGTTCTAAAAGGGAATGCTGCCGGTACTGGTCATAACAAACAAATTCTAGTTTGCGCCCCTTGTCCAAATCCTCGAAGAGCTTCTATCCATGAGCCACTTATTTACCCTAATCAGCATAAGCGTGTCAAAGCCTCACATGCTACTGTGAGACCATCAGTCCTTGATCTGAAAGGGAATGATGCCGGTACGGATCACTACCTCTGTGTTTGCTTTTTAACTTATTCTAAGTTTTAAAATAAGCCTCTTCTATTATTTCTTTCTTTTTAATTATAACCTGTGTGTTATAACTGTTCTTTTGCTTATTAACTTAATCCAAGGTTTAAGTTATAAAATAAGCCTCTTATGTTACACTTGTATTTTCTCTTTCTTTTTAGTTATAATCACTTGTTATAATTATGCTTGCAAATATCTCAAATTTTCCTATTTCAGTCTATCTCCATCTTATTACGGTTCTTCTTATTTTACATCTCATTTCTGTAAATTTAGTGTTTTTCTATTTTAATCCATATTTGCGAATTCTTCTTCGTTTTAATAATTTATTCACGTAAAAAGGAATAAAAAGAAACAAATATTTACAGGCGAAATTCCAACTTAAAACAGATGTAAATAAATGTAAATAATTGTAAATAACAATAAATAACTGAATAAAAAAACTAAATAAAAATAGCTGAATAAAATAGACTGAAAAGAACTTCTGAAATTTACATAAAAGTTAACTGTAAATAACTTATATAAAAACTATCTCAAAATTGTAGCAAAACTACAACTATTGAGAACCCTATTATTTTAAATTACTTAAAAATCTAAAATAATTACAAAACACTCACCTGTGGTCCTTAGCTCTTGTCCCTGGCCTTTCTGGATCCACTCCTAGGGCATAGAATATTTTCCTCCTTAGAATTTTTTCTATTTAGGGTCCAGCCACATGCAATGAACCCAAATAAGAGAAAATATGAATGAGAAAAATAGCTAGGCCTAGGGTTCTATTTATAGTGTAGCTTAGGGATCTCAGACCGTTGGATTTAAAGATTAAATCTGGTGCAACCACGTCATAGGCTCTCTAGGTATCGTCGGATGGAAGCACGAACACACAGGATTGAACAAAATGGAATTACGAGGTGTTCGCTTCGTACTGGATGAAATAATGTCCAAGAACTAAGGCGGGTCGACCTAGCTTCCATGGGGGGTCGAACCTAAGGTCGACCTGACCCCTTTGGGGGTCGACCTATGCCTTTGTAATTTTTTTTTTCATTTTCGTTCTGATTTCTGATTTCTTTTGTAACTTCTTCATATATTAACTTGAATTTCGATAAGTTATATATGGAAATTGACCATAAAATTACTACGAACACAATGCTGCAACTCCCATGGCTCAATTCTGACAATTTCACAAACTTATTTTATTATTTAATTAATTTGTTAATTAATTATTATAGCTTAAATTTTGGGTTGTTACATCTAAACTAAGTGGGTTTTAGAAGTACCCTACACTAGCTCATCTTAACTGCTTAATTTATTATATTTAAACAAGAGAATTCAAAATAAGTAAATAATTTGCTCGTAACTACTTGATTATGAAATTAATTTTTGTATTTCTGACCCATTCACTGAATAAGCCCCATTTAGAAGTCCCGTGAAAACTTACAAGAGATTTAGTAGAAAAAAAAGTATATATCTTTTATACGTTTAAGAACACAATTAAACTTGTTATGACTTTGAAAAGTTGGATCAAATTAATAAGAAATAATATAGCATAATGTAACATTACCATTTGGAGGCAAGGTGTTGTTAACAAAAATGAAGATGGCCTTCTCTGCACTAAGCTTAACTCTCTTTCTAACCACGTAGACAAACTGACCGACAGTTTAGAACAAAAATGTAGTTAAGGCATCATACATAGCTAGGCATGACCTTTGAGTACATGGAAAAAGCTTAGAATTTTTTTGTAGTTAATTATAATTATTAAGCATTAAATAATTTTGTTGTGCTTGCTGAATTTATAATAGTAAAATTAGGATGGTATACAAAAACAATTGACACTAATCAACATTTAGTAATCAGACTCTTTATTGAAGGAACATAATCCTAGTTCAAGTATCAAATGTTGCTCTAAATCAAAACTTTTCAAAAGACTTGATGGCAGTTTTGTTAAGAAAGGTTCAATCTTCAGTGTCAAAGATTTGTGCCATCACATATTCAACAATAAAAAAATAAAATAAAATTTGGGAAAAATATCATGATGGAAATATCAAGGCCATACAAACATAGGTGGCTCCATCACCACATTTTACTGTGGTGCTTGAGTTAATATGATAATATCTAACGTTCCTCTTAGGATTGAGAATTGGCGGGAATTATGGTGATATAGAAGTTCATCTTCCCTATTTAATCAATTTGTTGATTATAATTATTGAAAAAAAAGAATATAAATTATTTGTTTGATCTCTGCATCATTCTTCAACAATTGTTTTTTTATGACCTGCATTTTTCACCATGTTGTTTATGTCCTGCTCTTAGCTTAATGTTCCGGTAACAGTGTCATCATGCAATTCTTACAATATGCAATTCTTATAACATAATATTTATATTATAAGTGTTAAGATGTATATAAAATTGCCCTAATGATCATTTTAATTTATGAAAGCAAACGCCTGGTGTATACAAAATTACAAATATTAAATCATGCAATCATAGGAGCAGGCAAATGAAATTACAGAAGCGTCAACCAATTCAATTACACAATCATCCTCTACACAACCTGAAAAATTTGAGATAAATGCATTTGGTGCTCCTATTTCAAAAATGTTGGAAAAGTAAACAGTCGAGTTGGTAAATTGGTACGAATTCATGTGCCGATCTCATATGAAAGTTAGGATATAGTACCCAAAAATACAAGACTGACATTTGGAATGAATTGCTGGTAAGCTAAAATTGATTTGTACCACTTTTAGTTTTCTCTATAAATATATATTTTGCCATATAATTTCTTTTCTTACATAAACAACTCTTAACTTTACAGACATTTTACGATGTAGAGTCAGATTCAAAGGACTTGCTTTTAAAATATATGGCCGAGTCATTTAGGAAACACAAGAGCGAATTGAGGATAAACTATTATGACAAACACGATAATGACAAAGATAGGTTGAAAAACTCTCCACCAACAATCGCCCAAGAAGATTGGAATGAGTTTGTGAAAAATGAAGCAAAACCCGGTGCAAGGGAAAGAAGAGATATAGGCAAAAAAACAGATCATTGTACAACTATGGTCATCATACTGGACGTACAAGTCACATTGTAGTAGAACATGAAATGGTATGTTTGTTTCACTTTTTTTATTAAATACAAGTAAATAGAGGCAAACATATAATTCATATATATATATATATAAACACACACACATACACACATGCATGCTTGAAAGGGTGTTTTGATTTAATTTGAAAGGGGTTCAATTCAGTTTTACATAATATATTTTGTTGGGTTTTGGTATTTCCGCAAATTGAACTGTTGGTGACTTAAATAAAAGATTAGTCCTCAATTTGGAATCATGAATAAACATTTGTTAGATCACTGCATATTTTAATTTTTATGAAGTTGGAGATATTTGACTTGCCATGATAAATTAACATATCATTATCAACAAATTATGTATCCTACTGGCTATGAATGAGCAGATTTCAATACCCAAATAAATAAACAGGAGAAGAAACAAATAAGAAAACTACCTAAACAATAAATTCTCCAATTGACTCTAGACGAGTTGTGTTTGCTAAAAAAACCCAAAAATGAGAAAGAGGGTTTATCTCATATGATAAGAACTAAGGAATATGTGATGGTAAATGCACAGTATCTTGTTGATCAAAACAAAGACTATGCAGAAGTACCGTCGACCCACATAAACATGTGATTTATTTTTTATTATGTTTGTCATTTACTTAAGTTGATTTAGTCCAGTCGACATTTCAAAAAATGGTTGATTTGCCACATTGTATACATAAAATCATACAACGCTATGTGTAATACAAAGCCGCATAGTAAGATCTGAAAAATATAGCTAATACCTTTCATATCAATTTTTTTGGGGTAAACGTCCTTTACTTCCAAAAATTCCCATGTTTTAATAAAAGGTCATGAGTTCGAATTTATTTTTCTAAAGAAATACCTTAATATTTTCTATGAGATCACAAGTTTGAATCTCAATCTGAACAAGAAACATGCATATTTTTATGTGGTCCAAAGTATGAACATCGCTCTTGACAAAAATTTCTTTTTACTTTTATAAGTTCATGAGTTCAAACCCAATTTTGCCTAAATTATAAAAATGTATTATTTTCCATATATTTTCAATTATAATGATGAACTTGGAGGTGAAGCTAAATACAATTTCGATATATATTGTTTCCAACAACTCCTAAGTTTAATTATTATTCATTTTTGAAGCAATTAAATTAATGTAAACTGATAACACGAAGAACAAGTGTTTACACACATATATGGGGAGAAATTATCTTTCCTGGGTTCATGATATTGTTAGGATCAAGAGTGTTCTTTATTCTTTTCATAGTCTTCAATGCTTCTATGCCTAATTCTTGTTCCAGATATTGAAAAGATCAAAGAAAATTAGGTTGGTAATTTATAATGCAAGCATGACTGCAAATTTTAACTACTCCTTGCTACTTGTCATCATCTTATCGTTTTGAATAAAATGTTTTTTCATTTGGGAAAAATAAAATAGAAATGTTGATCACAATAACATTTCTTTTAAATAATAGATATACAATATGATATGGTACCTTCATTTTTCCAGCACCGACACTTGTTCTCCTGTGCAGGTTCCTGCAGAATATGATATAAAATCATACACTATTGGCATGTGATAAATAATTGTGAACTGTACTGTAAAGGGTTATGGTTTTAAGACTATCTATTACGCATTGAAACTTTGATATATAGTAAAATATAACCAACTTATTCTTCTAATATTTCCCCTACCAAATCATCTTTCTAAGCATATCGTTCCATACAGGTTAGTAGTAGTACCCTAGAATGCATTTTCCCTAGAAAAGATGTCCTTACTTCAAATGTAAAATTTTATGCAGCTGAAGATATTGTGGGTGAAATATATAATGCATTTGGCTTCATATTAGCTCGATGTTTGGTCCCTATACTTGTAGTGTTGAATAGATCAGTGCTTTGTAATTAAGTTGTGTAGCTTTGTGTTGCACATCAAGCTGATTCTATTTTGTTGCACAGTTAAAGAATGGCTCTTTTTTGTTACAGGCGAGTGCAAATTCGACAAAAGAAATCACACGTCGTCAAGTATGGGAGAAGACTCACACCAAAAAGGATGGTACCATATCAGATTCGGCTTCTTCGTACTTCATAAGTTAAACACATAATAATTCAGCTATCTTATGAAGTTTTCGTAATAAATAACATCTCAAGTATTATCGTATTTTAGGAAAAAATTGCAAAAGCAAAGGAATCAATCATTGATAGTGATGAAGAAGACTTGCCATTGGATGAAGATACCTTATCACAAGTGTTTGGCAAGGATAAAAGAGGTCGGACTTGAAGTATTGGAGCCAAGATATCAAGGACCCAAGTTAAGGCTTCTAATATTGCGCGTAAGCAACTCAAAAAGGCTCAAGGAGGCTCAGAAGACTTGAAAGCTAGAATGGATAATATGGATGGTACATTGAAGTCATTGGTCGACTTGTTAAAGGGACAATATGCGGGTCAAGGAAATCATTTACCAGACATTGCTTCGAATGAAGGAGGAAGTGGTACACCACGCAGAAGTGTTGGAAGAATGCCGAATAATGACTTTGCCAATTCATTGAATTTGTCCGACCAAAACAATCAAAAATGCGAAATCATGAACATTGACCTAGAGGTCATTGCAACAGCCACTGTCTGTAGAGATTTGACAGCGTCCATTATACACGGAAAACCTTTACCTCCAACACATGAGAAGTTAGTTGTGGACAATATACTGCTACCAGAAGAGAAAACATGCAAACAAAATCATCCTCTTGCTATGACCTTTGGTGAAGTTGGAATCAGTGGTTATATGTGCCATCTAAAGAGTAATATTCGATATCTGTAGACCCATTAGCAGGTATGTATGTATTATTATACTTTGGCACATGAATCAATTACTTGGCATATGAATACTACTGAATTACTTGGCATATAAATCAATTACTTGGCATATAGAAGTGCAAAATTCATCAATCATCAGCCAACCCTGCCATTTTTAGAAGATACAAATTTAAATTCAGGTTATGGTAAGTTGATTCGAATCTTAAGTGGTAAAATACAAATAATTTTAACAATATAATTACATAGGGAACAACTAAATGAACCAAATACCAGTAATATCATCACAAATCACATAAGCTGCATTGTATGCAGAAAAACCACCATGTAACATGAATGATTGTTGCAAGATTAGACTAACAATAGTAGTCAGACTTCTTAACAAATGAAATCAATGTATATTGCTTTAAAAAATTGAACCTAGTCCAATACAACAAATAAGTAGCAATGAATGTAGTACAAACACCTAATTTTGTGAAATAGTCGATCCAATCCACATCAAAACTTCATGGGTCATCACTGCAAGCTGATGGGTACACAGACAATTTGGATCAGTACATCTATTCAGTGTTCAAATTATCACTCCTAATCTAGTATGATAATTGAAATTAGTACTTTAAAAGCCAACAAAATTACCACCTCAAACAAAGAATAATAACCATTATAATTCATAACCTTAAAATAGCATCCAGTGATTACATTGCAAAAACCGAATCATGAACCTGGTCATTAATTTTTATTATTATCTCTTTAGCACAGAATCTTTAAATACAATGATGATAATGTGGTTAAAGATCTTTATGGTGTTGGCAAATAATATGCTGATGCTAGAAAATTGCAGCTGATATATGATTATGAACCTGAAAAGTACCATCAAAACATTGATCAATTACTTAGCATATAGAAGTATGTATTATTATATCTGTCATTTCAAATATTTTAAATGCACATATTAAAGGATGCCCTTTTCCTTCCCTTTTTTCATCATCTTATAAACTAGATTGTGATGTACTTTCAAGCTAGTTTGCATTTTAAGTTTTCAAAGTTCTTATTACTTTTTGACCGAACCCAAACACCCCTCTATTAATAGTTTTTTGAGTGATCTTTTGTGTATGCATGTTCTACGGACTGTCTCAATGAACCAAGATTTTACCAATTCTTTTATTCAATGCGAGGTCACATGATATTTCTTGGAATACAACATTATGGAAAGGTCAAGGCACTTATCATTATAAAATATTACTACCTTTTTCTTCGATTGCTACCAGGTAAAGTTAGCTGACATACTAATAAAGTGAGTGCTAAGTATGATATGCAACGACCTAAGTTTTTGAGAGTGCCTGATTTATATGCTTGAGGACACCATATCTCTACCGATTTGTATGCAATACACAACTGAAGCTTTCTTGTGTCCATTCTAATTCATTATCTTCAGGTTTATGTCTTTTAAAGAGAGATATAGTAAATTTTCTTAACTTGAAAGTATTTAAAATTAAACAACAGTCTACGTGAAAATTTATTTCATTCTTGCAAAACTGACATTATATACACTAATTTTGGTTTATTTCATGCATGCTTTACCTTCATCATCGTCGATATCAGTATCATAGACTTCTTCAGCATCAGCTATAGCTTTAATTTTTTTCCAATTTATAGTTTTACTCGTATGACTTAACACTACTGCCAGTATATGTACTAGTGAAGTTAAATTAATATGTGCAGTAGCATCCGCAGAAGGTGACGACGTGATATCATCTGAAGTGACGTAAGCCAAGATCTTCTATATCAGTTAGAAATGGCCCTTAACTTTGCTTATTAGTGATAATTTTCAAGAACTTCGACACCTCATGCTTACACATGAAAATATTTGCAAAGACCTCGTTTTGGAGTTTTAATATATGCATTTGATGCTTGCACGACATCTAATGAAGCAAGGGAGATGACCATCAAAGGAAGAATGGATTAAAGCATGTCCTTTTTATTGTTTTTACTGTTTGCATTCTGTTGTATTATCGTCTTGTGGGATTTGAGGGCATGAGAAATCTGAATTTGTATTTTGAATTAGCACAGATACATTGGTCTTTGCAAGATAAGTTATTTCATGAGCAAGTATTGTAGGACTTGATCCTTGTAAAATGCAAATATGCTTCAGTTTATTGGTGATGTATGTGCTCCTGCTTTTGGTTGTCATATCTCTCTGTATGGCTATTCTTGATTCTAGCTTGCTTGTGTAGTCTGAAGATTTTATACAGAGCCATGGCTAATTTTATTGTGTTGTCTGAAGTTTTTTGGTGATGTATTATAGCTTTTATTGTGATGTTTGTGCTTTAGTTCATTCAGCCATGACTCGGAGCCGTGGCTGAATGAAATATTGCCATGGCTTGGAGTCGTGGCAAATTTTTTACCACTCCCCATTTTTCCATGGCTTGGAGTCGTGGCAAAATTATTTAGCCACAGCTCATAGCCATAGCAAAATGGCTTTTCTGGTGTAGTGAATATCCTCCAAAATACTCTATACAACTTGGGGAAACATTAGCACCTATATTTATATGGTTGTTGTCATCAAAACTAATATCTATGGTATCAACAATCTTTTTCTTTTTGATGATGACAACCATGTAAATATCTTTATTGTAAAATATATAATGTAACTCCTCCTAAATTGGTTAACTCCCCCTATTTTGAATAACTCCCCCCTAATCTATGCATATATTATATTTTATATTTTCTCCCCATTTGTCATCAACAAAAATGGGTGAAGTAAAATAAATTCCCCCTAAATATGATATATTTATGTGATAATGTTGTAAATCAAAATCAAAAATAAATTAATAATAACATTTTTGAGAAATATACAATTAAACGTATATCCGTTGTAATCATATACTCAAGACATATCATCTATATCAAACAATTTATTTAGAAACAAGCCAAACTATTTATTAATTGTATATGTTATACACATATTATCCATACAAATCAAACAAATGTACAAATTAAATAAACTAAACTTATAATTTAAAAGAATAAAATAAAAACACATATATTTTCTTTGAAACTTCAATCTATCATTTTGATCCAAAGATATGATTGGTGTTGATAACTTTCCAATATTCATTATCAACTTTCACTTAAAGTTCGAGCATTTAGGAGCATTTCTTTGAACTTATTTGGCGAAATTAGAAATGAAATGATGGAGAATCAAATTTCTTTTTCTGTTCTTTGATCATTTGCATTGACTCATGTAACGACCCAGAATTTTAGTTATTTGAAATTTAGATATTTAATTGATTTTAAACATTCAATAGTAAATTTTATAAGTTGAATAACTTATATTTCAAATATAGTGATTTAATTGGATAATTAAATTGTTAATTTAATATTTGAAATTGCTGAAATAATTGAATTTTGAATTTAATACGAATGAAAATGATTTAAAATATTATTTTAAATTCTAGTTAAATTAGAATGATGTTAGAGAACTTTTAAAATTGAATTAAAAGTTAAATTATAGAAATTGAATATTTTAATATTTAATTAACGTATAAAAATAGTCATTTTTCATACTGTCTCAGATTTCGACGAAACTGGTTTCATTGGATCCATAATATTATATTATTGTAGGATTTCAAATTTCGTGTCAATCGGATTTACGGTTTAGTCGTGGGAAGCTAAAACGCGTAGGAATTTGTTTAAGTGAATTTTAATTTAAATAAGTCGATTCGAAAGCCTATCTTCCAAATACAATCGAATTGGCTCTCGATATATATTCCATTGCGTTCGGAATAGGGGTAAAATATTATAAACGGTAGGCGACACGCTTCATTTGGAGTTCGAAAATTTTTCGGATGAATAGTGCGCGAAATTTTCTATAAAAGGCCTCATTTTTCTTCAATTTTCACAAACCTAATCAACCCTAGGGCTAGCTGCCGTTTACAAACCAATGGCCAAAAACTCGTCATCTTCTTCTTTGATTTTCTTCTAATCCATCGACTTTTACGAAAATATTCCAAGTAGAATATTGAAGATCTTGGGGAGATCGACAAATCCAACGGTTATGATCTAAATCAGAGCGACGTGGAAGGGGGAAAATGGTCGCGTTCATCACGCGTTTGGAGGCCGATTTCTCAACGAATGGAGGGCCGAGCTGGGCTTTACTTATGGCGGTGGTGCTAGGCGAGTAGGGTTTCATTTTGGCATCGATCGATCGTCTTCCGTTGACGATGTTGGCCACGACAACAATGGAAAGGAATGCGTATATGGGTTTCTTGCTCACGTATTTTGCCTAGTGGAAACGTGATGGAGGAAGAAGGGAAGAAGCGGCCACAATCTCAACATTTGAAACAAACGGTGCAGATTGATTGAAGTTTAAAATAAAAAAAAGAAAATGTAAATTAATTTATATTCAAATCGTGTGATGTTTAAAATGTCATAACTTCTTCATACGAGGTTCGTTTTTGACGAAACAAGTTGCGTTGGATTCGTATTGATAAGCACTACATTTTAGAGCTAATTTAAAGTTGATTCGAGCTAGTGTAAATTTTGGGTAAAATTAAACGCCTATTTAATTTTATTCGGAATAAAACACTGCAACTGCTATTGGAACCAAAGTGAGTACAACTCACTCTTTCTGACTCACTGATATTTTTATATAAGTGAGAAATAAATTTATTTACGATGTTTGATGATTGTTTGGATGATATATGATATATTATATATATTGATTGGTATTTGGATATATTCCTGCCTATTGGAGTAGATGAGACCATATACGTTCTTGTGTATGAGCGGATGACCATTTGTACGTGCGTCTGCCTCGAAGTGGACATTGTAAACATATTCTCATATATATATTTGTTGCAGGTGACAGGTTGGAGGGATCCAACTGGATTCCTCACCAGTGTTGATTTTATTTACAGATATTGATATATATGATGTTATCATGTGACATATGATGATTTGGATGCCGTGATTGATGTATTTAGTGCTGTTGCAGCATTGGGCCTATTTTTGGCAATTTAAAAATATTAAAGTGATGATTTCAATTAAAATAGGATTTCAAAGTGATTTTGAATATATATATATATATATATTGAATTGTTAAGGAAATGAATCTATTTTAAATAAATAAATGTTATAATTTTATGTTATAAAAATTATGATTTTTGTGAAATAAAATCGAAATGTGATTTTTGAAATATGGAGTTAACTATTTTGTAAATAGTTTAAATTAAGATTTTTGAATTTATTTTAAATGGTATACATATAAGATTTATAAAATTGAATTTTTATAAATCAAAAGTGATGGAATTATAAAGGAGTTTTGTAAATGTTAAAATGAAGTTATAATTGAATATTATAAGTGAATAAGATTTATGAATTTATAAAAAGAATAAATTTGCAAATAAGAGATTTATAAGTAACTTACTTATAAATTGGATTTTGGCGTATAAACGAGATAAATGAGTTTGGTTAATAAAGGGGTTTTATAAATGGAAGTTTTTATAAAATATAAATGTGATTTATAAACATTGTTTTATAAATCCGAAATCAACTTATTTTGATAAGTTAAATATGGAAGCTTATTAAAGGAATTTCATCCACGATTTTGGACAGTGGATAATCCTTTAATAAATGTGTAGAAGTGATGAATTTGGTAAATGAATTATATTCACAATTTTAGACAGTGAATAATCTATTAATAAAATGGATATTTTTGGAAAGTGATAATTTTAAATGAAGTTAAATGGTTTGAAGATGTTTTAAAATGTGTAAGTATCGAAACCATAGATTTCATCATTCATTGTTGAAATAGACGTTTTCGAGAAGTAAGGAAATGATGGACTATAACATTGTTGTTATAGTAAATGATTTTTGAAAGGAGATGTTTTGTATAGTATATGGGATTTATATATCTATCTATTTATCGAATCCCTATACTAATGATTTGGGTTGTCGTAACGATATTTTACGCAACATTCGTTTTGACCCAAATAAGTATGTTAAGAGAATGTTTTCCTTAAAGAATAAAATATATACTTAATCATGATTTAAGTATATGTAATATTTTCTAAGTGTTGAAAATAAATTGATTTGTGAATTTACTTATTATTAAATAAGTATATGGAAATGTTTTCCAATATTGAAATATTGAAATGGTTTTGAGAATATATCTTTTTAAAGATAATTTGAAGTGAATATTTGGAAAGTGATTTAATTAATAAAATATTAATTAAAAGGGCCTAGTGATTGCTTATGGTGCTAGATATTTGTTGTTTTCTTTGATAGTTAAATAACCGACTATCAAATTTGGCCATTTTAGTTCTTCGACTTGATGTGGGAACTATTTAGTCGTACACTTAGTATGTAGCCTTCTGTGTAGGCTTGATTATCGTTTGTGTTGAGGATGTTGATTCGTGTAGTGCGGAGTATTGCTCCAATCTATTGAGCTTCCTTCTTGGCCGAAGGATAGCAAGTTGAAAGTTGGAGACGTGATAAGTCTATGAGACTTAGTTTCTGTGTGAGGTTGAGAAACGATTTTGCGTTGTTGGTGCGAAGAGACCGGGATCGGTTTATCCGAAAACCACTTCGAACCAACGTATATGCATTCGATTGTGCAAGTTGTGATGATATTGATATTTAGGATTTTCATAATGGAGGACTGCTTGTTGATCGTTTGGGGTTAAAATCCCAATATACATATAGTAGCAGTGGTCTCTTCGTTATGAAATATCCAATGCAAGGACTATTCGCTACTAATCCTAGGGATTTCCCGACAGGATGTGGTAGGAAAGTACCTTCGGTTTGTCCTGATCCTGGATAACTTGTATGGATGTTTGTCTAACATTGCATTTCTAAAGATTACGCACATTGGTTTTTACAAACGTACATCAGTGGTGGCGGAGAAGGCAACTTCTCTTAGCTTAACACCCTCCTTGAGACATACGAGCTCAAGGGTTGTATTTTTGTGGAAGGCAATTAGTAGTCAACGAAAATGGCCGTATGGCATTCAAAGTGATGTGATATGTGATATGTGAAAGGTAATTGTTACCTCAGGCCTCATCAACCTGAAATGACCGAAATAGAGTTAGATGCGGCAAGGCTAAGTGGGTCGCTCCTATTAGGATATGATCATCCTCTTCTAGATTATTTCTTCCCGATATGACGTTCGGGATGTAAATTATTGTGGTTTGTATGCTATAAGGGCCCTTGGGAAAGGTCAGTAACGACCGAAGGATGATATATTTGGTGCTATCTAGTTACAGAGATAGGCCGGTCTTATGTTGGTAGAGGTTCCTTTGTGATGTTCCTCGGTGCATTCCTCTAGAGATGTACTGCCGGAAGGTAGTCCCTTCACCTGGTCATTTGTATGGAAATCCAAACTCCACTACGAACTTGCGGTTTTGTTTGTATTGGCGTAATGAATAGCCCCGAAATGCTATATGGGTAATCATTTCGGCTATGATTAATATTAGTTGTGCAATAGACACTATTATGATATAAGATGATTTGATATGAAATGTTTTAGTTATCTAAGGTAAAAACATGTCCGTGTTTATATATGGGCATGTCTTAGGAGATACTTTTGTTTTGAAAAAGGAAAGTTTGTTAATTTAATAAATTCAGTTGAGTGTGTTTCTCACGCTGGTTTACCAGACTGATCCGGGCATTCTTCCCTTTCAATGCTCGGGTCAGACCGAGTATATTTACAAGTTCAGATTTGGTGCTTTTGGAGCTTCAGCAGGAGAGATGGAGATCTTCATTTTTGTATACACGTATCTATTTATTATCCACTGCTTAGTGTTGTATATTATCGGCAATTGTGAGGATAGGTTATTATAACTGTCCAGGCTGATGATTAGTGATTGATTGTTGGACTTTGATTGATGTATGTATATACAGTTTCTGTTTTGTAAAGATCATTGATATAATATTATATGTTTTCCGCTGCGATGTGAGATGCTGTATTGTTCCGTTTGGTTCTATCTTCTCTCTTTTTTCTCTTCTCTTCTTTTCTTTCTCATGACTTTCCATCAGTCTGTGCTTTTTGGGTCGGACATGTGTGGTTTATTGTCGATTCTAAGGGTACGGATTTATGGGTCTTCACAACTCAACTCCAAGTGTCGTTGATTGTGTACAATAAAGCAAAGAATATTTTTAAATGATTGAAGAGTCTCATCTTGATTTTCACTATGTTTTTAACTTGAAAATTATGTATTTGAATCCATTTTAAGAAAAGGGACGAGTGGAGAGGAGTAGAATAAGAAGATGAATTAATTTGTGGGTTTTTCTGGAAGAAATGAGCTTTTATAGAAGTGAAGAGTCGGATTGATAGTAATTCCCTCTAATAAATAATTAACTTTTTAAATTTTAAAAATTAGAAAAACTATCAGGTATATAATGACATATCTATGTCCTATATATTGACATACATGCAAAAATATGCATATCTCTTGTTATTGTTCTGGTTTTCATTTATTTTTTATACTATCTTAATTTTTGAATTCCAAAGAATATAAGAACACTATTGAACAACAAATTTAATTTTTTGAGTGATTTTCATTCATATAAAAGAGAAGTACATGGACCCAATGGAAAAATACATGAAAATAATATGAAATAAAACTAGAAAAACACACAACTAAGAGATATAAATGTAGATAAACGATTTAAAAAGATGATGATGAAGGGGAGTTTTCACCAAGCTTTCTAATAATTTTCCCAAAGTATCTGTTCATTTTAATGTGGAAAGGCTAATGAACTTCTTACCAAAAGAACGTTTAAGCTTCTTTTGATTGTTAAGAAGCATTTCTTGGTTCTTGAGAATTTATTTGTTAGAATAGCGGGATGGTTTGTCAAAAGCTTTCAAGAGTCCATTTCCTCCTCTTCCTTTTATTTTTCTTCCTCCTCTTCAATTTCCATACCGTCACTTTCTTTTTCTTCTTGTTCTTCTTCCCTTGCCAGTCTCTCTTCCGTTTGACTAAAT
Organism: Allium fistulosum; assembly: GCA_030737815.1. Lineage (NCBI taxonomy): Eukaryota > Viridiplantae > Streptophyta > Magnoliopsida > Asparagales > Amaryllidaceae > Allium > Allium fistulosum. The sequence continues at coordinate 1,037,103,619 of CM060907.1, read as the reverse complement.
GATTCATATGGTTTGAATTTAGGAGGGATATGCATAAGTGATCGGTTGATTTTGCCAAAAACTTTGCGAGGCAAAATGTTTTCTCCTTTTAGATCAAACCAAAATAATTGAAAATTCTAGTAAGATACACACTATGGTAAAGTGTTTTTCCATGTTATTTTGGCAAGGTCATCTAAAATTACTTAAGCCCAATTTATATCATACTTTCCAAAAATAGCAAAAGGAGCTTTGAAAACTTTTTGATCGGGTTCTTATAATTTCCCATCCTCGGTTGTAATACTTTATTGTAAAATAAGACCCATTAGTATTACTTTAGGCCTAAGAATTTTTCCTTTAAAACTATACTCTTTATGGTTTGAAAATAAATCGTGCATATAGTCAATTTTGAAAGTGGAGATGTCATTTCCACTAATTTTACAACCAAGAATTTCACTATCTAAAACAATAGTAGTATCTTTTATAATACTTCATATTTGACCTTCTTTTCTTGAAATTTTTTTTACTCAAATTTGCATAAAACATTTTAACCAAATTGGGATAGTAATCAAAATCATGTAATATAAATCGATTAAACTAAAAATACCATTTTCTAAAGCAAGATATTGTAAACCATAAGAATAAAATTCATTAAAATTTGCAAACCTTCCCAAAAATACTTTTCCAAAAGTAGCATACTCAATATAAGTTTCAATGGACTCTTGTTCATTAAAAAGTTGACTTTTGATCTTTCTGGTAAGCCAATGCTTTGCATAAGGAGGGTTGTTTTGAGGAAGATATTATTGATTTGTTTTGGAGAAAAGAGAGTGAAGAATAATTTTGAATTTTTGGAATAAAATATATGTAAAAGATGAGATAGGAAAGAGTGAATAAATAGAGATTGAATAGTCATATGACAGGTGAAAATGTGGCAATTCAATTTTGAATTTGACGCAAAAGAGAGTGAATTTAAAAGGTTTGAATTTTGAAAAGGTTCTCAAAATTCTTTCTGGTATGTCTACGTACCCATGTGACATATGTCAACATATTAAAGATATATATACACACACTTATCATATCATATGTATATATTTATATATACATTTCTGTATATATTATCATTATTATATTTCTATATAATTTCTAGAAAAATAAAAATGACATATAAAATGTAAAAGGTACCAAATTTTTGTTTCCTTTGTTCTTTTAGTTAATCTCTATCACCTTGAAACACACATTGACATTTTCTATATCTGGTTTGTAATCACTGGAAGTAGTATCAGAATCGTCCAAAGTTGCATTGTAAACTCCTTTTCTCTTCTTGAATGTATCAGTATTTGGTGAATTCTTTGTTTTCTTTTGCTGTAGACAGTCTCTTTGTAGATGGCCAGATTTTCCACAATCATAACACTTGAAAACATTTCCATTTTCGGAATTATTGTTTTCAGTTTTACGTAAATTGTTCATCTTTAAGTACTTCAGGAATTTTCTGAAATTTTAATCATAAGGGCAATCTCCTCATCATTATCATCATCATTTGAATCCTGATCATTAGTTGTAGCATTAAACGCAATTAATTTCTTCTCGGTTTCCTTATTTTCTCTTCTACCCTGCAACTGTGCTTTATAGGACATTTGATTACCAATTAATTCTTTAATTTTCAATATACTAATACTTTGGCTTTCTATATTGCTAATGTCTTTTGATCCCATTTCGAAGATAGTGAATTAAGAATTTTTCCAACTTGATCCTCTTTTGAGAATTATTACCTAATGATACTAATGAATGAACTATATCTTGAAATCTGGAATATATTTTAGAAATAGACTTATTTGATTTCATTTTTTAAATTGTTGAAACCGATTGGTTAGCATAGAAATCTTAGTTTGTTTCTAGTACCTTCTTATGTAACTTACAACGTTCTCCAAATTTCATATGAGGATTTAAAAATAGAAACTCATTTAAATTCATTTTTATCTAATGAAACAAAACAAAATATTAATGATGTTAGAATTATTAACTACATGTGTCTTTTGGTCTAGTGTTCAATTTGGAGTTTAGTGTACTCATTCCGTGTGATGTTCCAGATATCTAAACCATCTGATCGTAAATAAATTTTCATTCTAAATGACCAATAAGTTAATGACTACCGGTACATTATCGTAGAAATAACAATAGACTTATAATTGTTAGTCTTCCTACTATGTTTAATAGATTGTTCGACCATCCACTAATTCTTTTGATAATACATTCACAAAGAGGCATGCATGAAGAGTTTTTATCCTAGAAGTGATCAAGGGAGTACCCAAGCATAATGTGTTGTTCTGAAGGCCATTAAATTGAAATAATTGCAGCATGTTTTGTTTCAATTTTGTGTTAGGACCAGTAATATATATACCAGATTTATCTATGTTAATAAACATGCCAATGAGATTTTTGAAATTATCCAGTATCTAGTTAAAGGAGGTGATGGATTTAGGGTTTGGTTTAGTAAAGACCACAATGTCATCAACAACACAGATTGGTGATGAGTGTTAATTTACTATTTGGGTGTATGTCTATCTCCTTATCTATAGTGACCTAGATAAGTATAGAGCTTAGTACTTCCATAATTGTGATAAACAAATATGCAGATATAGATCACTAAGTCTTATCCCATTCTGTTATTCAAATTTTTCACAAGTAAAAGGATAGACTAATCAAGATTTCTTAGTATAATCCACTTCGATCCGGGCCGACTTGAGCTCAGGTCAGCCTACTGCAAGCTACTCAAGAATTAGGAACATGCCAGCTAGTTTCCCTCCACTATTGTCCAAGTTAGACTCATGTCAACCTGTCCTCTCCATGGCACTTTAGTTCACCCCTCTGGCTAGTGCACCCAGAAGCAACGAAAACATCCAGCTCCTTAAGCAAGCAAGGCATCTGCATTACTTGGCCCGACCCCCATCGTCTGACCCCCTCTTATAGCAAATTGGCTCCCAAACAGCCCGTTTACTCATTCACCTCCTTCAGCTGTTCGTCGATCAATGCATTTGTAGATTTCCTCGGGCATGGCTTATTGCAACCCAGCTCTGATGCATCCCCTGCAAGCAACCATACAGTTGGTCCTCTGTATCATTCTAAGCAGTGCAGTCATACCTGCCTATTTTGACCCACTCCTTCAACACTACCCTTGGCAATTTCCTACCTTTTTCCATATCCTTAAGAAAAGGTTGACTTTCCTGGTCTGCCTCGCCACATCAACATGAAAGCAGGACCAATAAAGAAGTACAACCAAGTGTCCTCTTATGACACAGAGCATGTTGTGCAACATTCTCCAACAATGCATTAATATTATTTGAACAGTAAGAGTAGGACATGTATTTATATGGTTTTTCTATTGATGTTAACCTCAGTTGTTGATTCCTTTCACATTGTTAGCCGTCCCTTATCAAACCCGTTTAATCAGATCTACGATGCAATGCCTTTCTATTCAATTTTACAGCATTATCTCAGTCGTCCCAACATCGATTTCAACCACTATAAATTTCCCATGCATGATAACTTCAAAAAGTTTATTTGCCTCCGACCAAGGGCCGACTATTTTAAAGGTCGGTTGCCTCCAAGGGTTGAGTATTTAAAAGGTCGGTTGCCACCCCAAGGTTCGACTATTCAAAGATTAGCTACCCACTGCTAAGGGTCGACTATTCAAAGATTAGCTACCCACCGCTAAGCTCTACTACATAAATGTTGGTCACCACTTTCCAAGGGTCGATTTATTCAAAGGATCCATTGGCCACTCATGATCATTCATACTCAACTTAGCATAAAGCATCAGATTTTCACAGTTGCTCACTGCTCGTAGTTATAAGATCAACATGCCCTCAAGATTAGCAGTAGCATTAGTCATGTATATTTTTGTATCACTTGTAATTCCCTATAATTGTAAGAGAGCAGTATAATAAGAGGATTTCACAATGGACGTAGATAGCTCAGTTGAACCACTCTATATTTTGTGTCATTTAACTATTTAATGCTCATTTTAGTTCTTAAACTGAACGATTATAAAGTGACCTTTCCTTTTCGTGGTGTAATCCAAGATTGATGAAAAATACAGTTAATATTTTGGCGCTAGAAGGAGGGTGAACCTCCAATCTTATGGTTAGTAGGCTCATGCACAAACTCTTTTCGCACTTGATACCCCACATCTAGTATGAGCTAAGGAAACTACGAGTGTGGTCCCGCTTGCCCCTCCGATCACCGAAAGTACCCTTCAATGGTCTTAATTTTTCCTCATGCTACGTGCAACTGCAATACATGCCCATTTGGTTCTTTAACTTATTGCTAATATCGGCCAAATTACAACAGTCGAACACATGTGTGCAAGTTTAGGATCATGCCAATTAGTCGGAAAAGCTTCCCGCACCTTAACTCCCACCAGGTGTAAGCTGCATTGACCCATAAGGAACGAGCCTCCCACTGGTCGCCAAGCATGCCCTTGCGAGATGGCCTGATTGATAAACCTCATGACTAGACCCATGGGCAAGAAGATTATTGTCAGTGATCTTGATCTTTGCCTTAATCCCCCTTGGAAAATCATCGAGACCCGACATTCATGTTAATGTCTAGGGTAGCCCCCGAGTTGTGTAGTGAATCCCGCCTTTGCCTTAATCCCCTTTGGAAAATCATTGAGACCCGACATTCATGTCTACATGTGGCATCCAAGATTAACGGGCAATCACTTTTTCAAGCTTTCTCTCGAGCCTATATAGCCTTTTGTGAAGAGAGCATTAAAGTCTTCAAAGCCCACATAGTTCAACATTACTGCCAAGACTATCCAATGAGGATGAGTTTTCATATGCTCATTACCTTGTTTAGGGACCTCCGTCCATCGCTGCCTAGGACCATGCGAGCCATCACTCCCCTTCTAGCTAGTAGGCTATGCACGTGGATGACATACTGAGAATGCATTTGCTTGTTGGTGAAAACTCTGGTTTTCTAATGAGGATGACTTTACATGTGACCATTACTTTGTTTGGGGATAGTCACCATTCATTATCTAGTACCACGCGAGTCGTTGCTCCACTCTTAGACAGTAGGCTATCAACAAGGATGAATTACCAGGAATTCATTCTCTTATCGGGAAATGCCCAAGCTATCCAACAAGAATTAGCTTTCATGTGCTCATTACCTCGTTTGGGGACTGCAGCCCCTTATCGTACAGGACTGTGCGACCCATCGCTCCCCTCCACAAGAATAGATTACCAAGAATTCATTTCCTTATCAAGAAATGCCCAGGATATCCAATGATTATGAGTTTTTATGTGCTTATTACCTAGTTTGGGGTCGTTGCCCTTTGTCGCTTAGGTCCATGCGAGCCGTCACTTCCTTCTTAGAAGGTAAGCTATTCAGGAGAATGAATTATCAAGAATTAATTTCCTTAGCGAGTATCCAACAAAGTTGAATCATCATGTGTTCATTTGTTTATTTGTGGATTGCCCCTGCCTTGGGAGTCTACGCAAGACGTCTCTCCCTTGTGCACCGAGGTGCATCGATGACCGGATGCATAGCTTGCAACAGTCCATACCCCTCACCCATCATGTCACTCATCCTCTAAATAGGATGGGACACTATTATGTAGATCAACAGTGTTACACTAAGTGACATTGAAGTTCGACATCCATAATGTTCCCGCATTAAAATAATTCGGGTCATTCTCCGCTTGCAACCCAAGGGAACTTTACAGCCACTAAACGCTTAGGATTGAATTGGGACCGCCTACTATCATGAAAAGATAAGTTCACTTCTAATAATTTCTATATGTTAAGTTCTTATGAAAGATGGTGCTAGCCTCCCATCTTGCCATTATCGCTCCATTATACAAGAGTGCTCGAGCAACCAATGCACTCTTTTTAGATTCTAGCCCTGTAGTCCTCAAAGCAATAAGTGATGTGTCACCTTGGAGAACCCTTGAGTTCCGCATGCTCTGGTTTGAGCTAGTGCTCATCCACCGTTATGCACATGACTGCTTATCACCTTGGAGAACCCATTGCCAAGCATGTGCTCCCTTCAAATGCCCGTGTCATTCACCACTCGATGCTTGGTAGGCACCCGACTCATATGAACAAACAACTAGGCTCAAGTCGTCGCATGACAATCTTGCTACTTAGCACACTTTAAACAGAATTTTTACTACAAATGATACATGAATGCATCGAGTAATGCATCACCCAGGAGAACCTCCAAGCCCCCCAACACTTAGGTTCGAACTGGGACTTCCCATCAACAAAGCAACACAGTGAGGCTCAGTTGTCGTGCACGGCCTCGACATCTAGCAAGCACCCGGGCAGCACTGTCAAGACTTGCTTCTAAATCCCTCAACCTGCTTGGGTAGACAACCAAAGAAATTTGGTTATACCAGTGCAAACGATTGCTAGCTATTCGAGATACGTTACCCCACAAATACAGCGTAAAAAACTACTACATCAAGTTTCTCAAATAATAAGTTTGCAGCAAAGAATCTGTTTACTTAGTACAATAGTGTGTGGAAACATAACACATCTTGCTTGGCTTACAACAGTTAACTCACTAAATATTTAAAAATAAGAACAAGAAAGGGAAGAAGCAGTGCGATAATAGCTCCTCCAAGACAGGCTAGATGGCGCTTTTATCACCGCTCATAAAGCGCTTGGTATGGGAAATGATTAAGAACTTGTTGAAGAAGGAGTGTGCTACCATCATCAACACCTTCTATATCGAATCCTAAAAGAGATTATGAAGAGCTCCCAAGCAACCTCACATGGAGTAGACTAAGACCTTAGTGTTGATATTCAAATCAAAGGCATCGACCCCTACTCCTTCCAAAGGAGCACATAAGAATACAAACTGACCCGAGGTTAGGAAATAGGGGTATCAAAGCAAGGAAGGCCCTTATCCCCACTTGAATCCATAGCTCCCGACCGATGTTTGATCAAAGTTAGAAATTTGGCTGAGGACTTAGGTCCCAACCAAAGGTAAGATCCATCTCAAGCAGCCGAGATCCAAGAGCAACGGTTTGAGCTACAGTTGACAAATACAGTTTAGTACCCAAGAAGGCTACCTCCTTTCTAAACCCGGCTAAATCTGAGAAAAAATTCAAACAAGTCTAACAAAAAGCCAAATGCTCTAGAGTAATTCAAAAAAAAGCAGGTGGTGAAAGCCAACTTTTACCAAGAGAAAACTATGCACAGTTCAAATCTACATAATAGATTACTTAGCCAAATTCATATGTCTAAAGTGGAAGGGACGGGGGTATTTATACGTCTTTTCCTTCAAATGCAGCCATTGTAATCAAAAAGGAAAAAGAAACCTTGAGCCTTCAAAGATGATAAGTGTTTTGTGTCACACCACACTTGTACTGGAAAAGAAATCTTTTTACCGCATCTCGAGAAGCACAACCGTCACGATTAATAGCGTTAAGGCCATGTGGATAGTGCATTAATTACACAACAGAACTATCAATCAATGGAGTCTTCTAGATTTTACAAGCCCACTCCCGCTCATGGCATAGACTTAGGGGATAAAATGTTACTCAAATTTTTGGTAAGTAAGAAGATAGGCTAATCAAGGTTTCTTAGCCCAATCCTTTTGGTTCGGGCTAGCTTAGGCCCAGGCCAGCCTAACACAAGCAACTCGAGAGTCAAAAACAGTCCACTAAGTCTCCCTCGATTATCGTCTAAGTTGGACCCCTATTAGCCTATCCTCTCCATGGCACTTCAGGTTGACCACCTCCACTGAACCCCAAAGCAATGATAGCAGCCAGCTTATCAATTAAAGTAAGGCATCTGCACTACTCGACCTAAACACTGCCATTCGGCCTTTCTTATATTTAGCTAGCTCCTAGACAGTCCGTCTACTCGAGTAACTCCCTCAGTCATCTGCCAATCAGTGCATCTCTATATTACCTCGGGCATGGCTTATCGCCAACCGACTCCGATGTAGCCCCCATAAGCAAATTTATAGTTGATCCCGTGTATCATTCTGAGTAGTCTAGCTAGATTTTCCTGGCTTAGCCCGCTCCTTTAGCACTACCCTTGGAAGTTTCCTACTTCTTTTCTTTTCATACCCTTAGGATAAAGCTGGCCTGCCTAGTCCGCCTTGCCACATCAACATGTGGGCAAAGCCAACAAAGAAGTACAACCATTTGTGTCCTCTTTTGACATAGAGCATGCTGTGCAGTGTGCTGCCACTATGCATGAACATTACTTGAATAGTTGAAGCATGGCATGTGTCTTATAGGATTTTCCTATTGATGTTAACCCCAACTGCAAATTCTCTTCACGTTGCTAGCTACCCCTCATCAAACCCATTTAATCAAATTTGTAGCGCAATGCCTTCCTAGTCGGTTTTATAGCACCATCTCAACTGTCCTAGCATTAGTTTCAACCACTATAAATACCCCATGCATGACCACTCCAAAAAGATTAGTTGTCATCCGCCAAGGGTCAACTATTCAAAAGTTGGTCACCACCCGCCAGGGGTCGACTACTCAAAGATTGGTCGCCATACACCAAGAGTCAATTTATTTGAAGGATCCATCAGCCACTCACGATACCACGTCCTATGCCTAGCATCAAGCAATAGATTCTCATAGCAACTCATCGTTTGTAGTTCCAAGCTCAACAAGCCTTCAAGATTAGCAGCAACATTAGTCTTGAGTCGCCTCTTTATCTTGTTGTATCTATGATAATTACCTGTAATTTTAAGAGAGCCATATAATAAGAGAAATCCATGGTGGATGTAGGTAGCTCCACCGAGCCACTCTATAACTAGTGTCATTTACAAATTGAATGCCCATTTTAGCTCTTAAAACGGACGATTAACAAGCAACCTTTGCTTTTCGTGGTGCAACTCCGAGGTTGAAAATTATAGTTAACACATTCCTACCATCGAAATAGCTATTGGGGCACCATTGATAATGATAAAATATTGTGTAGTAGATATATAAGCACATACCCGTGTTAAAATGGGTGAACTAAAGTTCATTTTGGACAAAATTGTTATTAAAGATGGACATTGAACTATATCGAATGCTTTGTAGATATCCGGTTTAGCAAGGCATCTAAGAGAGATGTTAGATCTAGAGTAGTCTTTCATAATTTCTTAAGATAAGAATATATTATCGCTAATTCTTCTAGAACTTAAGGATGTTGTCTGGTTAGGGGATATAATTCTTTCAACACTTTCTTCATTCTAGTGGATATGATTTTTGCTATGTATTTATAAGTAACATTACGACAGCTAATAGGTCTGTAATTACTTACGTTGGATGGTTGTTCATCATCTGGATAAGTGCAATATTGGTTGAGTTTTTTATACCATTTAGAAGCTTCACAAACCGAAGAATTTGTGTATAGCTTTCAAGAAGTCTTTTGATATATAGTCCCAAAACCCTGTAGAGCATGTGACATTGTATCCATCTGGCCCAGAGCAATTATTAGCATTTAGGCTAAAAAGTGTATAGATTTTTCAGTATTAGTGATTTGTTGCATCATTTCTTGATTTTTTCAAATGAAAGGTAAGGCAGGTCCAGAGATTTTAGATTTTGATAGTCTATTTCAGTGTTTTTAGGGGTACCGGGGATTCTAATAAAATATTGTATAAAAGCCCATGTAATATTATCACTAGAAAGATGTATGGTCCAAGACTTATCTTCAATAGCAAATATATTATTCCTATATTGTTTTGATTTTAGGTACGTGTGACAATATTAAATGATATTATCTCTAAATGATTTATTACCTATTTTTTGTCTAGTAGCCAATGTTTATTTTTTAGCAAGACTAGCCGACTTTAAAGTGGATTGTCCACTTTTATTAAAAACATGAGAAAATAGGTGTTTTGCACATATGCCAAAACTGCTAGTAAAATAAAAGGACAGGAGCTAGTAAGAAGTGCCAAATTTACTAAACATAAAAGTAAAAAAACCATCATCCTCATAATCTGGCCCAATAACATGTAAATACCCTGAAAATAGAGTGGCCAAGTTAGGAACATAATCAACTGAGTCATTGGAGTAAAAATACTTCATGTACCAAGTGACGTCTTCCAAAACAATCCTATTATTATCACTGTCTTCACCTAGCATAGATAGAGTAAGTCCTTCTCCAAACACATGATAACATAAACAAGGTCCTCACCATCACCTCCAACAAATATATGATAACTATCAGACGATGGAGAATATCTCATATCAGATTTCTCGTGAACCCAAGCTTGCTCATAAAATTTCCAAGCAATAACATGTCTGGTAGGAGGAGGAATAATAGGAGCAATAACATCAACGAGAGATACCAAGGCCTCAAACGAAGCCAAAGAGCCAAAAGCAGACGAAATCTATTTCAGACTAATAGACACAATATTAGCAACAACGTCGTCAATAGTAGGGATAGGGTTACTTGGTTTGGGGACCTGTTTCCTAATGGGTGGATGAGGAAGTGTAGTTTCATAGTTTATGGAATGTAGAAGTTCCTTTGATAGTTGATTTTCTACATCAGATAGGGATTGATTTGTAGGGTAAGCAAGGAGAATATAGTGGGCATCAACTAATTTGTTCCTCATCTCTTCTAATATTTAAGGATCCCATCGAATTTTTTTTTTGCTCCAATCTTTAATTCTTTATGTTAGCCTTTTGAGTTTTTGTTGAATTTTGCACAGAGGGTCTGTAACAACCCCTCTTTCTACGTTGTAATAATAAATACATATAATTAGATAAAATATTTGAATTTAATTTTGAATAATTTTTATCTTTGTAAAAAATATGATTTTATTGAATTAAAGGTTATTTGATAAAAGATTTTGTTCTAATTAATTGAATTAATAAATCCTTTCCAAAAATGTATTGAACTGGAGTGAAATATTAACAATAAATTTAAAATATTTTTATTATGTGAATAATTTTTATATAATTGAGATAGATGAAAATAAATTTTATTTGACATTAATAAAATCGATAGATCAACGAAGATAAAATAATAATTGAATTTAAATATTTTATATAATTTATTATAAATATATTCTTCTATGCATGCAAATATCTTTTCCTCGGTCCTTCTAATAAATTTCCTTCAGTTATCATGAAACACTTGAATTCACACCAATCAATGGTGCTTTATTATTTTATCTTAATATCCATTTAATCCAAACATCCCTTTAAGTTCTTTAATTAGGTCAATCCTTTTAAAAATTGAAAATTAAATATCAAAATTCTTTATCTACTCTAATCCAATTTGGAATGTTCTTTACAAATAAAGATCATATTTCTAATCAATTCTTTATTCTTACCATATCGTACTTATCAATGCAATTTCAAGTACTTCATCTCATTCATAGATAACACAAACTCAGATAATCTTATAACCCATCGATATCCAGGTATTTCTACATACTTTTCCAACATATCAAAATACTCATCCTTATGTAGTCTTATACCTATTCAAATCCAGAATATCCTTCACAACCGAAAATCTATATCTAAACCACTTTCTAATATAAACTAACCTGCAGTATCATTCCTCAGATATTATTGTACCAACCTACTTTTCTTCCATACCATGGACAAGACAATTTAGTAAGGATAGTGTCTCACCATATAAATCAAATAAATAAAATATTAATCAATCTTGGTAATATCGTACCTAAAGCATATCCAGGAACGTCTAGAAAAAGGAATGATGTCCTAACATAGTGAGCATGTCACAAACTCGTGTCATATCCTATCCAAATCATATACTCGCAGCTTCAACTATCACTCAAATATAGTAAATCTATAAGTATCTTCTCTAAAACAAATACAATAAAATGTCACTCGCTTACTTGGAGAACAATATCCATCCAAGCCATGTAACAACAATATCTTTCTTTGAGAACAACATCCATCCAAGCTGTATAATAACAATCACTTGCTTGGAGAACAACATCCATCCAAACTATACAACAAAACTGGTGCAACATTACCCACAATATCAGGTCAACAAGACCCATACCCAGATCAACTCAAATAACTAGCTTTTGCAGTGATATCAAACAACAAAGCATCCTAAATATCATACACTTTCATTCCTGATCATTACCGCTATGACGCAGAAAAGAAAAATGCGAATGTCGATTATTCAAATTCTTGCACTATGGACCAATCGATGGGTAAGATCATATAGTAGCCTTACTAGATCATTTGGACCTCATCCTAAAATAAACTCTAGGCCTTTTAGATAATAATATTCATCTATATCTTAGAATATTTTTAATTAATTGGCTAACATGATCCAACCAATTGAAATTCCAATACCGTCTATCTCTCTTCTACTACCAAACTTTCTGAGCCAACTATACCTCAAATATACCTTCAGTTCTTTTAATACCATGCAAATATCTCTTTGGTCCGGCATTTTCCATGTATGCCTTAACCCAAAATTTATTATTTTATTTGTGTCTCCTCTATTTGATGTTTAACCAAATGATTTAAATGATTTTAACTTAACCCAAAAATATTATCCCTTTTCTTTGTCAATGCAGAAACTTCTCATAAAAGTACCAATCATCATTCCATAACCATATGTCAACAAGGCATGTCAACGGGCCTATTCAGTTTTACTTATTTGGAGAGGGAGGTTAAAATCTCCAACGAAGATATATGAAACCCGGTCGTTAAATACAAATATCAACTCGTCAACTCATGACTATCGGGATCATGATTCACAACAAATATCATGCTCCTTTTTCTCCTTATTTGAATCATACCACTGGTATCCAACATCACCTTATAACAAGTTATCCAATCCTATTCCAAAATTTTATCCTATGCCCAGAAATCTTAATACATAAGGGTCATTAAAGGACTCTAAATACCATATACATATTTTCAATCATGACATTACACTATCAAATGACTTATGCACCGTGTGATATTCAAAGCATAACTATCAATAATAACAGTTCATAATTCAAAATCAATGACTTACCTTCAATCAAGATCTTCTTTCCTTTGTCTTAAGTAGACAGTAGTACACTAGCACTTGGGACCACTTCTAGTGCATAAGTCTTAACTATCCGATACTCTCTTGTTAAACATGGGCATTCCCTTTTATTATGACCTAACTAATTACCATTGTAACACTTAATCTGAGTGAGGTCGACTCTACAATCCTTTGCTACATGCCCCGTTTTTCTGCATCGAGTACACCTTCTCCTTTCTAGCTTTCCATGACTATCCTCATGCTTACATTTTATGTTGTTGGTTCACTTCTTTCTTGGGATGATCCTTAGCCATCTCTCATTTATAACTTTTAGTAAAGTAGCCTTGACTAAATTCTCATATATAGCTCCATGTGGTACTTGGTTTAATGCCATCTCCCTTAACGGTGCATTCAATCCATCGGCAAACCTCATCGCTTCTTTGAACTGGGTATTAATTAGCTTATACCCAAACCTTGATAATTAGTTAACATGTTTACATACTCAGAAACCTTCATTTCACCCTGCTTCAGGTTATAAACTTTGCAACATACATTCTTTTTCCAACTTAGAAACAAACTTCACCTCAAACTTCTTCATGAACAGACCCCAAGTGGTATCCCTCACATTCACCTCAATAGTAACAGTTTGCCACCACACACTAGCTTCTGACTTCAGATGTCATTCAGTTAAATGTCTCTTCTCATCATCACTTATTCCAAATAATGTAAATATCTCCTCACATGTGCCAAGTTATGCCTTGGTCTCAGCTTAAGACTCAATTCCATTAAAAACCTTCCCACCTAAGCTGATAAAGTCCTTACACTATTTGATGAAATTGCTAGTAGGTGGTTGATGAGTGGGAACTTCATCAATTGTAGTAGTAGTCGGTACAACTAGAGTCTCATTAGCCTGACTCATGCGTTGGAACCTAATCCAATTTTTTACATCAAGAATGTTCAATGAGTTAAGTCTGGGTTTTGCTCCAACTATAGCCTCCGTTCTAGTCACCTCTATGGAGTTACTCATCCTTAGGTATCTAAAAATGCGCTACATTAGTACTTTACCAATAAATCAAATAATAACAAAAATAGTAAAAAGGTATATATTTTTATATTTCTATTATTTATAAAATATAATTACAAACATTCTCTCTCATGTGTACCTAGTCTTATGGTTTTGTTTAGATACCAAATATGACAACCCGCTTTTTTGACCTTCGGATTCAATGCCCGAATGGACATTAACGTCTCGAAGACTAAAAATGACAAGTCATTATGATATAATACAAGTAAACAAAACAAAGTCTAACTACTCACTTACTGAACTCGCATTAGAAGGAACCACATATAATATAAAACATCTCATACACAAACCATAGATCCAATTAAATAGTTAGAGCTGTGCAATAAATCATAACCTAGTCCGCAACACATAAAAATATACTATTGTAGATTATATTTATAATTTATATAATATAATATCTTTGCCACTGTGTCCACCATACCACCAGGATCCATCAACACAGTGATATAAATAAAAAGGAAAATAGGAGTGGGTCAGACATAATTCTAGTGAGTGAAATAATCTATCCTATTTGTACTACAAAAAATGACTGGTAAAACAACGTTAGTGTCTCCTACCTCGTAAGCATATTCTAGCTAATCATATACTTATATTAACATACCTACTTGCACCATGGAGTAATATCAATACTAAACCTAGGTTGACTACTCGATTAAGGTCATATTCAATTTCAATTTACGCGATAGACAATTTATAAACTTGACTAACGGAGTCCATCAACTTCATAGCTCTAAGGAACACCAATTTCCACACAACACTATACACTATCATTGAAGGAATAATCATTTCCAAAATGACTAATACAATATACTGAGAGGACAACCATTTCCCCAAAACATATATTTCCCAAGTCAATAACGCTGATGCTAATGGAACATCTATTTCCCTAGAACGACTACTTCCATTTCGAATACTGAGGGAACAACAATTTCCCTAGGATAACTATTCCCAGACTATGTGTGCCTCATATACACATTCAATACCCAATATCAACCATCTAACCATTCAATGATCAATAGCACATTAAACATGCCCAATATCCTATAGTCAATTATATATGTTCAATACAATATTCAAACATAACTATACTTGTAAACAACTAGTGTCGTTCATAAGTTATATATATGTATATTCTACAATGTTTAAATGTTCCACACTGTCACCATCTCTTTGCATAGTCTCCTCTAAAGTAGCCCACAGCTTCGCAAGATGTTCCAATCCAGTATAACATCTCCAATTCGTACTACCCTTAATGGGTCCAGGTTTAACTTGCCTAATTTTATAAACTACCAATGCGTCGGTCTATTCCCACCGGTCACCAAGTTAATTTTTATGTTTTAATTTCCATTTTTCTATTTGTCTCCGTTGCTTTTAAATTCAATTTTCTAAGTTTATATTCAATTTCCTTTATTTACACTTATGTACTTTACCAATTTATTATTCTTAATTTCATTATCATGCATATAATCATCTAACACAATTCAATTAATATATTTCATCTATTTTCAAATTAGTTTACCTTTTACTTTAATTAATACTATCTTTGAAATTTAATCATATATATTCATATTTTAATTCGTTATTAATCCAAAATCAGATCCTTAGCCATAATTTAGCGCTCTAATTGCATTATAGATAAGTAGAGATGATTCACTCACAAAAACAATGCTCCAAATCTAGAAACTACTCCTTCTCTGGAGAGCTGGTGCTTCAACTTCCAAATTTTGTCGTAAATCTTTTTACAAATGGTAGCCTACATCGTCCCCTTCGATTTCCACTGGTTTCGTTGAATTTCGTTATGAAACATGGAAAATATGCTAACTTGAAGTTTGCTATATCAGGTAGGAAATGGTGTACGGGATTTTCACCATTGTGCCTTGGTGCATGGGATTTTCACCATTGTGCCGTGTTGTCCACCCTAATGGTGCTAATATCCTTCTAATTTTGCCTCCATATAGGTATGTGCATGTAGTATTCTCCAGAAGCTTTGTTTTGCCTTGGCTTCACTTAATTGCGTTGAGAAATGAGAGAGTTATGGCGTTTTGAAATTCGATGATAGAAGAGAAAGAAAAAAGACAATTGAAGAAGAAGATGCAAATGAGAAACTATATGTGAATGTTTCTTTTATATCTGGTGGGAAAAGATGTAACGACCACATTAAATTTTAAGTTTATATACCCGACCTAAAATCCAATAACAATCCAACATTTGTTTCGCTCGTATCTCCTCTGTACGACCTTGAATTTGATGAATAAATATACGGTGCAAATAAAAAAATAAGCCGATCAAAATGGCACAAGTTCCGTCATCAAATTCTACAGTTGAAAAAATGACCATTTTACCCTTCAAAAATATTTAGCTTTAATTAATTATTAATTAAATCCAATATCATAATGACTAGCCTTTCTCGACCTCCAAATATCAATACTAATACATTCATGGTATTCATATACAGAGCACCTAGGTGTCGGAAGATAGCTTGCTAGGGTAATATAAAAAGAAAAAGAAAACAAAGAAAAAAGAAAGGAGAGAACAAAATATCAAAATCTCATAGTGGAACGATAACTTATAGTATCAAAAAGAAATTACAAAGAGCTACTCTAAGTTATATAGCATTTCAGAGTTACAATCTTAAGTACTATCATCAGCCTAGATAGTTATAACAGCATGTCGTCATAAAATTTTGATATATACATAATAGCAATGCAATGAAGAATACTTTGGTAGGTGAAAGCATCCAGCTTGTCTCCTTAAGCTCTAAAGAATATTAACAAAATCTACCTTTCTCAAACCACTCGAAAGAGCACTCATGAAATTAAAGCAAAGATAAAACTATGAGTTAGACATAAGTCTGGTATGAGAAAATCAAGAAATATGTAGCTAATATATAACAATATTGTTGATACCATTCGAATTACCGTAACGATTATCACCTTAAAAGAGCCAAACCTATCTAATATGTACATAAGGTGATATAATAGATTATGTCTAGGTTATAGAATATAAATCAGAAAATAGCTTTGCTGCTTGCATCTTACAAGATAATAATATTAGTAGTACAAATAAAATTGCTAAGGTCCGTTCGCATATGGATTTTTGTTGGAGATGTCCTCAATGCATCGAGGTGGATCTCCTAACAATGGTCAGAATTACCTTCCAACACCATGTATATCTCTTGATAAAATATACCAGTAGGAAAACCTAGCTAGTTCATGCCTGAATACGTGATACCGCATACCTTTAACTCCTGTGTGCCTCAATAGAAAGCATCCATGGATATTTAGAGTTGATGTAGCCTTGGGTCAGCTAAATCCGCTAGTTATGAGGCCATCCCTGTTTTCTATCATTTTCGATGGTGAAGTCACGTTCAGCATCTTAACACTCGAGTCTTCATCAATCGAACAGATCTCAAATATCCCTTTGGATTCCTACAACTCGAATAGTTCACGAATTCCTTCGTGGATTCCAAGATAAGTCCTCTAACGAATGCTAATGCTAACCTCTCCTTTGGACTTAACCTTAGGATAGACAATTCAACTCTATAGCATTCGACTCCACAACCGCTTCAAAAACATAGAAATCGTATATTAGTTTTGAAGTAGTTTTCGACAAGGAATACACTTCCCAATCCTAGTCTCTTCAAAACCAAATCGGTGGATTCCCAGTTAACATAATTCTAGTTCTTTAAGAAGTAAACGAATGATGTAAAGGTGTTCCCCTGCGGGGATCTCATATTCGTGCATTCTTAAAGCAAGAGATGATTCATACGATTGAGTCCTCCCTAAGGGATTTCAAACCATATCAATACATGATGCTTATACATACTTCAAGAGTTAATTTGGTCAAATTCAATAGTCGACTAATCGACTACCTAGTACAAATAGAAACGATCGCATATGGAAACCAAGTCTCTATACTTATCACGTGTCCGACCTTCTCAACTTATACTCCCTCGATCAAGAGTGAAGCGGGTAGGTTAGAGCACTATTTTCTTCTAAGCCCTACTCTAACATCATTCTTAACTCTCACAAATAAAATAAATCTACTTTGTCGGCTCTTAGTGCTAAATGCATGATTAAATACTTTCCATAGACAAGTAAACACGCAAAGCATGATTAAGTCACACAAAGCATGATTAAGTTACACAAACCATGGTTAGGTCACATAAGCGACTTCTAATCTCATTTTATTTGATTAATTCTTTTATTAATTGAAACATCTTTTATCGAATAATTTATTCCTTCAGAAGTAGGCGAACTATATAGGAGTTCTCCCCAGAGGATCTCAAACTATATGAATACATGATGCTTCTATTCATTTCCTTTTCCACTTGTACATATATTCAAAATACCTTTATAAAAGATATATACATGTATTCTACTGTTTCCTCTATTTATTCGTACTCTTTTCAAAACTGAAAATATATTCATATACTTATCTCAAATTGTTTAAGAATATTCACAAATCATGTAACAAAATTTCTTACTTTGAAAGTATAAACAAAATGGCTAAATTTAAATCTTACTAAAACACTATTTACTATATACCCAAACTTCATATTTTCCATTATCTTTAAAACATTCTTTTCAAAGATCTAATTACATTCATAAGTGCATTCAAATGGGTTAAAGACGAATGTTGCATAAAAATTGTCATAAAAAATCCAAAACCATTCACCTATAATTATCTTTAAAACATTCTTATTAAAGATCTAATTATATTCATATGTATAATAAAAAGGGTTAAACACAAATGTTACTAAAACAATGTTTACTATAAACCAAAAACCATTTTATACTTTCTAGTATCTTTAAAACATTCATTTCAAAGATCTAAGTATATTTATTAACAAGATAATGCACTTTTACCTAACTTCACAAAACCATTTATTATAACTAAATGTTATAAACGAAACCACTTTTTAATTATTATCAAATACTTCACTTACTTTTCTAAAACTAACACATACACACACATTGAAAATAATTATAATCAGATTTTAAATATCTATATAAAAGTCAATAGGAATAAAATTTTTTGAAATTTAACAAGAATCATAAAAAACACGTTTCATATTTAAAACTCTTTACTTTAAAAATTCATAAATAGTTAATAAAAATATATTTAAACTTCTAATCTTTGTTTCGTACTCTAATCCATGCTATTATAACTTCCCAAAAAGATTCCACAAATATAGTAAATTTGAAAACATTTAATCATGAAAAAACTAGATAAAATGCTGCATTGAAACAAAATAGTGCAACAAGCCCAGAAGTGCTGCATTAGGTCAAGGATAGCATTTATAATTCTGTAGAAAGTTTAGATAGAGAGCACTTAGAAAAGCATCGAAAGTTTAACTAGTTTTCTCTATCCAAACGATTGATTAAAGGTCTAAACTTTTTTTATATAATAGATAATAACCATGCAAAGAAACCTACTAAGGATGTCTTTCAAATTAGCTTTAAATATTGATGAAAACAAGATATTTTCAAAGTGCATCCATGACGACCTTTTCCTCGCTTCTAATTTATTTCAATTTCGTTCAACTAGTTTTGAAATGATTTAAACTTTGATATATTTACAGTAATATTACACATAAATTACTTATTAAAATGACAAAGAAACCCCTAAGGATGTCTTCAAAATTAACTTTAAAATTATCGACCCCAAGGCAATTCAAAGTGCATCCATAGCGACCTTTTTGCTTCAAAATTTCACAACTTTGTTTCACAATTTTTATAAATTTTCAAACCATTTCTTTACTATCCTACACACCAAAATATGTGTAGAGAATAATAAAATATATTTTGTCACAATATATCACCAAAATAAGCAAGTTAACGCTAGGAGATTTAAAAGTGCACTTATAGCGACTAATATCACTTCAAACAAGTTCAAACACACTTTAACTTAAAGCACAACCAAACCAAACATGTAAACACAAAGTCTAGGCCAATGTACATATTGCATTGGGTAATAAAAGTGATGATATGAAATATAGAGTTGCCATTTGCTTTCAAAAGCAAGTATGGTCGAAAGTTATAACTTTAATTGGTTCATTAACTTTATATTTCAAACACAACATATAACACAATAAATACTATCAAATGGTGATTAAACCCATCTATATCCATGTTAAAACTAAGCACAAGCACAAAATATCATAGAACCATTCCTACAATTACCAAACAACCAAAGCTTCCACCTTTAGCCTTCACAAGCACGTGGCCATGCTCCCCTTCCTAAAATTGCTCACAATCTAGGCAAGATTGCTCACTTTTTCCATCATCTTCCATCTTTGACTTGAGAATACTAGTTTCTATGATGATCTAAGGCATCGGTTAAAGTTTGGGAGGATTTGGATGTGTTTTGATATGGTTTTAGAAAGCTAAAGAGGATATAAGAAGAGAATGAAGACATCATTTTCGCACAAAACTTAGGTAAAATAATTATGAACCAAATGAAGTGTGTTGTGTAGATTCAATCAAGTGCAAAATGATTCCCGGTACCCCATTTGTGACCAACCAAATTTGCCCCCTCCATATGCACATCACTTTTTCTTTCCACCACATTCAACAAAAGTTTCTTCCTAGCTTCCATTAGTAAATTCCCAAACTACCCTTCTCTAAAATATCTCCAAAAATTTCTAGAAGCTTTTAATTTCAAAAATCATTTTTGTTGATAATTAATGAAACATTAGATAATTAAACAAGCACATCAAGATCGAATAACTTTTATCGAGTAAAAAGCTATTTGTTGATAAAACATTTTTCGGTCGTATTACCGATATTTCTTCGAACTATTTATTTTTGTAAACAATTTTCAAAAATATGTTTACCATCATTAGTTATTAATCAAAAAGGGGTTAAAAAGGTTACAAAATCACTTTAATCTCATTAAACCAATATCTAAATATTTAAATAACTGGATATTTAGATATGAAGTGTTTGAAATTTCAGGTCGTTATAAATATTATTAAATTTTAAAAATATCAGGGTATTATATAGTGCCTACTATGCAATCTTCTATCGTTTCTTCCTTTGGTACAATTGTTTCCCCTCTTTCCTTTTAAGAAGATGTTCTCGTTTATCCTTTATAGCAACTTCTTCCACTGTGCTTTATCTTTTTCTGAACATATCAACTTAATATTTAATTTTGTCTTGACATATGTGATTTTTTAGATTGGAAAACATCTATTCCTTCTTCAGCGATCCTCTTCGATTTCCTCCCAAGATATGTAACCATTGCAAGGGTTGTATTCTTCCTTTTTTAAGAAGGTAAAGACTTTTGAAATTGAGATCATAAATCTCCAGATTGATAAGATCCTTATCTCTAGAAAATTTACAGCTCGTGATTTGGAGGAGAAACTAAAGATTCTTAAGGAAGAACTTTCATCGTCTCAAGAAGAGACAAAGCAAACTTAGCTCGAGGCTTCCAATCCTAGAGAATTTTGGCTAAAGGGCCAGCCTTGGAAAAGAAATTGACCAAGAAGAGCCTTCTACTCAAGAAATCAAAAGCTTCTTTATGTGACACCAAAACCAAAGTCTCTTCCATTTTGCATAAAGCTCTTCCCCTTTAGAAAGTTTTGAGGCAGTTTTATTTACAACATATAAAGATAATGTTAACCAATGCATCCTTCTCTTCTTTTCAAGAGGATTGACTATAAGAGCAGGCTTGACATCATTCTTGATCGGGTCCGTAGAGATCTATCTGAGTTTAGGGACGATGACCCCATTGTTCCCAAAAAATACTTAATTTTCAACGATGTTTCGTCCGACGGTGGTAAATTGGAGAATGAAGAAGAAGAATCTAATGATAATTATGGAGATGATGCTGTTGATGATCATACTAAAGATGGCTCATCAAGAAAAGATAAGGATAGTGATCGGGAAATAATAAGCATGATGTACCCGATGCTACCCCCGAATCAGGTCAAGTTGCTGATTTCCCCTCTCCTCATGCTGACTATGGAACCAAAGATACTCCACCATCTAAAAGCCCATCTGATGGTCTTGTTTCATCTGGCTCAACAAATTTGGCCAATCGTCCTCTTATATTAAGAAAGTTCTATCCACTATGCTAAGATCATCGACAACTCCTTAGATATATTACTCTCTAAATCATATTTAATTGTTCAGAATTATCTCTATATAGTTATAATTTATTATCTTAATTATGAGTATTGGAAGAAAAATAGAAATTATTTATTACTAGATAAAAACATGGATGAAATTTTAAGACTCAGCAAAGATGGAGAAAGGCAATGTAAAGAATTAAATAAGTCAAATGATAGGTATGTGAAACTTCTAAAACGTCATAAGTGCTTAGAAGACTTCAAGGATAAGTGATTCACGTGCCTGCTCCGAAAATCACGTTTTCATCAGTTAAATTTCCATAAAGAAAATAAAGAGCTTACTGCCCTATATAGGATGCTTGTTGAAGATAGATCATGGAGTGCCTTTACTTAGCCTACGTCGGATTTCCTATGAACAATTTTGCTTATTTTTGCAATGACTACGGGGGCATTATTAGGCAGCTTTACAAGAGGTATCTTGATGAACATGGATCAGACCGGCATCCTGGACAGTGCTAGACTTACCCGAAGTTTTTTGTTACCCCCAAATTTCTAAGTAGAACTATGATGTGGCGTCATCGAAGGATGAAGGATAAAGCTAACAGAGTTCAACAAATATTGGCCATTAAAGGACGATAAAATACTGATACCAAAGGATACAGATGCGCCATCACATGATGATTCTTCGAAAGCCATTGTAAGTTAAAGAACATAAGCCATTAAATGATGACCTTTGAAGCCATCAAATGATGAGATATTCAAGCCATCAAATGGTAATTTTAAGCTATCATGGGTTGATAAGAGCTATCGAATGATGAATATGAATGCTATCGTAGAATGACTTATACAAGTTGTCATATGGTGACTTTGAGAGCCATTAAAGAATGATTCTTGAGAACTATCGAATGATGAGTACGAATGCCATCGAAGGAGGTCTTATATAAGCTATTGCATGGTGACTATGAGAGCTGTCACAAAATGGTTTTTGAGAGCTATTAAATGATGAGCATGAAAGCCTTTGAACGGTGACCAATACAAGCTATCACATGGTGACTGTGTGAGCCAGCAAAGAATGATTCTTGAGAATTATCAAACGATGAGTATGAAATCCATCGAAGGATGACTTATAGAAGCTGTCGGATGGTGACTATGAGAGCCATCGAAGAATGATTTTTGAGAGCTATCGAATGATGAGTATGGAAGCCATCAAAAGTTGATTTTTCGAAGCTATCACATAATGAATACATAAGCCATTGAAGATTGACTTCTTGGAGCTATCGCGTAGTGCATACAGAAGCTATCAAAGGTTGATTTCTCAAAGATATCGCATGTGGATGAGAGGAAAGATATCGAAGGTTGATAATTTTAAAGCGATTGCATCAAGATTAAATAAGCTACAGAGGGATAGTACTCCCAAGCTATCTCATAGTGACTAAGTTGTCTATAGAAAGATGACATTTCTAAGCCATCCAGCGATTAAATTAACTAAATTGAGCTACTGCATGGCGATGAAATAAGCAATCAAGTGTTAATAATGTTAAGCCATCGCATGATGACTAATGTACAAGAAATTTGCATTTAGTCTAACATATAAAGTTTCCTGGATGGGTGAACAATGCCATTTCATTATGATTTAAAAGATAAGCTATGCCATATGTCACTTCAAACATGTGCCAATCATCGAATCCTGACCGTCCATCCACTAAATAACACGTGTCTGAAATCCAAAAGGTCCAAGACTTCTACAAATAGAGATGTACCCTTACTAGAAAGGAGCCGTTTTTGATACCCTTCTTCTTAATTTTTCATTTTTTCTCTCAAGGGAGTGAGAAAGAACTTGAAATTAGGATTTCAAGGCCGCTAAGTCAAATTGAAATCCAAACTTTGTAATCAAGGACTTATGCATTAACATGGACTCTCTTTTGACTTGAATGCTTCAATTAGTGTAAGGCCCAAATTTATTCCTTACATTGAGTGGTGCTTTCATTGAGAGGATCAAACTCATGATCTAAAAATGATGGAAAATATGTCAAGAAAGTTAACGTGCAAGTTCAAGATGAAGTGGCTCACTGCACTAATCTTGAACAGAATGCAACTCCATGCTTTAACATGGAGAATGTTCAAGTTGGGCAAAAGTCGACACCAAAGGAAGCACCAATAAAAAAAGATATCGAATCCATAAAAAAAGAACTATAAGTGATGCACGAATTAATACAGGCACTTGTTACCAAAAAAATGCTCAAAGACATCACAAAGGACGAGAGAAACAAAAGAAGAAGAAGTTTCATATAGGAAAGTTGGGAAATCCAGCTTAAGAAGCATAAACATTGGAAAAAGTACTTTGAGAACACAAAGGAAAGAGGAAAATTATGTAATATAAAAGCTGAATAGGAGTTTGAAGTCGTGGCTCGTACAATCTGCTAGCTTCATTGTGGAAAGGGAATATAAGCCAAAGTGGAAGAATTATGACAATAACAAGGCATATTTTAGAGACACGGTTCATTAGATGGAGAAAGAAATATAAGAATTGATGGGAAAGAAAATGATGGATCCAATATTCAACAACAACTTATATAATTGAAGAGAAAGACATATCAGAGTTGAAAGTTAGATAAACTTAGATGATGCCCCAGGGCAAAGGATATCGATTCTTTATCGTCTTTTTATTCAACTTACAATAATGGATGCACGATCTTGACGACCCATCCAGCTTCTTCACAAACACTATGGCCGCTCCCTAAGGCGAACTGCTTGGTCTAATAAAACTCTTTCCTTCTAAGTCCATTAGCTGCACCTTTAACCCCATATTGGTAGTTGTCATCCTGCTAAGTGGTCTACTTACGGGTTCAGCTCCTGGTACAAGATCTATCTGAAACTTGATAGCTCGTTTCGGTGGTAGTCCTATAACCGACTCAAAAACATTTGCAAATTCTCTTGCTACCACAACCCGATTCAATTCGTCTTCAACTTTCATAGCACCCAACAAAGTACAAACTCCTAGACTCTAATCCTCGACCGAGTATACTATTCGGTCACTACTATCAGGATCTCTCAATGATATTTTCCTATCTTAGTAAAATATCCTAGCATCATATCTGATCAACCAGTCTATACCCAAAGTAATCCCGAACGAAATCAAATACCTATAAATTATAGGCAGAAGTATAACCTAGCAACTCAAACTTTAGATGGTCATATCTCATCCTCAGATTTGCGTACCCTCCTATTGGATTAACTATCCTTAATGAAGTAACAAGGTATGATTGTTCTAAACATAACTTATATTCCAACACTGAGATATAAATGAATGCGATGCAACGGTATCAAATAGTACCCTAACCGGTATGCTATGAATCAAAAGCGTACCTTTCATCATAGATTTTCCCTTCTTAACTGCTGTTGGATGTGATGTAAAGCAAACACCATTCATTTGTTAGCCTTGGTCGCTTCTGGACATTCATTCTTACAATGCCCCCACCTGGTCGTAATTAAAGCACTTCACATTCTCCTTCCCTACAACCATCTTGCCATTACCAGATCAACACTTGTTAGCATAATGCCCATTCTTGTCACACTTGTAACAAACTATATCAGCTTTTCCCTTCTTGGCAGCTCCTAATTTACGAGCTCCCTTCTTCTTAAAGAACTTCATCTTCTTGTTTTGAGAATTCTGGTTCTCCACCATAAGGTCGAAAGCATTTCTTTATTCCTAACAGCCATCTCTACCACTACATTCGATGGATCTCTAAGATGTGGCATAGTTGCCCTAGCAATCTCCAGCCTCAACCCCTAGATAAACTTCTCGTTTCTATTGATCATGATGTCAATAGTAGCATATCCATATCTAGATAGCTCATCAAACTTAGCAGAATAATCCAACACTAACATTTCCCCTTGCTCCAACTCCATAAAATTCCCGAGCAAGGCTAACTTGGCTACTTCAGACAAAACCATTCCTCGAATCTCCTTCGGAAATCTACCGAAGTTAGTTTCTCTTCCAGTTCCCATATGGTCACCTTGTTCTAACAGATCAAAGAAGCTCCTTGTAACTGTCTTGAAGCTATCTCCTTTTATGCTCATCGTTCAACCCCAAATCAGCAAAAATTCTTCCACAATGCAACGACCAATTTTCCACTTTTGTTGCGTCTTCAGTTCCCAGAAAAGGCTTCCCACCCCAACTGGTGTAATCTCGACTCAGCTTAGCATAGTTATTCCCAACCAGTGCTATAGGATTGAGTCCTCCCGCATTAGCAACATTTCCTCCAACTACTCCAGTTTGCATCATATTGGCGAAAAATTGATAAAGTCCCCATACCTAGTGGTAGGGTTCTAGCATCTACGTTGGCATTTGCATTTTAATTAGCATTTACCAATCAACCCTGGTTCCTCCTGGTGTTGGGCCAAGAATTTTCACTGGTTGTGGCGCTTCCTCCACCTAGATTCACTCTTCCATTTCCTTCCTTCATATCTTTCTTTCTCGTAAATCTGTAAGGAGCCTTAGTAAGATACAAAAGAACGGTCTAAGAGAGAGGGGAGAATACATACTTACATATAACAAATACAAATACGTTACTAAAGTATTATCCCATACTCCAACCTCATTCTCTGATTCATTAGGATTATGTTTCAAAAACTCTTTAGGTTTAAAACTCTTTTAATCATAAACCTATGTTCCGATACCAACTTGTAACATCCTCCTCTGAGGTCTAAAAATAACTACTACGGATACTGCAGTTATCCATAGTTATTAATTCTCGATGATAAAACGCGGCTATGTTAATCATAACAATAATTAGAAGCACACGAATATGAAAAATTTTCAAACATAATTTAATAACAGATTTTCCCATTCCATTTCACCAATGGTATCCATATTCATTACATAATCCCATTCACAACCCACGTTTAGAGAAATTGTAATTATTACAAAATACTCTAAGAGCGATATATGAAGATGCCCCATTGGTTGAATAGAGTCATATACTTTTCAATCATACAACTTTGCTATTACATCCAAATAGACAAAACCAAACTACATAACGGAAATAGATAAAATTCCTAATAGCTAGTTTACCTCCTACACGCCTTTGAAAACTTATTCAGCTAACAGGAACTTGTAAACCCTTACTCCCAACCTACTCAAATGAGTACCCGAGAGTTTAAAAGGAAATACAAAAACTTCGAGCCAGATAATAGTCTGGTGTGAATAATAACCTACCATCTTGAAACAAATAAATATATAATGAGATCATGCTGCTGAGCGTAACGGGTTTTCCCCTCACTAGCATCTTATCAAAACATAACAACCATATACTATGCTCATGCAACCACTACGGTTAAAACATAGAAAATAACATTTATAATTATGCAACACATATTGGATTACCCATCACAATCATTAGATTATCCATATTAATTTCAAATGACTATCCGTCACAATTTAAACTGACTATTCGTCTTATTATAATCTAAATACCCGTCTTATAAATATATGGACTACCTATCTCACATTTAAACATATTCAGAATTATGTGGACTATCCACCTCACATGTATTTATTACTTGTATTACCCATTCCCTACCATATTGACTACCCATCACATATGGTCTAATCATTCAAAATTTTGTGGACTATCCATCACATATATATTTCATTTAACTTAAAGTAATGTGGATTATCGATCACACATCCTATAGTTTTCCTAGGATGAAGAAAGAGAATTCTTGATTCAGTTCTCCACCTTAATGACAGAAAAAAGGATTGATCAAATTCTATTGAGTCTGACTCATAGTGATCCTTTATCAAAGAATGACTCGGGTATCAAATTATTTTGGATTCAGAAGTGAAAGAAATCATTTAAAGAATCTCTTAAAAAAAGAGAGATAGGATTGGACTATAAACCCTTCATTATTCTCATAGAGATTATCCATCTCCAACATGATATAGACTATCCATCTCACATCTCATAATTTTTCTAGGATGACTATGAACCTATCACTTGGCCTTTAAACTCATGTTACCGACATGTATATATTTAACTCATGTTATCCACATGTTTTTCTTTAATCCATGTTGCCCACATGTTTAACCCTTATCTATTGGTGTCCCCAGTTAGGTCATTTTGCCCATATAATTTAAAATTTCAAAGTAACATACATTGGTATACCCTAATGTTCCATGTCAGAGTCTATACTTATTGGTATCCCCAATGACAGTGTAGGGATCATAATTTAAATTAACATTAGTATCCCCAAGAATATAAAGTCAAGCATATAGCATATGGCTCTTCGCCGTTCATTACTTTAGTATAGAACAACATCGAAGTTTATATTTTAAAATGACATTGGTATCCCCAAGGATGTCATCGCTATAGAAAACATATGCTCTCCGCCTTAAATGAAGATAGGCGACATTCATGCCGTGTTATGCCTCATCAACCCTCTACCTGATGTAAAACCAAACATAAATCCTTTTAGGTATAAAATCATGTCGAAGATGACGTTGCCGACTTTCATAAATTATAGGCTATTGTCCTATTTAAAACAAAGATTTCACCTTATAAGTTATATGGCTATCTGCCAATGACATTGGGTCTTCGACCCTCTTAAAACATAGGCCTCTTCGCCTCTTGTGAAAACAGCTTTGGTTAACATAAAAGAAGCCTCTTTGGCATTCAAAAGATGAAGTGTGATGTCGTGGCTAAGGGCATCGACATCATTGATCCCAAGACCCTCGTCGATGTTATAAAACCTTTATATATTTAAATCACTTCGGCTATTATGCCTCTTTGCTTATATGGTCGAATCAATAAAAGCGGCATCACTACTTTAGCCTTGAAAACAACGTAGTGATTAGTGCGACATCACTTAAAACAATGGTGAAGATATGTGACGTCATCGACGTTGACTATTAAAGCTTTTAAAATGCTTAAATGGATCACGAAGACGTCATGCGGCCACTTTTCTATTGCGGCCATTGCCCACTTCGATGTCAAAGAAGCCGCTCCATAGATACTTATGTATCTACATGCACCTCATCCTTCATCAACCTTGAACTTCATAGAAGCGGCATCCCATTAGGCTCATAGAGGTGCATGTGGCATGGCATCGATCGTAGTTAACACGAAAACTGATTAATTTCTTTAAAAGTAAATACTTTTCAACAAATCTTACACTTTTTCAAATTTCTATTGGTGAAAAAATCTCCTTATTAATTTTTTTTAAGAAATTTCCTACCTATATATTCAAGTTCCAAAACATATTTAAAATAATTAATTAATACCTTTAATTAATTAATCCTTTTATATGCTTACCAAGCATGATAAATTCATAATAAACTGAAATCACTTGAGAAAAACCCCAAAAATTCAAAGAAATTAGAGAATATCCTTCTCTTTAACATGTAAAATTTTTGGACCCAAAAAACATATCTAATTATCTTAAACAATTTAAACCCGAAGTTATGCAATTTACCCCTTAGGAAATTCATAAAACATTTACTATAGTTTAGAAAAATATGAAATTAAAAAATCATCTCCAAAATATCATTTTACAACACATATTTGAAAATCAACTCGTTGAGAGATTAAAAACCTAGATTTTACCTAAAACTGAATTAAATCATTCCATAGAATTTCCATAATTTCTCATTAACCATTATTCTATCCAAAGAATGATGGAGTTGGAACCTTTATTATTCACCTTTAAAGTCAAATGTTAGAGTTGAGATTTGGTGTAGGTTTTAATCCCTAACCTTCTTCCCTTTGAATCCTTAGATTTCGACTTCCTATTGCTTGTCTAATGGCCGACCTCTTTTTTTCTTTTCTTTGATTGTTTTGTGATGAATGATAAAAATGAGAATGGAAATAAGGAGAGAAGGTTTAAGGCAAAAGGTTTGGTCTATTCCTAAATTTCACCTCTTATTCATTCCCTTATATGTTTAGTTTTAAAAACAATTTTACTTAATATATTAAGGCACGACCTTATTTATTACCTGAATCTCATTTTCCTTAATATTTACATTATTATATTTAAACTATCAAATTAAATGTCTTGAATAATGTTACACAAAAATTAGGGGTGTTACATAAACGCTCTTGCATATTTTGAGGATTTAATGAGTAGGGTCATTAGGAGGCAACTGAATATTTCTTTGTAGATGATATTCTAGTATTCTCTAAAAGACATAAGGTCTCCAACCCTCTTAAAACATAAGCCTCTTCACCCCATGTGAAAACAACTTTTTAACATAAAAGTAGCCTCTTCGGCATTCAAAAGATGAAGTGCAACGTCGTGGCCAAGGGCATCGACACCATTGACCCCAAGACCCTCGTCGATGTTATAAAACCTTTATATATTTAAATCACTGTGGCTACTATGCCTCTTCGCTTATAAAGTCGAACCAGTAAAAGCAGCATCACTGCCTTAGCCTTGAAAACGATGCAGTGATCAGGTGCGGCATCACTTAAAACAATAGTGAAGATATGCGACGTCATCAACGTCGACTATTAAAGGTTTTAATATTCTTATATGGATCACGAAGACGTCATGTCGCCACTTATCTATTTCTGCTATTGTCCACTTCAATATCGAAGAAGCAACTCCATATATACTTAAGTATCTATCATGTGCTTCATCCTTCATTATCCTCAACCTTCATAGAAGCGGTATCCCATTAGGCTCGAAGAGGTGCATGCAACATAACATCAATCGTAACTAACATGAAAACTGATTTATTTCTATTAAAAGTAAATACTTTTCACCAAATATTGCAGTTTGTTAAATTTCTATTGCTTAATAAAATCTCCTTACCTAATTTTTTTTAGAAATCTACCGCTTTATATTTTCAAGTTCCAAAACATATTTAAAATAATTAATTGATACCTTTAATTAATTACCTTTTATATGCTTATCTAGCATGATAAATTCATAATAAATTGAAATCACTTAGTAAAATTCCTAAAATTTCATAGAAATGAGAGAATGTCATTCTCTTTAACATATAAAAATTTCGGACTCAAAAATCATATATAGTTATCTTAAACAATTTAAACGTGAAATTGTGCAATTTCCCCTTAGAAAACTCATAAAATATTTATTCTACCTTAGAAAATTATGAAATTAGAATCCTATCTCCAAAATATCATTTTACATCACATATTTGAAAACCAAGTCATTTGGAGATTAAAAACTTAGGTTTTATGCTATAACCGAATTAAATCATTTCATAGAAATTCCATAATTTCCCATTAACCATTATTCTATCCAAACAATGATTATCTAGCCAAATCTTGACAAATCAAACAAGGAAGATTCAGTATTACCTATGACCAAATTAAAAAGCAATTAAAAGAGATGGAACCTTTATTATTCACCTTTTAAATCAAATGTTGGGATTGAGATTTGATGTAGCTGTAACCCCTAAGCTTCTTCCATTTGAATCCTTAGATTTTGATTTCCTATTGCTTGTCTAATGGTCGACTTCTCTTTTATTTCCTTTTATTGTTTTGTGATGAATGATAAAAATGAGAATGAAAATGAGGGATGAGGGTTTAAGGCAAAATGTTTGGTCTATTACTAAATTGCCTCTCTTATTCATTCCCTTATATTTTTTTAGCAAAGCTAGCCGGCTTTATAGTGGGCCGTGCCATTGTATAAATAATGGAAAAACATGTGCTCTACACATGCACAGAACAACTAAGTGGGAGCAAAGAGCCCAGACCACAATAATAAAAAAGTAAAGCACAGGAGTTAGGCAAAAAGAGCCTAAACTACAAAACAAAACAAGACTACGCATCCTCCGAAGAGGAACTGCCACTACCCACTGCAGACGAGGGGCCAATAACATGCACATACCTAGAGAATAGAGTTGCCAGATTCGGAAAAAAACCCTCCGAAGTAGGTGAGTAAATAAATTTCCTATCCCAACCGACGTCATAAAACTTACTTTTATTCTCCTTACCAATCTCACCTTCCCTAGTAAGTGACAAACCCTCACCCTCAACGTGATAAATGAGAAAACGACTCTCACCCACAACATTAGTGATATAGGCATAATAAAAGTCAGACTCAGGCGAGTACTGCATTTCAGAAGGAGCATGAATCCAGGCCCACTCCTTATAATTCCAAGCTAAAGAATCAGACAAAATAGTAGTATCATGCTCAATCTAGGCCTCACCAGCAGGGGTCTCAATAGCAGGAGCAACAACAGGAGACAAACTGGCAGAGTGAGGAACATCAAGTAGAACATCAATGGGACCAACACAAACTGGAGCGACATAAGTGAGAGAAGCAACCTTTAAAACCCATTTTTGGATAGGAGGACGAGGAAGAGGAATCCGAGCAGCAAGGGGAACAAAATTAGCAGAGGCCGACGTAGAATACGCATCTGAAAGATGCCCAAAGGACTGACAAGATGTACAAATATCAGGTTTCCAACTGTAGCGAACTCTGACCTCAGCATAAAGGCCCTCATCAAGTCTAACATTTAGGACTGAAGGAAGATATTTGGCAGGAGTAATTTCGATCAAAGCTTTGGAATAAACTAATATCTTTCTGGCCACAGTGTTAGCATCATAACATATTACCTTACCCATAAGACATGCTAGCCAATCGATCTCGGTTAGTAGTTGCAGAACAGAAGGAATGTGAGAAAAATGGGTCCAGATAGGAATAGGTAAAACCTGAGCTCTATACCGATCCATAGGCGGACTCCGGGATGTAATAATAAAAGGTTTCCCATCTATGAGAATAGGATCAGCTTCTAGAATACGCCGTCTTTCATCACTACGCGAGAATTTAAAATAGAACATTTCATTATCAAAATGAATACTCAAGCCTCCTCTAGGCTTCCAAACCCAATTGCACCTAGCCTTAACAAGGTGATAGGAGGGATTGGAGTCGAGGAAAAATCCAACTAAAAAATCTTTCCAATAAACTACACTGGCCTCAATCACTTCATTTGGAGGAATCATTACACTGTCAATCTCAACATTTTCAAAAGAACGTGGAGAGTGCACACCTGCATTAATCAGCATTTTGGTAAACAATGACGACCATGAAGGGGCAGCCATTGGCGGAGAGGGTTCCATAGGGATATCATGATTCACAGCAGGCAAAAGACCACATTCGGGAGAATAAGCAAGGGAAATATCGAGTTCGGCATTAACACAAACACTTGGATTGCAACGACGCTCTATGCCACTGTCTACAATGTTGGACCCTACTGCCTCATACTCAGATAAACGAACGACGTTGCCAACAATGGCAGCAGCCACAGACCCATTTCCATATTCATTTTGCACAGTATCAACATCACCAATATTTTTACCATCGACCAATCCAACAACAAACTACGACCAAGAAGTTTTACTAACATATGCTAAAAGAGGTGATAAAGAATGCTCACCAATTACCGAAGGGGAGACTGGCATTAGTGATGCGGCACCACGAGGGGAGGATAGATCAGATAGCAGGCTCGCAAATTGGTTGCCACGATTCGACAGATGCAAGGAATCGACACAAACTACATTTTTAGGCACAACAAGAGTTGACTCCGATGGAAGGCGAAGCTCCTAACGCGCTGACCACGAGAGAAGATGCACCAAACAAATTGCCAGAACGAGTGACGGAGCTAACCAGATCTGGCAAGGTGGGCTTAGGCTTCTTTTTTTGAGGCATGAGAGGGAGACGATGCGGAAGCGAATTGGGCGAGAGGGGAAAAAAGATGAAGAAAACAAAACAAAATCAGACGAGAGAAAGCGCGATTTCTTGGAGTTCAGACGCCATTAACGAAGATGTTTTCCATTTTCCATTTTTCATTCCCTTATATGTTTAGTCTTTAAAATATTTTTTCTTAGTTTATTAAGACACGACCTTGTTAATTACCCAAATCTCATTTTCCTTAATTATTTACATCATTCTATTTAATTTATCCAATTAAATTTCCAGAATAATGTTAAATAAAAATTAGGCGCCCTTGCATATTTTGCGGATTTATTGAGTAGGGTCATTAGGAGGCAACTGAATATTTCGTTGTAGATGATATTCTAGTATTCTCTAAAAGTGATGGTGACCATGATAATCACTTAAGGGAGGTATCAGAGACCTTGAGAGAACATTAGCTAAAAGCCAAATTCGCAAAGTGTCATTTTTAGATGAAGGAGGTAAGATTTCTCGGTCACTTTGTCTCCGAGAATGGATTATCTGATGATCGTGTAAAGGAAGAAGCTATTCAAGACAGGAAGATTTCGAGAATTGCTACTGTAGTTAGGGGCTTTCTTGGTTTAACTGGGTACTATAGAAATTCATTAAGGACTTCGCAAGCGCAGCTTTTCTATTGAATCGACTAACCAAGAGAAACTTAATCTTTGCATGGGATGAGAAATGAAAGGAATTCTTCGAGAAGTTAATGGAGCTATTAAATAGTAAATCGATGATAAATATTCTTGATGGTTCGATACTTTTCACCATTCATACTGATATATAAGGTACGAGGTTAGCAGCTGTTCTTATGCAAGAAAGCAAAGTAGTAGTCTATGCGAGTGGCAGTTAGAGGAACATGAGAAGAAGTATCTCACTCACAACTTAGAGTTAGCGGCTATTATATTCACTTTGAAGATGTAGAGGCATTATCTTTTGAGGGAAATGTTTGAGTTATTCACTGACCATAAATACCTTAAATACCTTTTTTCCCCAAAAGGATTTGAATCTTAGGAGGTAGAGGTTAATGGAGTTTATAGCGCTATATGACTTTGAAATTTAGTATACCCTCATAAAAGGGGATGTTTCCGCCGACGCCCTTGGTTGGAGGCATACTACTCTTAGTGCTATATATGAGTGGAGGTAGTTAGAGTTTCTCTCGAATCTAAATTTCCAACCACAACTAGAATTCACTCTAGGTTATCTATTGGCTATGGAACTAAAGCCAAAATTGATGGATCGCATCGGTCAAGCAAAAAAAGAGAGATGCAGAAATAATCGACATTTTTGGCAAGATGGACCAGGAAGAGCATTTTGCTCACATCCATAGGTATTTGATCGATGAAAGACGAGGGCTAAGGAGAGAAGGACGGATATATGTTGCAGTAGTGGAAGAGTTTAGGAAGAAGTTCTGGCTGAGTGTCATCATTATAGGATGACTATTCGTCTTGGTAGAGATAAGATGTATATGGATATAAAATGGATTTTCTATTAGCCGAGGATGGAGTGGCAAGTAGCTGAATACGTCACTAAGTGTTTGACATGCTAAAGGATATAAGCAAAATAAAGAAAGCTCGGTGTTAATGCCAAAAATGGGCATCAACACCCAAAAGAATCTAGTAGACATTAAATAAAGAACGAAATTAAAACATAGCAAAAATCATAAAGGAACACACAGATTTTTATAGTGGTTCGGCAATCTTGGCCTACGTCCACTTCATATTTTTATTGATCTTCCACTTGATTATGATTACAAGAATGTTTGGATCAGCTAGGATCCATTAGTACAAAAGTAAATAAAAAAAATGGCAAAGTCTCGGCAGAGAAAGCAGGAACTCTTTTCTGATGCCATGCCTGCTATATTTATAGAGGAATACATGCATGGATCAGACTGAAATTTTGGCAGAAGGTTCAGGAGACCAAGACGAGGATACCCAAAAATTTACAGGCCCATCGGGGCCCACAATAGGGATCAGTACTGGTCACTATTACTGCATTCAAATGGGCTTCGATCCTTATGAAGGATGCCCCATAATGTTCTCTACTTGCTTCCCAAATTTTGTACAATTCCGATGTATGGTTTGTGAGATATCGCATTTTGCGTGAAGTAGCATTGCTTGAATTCTAATTTCTGCCGATCCCTCTAGAGAGATAGGTACCAATCCCTCCAATCTCTTCTGAATGCCATGTGATCCCTAGGGTTCTCTATATTGTATTATGCTTAGTATCCAAGTTTCATGCCAATTGGATTAGTAGAACTTAAGTTATTGATCAATCTTTGTTGCAATATGTTGTGAAGACTGATTATAGCCGATCACTATGGAGGGATAGGTATCAATCCCTCCAACTTGCTCCAAATGACATGCGATCCCTATGGGGTGTTCCACATGTTCTTATTAGCTTATACTCCAAATTTTATGTTGATAGCATCTGTAGATTTTGAGCTACTGATCAATCATTGTTGCAATATGTAGTGGAAGCTGAATATGGACGATCCCTTTTATACCGATCCCTTTTAATAGGTAAAGTAATTTTCCCATAACTTGAGCATACGAACTCCAAATGACTTGAAACTTGAAATGTAGCCTTATAGGCCCTTCCTTGTCACTCAATAACGATCTTACCAAGTTTAGGACAAAATTTGAGGATATAAACCGATCCCCTAGGAAAAGGGATAGACACTGATCCCCCGCCTTAGGGAGGCATTATTCCATACTTAGAATATTCTAGAGAGTCTATCTCTTAGCCCCGGTTGATCGCCGCTTCATATCATTGCCTGCACTTGATCTCTGAGCCTAATAATCATCTCTTCGGGCTGTCTTCCTTGATTATCATCTAGTCTAACTTGTCCAGTTGGTCTGAATTTAGCCAGACCAAAAGGCCGGATAACACTCGGAGATCAGTTATTGCCATTAGAAGTACTAACTTGGAACTGGAAGCATATTCCCGATGGACTCTATAGATAAGTTGAATAGAAGTCAAAGGGGCAATGAAGCTATTTGGGTTATAGTGCATGGGCTCACTAAAAGCATCCACTATATTTTGGTATAAAGTAATAGGGCTACAACATCTTTAATGCAAATTTATATCATAGTAGTGGTACGATTGTATGGAATTCCACCAGCATTATTTGTGTAGAGACCCCTTATTCACTAGTAAATTTTGGAGGTATTTGCAATCAGCTTTATGAATGATATTGAATCTTAGCACTGCTTACCACCCATAGATCGGCTGTTTGACAGAAAGGGTGAACATGATTTTGGAGGATTTGTTGAGAGCCTGCATCATGGATTCTAAAGGATACTGAGAGCATAATTTACCCTTAGTAGAATTCTCATACAATAATAGTTATCAAGCAATGATTGGTATCGCACCCTTTGAAGCCTTATACGGTAGGCCATGCAAGTCATCAAATTGTTGGTAGGAAACTACCGATAAATTTTTACTTGAACCAGATTTGATCCATGAGACCATGAAAAAGTTATGGTTATTAGGCAATGAATGAAGGCTGCTCAGGACTGACAGAAATCTATGATGACAGGCAAAGGAAAGAGTTTGATTTTTCAGTTCGAGACATGGTATTTGTTATGGTTTCACCTCTTAAGAAGGTTATGAAGTTTGGAACATCGTGGGAGTTGGCACGAAGATTTGTTGGGCTTTTCTCAATTTTGGAGAGGGTAAGGAAACTTATGTATCGAGTTGAGCATCCGACTAAGTTAGCACGATTTCATAATGTTTTCCATATATCACATTTGGGGAAATGTTTGCATGATGCCACCACTATAGTAGGGCTTGATCAATTAATAGAGATAAAGACGGAGCCGATAGCACCCTATGCCATCGCATGTATAGTGAAGCATGGAGTTAGGAAGCTTCGTAACAAAGAAATTAAGCAGGTCTGAGTGCAATGGGGAGATAATCTGGCAGAAAGCACATGGAAAACAAAAGAAAAAAATGAAGACTTCTCATCCCGAGCTTTTCTCTCATAAATTTCTCTCTCCAAATTTAGTATTGTATAAGGTTTGGTTGCATTGTGGTTGCTAGGTTGGATGTCAAGGGATGGTTTCCACACTTTTCCCTTTTATTTTTGCACTAAAGTGGAACCTTATGCATATTTAGGAGGTTTAAATACATGCATATATGTCTATATTTTGCACTCACACTAGGGTTAAGCTCACCTATATTATGTTGCATACACAATCACGTTGCATTTTTAGTTGAGCAGATGGTTGTACAGATAACAAGGTTGTATTACATGGGTGTATAGTGTGCGTAACACTACATGCCCTTAGGAATTTCGGGGATGGAATTCTTTTAAAGTAGGGGGAGAGAATGTAAAGCCCTGTAAAATTCATAAGAAATTAACTAATTAATAATGACATAATTATGGGAATTTTACAAATATTAGAATTTTTCTACGATAATTACACCATTGTGTTCGTCGTAATTTTCTGAGCAACTTTCGTATATAAAGTCTCATGATCGAAGTTCAAACGGAGAAGTTATTTATGTTTGAAGGCAATGAATTTAAAATAATTCAAACAGATTTAAAATTACAATAAATAAACATTAACGTTTGAAATTTAAAAATGGTAATAAATATCGAAACGTTAGGTAGTAGAATTAATGTTGAAGCAAACATTAATAGAATGGTAATTAAGGGAAAGAAATAATATATCCTTAAGTAATTAAATTCAATGATGGGATGAAGGTCGGCCGATCGCCTATATTAGGCCAATCGACCACCCAAGGAGTGTCGGTCGACAGATTAAATAGAGGCGGCCAGGGTTTGATTAGGCTAAGAATGGCCTAGATTTTATTATTTTAAACCAACCTAAATCCTACAGTCCAGACACATCCAAACTACTATAAATAAGAGACTAGCCCTACACTATTCATTAGACAAATAAACAAGTCGACAAAATCCGTCCTTTTTTTTCCTCAACAATGAACTTTCTACATTCAAGATTCAAGCTTTAGGAAGAAATGAATATGATTAAAGGGAAAAGGCAATAAAATTTAGATACATGTATATTTCTCTATTTCAATTCTTCCTTAATATCTAAATTCTGAATCTAGTCTATATATAAATGAACTGTCATATATTGTAAAATTAAAAAGAAGATAACCGGAGGAGGAAATAGGCTATGTCGTGGAATCAAATCCAAAGGAATTAGAGGAAAGCTATCTATGAGTGGAAATCTTTATTTTTTTCTCTTTTTAGCAGTTAGTGTATTAATATTTGGATTTTTTTATGCCTTGGGGAATTTCATATATGAAAACTTTAAATTTAAAACCCCAAAATTCCCCAGCAAAATGCAAATTCTTGAATTGTTTGGGATCTTTTTTGTTTTATGCTAATACAGTAGAAGTTAATCAATAATTATTTGCAAGATGAATAATTTATGTTTTATCCAACTTCCACCTCCTAATTTCAGTTTGTTATGACGAAGAGTTCTAAAATAAAAGAACTACAAAAGGGTGTACAAAGTATGGATTTTTTATCCTATCTGTAGTGTGTATGTAACAACCCAAAATTTAAGTTATATTAATTAATTAATGAATTAATTAAATAATAAAATAAGTATGTGAAATTTTCAGAATCGAGCTATGGAAGTTGCACTATTGTGTCTGTGGTAATTTTCTGATCAATTTCCATATATAATCTATCAAAATCCGAGTTAATATGAAGAAGATACGAAAGAAACAAGAATTTAGAACAAAACGAAAAAAATAACAACAAGGCATGGGGTCGACCCATGCCATAGCCAGGTCGACCTAGGCTTGCTTAAGGTCGACCCCCAATATATTAAGGTCGACCCGCCTTATTATTTGGACGCAGAAGTGTTCAGGTGCGTGCCGAACGAACTATTTTGCAATTTTCTTCAAATCCTGTGCGTTCGTGCTTCCATCCGACGGTTCCCAGTGAGCCTATGACTTGCTTGCACCAGATTTAATCTTCAAATCCAAGGGTCTGAGACCCTAAGTGATGCAATAAATAGAACCCTAGGCCTAGCTATTTTTCTCATTCATATTTTCTCATATTTGGGTTCATTGCCAGAGGTTGAACCCTAAATAGAAATTTTTTATAAAGAGGAAATCTTTCTGATAAAAATATTCTACGCTCTAGAAGTGGATCAAGGAAGACCAAAGACTAGAGCAAAGGACCACAAGTGAGTGTTTTGTAATTATTTTAGATTTTTAAGTAATTTAAAATAATAGGGTTCTCAATAGTTGTAGTTTTTCTACAATTTTGAGATAGTTTTTATATAAGTTTATTTACAGTCTATTGTAAGAAAATTTCAAACTTTTCAGTCTATTTTATTCAGCTATTTTATTCAGCTATTTTTCAGTTATTTACCATTATTAACAGTTATTTTCATTTATTTACATCTATTTTTAAGTTGGAGTTTAGCCTGTAAATGTTAGTTTCTTTTTATTCCTTTTTGATGTGAATAAATATTAAAAAGAGAATAATTCGCAAATATGGATTAAAATAGAGAAACAATAAATTTACAGAAATTAGATGTAAAATAAGATAAACTGTAATAAAAAGAAGATAGACTGAAATAGGCAAATTTGAGACATTTGCAAGCATAATTATAACAAGTGATTATAATTAAAAAAAGAAGATAGAAGAATAACAAAAGAGGCTTATTTTATAACTTAGATCTCGATTTAAGTTAATAAGCAAAAGAAAAGTTATATCGCACAGGTTATAATTTGAAAAGAAAGAGATAACAGAAAAGGCTTATTTTAAAACTTAGATTAAGTTAATAAGCAAATATAGTAGAAATAAAAGAAGATGCTTATTTTAAAACTTACATTAAGTTAATAAGCAAACATAGAAGAAGGGCCCGTACCAACAGCATTCCTTTTCAGTCAGGTTGCTGATGGTCTCACAATAGTTAGGTGAGGCTGGGACACGCTTATGCTAATTAGGGTAAATAAGTGGCCAATAGATAGAAGCACAAATCTAGGTATTTGGGCAAGGGGCGCAACTAGAATTTGTTTGTTAGGACCAGTACCGGCAGAATTCCCTTTCAGTCTAGGTCTGATGGTCTCACAACACTTAGGTGAGGCTGGGCAGCATTCCCTTTTATGTCTAGGTCTGATGGTCTCATAGCAGATTAGGTGAGGCTGGGAATGCTTATGCTGATTAGGGTAAATAAGTGGTCATAAGAGGGGGCGATAGTTAGCGTGTACCGGCGATGACCGAGCTTGCGACATTGATTAGGGTAAATAATTCGCTAGTGTGTTCCAAGCGCTAAACATGTGTCTTTTGCTACGGGACCAATAGGATTGGACTAGCTCACAACGGCACAACAAAGATAGAAGGCCGATCAACGGGTAGAATTAGGATTTCCTCTTAATTAAAATAGGATTAGGATTTCAGCCTAATCACAACAGTTTAAGACAAGTGCAAACAGTCCAAACAAACAGTCAAACAGAATCAGAAATAGTATTTTACCCTAATTTTATCTTTTCAGTATTTCTTTCCATACTAGAACTATTGCTTAGTCTATTATCTTTATCTTGCTTAGAAATGCTAGTAATTACTTTCACTCACCAGACTTATTGTCTGACCCACTCCTCTATTTCCCCTTTTCCCCCATAGGCCAGCAGAGGCAAGGATAGTAGATTCAGATTTCTTGGAAATTCATTCCCGGAGTACTTAATGTATTCTTCTTCTTTTCAGTTTTATTTTCATTTGGCTTTGATGTACTGGTACTTATAAGAGGGATGATTATTTTTATTGTACTCTAATTTATGAGACTTAGATGCATTTTTCATAAGACACGTGTATTTGGTATTTGATACATGTGATGTTTTTCAGACTTATTTATGAACTTTTATTTTGAATAATAAATAACCATTTAAATGTTTCCGTTGTTTTTACTTATTTGTCTTATGAATCTTAGTCTCTGTAATGTTTTAGCTATACCTATAATGCACCATATCCTTTAGTGTGCCCTTTTCGGGTATACTAAGGGGTGTGGGGGTGTTTTTGGTATCAAAGCCTAAGGTTACATGATTCCTAAAAACTTTTTTTAAAAGTAAAGTATTTTTCAAAAGTAACATATCTTCAAACTAAAAGTGTTTTTTAGATAGAAACTCTTATTATAGAAATAGTTTTTAAGTGTAAGAGAGTTTTCATAAAAATCCCCTCAAAGTCCATTTTAACCTTCTTTCGATTCTTTCGAGCCGAAATTTTCTTTTCTTTGCGTAGATTGGCGGACGCCCTAAATTTTCTAGAGGTTGTCCAAGACCCTGGCTGGTTCCATAGATACCTCTAAGCTACGGCACCAGAGGTGCAAGGGCAAGCGCCCAATGCAGCACCGACGGGTGGAGATCCCATTAATCCACCTGCAGCAGCCAATTTTTCTAAACTATGCAAGGACTTCGCTAGTCAAGGAGGCAAGACATTTTCTGGCACGGAGGATTTCGTAGAGGCACGAGCTTAGTTGAGGAATACAAAGCGGATATTTGGACTGTTAGGATTGGAGGACCGACAAAGAGTTCAGCTTGCATCTTGGCAGCTGAAAGGAGAAGCTTCTTACTGGTGGGAGATCATAGAGATGGAAGGTAGAGACGTTGGTTGGTTTGGATTTAGGGAAAGGTTTGAGAAAAAGTTCTTGTCGCAAGCCGAGGAAAGCATGCAGTTAGAGAAGTTCATTAGTCTGAAGCAAGGGAGTCTTTCGGTGAAGGAGTATATAAATCAGTTTAATGAGTTATCGCGGTTCAGAATGAAGCTTGTTAATACACCGCATAAGAAGGCCATCAAGTTTGCTAAGGGTTTGAACCAGCCCTCCAAGGGTTAGCATTAACGCATGTACCTATGGGAGCGACGTATGAGTCGGTTATGGAAATGGCTCTCATGTCATATGCTGTTAAGGAAGGAGATCTTAAGGAGGTTCCTAAGTCAGAAAACTCTAAGAAGCAGTGGTGGAAGAATAAGAGGGATAAGAACAAGAAGAAAGGAGGAGGACCTCAGAAGGGATAGATCAAGGAAGGCGAGAAATGTCATAGTTCTGGATTGCTTGGTCATTTCACAAAGGACTGTAAGAAGGAAACGATGAAGGGGAGGTGTTACAATTGTGGGCGGCCTGGTCATCTAAGTAGAGCTTGTCCTTAAAAGATAGGGCAGAGAGAAGGCGCACCTACACCGCTAGTACAGGCTTTGGATGCAGCACCTTCTAGTGGACTGGATCGAGGTAGGAAAGTCTCTATAGAAGGTTTGATCCCTATTTCGGATTTTCCTATTCGGACTCTTTTTGACTTCGAAGCATCGTATTCTTTCATTTCTAGTTCCTTGGTTGATTGTTTGCACTCAGATATTTCTCTAGTAGTAGACCCTATAGTTGTTTCAAACCCCGTAGGAGAATCGGCACATTTATCCATGATTTTTAGGGTTTGAAATTTTTTATACTAAGTGTAGAGTTTGACTGTGACGCCTATGTACTGGGATTTTCGGGATATGGGATGATTTTGGGGATGGATTGGTTTTCCACTTATGGTGCGATATTAGACTACAAGAGGAGAGTCGTCAGACTAGAGACATGTAGTGGAAGCACTCTCGAGGTTTCTTGTGACCCATAGGGGTCAGTCATGTTTAGCTTCCTTTATTGCCTTGATTCATCACTTGGAGTGTAAGATTCCGTTCCAGTCATTAGAGATTTCCCAAACATTTTTGAAGAGGTTAGGGGACTACCCTCTAAGAGAGAGATCGACTTTAGGATCTATCTAAATGACAATGCTGAGCCAATGGCATTGCCCGTGAAACATATGGCCTCTAGGGAGAGGAAGGAGTAAGTAAGCAGATGGGTGAGCTATTGGAGAAAGGCTTCATCAAATGGAGCATATCTGAATAGGAGCGCCAGTCGTCTTCGCTACAAAGGCGGATGGTTCCCTTTGACTTTGCATCAACTATAGAGAGTTGAATAAGCTCACGAAGAAGAACCGTTACCCACTTCCCAGGATAGACGATCTTTTCGATCAGTTGGTTGGCTCTTCAATATTTTATCAGCTTGACTTAGCCACTGGATTTCATCATCTTAGGGTCACTGACGATAGCATCGATAAGACAACATTTAGCGCACCCGA
Organism: Allium fistulosum; assembly: GCA_030737815.1. Taxonomy (NCBI): domain Eukaryota; kingdom Viridiplantae; phylum Streptophyta; class Magnoliopsida; order Asparagales; family Amaryllidaceae; genus Allium; species Allium fistulosum. Next base: position 1,037,059,710 of record CM060907.1, on the reverse strand, counting down.
TGGACTCTTTGAGTGGTTGGATATGCCGTTTGGGCTGACCAACGCCCCGGCCTATTTTGTAGATTTGATGAGCCGTGTTTTTCGAGATGTCCTAAATAAGTTCGTTGTAGTGTTTATGGACGACATCCGCTATTTTCCAAGAGTATGGAAGAGCATGTTCTTCATCTTGAGAAGGTTCTTTGCACACTTCATGCTCATCAGTTGAAAGAAAAATTCTCGAAGTGTCACTTTTGGCGTAAGGAGGTGCGTTTCTTGGGGCATGTAGTCTCAAGAGAGGGTTTAGCTATGGATTCCGCTAAGATTGTAGCAGTACATGATTGGAAGGCCCTCCAAGAACACTACCGAAGTTAGAAGCTTCCTAGGTTTGGCTGGTCATTATAGGAAGTTTATCAAAGATTCCAGCATTTGAGGTTAAGCCTACCCTCATAGATCAGATTGGCTCAAGGCAGCGAGAGGATTTAGAGATTATGGATATTTTGTATAGTATTAGCAGAGGAGAGGCTTTAGACATCTCCAACGCTATTCCATTGATAGTAAAGGGTGGCTAAGGAGAGATGGAAACTTTGTGTTCCCCACACTAGTGATTTGACGAGAGCAGTTCTAGAAGAAGCACACCATTCTCGAATGACTATCCATCCGGGTGGTGATAAGATGTATAGGGACATGAAGGGAGTGTTTTATTAGAGCGGCATGAAGAAGGATATGGCAGAGTTTGTAGCTATGTGTCTTGTGTGCCAAAGAGTTAAGACGGAGCAGCAGATGCCCGACAAATTGCTTCAACCATTGGATGTACCCGAATGGAAGTGGGATAGTGTTTCGATGGACTTCATAGATAGTTTATCCCGATCTAGGAAAGGGAATACCAGTATTTGGGTGATTGTGGATCGTTTGACTAAGAGAGCCCACTTCATTCCGGTCAAGTGTAAGAGGACGACACCTTATTTGGCATCCTTATATGTTCGTGAGATAGTCCGAATTCATGGAGTTCCCTTTAGCATAGTGACCGATAGAGACCCTATATTTACTAGAGAGTTTTGGAGAAGCTTGCAAGAGGCTTTAGGGACGCAACTTAGTTTGATTACGGCCTATCACCCCAGACTGATGGCCAAATAGAGAGAGTTAATAGAGTTCTTGAGGATTTGTTGAGGATATGCATTCTTGATTTTGGAGGAACTTGGGAGGAGCATTTTCCTTTAGTGGAGTTCGCATATAACAATAGTTTTCAGGATAACATTGGGATGGCACCTTTTGAAGCTCTTTATGGAAGACCTTGCAAGTCGCCTTCGTGTTGGTTGGAGTGTACAGAAAGATTGCTACTAGGTCCCGACATGGTTAGAGAGACTTCGGAAAAGATTGATTTGATTAGAAAGAGAATGAAGACGGCCCAAGATAGACGAAATCTTATGCAGATAAGCGGAGAAAGGATATTGAGTTTGAGATAGGATATTTGGTTTTCATTAAGGTATCTCCGCTAAGAATGGTAGTGAGATTTGGATCAAGTGGGAAACTTGCTCCCAGATTTGTTGGACCGTTCCCCATTGTGGAAAGGGTAGGGAAGATGGCGTATCGGATAAAGCTACTAGAGAGGCTCGCGGGAGTTCATGATGTTTTCTTGTTTCACACTTAAGAAAGTGCTTACACGATTCAGTAGTGGTAGTGGAACCTAGCCAACTTGAAGAAGTTGAAGTGAAGAGAGAAGCATTGGTTCGTCGCATTCCTATCAAGATCGTTGGACGTGATATTAAGAAGCTTAGGAATAAGGAAGTACCTTTGGTTAAGGTGCAGTGGGGAGACAACATTGAAGACGCTACATGGGAGGCTGAAGAGAAAATACGTACCTCTTATTCGCATCTTTTCGATGGCACGTTTTGAATTTCCTATTTCCACATTTAGTTTTGAATATGTTCTTTCCTTTAGTATCCTTTGGGTGTGTAGATCTTAGGATTTAACCTATGGATGGTAGGACTAAATGTAAACATGTTACTAGAACATGTTATGTATGTTGGACGCTAGTGGTTGCAAGTGTTTGGTAGCTGATGTTAATGGACACATATATATACACTAGGCATTATTATCTCTTAGGGATCGGCCTAACTAGGTCACTGAAGCATATGCATATGGATGTGTGTACATTTGCATTTTTATTTTTATTTCATGGTTGCTATAAATGGATGATTCTCATATGATTGTTGCATTTGGATGATGATTGTAGCAAGCATATAGAACTATCAGTTGTCATTAGGGAATTTGCATTCATTTGGAAACATGGCACAGACATGAACGCATAAAAAGGAGGTCGGCGGAATCATTAGACCACCTAATCTTTTGCATTAGTTAGGGACATTGACACCACACTATTGCATATATCATAAATTGCATTAGAAAACTTAAGGACAATGGATGTAATGGATGGTGGTTGAATATGTGGTTGTAGAATTTGGATGAAAATATTTATTTCATTCTTCTTCCCTTGGAGATTTCGGGGACGAAATACTTTAAGGAGGGGAGAATGTAACAACCCAAAATTTAAGCTATAATAATTAATTAATGAATTAATTAAATAATAAAATAAGTTTGTGAAATTGTCAGAATCGAGCTATGGGAGTTGCACCATTGTGTCCGTGGTAATTTTCCGATCAATTTCCATATATAATTTGTCAAAATCCGAGTTAACATGAAGAAGATACGAAAGAAACAAGAATTCAAAACAAAACGAAAAAAACAAGGCATGGGGTCGACCCATGCCATAGCCAGGTCGACCTAGGCTTGCTTAAGGTCGACCTTAGGGTTGACCCCCAATGTATTAAGGTCGACCCACCTTATTATTTGGACGCAAAAGTGTCCGGGTGCGTGCCGAACGAACTGTTTTGCAATTTTCTTCAAATCCTGTGCGTTCGTGCTTCCATCCGACGGTTCCTAGCGAGCCTATGACGTGGTTGCACCAGATTTAATCTTCAAATCAACGGTTTGAGATCCTTAAGTGACACTGTAAATAGAACCCTAGGCCTAGCTATTTTTCTCTTTTAGATTTTCTCCTATTTGGATTCATTGCCAGAGGCTGGACCCTAAATAGAAATTTTTTCTAAGGAGGAAATCTTTTTGATAAAAATATTCTACGCTCTAGAAGTGGATCAAGGAAGACCAAGGACTAGAGCTAAGGACTACGGGTGAGTGTTTTGTAATTATTTTAGATTTTTAAGTAATTTAAAATAATAGGGTTCTCAATAGTTGTAGTTTTTCTACAATTTTGAGACAGTTTTTATATAAGTTTATTTACAGTCTATTTTTAAGCAAATTTCAGAAGTTCTTTTCAGTCTATTTTATTTAGCTATTTTATTCAGCTATTTTTCAGTTATTTTTAGTTATTTGCATTTATTTACATCTAGTTTTAAGTAGGAGTTTAGCCTTTACATGTTAGTTTTTTATTTCTTTTTAACGCGAATAAATATTAAAAAGAGAATAATTCGCAAATATGGATTAAAATAGAAAAACACTAAATTTACAGAAATTAGATGTAAAATAAGAAAAACTATAATAAAAAGAAGATAGACTGAAACATGCAAATTTGAGACATTTGCAAGCATAATTATAACAAGTGATTATAAATAAAAAGAGAAGATAGAAGAATAACCGAAAAGGCTTATTTTATAACTTTGATCTCGATTAAGTTAATAAGCAAAAGAACACACATGTTATAATCTGAAAAGAGAGAGATAATAGAAAAGACTTATTTTAAAACTTAGATTAAGTTAATAAGCAAATATAGCAGAAATAACTGAAGATGCTTATTTTAAAACTTACACTAAGTTAATATGCAAACATATAAGAAGGGTTTGTACCAACAGCATTCCCTTTCAGTTAGGAACTGATGGTCTCACAATAGTTAGGTGAGGTAGGGACACGCTTATGCTAATTAGGGTAAATAAGTGGCCAATAGATAGAAGCTCAAATCTGGGGATTTGGGCAAGGGGCGCAACTAGAGTTTGTTTGTTAGGACCAGTACCGGCAGCATTCCCTTTCAGTCTAGGTCTGATGGTCTCACAACACTTAGATGAGGCTAGGCAGCGTTCCCTTTTAGGTCTAGGTCTGATGGTCTCATGGCAGATTAGGTGAGGATGGGAATGCTTATGCTGATTAGGGTAAATAAGAGGTCATAAGAGGGGGCGATAGTTAGCGTGTACCGGCGATGACCGAGCATGTGACATTTATTCGGGTAAATAATTCGCTAGTGTGTTCCAAGCGCTAAACAGGTGTCTTTTGCTATGGGACCAACAGGATTGGACTAGCTCACAGTGACACAACAGAGATAGAAGGCCGATCAACGGGTAGAATTAGGATTTCATCCTAATTAAAATAGGATTAGGATTTCAGCCTAATCACAGCAGTATAAGACAAGTGCAAACAATCCAAACAAACAGTCAAACGGAATCAGAAACAATATTTCACGTCAGTTTTATATTTTTAGTATTTCTTTCCATACTAGAACTATTGCTTAGTCTATTATCTTTATCTTGCTTAAAAATTCTAGTAATTACTTTCATTCACCAGACTTATTGTCTGACCCACTCCTCTATTTCTCATTTTACCCCATAGGCCAGTAGAGGCAAGGACAATAGATTCAGATTTCTTGGAAATTCATTACCGGAGTACTTCATGTATTCTTCTTCTTTTCAGTTTTATTTTCATTTGGCTTTTGATGTACTGGTACTTATGAGAGGGGTGATTATTTTTATTGTACTCTGATTTATGAGACTGAGATGCATTTTTCATAAGACATGTGATGTTTTTCAGACTTATTTATGAACTTTTATTTTGAATAATAAGTTACCATTTAAATGTTTTCGCTGTTTTTACCTATTTGTCTGATGAATCTTAGTCTCTGTAATGTTTTAGCAATACCTATAACGCACCATATCCTTTAGTGTGCCCTTTTTGGGTATACTAAAGGGTGTGGGGTGTTTTAGTGTACCGCCTATTTCGATAATTAAAGTAAATATGAATCCTTTTTCACTCAAGTCTTATATATTTAAAATTCAAACAAAATATAAAGGATTTAAATTGTAAAGTCTTTTTTCCTTGAAATAGAGGTGTTAATTCTACTATGTTAATGTGAAATAAGTTTGATGTTTTGATCCCATTCTTTTGAATATATATCAAGTATATTTGTAATGACCCCACCGTTGTACCCATATTATTAAAGAACATTACAAGTAATATCGTCTAATAACACGAAGAATACGGTCGGTTAAGGGCGATCGAATGTGAATATATCTTTATACTAATACCGACCTGTCTTCATTACTTTCTGAGGATTTGAATTGAATTTTTTTTATTGTGCAATATTAATTGTAACACCCTTAATTTTAGATAACATTATTTAAAAGATTTAATGAGCTAAATTAAATAGAATAACGGTTAAGGGATTGAGATTTGTGAAAATATAAAGGGTAGCCGTGCCTAGTTGAACTAATGAGTTTAATGAAATCTAAAATGAAATAAGTTAAAGAAATTAGATAAGGGGCATTATAGGAAGAAGTTATATTCTTATACCCTAAGCCCTTAACCCACCTTCATTTTACACATTCACAAATTCAAGTCAAAACCTAGAGAGGCCGGCCACCATTAAGGGAAAAACAAGAGGAAGAAAAGCTAAATCAAGAGGAAAAGCTTAAATCAAATTCAATCCAAGATCAAATCTCAACTCCTTAACACCAAATCTAAAGATGAGTAATATGTTACATCTCATATTTTTGATGATTTTTGGTTTCCAAGGTTAGACCCGAATGATTTTGCAAGTGTATTGCCATGTTTTGAATGATGTTTATATGTATATGCTTGTTAATGAATTATGCTTATCCATATTGATTTTATGATATGTTTTGGATCGAAAAACCTATGAGATGACATCCAAATGCCTTGCGAATTTTATATAAGGTCAAAAATGTTATTTTGGAAATGGGTTTCAAGTTTCATAATTTTCCGAATTATTGTGGAATTAATATTAATTTTCTAGTGAAGAAAATGGTTATTTGGGTTTAAAATTAATTTCGGCAATTATAAATACGTTTTGGGTTTGAAATTTAAATATGTTAGAGAACATATTAAAAGAGATTTATGTGAATTTTTATAGATTTTTCCTAAGTGTTTTAATAGATATATAAAATTATTTAAGGTACGAGACTTAAATGTTTTATATATTTATAAATGGAGAAGGGGCATTTTGTAAATAGTTTAATTTTTTTAATTCTGAAATTTCGGCAGTACTTTTAGGAAAGAAAATTAGCAACCAATAATGTTTTGACAAACAAAGCAGGTTAATTGAAAAGATTACTTTGAAAAGCTAAAAATCAGATTTTACATGCTTTTTACATGTTTCGCCACTTTCGGCACCTAGGTTCCGACTTAGTACTTCCACCTCCATCTCCATCGAAACCAATGTGCATAGTACCAAAGACATGGTACGTATCGAATTGCACTTAGGGGAATGGTACTGGGTCGAAACAAGGGGTTCCGATGGGGTCGAAGCCATTAATTTGCTTTCTAAAGAAAATGCGCATACTTTGCTTTCGAAAGGAATGGTTTCGAATATGACAGCTTTTGACTTGGTCAATGTTTAAAGAAAGAATGCTTTCGAATAAGGTTGTGCCTTTGTTTTAAGTAAATGCTTTTGAAGGGGTCGAAAACCCCGAATGCCGCCTTTTACCTTTCGACCCAGTTTGGTTTCGAAAGGGTTCCTTGTTTTAAAATTAGAGCCGCTTCTCCAATGCTTTTGAAGGGATAAATTTCGACACCATCCACTTCTTTTACATAAGAATTGCTTTCGAAAGTGTTGCTTTTGACTTAGTTTTTTTATGAGCCTTTTTGATATTAAGAAAGTTAAACCCAAAGGTTTCGAAAGGAATGGTTTCCAAAGGTTTCAGAAGGTATTTCCACATATTTTAACTTGAAACCAATGCTTTCAAAAGGTTTGTTTAAGTAGTATATTTTAGTGCTTTCGAAAGGTAATAAGTAAAAGTTTTGAAGGGAAGGTTCCCATTATTTTTGAAAGGGGTGTGTGTGTGTGTGTGTGTAAGGTTTCAAAGGGGTGATTCCCCCATGTTTTCGAAAGGTTTACCTTAGTTTAAATGGAAGGTTTCCAATGGTTTCGAAAGGCATATTTAGAGGATTTTAAAAGAGGACGTCTAAGGTTTATAATGCTTTCGAAGAAGATGTTTTCAATGGTTTCGAAAGGTATCTTTGGCCTTTAGGCCTAAGGTTATAAAGTAAAGTAGTTTACTTAAATCGAAAGGGGTACTTTCAATTGTTTCAAAAGGGGTACTTTCAATGGTTTCGAAAGGTGTACTTTCAATAGTTTCGAAAAAGGTACTTTCAATGGTTTCGAAAGGGGTACTTTCATTAGTTTCGAATGAGGTTGTTTAAATATTTTAAACAAAGGTTTCAAATATTTTCATCAACTATGTTTTGAGTGAAGAATATATCATGGAAATGAGATTTGAGTAAAGCAAATAGTATATTTTCCTTGTACAAGTATGATTTAATGGGTTAAATCATTTTGAAAGGGTTTTTAAGAAAATTTAAAGGGTAGTTAACATAAGTAAAGTAACCAGATATTTGTGTACCAGATGGGACTGGTATAGGGTCACGCCCTATACATTACCTATTAGCACCTAACTAATTTAGTCCAAAATTCTAGTGTGTAGGGCTTAGTCACAAGTAAGACTTAAATGGTGGTTACACATAGAAAGGCATATATATGTACAGAGATAGGTTATTGGTGAGCCTGTAAAACCATTAGGATCAGGTGACCTTTGGAGAAGTAAGTTAAGGATAGACCGTCCAGAAGTATGTCTAACAGTTATTAGATAATTTATTTAGTTTGTCTGGTAGGCCCGAGTTAGCCAAAGGTTAGTAGTTAGCCAAACAAAATTACATTTTGTTCGGACAGTTGGTCCATTTATTACCTGTTTTGAGCATATATGATTTTTTTCTATTTTGATATAAACAGTTTGATTAACCAGTTTGGTTGCAGGATTATGATTTGCAAAAGATATGTTTTAAAGGGATATTAGTGAGGGGAAACCCGTTTCGCTAAGCGGCGTGGTCTCACTTAATATCAGTAAACCAAGATGTAATCGTATTATTTTCACCAGGCTTTATGTCTGACTCGAAGTTTATGTTTTCCCCTTAAACTCTCGGTTGCTCAATATTGATTTGAGTATACTAAGAGTTTGGGTTTTCAGGTTTTAGTAGGCGAACGAATTAAGCTTCCGGAGACAAGCAGGTGGCCGACGAATATCTACTTAGGAGTTGCTGTTTTATTTTATTTTATTCCTCTATGTTGTATTAAGTCAGATATGACTATATAGTACTTTGGTCAACCAAGGGGGCATCTTCGTATGTCGCTCTTGGCATATTTATGTAATAATTATATTTGATCTGAACCTGAAAAATGCTATGGGATTATGTAATTTGGATATGAAACATGTTTTGAAATGTAATCAGAAATGTTGTTTTTGAAATCTATGATTTTGTTTCATATTCATGTGCTTCTGATATTATGGATACCATTAACATAGTCGTATTTTGTCGTCGAAAGTTAATACTATAGATGACTACATCATCTGTAGCGCTTAGCTTTGGACCTCAAGATTGGGTATGTGACAACTTAGTATCAAAGCATATATTTATGAAAAACTTTAAACTAAAATGATTTTTTGAAAACATAATCCTAAGCAATTAGAGATAAGATTGGAGTATGGGATAACGCTATAGTAACGTACTAGTATTTTCTATATATAAGTATATGCTTTAGCTCTATTCTCCTATCTCCCTTAAGCTATTCTTAAGTATCTTACGAGACTCGAATGCATATATGGAAGCTATAAGAGGAAGAGTTAACCTTGGAGTGTAAAGCACCACAACAAATGGAAACACCAGACAAAATACGAGAAGGAACCAAGGTCAGGCTCAAGCTGAAAATGTGGGTGCTGGAGTGTAACGACCTAGAATTTTAGTCATTTGAAAAGATATTTAATTGATTTTAAATATTCAAAAGTAAAGTTTATAAATTGAATAACTTATATTTGAAATATAAGGATTTAATTGGATAATTAAATTGTTAATTTAATATTTGAAATTGTGGAAATAATTGGAATTTGAATTTAATGTGAATGAAAATGATTTATAAAGTTGAATTAAATTCTATTTGAATTAGAATGATGTTAGAGAACTTTTGAAATTGAATTAAAAGTAAAATATCAGAAATTGAATATTTTAATATTTAATTAACGTGTAAAAATAGTCATTTTTCACATAGTCTTGGATTTCGATGAAACTAGTTTCATTGGATCCGTAATGTTATATTATTGTAGGATTTCAAATTTCGCGTCAATCGGATTTACGGTTTAGTCGTGGCAAGCTAAAACGCGTAGAAATTTGTTTAAGTGAAATTTTAAATTTAAATAAGTCGATTCGAAAACCTACCTTCCAAATACGATTGAATTGGCTCTCGATATATATTTCATTGCATTCGGAATAGGGGTAAAACATTATAAACGTCAGGCGACACGCTTCGTTTTGAGATCGGGAAAAATATCAAGTGTGAAAAGGGTTTTTGAATAGTAAAATATATACATATACATACATATATATATATATATATATATATATATATATATATATATATATACACCCACACACTCAAAACCATAGTCATTAAAACCCTAGCCACCACTTTACATTTCCACGGCCAGAAACGCCCCACCTTTCTCCCCCAATATCTCATGATCCGTTCACAATTAGGCTTCGGCATCTAAACGAAAAATGTAGAGCTCGACAAGATCTTCTAATCCATACGACTATGATCGTAATTGGCGCGTCGATCGAGGAGGAAATGGCTTGTGAAGTCGTGCATTTGGGCATGATTTTCGAGACGAAGGGGGTGGCCGAGTGTGGCCGATATTCGGCCGTAGGTGGAGTAGGTGATGTGCTTCTTAATGGTGGTCTTGGATCATCGTATAGTTCGTCGTAGAAGGAGCAAAAATTCGAATAAAAACGGCGGCATGGGTTTGATTTTCACTGGAATAAACACGAAAGGGAAGAAGAATAAATGCATGGCCAGATTTCATCAAGTTGAAACGTGCGGCCAGATTTGAATGTAGGGTTTTAAAAAAAAATAAAAGTGAAATTGATTTATATATTAATCTGTATAATCTTTAAAATATCATAACTTTGTCATACGAGGTCCGTTTTCGACGAAACAAGTTGCGTTGGGTCCGTATTGACGAGCACTGCATTTTAGAGCTGGTTTGGAGTTGATTGGAGCTAGTGTAAATTTTGGGTAAAATTAAACGCCTGTTTAATTTTATTCGGAATAGAACACTGCAACCGCTATTGGAAGCAATATGAGTACAACCCACTCTTTCTGACTCACTTATATTTTTATATAAGCAAGAATAAATTTATTTTATGCTGTTTGATGATTGTTTGGATGATATATGATATATTATACATATATTGATTGGTATTTGGATATATTCCTGCCTATTGGAGGAGATGAGACCCTATACGTTCCCGTGTATGAGCGAATGGCCCTTTGTACGCGCGACTGTCTCGAAGCGGACATTGTACACATATTCTCATATGTATATTTGTTGCAGGTGACAGGTTGGAGGGATCCAACTGGATTCCTCACCAGTATTGGTTTTATTTACAGATATTGATATATATGCTGTTATCATATGATATATGATGATTTGGATGCCGTGATTAACGTATTTAGTGCTGTTGCAGCATTGGGCCTATTTTGGAAATTTAAAATTATTAAAGTGGTGATTTCGAATTAAAAAGGATTTTAAAGTGATTTTGAAAATAGATGTTATTAAATTTTGAATTGTTATAAAGAAATGAAGTTATTTTGAATAAATAAATGTTATAATTTTTATGTTATAAAATTATGATTTTCGTGAAATAAAAATCGAAATGAGATTTTTGAAATGTGGAGTTAACTATTTTGTAAATAGCTTAAATTGAGATTTTTGAATTTATTATAAATAGTTTATATATAAGATTTATAAAATTGAATTTTTATAAATCAAAATGATGGAATTTTAAAGGAGTTTTATAAGTGTTAAGATGGAGTTATAAATGGATTTTATAAGTAAATAAGATTTATAGATTGGTGAAGTTATAAAATGAATTGGATTTTGGCATGTAAATGAGTTATATGTGGAAATTTTTATTAAAGGGAATTTATAAATTGAAGTTTTTATGATATAGAAATGTGAATTTATAAACATTGTTTTATAAATGTGAAATCAATTTAAATTGATAAACTAAATATAGAAATTTATTAAAGGAATTTCATCCATGATTTTGGACAGTGGACAATCCTTTAATTAAATGTGCAATACTAATGAATTGGGTAAAGGGATTATATTCACGATTTTGGACAGTGAATAATATATTAAATAAAATGGATATGTTTTGGAAAGTGATCTTTTAAATTTAAAGACAAGTTCCGAAAGGTGATATTTTAAATGAAGTAAATGGTTTGAAGATGTTTTAAAATGTGTTAAGTATCGAATGCATAGATTTTAACATTCATTGTTGAAATAGACGTTTTCGAGAAGTAAGGAAATGATGGACTATAACACTGTTGTTATAGTAAATGATTTTCGAAAGGAAATGTTTTGTATAGTAAATGGGATTTATATATCTATCTAATTTTCCAATCCCTATACTAATGATTTTGGGTTGTCGTAACGATGTTTTACGCAACATTCGTTTTGACCCGAATAAATATGTTTAAGAGAATGTTTTCCTTAAAGAATAAAATATATACTTAATCCTGATTTAAGTATATGGAATATTTTCTAAGTGTTGAAAATAAAGTGAATTGTGAATTACTTATTATTTAAGTATATGGAAATGTTTTCCAATATAGAAAGTTGAAATGGGTTTGAGAATAAATCTTTTTAAAGATAATTTGAAGTGAATATTTGGAAAATGATTTAATTAATAAAAGATTAATTAAAAGGGCCTAGTGATTGCTTATGGTGCTAAATATTTGTTTGTTTGCTTTGATAGTTAAATAACCGACTATCAAATGTGGCCATTTTAGTTCCTCGACTTGATGTGGGAACTATTTAGTCGTACACTTAGTACGTAGCCATCTGTGTAGGCTTGATTATCGTTTGTGTTGAGGATGTTGATTCGTGTAGTGTAGAGTATTACTCCAATCTCTCGAGCTTCCTTCTTGGCCAAAGGATAGCAAGTTGAAAGTTGGAGACGTGATAAGTCTATGAGACTTAGTTTCTGTGTGAGGTTGAGAAATGCTTTTGCGTTGTTGGTGCGAAGAGATTGGGATCGGTTTATCCGAAAACCACTTCAGGCCAACGTATATGCGTTCGATTGTGCATGTTGGTTGTGATGATATTGATATTCAGGATTTTCATAGTGGAGGACTGCTAGTTGATCGTTTAGGGTTAAAATCCCAATATACATCCAGTAGCAGTAGTCTCTTCGTTCTGAAATATCCAATGCATGGACTATTCGCTACTAATCCTAGGGATTTCCCGATAGGATGTGGTAGGAAAGTACCTTTGGTTTGTCCTGTTCCTAGACAACTTGTATGGATGTTTGTCTGACATTGCATTTCTGAAGATTACGTACATTGGTTTTTACAAACGTACATCAATGGTGGCGGAGAAGGCAACTTCTCTTAGCTTAACACCCTCCTTGAGACGTATGAGCTTAAGGGCTATATTTTTGTGGAAGGCAATTAGTAGTCAATGAAAATGGCCGTGTGGCATTCTATGTGATGTGATATGTGAAAGGTAATCGTTACCTCAGGCCTCATCAACCGGAAATGACCAAAACAGGGTTAGATGCATCAGGGCTAAGTGGGTCGCTCCCATTAGGGTATGATCATCTCTTCTAGATATATCTTTACACGCTATGACGTCGTGTATTTGATTATTGTGGTTTGTATGCTATGAGGTCCCTCAGAAAAGGTCGGTAACGACCGGAGGATGACATATTCGGTACTGTCTAGTTATAGTGGTAGGCCGGTCTTGTGTTTGTAGAGGATCCTTTATGATGGTCCTTGGTACATTCCTCTAGAGATGTACTGCTGGAAGGTAGTCCCTTCACCTGGTCATTTGTATGGAAATCCAAACCCCACTACGAACTTGCGGTTTTGTTTGTAATGGCGTAATGAATAGCCCCGAAATGCTATATGGGTAACCATTTCGGCTATGATTAATATTATTTGTGCAATAGACACTATTATAATATAAGAGAATTTGATATGAAATGTTTTAGTTATCGTAAGGTAAAAACATGTCCACGTTTATGTGTAGGCGTGTCTTATGAGATACTCTTATTTTGATAAAGGAAAAGTTTGGTAATTTAATAAATTCAGTTGAGTGTGTTTCTCACGTTGGTTTACCAGACCGATCCGGGCGTTCTTCCCTTTCAATGCTCGGGTCAGACCTAGTATATTTACAGGTTTAGATTGGTGCTTTTGGAGTTTCAGCAGGAGAGCTGGATATCTTCATTTTCGTACACACGTATCTATTTTGATTATCCGCTTTGCACATTGTTGTTGTTGTATATTATCAGCAATTGTGAGGACAGGTTATTATAACTGTTCAGGCTGATAATTAGTGATTGATTGTTGAACTCTGATTGATGTATGTATATACAGTTTCTGTTTTATAAAGATCATTGATATGATATTATATGTTTTCCACTGCGATGTGAGATTCTGTATTGTTCTGTTAGTTCTCTCTTCTCTCTTTCTTCTCTTCACTTCTTCTCTCTTCTTTTCTTTCTCTTGACTTTCCATCAGTCTGTGCTTTTTGGGTCGGACATGTGTGGTTTATTGTCGATTCAAAGGGTACGGATTTGTGGGTCGTCACATGGAGTCCCGCAAGTAGACATAGGGGCAATGTATCAGTTTTTCATGAACATGATGCAAGCGGGAATTGATGCTGGAGTAGTTGGAGGTAATGCTAGAGGAGGAAACCAAGAAGCTCCGGTGGTGAACCACTATGCCATTCTGAGTAGAGACTATGCTCGTCTAAAAGGAAAGCCATTCATTGGTACCAAAAATACAATTGAAGTAGAGAATTGGCCGCTTCATTGCGAAAGGATATTTGCTGATCTTGGGCTCAATGATGAGAAGAAGAGAAGACTTGCTTTGAGGCAGCTACAATGAGCAACCTTATATTGGTAGAACAGTATTATCATTGGAGTTAATGAAGAGAATCTGACATGGGCTAAATTTAGGAGAAGGTTCAAGGAGAGATTCATGTCTGAGATTGCTAAGTCAGCCTTGCTCGGGGAGTTTTCTAAGTTGGAGCAGGGAGATATGACGGTGTTGGAATATGCGATGAGATTCAAGGAACTAGTGAGGTATGGCTATGCTTCTATCGACACTGTGATTAAGAGGAATGAAGAGTTCATTCATGGGTTGAAGCTTGAGCTTGCTAAGGCCATGTTATTGCACATTAGAGACCCGTGCGATGTTGTAGTTGAAATGGCTTTGAAGCATGAAGAAATGCAATCTTTTCTTGAAAGGAATAAGGCTAAGGAAGTCCAATTGGGGCAAGGTCAGAAGAGAAAGTTCTTTCATAAGAAATGGGCTCAGAAGGGTGGAGCCACAAAGAAGGGAAAGGCAGAAGTGGTCTGTTACAAGTGTGAGAAGAAGGGACACTATGCCCATGAGTGCCGGGCAGGCAAAGGAAAGAAAGCCACCGAGAAGAAAGAGGCGAGGTGTTTCAACTATGATCAGGTTGGGCACTATAAGAACCAGTGCAGGGAGCCTGTTAAGGATGGGAAAGGCAAAGTGTATGCATTGGGACCAGCTACTTCAAGTCCAACAACGCAGGCGAAAGGAAAAGCAGTGTTGGGAGGTATGCTTTTGATTCATGATATGTCAGTTGGAGTACTGTTTGATACTGGTGCATCACATTCTTTTATATCTCATTGTTTGGTAGATAAGCTTAACCTAGAACCCTCATACCTAGTTACTTCCTTAAGGGTTGCAAATCCGATAGGAGAGTATGCGACACTTGGGATGAAGTGTGACCACTTAGAGTTGGAGTTGTTAGGTCATACCTTTGTTTGCAGTTTGCATGTGTTTGATTTCATAAGGTTTGGAATTATTTTGGGTATGGATCGGTTAAGTAAGTACGATGCTAGGATATTTTTCCATGATAGGACAATATCGCTTAGACCCCCTGACTATAGTGTTTAGATTGTATATACCATAGAAAACCCTAGCAGTGAGGTAAATGCTTTATTAGGTGTTGTGGAGGTAGAAGACGAGTTGAATCGAGTTTTTGTGGTTAGAGAATTGGCAGACGTTTTTAAGCCGGTAGTAGGATTGCCGTCGAAATGAGCTATTGAGTTACAGATAGATTTGGTGCCTGGAGCAAAACCGGTAAGTAGACTGCCAAGTAGAATGACACCTATAAATATGAGGGAGTTAAAGGTGCAGTTGGTGGATTTGAAAGGCAATGATTGCATTAGACCAAGCAGTTCGCCTTGGGGAGCAGCCGCAGTGTTTGCTAAGAAGTCGGATGGATCGTTAAGGTTATGTATCAATTATCGTATGTTGAATGAGAAGATGATAAAGAATCGATATCCGCTACCTAGAATTTATGATTTATTCGATCAGTTGAGTGGAGCCAAGGTATTTTCGCAGTTGGATTTAGCGATATGTTCCATCAGCTTAGAGTGGCAGAAGATAGTATTCCTTTGACGGCATTTAGAACCAGATATGGATCATACAAATAGTTAGTGATGCTGTTTGGACTAACTAATGCGCCAGCATTCTTTGCGGACTTGATGAACTGAGTTTTCAAGAGCACTTGGATATGTTCGTGTTGGTTTTCATAGATGATATTTTGATATACTCTAGAGATGAAAGAGAGTATGAAGTTCATCTTAGAGTGGTGCTTGAGACGCTGAGGCATCATCAACTAAAGCGAAGTTTTCGAAGTGCCATTTTTGGGAGAAGGAAGTGAAGTTTCTTGGTCATGTAACCTCAAAGAAAGGGTTGTCTGTAGATCCAGCTAAGATCGAGGCTGTGAATAATTGGAAGAGACCCGAGACAGTGACCGAGATAAAGTGTTTCTTTGGATTAGCTAGATATTATTGGAGATTCACTAAGGTCTTTTCTCGGATAGCGACACCGATGACCAAGCTAACTAGAAAGGATGTGAAGTTTGTATGGACCGATAAGTGTGAGGAAGCATTCCAGAGATTGAAACACTTATTGATCCATGCACCTGTGTTGGTAGTTCCAGAAGGGAATCAAGATTTGGTGGTTTAATACAGATGCATGCGTAATTGATTAGGAGCTGTGTTAATGCAAAGAGGTAAAGTGATTGCCTATGCATCCCGATAGCTTAGACCGCATGTGGTAAGATATCCAATGCATGATTTGAAATTGACTACAGTGATTTTTGCGTTGAAGGTGCGGAGACATTATCTTTTGGGAGAAAGATTTGAGTTGCGTGCAGATCATAAGTCGTTGAAGTATTTATTCTCTCAGAAGGAGTTAAATATGAGGCAGGAGAGGTGGTTGGAGTTTTTAGCCGCTTATGATTTCGGTATTGAGTATATACCAGGGAAAGGCAACAAAGTTGTAGATGCATTTAGCAGAAAACATCAGAATGCAGTATTGGCGATGATAGCCGAGTGGAAAGATTTAGAAGCACCGACGACATGCAGAGTACAGTGGAGATCTCAGGGTGGCTCTAATACAGAAACTGCTATGCCGTCTTGTTTAGAAGTTTGACCGATGATGATCGAAAGGATTGCTTTTAAACAGGATTAGGATCCAGCGTTAGTTGAATGGATCCGAAAGTTAAGAGATGGAAGTGAGAGCAATGACTTGAATGATTTCAGACTTGACCAAAATGGGTGGTTATGGAAGAAGGGAAAATTATGTGTTCCGAATGTGGGAAGCATTAGGAAAGAGGTTCTTGAAGAATGCCATCATTGGAAGTTCGCTATTCATCCGGAAGGAACTAAGATGTATCAGGATTCAGGACATGAAGAGAAGTTTCTTATGGGAGGGTATAAAGAGGGATGTAGGCTTATGGTGAAGCAGTGTTTGAACTGTCAACATGTAAAAAAGAACATCAGAAACCGAGTGGGTTACTTCAGCCTTTAGATGTCCCAGTGTGGAAGTGGGATCCTATTTCGATGGATTTTATTAACGAGTTGCCATTGTCAAACTGAGGAAATGAAAGCATATGGGTTATAGTGGACAGGTTGACCAAGAGTGTCCATTTCATTCCAGTTAAGTCAACCAGGACGACACCTGTTTTGGCTATGTTATTTATGAAGAATGTAGTTAGACTTCATGGGATTCCTAGTAGTATAGAAAGCGATAGAGATTCCTTACTAGCGAGTTCTGGAAGAGTCTACATGAGATTTTAGGTAACAAGCTCAAGATGAATACCGCTTACCATCCGTAGACAGACGGACAAATGGAAAGAATTAACAAAGTCTTGGAAGATTTGTTATGAGCTTGTGTACTAGATTTTGGGGGATCATGGGAAGAACATCTACACTTAGTCGAGTTTTCGTATAACAATAGTTATCGGGCTAGTATAGGGATGGCACCGTTTGAAGCTATCTATGGAAGGCCATGAAAACCTTCCGTTTTTTGGTTAGAGACCGGGGATAGGTTGGTTCTTGGTCCAGATTTGGTCAGAGAAGCTGCATAAAAGATTGAGATCATACGAGCTAGGATGAAGAAAGCCCAATCTAGGCAGAAGAGCTATGCGGATAGATGACAGAAAGACTTGGAGTTCTCAGTTGGAGATCAGGTTTTCGTCAAGGTATCACCAATGAAAGGAGTAATCAGATTTGGGAAATTAGGGAAGTTGGCACCGAGATTTGTTGGACCATTTCCTATTGTAGAGAGGATTGGGAAACTCGCATATAGAGTAGAGTTACCGAGCAGTTTTGACGGAGTCCATGATGTTTTCCATGTTTATCATCTAAGAAAGTGTATTTGAGATCCAAAGACTACTATAACACTGACCTTGTTAGATGATTTAGTAGTGGAACCGAATTTGACTATAGTTAGAAAACTTGTTGGTATAGTCGCGAGAGATGAGAAGAAGCTAGGGAACAAGGCAGTCAGATTAGTCAGAGCCTAGTGGAGTGACAACGAGAGAGATTGTACTTGGAAAACTGAGAGCAGGATTCGGGGTACTTATCCTGGCTTGTTTCATTGTATGTTTTACCTTTATAATTGATTTGATGTGTACCTTATCGTAATTTCGAGGTCGAAATTCTTTAAGGAGGGGAGTCTGTAATACGCCTAATTTTAGATAACATTATTCAAAAGATTTAATTGGCTAAATTAAATAGAATAATGTTAAGGGATTGAGATTTGTGAAAATATAAAGGGTAGCCATGCCTAGTTGAACTAATGAGTTAAATGAAATCTAAAATGAAATAAGTTATTGTAACGACCCTGAATTTCTGACCCAATTTAAAATTTTTAAATCAACTATTTTAGTATAAAATTTGAATTTTATAAACGATCTCAGTTAACATCCAAACTTCAAATATAAAATGCGTCTAGTTAGTTATAGATGTAGGAAAAGTTTCGTCGAAAAATATCGAAGTAAATTTGTTCACATTTTATTGCATATCAGTTCATTTTGAAGTGCGTAATTTTCATCTTCCGAATCTAGATTTTTACACAGAAATGTTGTATAAAAATATCTGATCGAGTCGTCACATTTCGTTTCATCTAATTTCATCGTCGTCTGCTTCACTTAAATTGTTCTGTCGAAAGAACAATTTAATCATTGTAAAATTTTGAGTTTTAATAGAACTGTCGTACCGTCAACATCTGTGTACCATCGTAACCGCCTCGTCGCACTGATCAGAATGGTATATTCATTCGTACAAATCGAAGTTCGGCGTAAATCATTGCAGTAATTTAATCGTTCTAAACGAACCGGTTAAATAAATTTATCTCAGCCCAAAATTGTCAGCCCATTTGCATTTAAAATTCTGAAATACCCTTTGGCTGAATTGAATCGATTATTATAGTTGGTAGCTGATTTAATGAGCATAAAAAGTTGAATAGCAGCTGATTAATGACATGGGAAATATACAGCATACTTCGTTACTCACCACCATTGAATATCTATGTCTATTGGTCCCATCCATTCATTGAACCCCTGTCTTTATATAAATCAACTCGTATGCATCCATACTTTCGTTGCAAATATATTCAATCAGGTAGAGAACGTGCCTCTCTAACATCTCTCTATCCTCTTCTCTTTTTATTTTTTTATTATCTACCATGTTTTCAAAAAGAAAACCGGCCTCCCTTCACATTCGCTTGCCTTTGCCACCGCGCCTCCCCTCTTTCCCCTTGCCTTCGCCACCTCGCCCCTCACCGCACCACCTTCGCCTATTCCATGACATCGTCGACCACCACTGACAACCCCTAGAACCCGAGCTCCCCCTCCATGAAACCGATACCCGAGCTTGCTCTACCCAAGCCTCCACCGCCGCTGACCTCCCGACCTGCCCACCGTCGTCTAACTCTGACACCCCTCCAGTTGCCGTCGCTAGCACCTCCAAGCTCCAGACCCGCGAGCCCAAGCTACAAGACCCGAACCACCCCTCCTCCATTTAGAGTTGCCATGCTCCTCCCATCGACATGAACTGTGCCACCATCCCACCCTGCCGTGTCAGTCGATGCCACCAAACCCGAGCCGCAGTACCACCTGCCCTTCCCTATGCATCCCTTCCTTCTTTTGCATGATTGATCATTTTCTTTTACATATGAATATATATATTTATATATATGTATATGTTAAGATGTGTTATAGTCAGTGATGTGGTTGTGTCTCTGTATTGTACAACAACTATCTGAAGCCTTTCATCTTGCAGCAGCACCCTCTCTTAGCTTCTCTTCTCTCTCTTGGTTGATTAGTAAGAATTTGTGTATATATATGTTTATATATATATATGAACGTTTATATTGGAAGTAGATGCTAATTCCTTCTTGTCGATTGTTGGAGCTTGTTTGATTGTTCGTGCTAGTGTTTGTGTTCGAGTCGAGTTTATTCGTGCCTCTTCGTGCCTTTGTCGTTCATTCTCCGTTAACAACTAAAAGTGAATTAAATTTCACGACTCATATTATTATACAATGATGACCAAGTTTGAATTAATGCTAGTTATGATTTGATTGAGATACGCGATGATTGTTTGTGATGTTAGTATTGAATATTAATATTGTTTACACATGAAAGGATAAGTTACATACACTCGAACTTGACGTATAATAGTTGTCATTGTGAAAATTGATATGTATAGAGTTTAATTTGTTTAAATTGAAATTGTGTAGTTATGGCCTTTAGATGTTAAATTTGTCGACATATGAATAATATAGTTAGCGACACTTTAAAACAATGTAAACTAATTTAATATTGTGTAAATGGTGATGTAGTATTAATTTGAATTATGTTCATAACAAATGTGGAATCACATGAAATGATAGCGTAGTTTACTTGGAATAATCTTTAATCTACATGAAATGATAGTGTAGATTCTAGAAATAATTATATTATTTTACATAAAAATGATAGTGTAAAATCAATATGATTATTTCGTGATTATTTGAATCAATTATATTGTTGTTGTTGATTGTTGTTATTGCTTTTACTTTGACACCATCCCAGTTATCACACTGCAAGTTCCCTTTACTATGCCTCTCATTTTGAATTGGAATGGAATTGGGTTGAAATGATAAATACCCAAATAAATCACTTGAACTAGGATAGAGAATTAAATAAGAAACACGATTGGTCAAACGATTTGATTTGAAATTAAAAAAATGAAATGAGATTTGAATTTGAAAAGAAATAATGAATAGATTTAAATTATAATTAAAATTATAATTCTATTTGAATTTAAAGAGAATAAATTGACGAATCTAATACGAATTAATTTATGAGTTGATTTGAATTGAAATTCAAAGGTTAGAGATTTGATAATTGAAATAAATGTTTAAACAAAATGTTTTAATGAAAGTTTAGTTGTTTAAATTTAATGAAGTGTCGAATTAAGATTTGTAAACTTTATTTAATAACAAATTAGATTTGAAACTTGTTCATTTGAGAAATCTAACTTGTGACTATTTAATTTAATGATTAAATAAAGTGGAATTATATTTCTTTAATAAGAAATAAACTCGATTTATTAAATGATTTTGATATAACCTTTTGACTGAAAGAAATTGATAAGGTGAACTTAAGTAAATTCAAATTGTAAATTTTGAATCAAATTTATGTCAACTAACGTGAATGATTTAATCCATTTGAAATGTAATTGAATTTGATTTAATTGTTAAGTTAACTTAAATTAAATGACTATTGAATGGAATTCATATATGAAATGAAACCAATAATTGAATTGTTTTAAAATTGAATTGAAAATGAATTGCGAAACAAAATAAGAAATTGAAATTGAAACTCGAAACTTTGAAACTTGAAGATGGAAATCGAATATTGGAAGTCAAATGGAATGTTGACTTTCAAAGTTTGATTGAAAATTTTGATTTTGATTTTGAAAGTTAAATTTAAAGACCAATAGGTGTAATAATTACGTAGTTATTGAGGAGTCCGGGATCGGTTATGGACATACTCTCTGTCTAAACCGAAAACCACTTTAATAACTATTATACGCGGAGTGTGATCCAGAATGAAGTGGTTGGAATGATGACGTTGCTGGATTTGAAGAAAGAGAACGATAACGGATAGCCTTGACACTTGTGTCAAATTTGAAATGACTTAAACAGGATCCACGCCGGGCCAATGAGGTTAGCTACCTCTAGCGGACACACTTCTTCGTAAACTACTCATTACTTCTTTTGATTGTTGCACACCCTTGAATTGGGAGTGTTGTTCCACGGTGTTGCGATCGTTGCGGCGATGCATTTTCGCCAGTCCGGATCACGCAAACGGTAGTTTCACTACCTTGGGTATAGCCTCATGTGCCTTGTCATACTCGTATCCCTATTCGCGACAACTACGATTTGTTTTGTGTTATACCTATGGAGTACTCCCTGATAGCCCACTAGTTTACGGTGGAGTTTACAGTGCTGTATAGACTATGACGCTTATATAAAATGTGTTAAGGGGGATAATGGTAACGCCTTAACGCTATTTTGATACTTTATATTACTGATAGACATTATCTACTTAGCATACACTACTATATATAGATAGTTTAATGGATCCTGAAAGATGTTTATTCCATTCATATTTGAGTTATTGATATTTCTCACATGAGTCATATTATCTTGTATAAGAATATTTGTCTTGACTCGAGTGTTTTGTTTATGCTTATGCTCGGGTCAGTATGCGGATCTCTGTCGCTGAGCTGCTTGGGAGTTGAAGACCTTTTGAAGACTCTATCATTATCTTTATCAGTATTTCTCTATTCTGTTTTGATGTACTTGTATTGGACATCTATGTACTTCTATTTTCGTTACTTTTGCTTTTGAGACATTGTTGTATTTACTTAGTAGCTTCATGAACTACTATTATGACATGTTGTATTTCTGCTGCGTTATTCTATTATTCTGTGTTTGTGATTCTGTAATGATTCTCATTTATATACATACACTCCATTAATGATTCGTGTTTTGGATTATTTAAGTTGACATGTGTAGATTATTGTCAATTTAAATGGTTCAAATATACGGGTTGTTACAGTTGGTATAGGAGCTTTTGGTTCCCGAAAACCTTAGCCTATGGAGTTGTAAAGCTCATTAGAGATAGGGTAGCAATACCTTAGAATGAGGAGAATCATTTCATAATCTATATCCTTTTGATTCCATCTTTCTTATTGAATTCATTTGATTAGAATTTCCTTATGTTATATAATTTCTATCTTTGATTCTAAAATCACTTTTGGTATTTCAGGATGAGTACTAGAAGGAACGTCGGTGGTGGGGGTAGAGGAAATGCTCCTACACCACGTGTCCCACCTCCAGCAGTCAAGTTCACCACTCTTAGCAAAGAGTACACCCAGCTTGGTTGCATTAAATTTTCTGGATCTGAGAGCATTATTGGAGCTCAGCAATGGCTAAGAGCCTGGAGAGGATCTTCACCGGCCTTGAGATTACTGATGCGCAAAAGCGTCAATTAGTCGCTTGGCAGCTTCAGGATGCGGCACAGGATTGGTGGGAGTCGGTCACCTCCCATACTACCGAAGAAATCATCACTTGGACTCAGTTTAGGGATTCTTTTTTGGCTCAGTGGATGCCAGTAGTCAGAAAGGCTCAGCTTTATAGATCTTTTATAGACCTCAAGCAGGGTAGTATGACTTTCTCAGAGTATGAGAGGAAGTTTAACGAACTCTCCAAGTTCGGACCAGGCTTGATCGACACACCACTTCTGAAGAACGAGAAGTTCATTCTTGGAGCACGTCCAAAGTACTATGATCTCCTCACAGCCCATGTTCATGGCACTTTCACCGAGTTGATGGATTATGCCCTTAAATATGAGGGAAAACCAAAGGGTGCATCAGCCACTAAGGCACCAGTTGTTCAGCCATCCTCTAGTCAGCCTAGAAAGAGGAAGCCGAATTTTGAGCAGCAAAGGAAGAACTGGTAGAAGACTACCAGGCTTGGCTACTCCCAGAAGAAGCCCATTGACTTATCCTCCATCACCTGTTTCAAGTGCGATCAAAAGGGTCACTATGCCAACAGTTGTCCAACATCTGCCAGTGCCGCCATTCCTCCACCTCAGGATACCAGAAACAACCTCCGTCATGTCTCTTTGCAGCCTGGCCATTTCAAGAAGTATTGTCCCTTGTATCAGAAGGGTAAGACATCTAGAGTCTTTGCCATGACTTCTTCCACCTGTGCTCCGCCTACTCCATCTGCTCCTAGTGATACCCAAGGTACATTACAGGGCACTTTTATGTTGCATGCTTTACCTGTTTGAGTTCTATTTGATACTGGAGCAACACATAGTTTTATATCTATTGATTTGTGCAATAAACTTGAATTGGAACCCATTATTTCCTCAACTTTCTTGTGTGTATCTAATACCCGAAGGACCCGCTAACCTCAAAAGGGTCTGTAAAGATGTTGTGCTTATGTATGGTAGGTATCGTTTCACTTGGGATTTCTACGTCCTTGGATTCGAAGCATTCGATATCCTACTTGGTGTTGATTGGTTAAGGAGGTTCAATGCTGTTATTTCTTGTAAAGCTCGAACCTTTTCTTTAGTTAATGTCAAGGGTGAACCCTTAGTCATTGAAGGTAAATCACCTCAGGAGTATGCTGGAAGTTTTATATTCTCTCTCGACTCTCATCCTAGTGATCTAAGTTCTACTCCTATTGTTCAGCTCTTTTCCAATGTGTTTGGAGAAGTCAATTCTTTACCACCTTAGCGGGAAATCGAATTCCGCATTGATCTTACTCCAGGTTCCCGGCCCGTAGTTCTCCCTTACAGGAGAATGGCTCCTAACGAGAAGGCTGAATTAAATGCTCAGATTGAAGATTTGTTTGCTAAAGGTTTGATTAGGAGAAGTCATTCAGAATGGGGTGCCGCGGTTGTATTTGTTACCAAGTTGGATGGTTCTCTCAGAATGTGTGTGGACTATAAAGAGCTAAACAAGCTCATACACAAGAACATATATCTAATGCCTCGCATTAATGATTTATTCGATCAGCTCCATGGAGCTAAATTTTTCTTTCAGCTCTATCTTGCTACTGGTTTTCACCAACTCAGAATTGCCGAGGAGAGTATTCCGAAAACAGCTTTCCGTACTAATAATGGTTTCTTTGAATGGCTGGTTATGCCATTCGGCCTAACCAATGCTCCAGCTTATTTCGTTGATTTGATGAACAAAGTTTTCCATGATGTCCTTAACAAGTTTGTTCTTGTCTTCATCGATGACATTCTCGTCTTCTCTAAAGATGAGAAAGAGCATGAGACGCATTTGAGTTTTGTTCTTGAAACTCTTCGTAGTCATCAACTTAAAGCCAAGTTTTCAAAATGCCACTTTTGGAGAGATGAAGTCCGATTTCTTGGCCATATTGTTTCGGAGAATGGGATTTCGGTTGATCCAGCCAAGATTGTCGTAATCAATGTAAGTTCTATTCTTATTCATCATTTTCTATTTGAACCATCTTATCTCTTCTAAACTCGAGTCCTTTGAATTTGCAGGATTGGGAGACTCCCAAAACTCCTATAGATGTTCGTAGCTTCTTGGGCTTAGCCGGCTATTATCGTAGATTCATAGAGAATTTTGCTCGGATTGCCGCACCTCTCACCGCACTGACCAGGAAGGATGTCAAATTTAATTGGAATGAAAAGTGCAAACCAGCTTTCAATGAGATGAAGCGAAAGTTGACTTTTGCCCCAGTTCTTATATTTATTGACGGAAGCGAAGGTTTGACCGCCTATACTGATGCTTGCCATGATGGATTAGGTGTAGTTTTAATGCAGAATGGGAAGATTATTGTTTATGCTGGTCGTCAGTTGAAGACCCATGAATTAAATTATGCAACTCACGATCTAGAACTTCTTGCAGTTGTATTTGCTTTGAAGTTATGGAGGCATAATCTTTTGGGGACCAAGTTCGAATTATTTACAGATCATAAGTTATTGAGGTATATTTTCTCCCAGAAGGATTTGAACCAGAGACAAGTCCGATGGCTCGAATTCTTAGCTGCCTATGACCTTGACATCAATTACACCCCGGGGAAAGCAAATGTTGTAGCTGACGCTTTGAGTAGAAACAAGGCGATGTTATGTTGCAATCTTGTGGAAGGAATGTTATTCGAGCTTGTTGTCTCCCTAGCTCTTATGGATCGAATCATAGCTAAGCAGTATGAAGACACTTTGCTCTATCGTATCAAGGAGATAGTCTTCGATAGAGTCGGAAATATTGGCAGTAAATTGGGTGCACAAGTTGATAGTAATGGAGTTTTGAGGATCGACAACTTATTTGTGTTCCAAATGTTGATGGTTTAAGACAGGAGGTGCTTAGAGAAAACCATCAATCCTCGCTTTCATTTCATCCAGGAGTCACGAAAATGTTTTAGAATATGAAGTGATTATATTGGTGGAGTGGGATGAAGCGTGATATTTCTACCTATGTCACTACATGCACAACCTGTCAACAAGTTAAGGCCGATCACAGAAAGACAGCAGGATTGCTACAACCTCTAGAGATTCCAAACTGGAAATGGGAGCAGATTTCTATGGATTTTATTGACGGGCTACCAAGGACCAGAAAAGGTAATGAGAGCATTTGGGTGATTGTCGATAGGCTGACAAAATCCGCTCATTTCATTCCAGTTAAGACCACTCGTACTGCTTCGAGTTTGGCCGAGATATATAAGAGGGAGATTGTTAGACTTCATGGTATTCCGTCTAGTATCATATGCAATAGAGACCCTATTTTCACTAGTAAATTCTGGAAGGCATTTCAGGATGCCTTGGGCACTAAACTGAATCTGAGCACCGCTTATCATCCTCAGACAGATGGCCAAACTGAGAGGGTGAATCATATTTTGAAAGATCTTCTCCGAGCCTGCATTATAGACTTTGGTGGATCTTGGGAAGACCATCTCCATTTGGTTGAATTCACTTATAATAATAGTTATCAGACACGTATTGGTACGGCGCCGTTCGAAGCTTTATATGGACGACCGTGTAAATTGCCAGCTTGTTGGATTGAACCTGGGGATCGATTGGTGCTTGGCCCAGAAATGATTATGGAAGCTTCCGAGAAAGTCGAAGAGATCAGAAAGAAGATAAAGACGTCACAGGATAGACATAAGTGATATGCTGACAGAAGAAAGAGAGATCTCGAATTCAGTATGGCGGATAAAGTATTTCTCAAAGTGTCTCCTTTGAAGAATGTTATTCGATTTGGAAGGAAAGGAAAGCTTGCTCCTAGATTTGTTGTTCCGTTTGTGATTACAGAAAGGATCGGAACCTTGGCTATAGAATTGCATTACCAGAGAAATTTGCGGGTGTGCACGATGTGTTTCACGTCTCACATCTCTGCAAGGTAGTACGCGATCCATCTATGACTAGCCCCACTGCTCAGTTGGAAGAATTGGTTATCGATCCTGACTTGACTATTGATAGGAAGCCAATTCGGATAGTCGATCGTGATACGAAGCAGCTTAGAAGGAAGACGGTCAATCTCATCAAAGTTCAGTGGAGTTCGGATGATCGAGATTGCACATGGGAAACTGAGGATAGTATTCGGGATTCAAATCCCGAATTGCTAATTTCGGGTATAAATCCGTTTCTTTATCTATCTTAATTTTCTGCTTGTTTCTTTTCTACTTCTTCCACTTCGTTCCTTTTCGAGGACGAAAAGTTTTGAGTGGGGGAGATTGTAACGACCCTGGATTTCCGACCCAATTTAAAATTTTTAAATCAACTATTTTAGTATAAAATTTGAATTTTATAAAAGATCTCAGTTAACGTCCAATCTTCAAATATAAAATGCGTCTAGTTAGTTATAGATGTAGGAAAAGTTTCGTCGAAAATATCAAAGTAAATTCTTCACATTTTACTGCATATCAGTTCATTTTGAAGTGTGTAATTTTCATCTTCCGAATCTAGATTTTTACACAGAAATGTGGTAGAAAAATATTTGATTGAGTCGTCACATTTCGTTTCGTCTAATTTCATCGTCGCCTGCTTTGCTTAAATTGTTTTGTCAAACGAACAATTTAATCGTTGTAAAATTTTGATTTTTAATAGAACTATCGTACCATCAACATCTGTGTACCATCGTAACCGCCTCGTCGCGCTGATCAGAATGGTATATTCATTCGTACAAATCGTAGTTCGGCGTAAATCGTTCACTAATTTAATCGTTCTAAACAGACCGGTTAAATAAATTTATCTCAGCCCAAAATTGTCAGCCCATTTGCATTTAAAATTCTAAAATACCCTTTGGCTGAATTGAATTGATTATTATAGTTGGCAGCTGATTTAATGAGCATAAAAAGTTGAATAGCAGCTGATTAATGACATGGGAAATATACAGCATACCTCGTTACTCACCACCATTGAATATCTCTATCTATTAGTCCCATCCATTCATTGAACCCCTGTCTTTATATAAATCAACTCGTACGCATCCATACTTTCGTTGCAAATATATTCAATCAGGTTGAGAACGTGCCTCTCTGACATCTCTCTTTCCTCTTCTCTTTTTATTTTTTTATTATCTGTCATGTTTTCAAAAAGAAAACCGGCCTCCCTTCACATTCGCTTGCCTTTGCCACCGCGCCTCCCCTCTTTCCCCTTGCCTTCGCCACCTCGCCCCTCACCGCACCGCCTTCGCCTATTCCATGACGTCGTCGACCACCACTGACAACCCCTGGAACTCGAGCTCCCCCTCCATGAAACCGATACCCGAGCTTGCTCCACCCAAGCCTCCACCGCTGCTAACCTCCCGACCTGCCCACCGTCGTCTAACCCTGACACCCCTCCAGTCGCCGTCGTCAGCACCTCCAAGCTCCAGACCCATGGGCCCAAGCTACAAGACCCGAACCACCCTTCCTCCATTTAGAGCTGCCATGCTCCTCCCCTCGACATGAACTGCGCCACCATCCCACCCTGCCGCGTCAGTCGATGCCACCGAACCCAAGCCGCAGTACCACCTGCCCTTCCCTGTGCATCCCTTCCTTATTTTGCATGATCGATCATTTTCTTTTACATATGAATATATATATATATATATGTATGTATATGTTAAGATTTGTTATAGTCAGTGATGTGGTTGTGTCTCTATATTGTACAGCAACTATCTGAAGCCTTTCATCTTGCAACAGCACCCTCTCTTAGCTTCTCTTCTCTCTCTTGGTTGATTGGTAAGAATTTGTGTATATATATGTTTATATATATATGTAATGACCCGTATACTTTAATAATTTTAATAACAAAATTTATTGATTTTTTGTGAAATTTTAAATGATAAAATTTTGAAATATAAATTTGATATTTGGATTGCGTCTAATTAAACATAGCAAATGATAAAGTTTCATCAGATAATATGAATGTTTATTTATTACATAATTTTATTTAAATTCAAGTCAGTTAAAATTGATGATAATAAAATGTTTTCCAAACCTGAATATTTTTATATAGAAAATTTGTAAATCATCTTCTAAGTGAGACGTCATATTTCGTTTCGTCAAATTTGAACTACTATTGTTCCGTTTATCTTATTTCCGGCAAATTAGCAACATTTTTGGTACCGATATCGACTTTTGATAGGATGATCGTACCACTGATATATGTATACCATTTTGATCATCTCGTCATGCTAATCTCTGTGGTATATTCAATTCTATGTTTTGAAGTCCGGAACGCGGCGGAATCCGAGGAAAACGATTTTGTATCGGTACTGGTTTTGTGCTCGTTGGTTGTTGTGACTTTTCATTTTTCACCGTACCATACCAACAGCGGTAACCATTCCTATTCCCACGTGGGTTTGTCCTTTCATTTTCTTATTCGTTAACTGTTCACATCAACAGCTCACAAATGCTAAAATATATAATTATATAGTTCATGGTGCACATATATTATATCAAAGGCTACTCATTTCTAATTCCTCTGCCAACATATTCTTTTCACAGGCCTTCTTCCATGTGCTCAACATTTCCACCACCGTTCAGTGTTCCTCTCCGCCCTGGCCACCTTCCTCCACGTCTCGTCGTGAAGCACCAGCTCCTTCCCTACAAGTACCGACACCATAGCCACGTGCATACCATCTCCATCACCTCGGCCAACCATCAACTCCAACGCAAGCCTCTTCACCTTGTCCCCACCCTGACAAACTTCTTCCATCACCCGAACTGGACTCGTCCCGACCACCGAGCGAAGCAGCTCCACCTCGCTCTTCCACGTGAGCCAATACCGACACCGCCTCATTTCCCGAGCCTAAGTCAACCTCTGGCCGTACCTCTTCCTGTTGATATATATGTAAGTCATTGGCGGTTATATCTTTATTTACTTAAACTATAATCTGTAGTTATATATATAAGTTTATAAAGGTTTGTGTATATATATATGTTTATATATCTATATAAGTTCTATTACAAATATATTGCGTATGTATATAGAATTTTGAAAGTTATATATGTTGTTAACATTGCAGTTTTATATATATGTGTATAGTATGGTATATTATATATATGTGTGTGTTGTGAGTATAGGGAACGTGTATTATAATTCAAAGTATATATATTTGTTTATATAAGGTATTATATTTCAAAGTATATGTATTTGTTTATATGAGTTTTCATTTGGTTCCATACACAAGTTTTAAGTTTATACAGTATATATAATTTAAAATATATTAAGTTATGAAAGTTTATATATATAATGTCAGCTTATATATATGCATTTATGTAATAGTGGTAAGTCTGCATATATGAGTTAGGTAGATTTCGTGATGTTTGTATAAGTTATAATAATGTTGTATATATGTATATTTTAATCTTAAATATATATATATATATATATGTTTATATAGTGAGTTATTTCGGCTTCATGTATACATACTGTGAGTTTGTAAATATTATAAGTTATATATTAGTATTATATTTGTTGTATAAGGCTAATTTGGATCATTGCAATTTGCCGTATAGCTTACATGTTTTATTTTATATATATTAAACATAAGTATACTTGAGTTTGATTCTAAATTACATTATATATGTGTTTAATTTAAAATAATGATTTTCAAAATGTATATATATATATATATATTTAATATAAAATGTGTTTGAATTTTTGAATATGTTTTATATATGTAAATAGTTATATATATATTTTGATTCGAGTATAATGTATATATAATAAGTTTTGTGTTTTCTGTTGATAGTTGAAATGTAACATATGTATTTGTGTATTTAATATTATTTTAAACGGTTATATATATGCATGAGTTACATATTTTCATATTGGGTTATTTTTGAATGGTACACGAATACAAAGACTTCATATTAGTATATATTTATGTATCAAAGTCATGTTTATAAAGTATGCTAGTGATATATGAGTCTACTGTATAGAAGTCTATTGTATATGCTTGATTTGTAAGATATAGGTTTTAATTTAAAACAATGATTTTATTTTTTATATATATATTTATTTTATTTTTGCCTTAAATTAACATATTGACTTTAAGAAAAAGAAAATAATATATATTTAGTTCAATTTATCAACTAATTCTAATTGCTTCATCAAATTCTCGTATCAGCTTTATCTGTCGAATTCGTGCCAACCTTGTTTGTTTGGATTCGTGCTTGGATTTCGTAACTCAACTTCATTGTCTAGCTCTCTAGCCTCGAAAGGTGAGCAATCACTCACGATTAACGTTCTTATATTTATTAAATTTGATTTCAATTGAAACGACAATTGAAATATGCTACTGCTAGTTATTTACATTAGTATATATATGCTATCTGTTCACATGTGACATCTGACACCATTATCTGTTATTTATATTGATGATATATGCCTGTTATATTCTTATCATATCTGTTATCACTCTGCAAGTTCCCTGTTAGTATAGGATTCCCTATGGGCTGAAATGATACATACCCGAACGATCTGTAGAATAGGAGAAAATTGTTATGGGTTGAAATGATAAACCCAAGCGATTTTCATTGAACTGAATTTGGGATTACAGGTTGAAAAGATATATACCCGTATATATTTAATTTGCGGATTGAAATGATAAATATCTGTATTACTTGACTATAGGGTAGAAAATTAAATACAGACACCATTGGTCTATATATAAATATATTTTGAAAATGATTTCTATGGTTTTAAAAAGAAATATATGGTCTTAATAAATATTGATTTTAAAGGTTTATTAAAGTTGATTTAATAAAGTTGATATATAATATGTTTAAGTATTTATTTAAATATATATTTTCAAATATAGAGTTTATAATGATTCAGGTTGGAAAGATAAATTTGAAATTGATTTGAAATTATATTTATTTAAGAATTTTTCTTAAATAAGTTTGATTTGAAATTTATTTAAATTTGAAATTTTAAAGATATGTTTTATAACTTGAATTTGATTAAAAGTGACTTAAATGAATATTTTAAATTTACATAAATTGAAATGGGATATTTTGTTTATTTTAAATTTGTAAATTGAAGTTGTATTTCGATGTTATTGAAATGATTAAGTAAATATTTCAAAACTAAATAATAGTAAAGTGAATTTGATATATATATATATATAATTATCGAATTTAGTTTTGAAAATGTTGAATATTTAAAGATTTGAAATATATGGAAATTGAAATGACTTATTTTCTGGTTCAAATATGTATTTGAAATCGATAATTTGAAATGGTTTATTGAGAAAATGAATCGAATTGAAATTGATGATTTGCGATTTGATTAAATCTGAATTTCATGAAATTGAGTTGATTTGAATCGATTTGTGAAATTGAGGAAGCTATTTTATTTTATAAAGTATTTTTAAACTATATCTAAAACTATTTATATTTTACTTTATAAATTATTTTAATATAAACTATTTTTAATATAACTATTTTTAATATAAACCAATTTAGATATACTAATTATTTTAATATAAATTGTTTTAACTTATAACTATTTTATATAAATTATTTTATTTTATAAACTATTTTATTTTATATACTATTATTAATATCTAAACTGTTTGAAGGAAAATGTTATGATTTCAAAGTATTAAGATTTCCAAAGTATTATTATTTCAAATTGTTTTGGTTTTGAAAGTATTATATCTTTGAAAGTACTATGATTTTGGAAGTGAATATTCTTGAAATGGAAATGATATCGTATTGATATGTTTTTGAAATGAAAATGATATTTTGGTTTTGAAGTATAAACTATTTTTAAATGACCACGGTGTTATAATAATGATTGGTTGTTAAAGTGACCGGGATCGGATATGAGCATACTCTCTGTCGATACCGAAAACCACTTTAACAACTGTGTACGCGGTGGAGATTCCATAATGAAGTAGGATGGTGGCGACGATCCTATATGAGGTATATACGTGGACCCGACTCCCGTGAGTTGGCATAAGGTGGCTAAAACAGGAGCAATCGACGGGCTAATGAGGTAGCACCTCTGATCGGACACACTCCATCATATGCCATTCTATTATTTTGTGATTGATTTGGTGCACACCCTTGATTCAGGAGTGTGGCTCGAGGTGGGCGATTGTTGCGGCTCTGCGTTACCACCGGCCCGGAAGTGTAATTGGTATATCTACCCTGGCATTGCCTAGTTGTGCCGTGTCACCTACCCTAGCGCGCCTCTTACGAGTTTGTTTTGTACCATACCTATGGAGTGCCCTTTGACGACGCCCATTACAGAGGAGATTACGGTACTGTATAGACTATGGGAATATATAAAATGTGTTAAGGTGGAAAATGTAAAGCCTTAACGCTATTTTAATAGTTTACTTTACTTTAGACATATTATAATAGCATATTACTACATAGTAGATAGTTTAACGGATCCTTAGAGGATGGTTATCCCAAACATCCTTTAAGTTACTTGTATTTCCATTGATATTTCACTTGAGTTGGATTTATTGATATAATAATGTTAATCCTGACTCAAGTGTTTTGTGTTTTACTTTACGCTCAGGTCAGACTAGGTGTACCAGCATTCGAGACTCACCTTTGTAGTTGGAGCTTCGCTTATAGATCTAGCTATCTATTCTGCTTTCAGTTATTCAGTTGATTTCAGTGATGTATTCAGATTTTTTATTTGACTATTGTATTGAGACATCTATGTGTTCGAGACTTCAGTTGTATCTTGTTTAACTCTGTTATATATATAGTAGCTTCATGAACTACTATCCTTTTGTTTCCGCTGCATTATTGTTATATTACTCTGTGTATGTGATTCTGTGATTACTTATTTACTGTATATGCTGAGTTTTGCCAAATTTAAATTAACAATCTGATATTTTGAGCAATTCAAAGCCGACATGTATGGATGCGAATGGAATGGTTGAAAATTTCAGGCCGTTACAGTTGGTATGAGAGCTTTGGTTTTAAGCAAAAATCAACATATGTAGTAAAGTTGATTACATAATCACTTTTGTTCGAGCTTGAATTTCTTCCTTTTGACTCGGTTTCCTTTGAATTTTGGAACGTTCCCCTCGGTTCCTGTAACAACCCTGTATATTGTGATTATTTTAATTGTATATTTTATTTATTTTAAATTGAATTTCCTGATTTGAAAACTTTATTTTATCTATTAAAAGTGGATTTTGGTCAAAATGGTCAAACTTTGACTTTTAAATTTAAAATTTAAATATTTGAAATTTCGAATTTTATCTTTTATTATGAAAATAGATTTAATTTCAAGAATACTGCTTTTCGTTTCGTTCAAATCGGATTAATATTGTGAAAGTTATGATTTTTACAATATTGTGTGTAAATTGTTTTATTTAACAAATTTGTTTATTTTAAATTTATATAAATAATATCTTTGTTTGTAAAATCATGTTCTAATTTGTGTAACATGATATGTTTTGCATATATTTTATTTTTAAAACATTTTTAAAGTGTAGTTATAATGTTCAAATGTTGATTATATATTGTTTTCAATCTTTAATTCTAGTTTCCATTAAATAAAGTATTTTCTTTATTTATTTCCTACTTTTCCTAAAAACTATTTATTTATTCTTCATAATATCTATATCTACCTTATTTTTCTTATTTATACATTCATTTAGTAATTAAATGGATAAGTATTTAGATCCCTATTTATTTCTTGGAAAGAAATTTCATATATATATATATATATATATACGTTATTGTTTTAAAATGCATACCTTTAAATGTTTATTTTAATTAATATAAGTAATATTTTTGGTTGATATATCATGTTATAATTGTGTATATATGTAACATTTCATGTTATGTATATATTTACAATATTTTTCCGTTTTTGTTTCACTTAATTTGGATATATACTTTGTAAATTAAGTAACATACAAAGATGTAAATAGCAATTAATTTATACATTTCTATAACCGTTTTCTTATTTATTTATATAGTGTTTATATAAACGGTATGTATTTATTGAATTATTTCTTTGGCATATATTTTATTAAATAGATGGGAAACAAATCAAATTTAGATACGTTACCTATTTTTAATTAAAGGCTTACGTTACATTTTGATTTATTACCTTTTTATCTTCCCATCCCTTGATTTTCTACCATAACTTCTCCTTGATAGCCGTGACTTTTTCTTTATGAAATTCACGTGAAAACATCTCTTCTTATCTCACTTCTCACGCCTATTTTCAGATCTGAGAAAAAGGTAATGGCTTCCTCTTTTTTTTTCTACTTTTCTCTTCACTTTTCTATTGAATTTTCCATTGTTTTGCTTGATCTTCATGTGCTTTGCTCGGCCTAAACCCCTCACCACCTTCACCGACCACCACATCACCTCCTTCCCATCACCATACACGGCCTAACACCCTCCTCCTCTGACCAAAACTGGCCATGACCATTCCATGATGCAAACACCACTAAAAGTTGCAAAAACCCCTTGAAACCATGCATAGCCTAACTAGTTTTCACCATACCCTTCGTATGTTGCTTTGGCCACCCCTTAGCCGCCACCACCATCAAGTTCACCACCCTTGGACTTCACTCCAGCCACCACCAGGTCTGTACATGCCAAGGCTGAGCCAATTCATGCATGGCCAAGCCTAAAAGTTTCACCAAAACTCCTCTTTTTGCATTAACCTTTGATCTTCCTTCACTAGTAACTCCTACCCCTTCACTTTTACTTGTAGCCGTGCCTATATGAGTCCAAACTAGATCCATACTCTAGCTAAAACATCACCAAGGCTGAACTTATATAGCTTTGTGGCCGACCAAAAGTGATTTGTAGTCAAGCAAAATCAATTGAAAAGTTTGGTGTTGTCTTTTGTAAACTCTATTTCCATTTGTT
This sequence comes from Allium fistulosum, assembly GCA_030737815.1. Lineage (NCBI taxonomy): Eukaryota > Viridiplantae > Streptophyta > Magnoliopsida > Asparagales > Amaryllidaceae > Allium > Allium fistulosum. Next base: position 1,037,023,658 of record CM060907.1, on the reverse strand, counting down.
CCAATAATTTTTGGTATGTATTTATATTTATATATGGCTTTGTTTTGTTGTTGAATACAAGATTAACATCTTGGCTCTCTCTCTCCACTCAAATAAAAAGTCGTATCGTGCTTTCTGGAATTCGTTTGTGTGTTTTGATTTGCTAACTCCAGCATAAAAGGTGAGTTTTCACTCTTGACATTTATACTTATATAATTAGTGAAGTGACAACAAGTGAATGTGTAGAATTGTTATATCATGTTATACCTGCCTGTGATGTTAATTATATGATGTTAAACCCTGTTATAAAATTGTCTCATCATCTGTTATGTTTTATTCTGTTATACTGTGTATTTATTTCTATTCTCACACTACAAGTTCCTTGTAGAATAGAATCACTATGGGTTGAAATGATACATACCCGAACAGACTTTAGAATAGGGAAAAATCGTTATGGGCTAAAATGATAGGCTTGAACGATTTTTATTTATTTTTATTAACTTGGGATTGCGGGTTTGAAATGATAGAACCCGGATTTTTCTTTGTAAATTACGGATTGAAATGATATATTATCTGTATCACTTGACAGGTTAGAAAATAGTATACAGACCTGTGGTTATTTTATATATTTCTCTGGATATTTTTAAGTATTTTAAAAATGTAAATTATGATAATTTGATTTAAATTGAATATAAAATGATTTAATAAAGGGTTAGTGATTTTTCTATAGGTTAAAAGTGTTAAATAAATAAATGTTGAAATGGAAATTTGGAATTTAACTTGACTTGGAATTTGTGAGATTTGGTTTTAAAAATGGAAGTAAGTAAAAGAAAATAAAATGGAAATTAAGTTTTATTTGTGAAATGATAAATTTAAATTAAAGTGTTAAGTGAATGTAAAGAATAGGAAACTTGTACACTTGAATTTAATAAGTGAAGTAATGAAAAATTTGATATTTATTTATGGAATTTACTTTATAGAAATCATAAGTTAAAGGGTATTTAAATGACCATTTTTAAAGTGGAAAAATATGATTTTTTATATAATTAAAATGGTTTAAATTGAAGTTTAATTATTTCTGAAATTTTAGTGTAAATCTGGAAATTTAATTAGTAGCACTTCAGAAATGCTATCGTTTCTGAATAATAACTAAAATCTGAACTAAAGTGAATCTAGCACTTTGTAAGTGCTGTAGTTTCAGAAGTGAACTAAAAGGCTAAAATCTAACTAAGGACTATCACAACACTTTGCAAGTGCTGTCTTTGCTGAATTGAACTAAAATCTTTAAATTGAACTCTGAACTATTACAGTAGTTTTGTAAATGCTGTCTTTTCTGAATTGAACTATTTTTCCACTAAAACTGAAATATTACAGCAGTTTATAAATGCTGTCTTTGCTGAATTGAACTAAAATCTTTAGATTGAATTCTGAACTGTTACAGCAGTTTTGTAAATGCTGTCTCTTCTGAATTGAACTATTTTTCCACTAAAATTGAACTATTACAGCAGTTTATAAATGCTGTCTTTGCTGAATTGAATTGTTTTCAAATATAACTTACCACAACACTTTTTAAATGTTGTGAAAGCTGGAATTTTAATGTTTTAATGTATTTAAGTGAATAAATGAACTCAGAAAAGGTTGAAATTTTGGGAATTTAATATTTGATTTGAAGGTATAATGACTTCATCTTTTAAATGGTTTAAATGATTTTAATTTGGAATTATAAACCATTTTTTGAAATCTATAACCACGGGGACATTTCTCCGTATGCAATTTTATTTCCTTGTGATTGTTTTGATACAAACCTTTGATTGGAGAGTGTGGCTAGAGGAGAGCGATTACTGCAGCTCTGCGCTACCCTAGTCACATTAACACTGTTATTTGCATTTTTTACTTTAATATGAACATTTCTCTGATAGCGGTTATTTCTGCTTAATTGCTTAACGGATCCTTAAAGGATGGGAGATCCCAAGCATCCTTTGAGTTATTATGCATTGCTTTTACAGTTCACTTGAGTTGGTTTACATTGTATAAGTATGTATGTCCTGACTCGAGTGTTTTGTGTTTTACTTTACGCTCGGGTCAGCCTGAGAATCACAGCTTTGGATTCACCTTCTGGAGCTATAGATCTATTGGAGCTTATTTATCTATCGGTTCATCGACTTCTATTTCAGTTATTTCCTATTCAGTATTGTCTCTGTATTATTGATTTATGTATCCTGACTTCTATTATATCCATTTTTATACTATGATATTTTATATATGTTTTGAGAGTTGTATATAGTAGCTTCATGAACTACTATGGTATTTATTTCCGCTGCGAGTTATTCTGATTTTCTGTGTCTGTGATTCTGTGTTTGATTTTATTTGCTCCAAATTTTATTACAATCTGTTATTTTGAATTATTCAAGTCAAACATGTGCGGATTATTGTCGATTTGAATGGTACAAAATAGTAGGCCGTTACATTTGGTATCAGAGCTTTGGTTTTAGGCAAACCTTAGCGTGCGGAGCAAAAACTCATTAGAGATAGGGTAGAAATACCCTAGAATGAGTGAAATCAATCTCAGAATCATTTCTTTGTGAGAGAACGTATTTTCAAAGTATAAAATGATTTTCAAATGATTTTTAAAGAATTTTTAAAGATTAGTTTGATATAAATTTTCTTGCTTTGAAAGTAAAATTTTTCTAAACTTCATTCCTTGCGTATCCATCTTATTAGTAATTTCTTTGATTAGGATCCTCTTAAATTTTGAACTTCTAGCTTGTTTGATCTAGATTCATTGTTGATAGGAATCTATTTTGGGTATGGCAAAATCAGTAGTAAGTTAGGTTGCTTTAAGGAAACTCTATTGTATCTTTTGCTTAGTTGAAATTGTCAACTAAAGATATTTATGCTTCTGTTTCGTAGGATATGAGTGTGAGTCTTTTCCAAATTCTTGAATGGAAATTCTTTTGTATTGATATAGGTTATATCTCTAATCTTATTTAAGATTCTTATTGATCAGGACTCCTTTGAATTTTTGAATGCTCCCACTTGTTCTGAAATCCATTCATGTATCCCTTATCTGTATTCTTTTGATTTTGGAGCATTTCATAACTCCACCTTGTATGACCTCTAGAAAGATCGTCGATTTCGCCAATCTTTGAATGATTTGTAAAAGGGTGAAATTCCTTTATAATTGGCATTGATTCATCGGAGATTTCTGTATCCTCGGTTTACGATGCTATTTATCTGCTGATATATTTAGATGCTATCTGTAGCGATCGAATGTCGATTTGCCCCGCATTGATTATATTCCTGTAGTCATGGTTGACCCGGTTAAGGTCGCCCGCGATTTATTTAGGCTTATCCATCTTCTATTTGGTAATTAAATTATCTCATCTTCGTTCGAGCTTATCTTCGAACCATAATTCTATTTGATTAGGGTTCCTCTAAATTTGAATCTCTATTTGTTTTGAAATCCATCCTTGGGTCATCCCTTGGAAATTTGTGGTTAGTTGTATTTTGAAATTGTGTATACATCGAAATTATTATTTTGATAAGGATGACCATATTTATATATAAAAGTGAAATGTTTTCGATAAGGATTATATACCATTTTAAAATTGAGAATTTAAAGTTTCGAATGGATTTGAAATTTTGAAATTTATATAGAAAAATGGTTTCATATAGAATAATTTATAACTGAAGGTTTTGAATCTGAATTTGAGTGATTGAACTCCGGCATTTTGGAACTGGTTTAAGATTTTGAAATAATAAATAATATGATTTGAAAGTATTTTCCGAATATGAAATGTTTCAAATGATTTTAATGAGTTTCAAATGATTTCGAAGAAATTTCAAAAGAAGTTTGAGAAAATAGAAGTCCAGAATCCATTTATGTCGCTGGAAAATAATTTCGGTGATGAATGCATGCATCATCGACATTTATTTTTGAGTTTCAGAGTGGGGTAGAGGCCACTTCGGTAGCTTTGTTATGTGGGTGACTTGTGAAACTAATTTTGATTTCAAATTCCGAAGTGTGATGTGATATTCGAAAGATATATGTATATATATTTGAACAATTTGAAATGAGCCAGTGTTCAGTTCTTGAGTTTTGGATTTGATTTGATATAACCCTATCTTTTGGAATTGATTTACCGAATTGTTGGTGATTTCTAACTCTTGGATTGAAATATGATTTCTTCGACTATTTTGAAGGTTCGAGCACTTCAAAATCAAGGTTAACTTTTCAAAGCTAAGTAATTTTGAAAAGTATAAAGTATATAAGTTTGGTATGTATGTTTAAAGTATGTAGTAATATGATTTAAATAAGTTGAAACTGTTTTGTTAAGTAAATGAATAAGGCTATTTTGAATTTTTTTCTAATATGAAATTTAGATTTGAAATGTTTTGGAAAAATTTGGTCTTCAAAATATTTTGAATTTTTTTTTATGTTTTAACTTAGTAACATCTTTATAAAACTATATATTTAACAAGTTGGAATAGATACATAAGTTGTATGTATGTTGTTTTATTCGCATAATTAATTTGATCCAGGTTTGAGTACACAAGTTCGAGGTGAATTACACCATTTCATGTTAGGATTTTTCATTTCATTCTTGATGGCAAATATTTGATATGGATTTTGGGCTTGAATCTAGAATTCTCTATCATAGTATATGGCTATGCAAGGAGACTGATGGCTTCTAGTCGAGAAACCATATCAAAATCTGCATTAGGGAAGTCGAATGGACAATACTAGTTCAAAAGTGAACTTGTGTGATCGAGCGAGCGATCGAATGTGATGTTGCGAAATGATGACATATGTACATCTTATGTTCTAATATCATTGATATATTTTGACGCTGAAATTGGAAGTTGTTGGGTTGGATATCTTTGTAATTTAATTGGAATTTTTCTTTTATGAAAAACTACTATCAATTTAAAACCATTTTTCAAAACTATTTTTCTTTTATTCTTCTTAAACAAACTATTTTAAACTATTTTATACAAAACTATTTTTCAAAACTATTTTATATACAAAACGTTTTTTTACAAAACTATTTTTTTTATACAAAACTATTTTACAAACTATTTTTATATACAAAACTATTCTAAATTAAAAATCTTTTAGTAAGCAAAGATGTTCAATCCCATATGGCTCTTCATGCAGCAAAATTTATTTTCGAAAATTTTTGATCCTGATATAAGATGGACTTTATGTAAGTATAAGATGATTTTCAAAACCGTTGATTTTGGAAATGAATTTGTTGACTTAAATTATATTGATTTGCAAATTTGGATTTATTTTCTAAATTTACTATTTTGGAAACTTTGGAACTGAAGATATTTGATTTGGAAGAATAATTTGGTGAAAGCGTATATGATTTTGAAAATTGTATTGATATTGAAACAAATTGAAATTTGAGAACCTTGTGTTACTAAATACTTGATTTGGGAGTTATCGAACTTATATAAAAAAATTTGGTTTGTATAAGTATGATGTTGATTCGAAAACTATGGATTTGAAAAGGTACTAAATTTGAAAAGTGAAATCTTATATAATTGAAGTCTATATAAGTGTGATTTGATATACTTTTGATTTTGGAAAAGTATTGGATTTGAAAATAAAATCTTATATATAATGGACTTTATATAAGTACGATATTTGAAAGTGATTTGAAAAGGTACTATATGATACATATTTTCGAAGTAAAGATATGGAAAGTGCCTTCTGCTTGATATCCGCTTTGTGGCCACATTGTGGATTCATTCTATCGATATTTCTCTGATTTTTGGTTTTTCGGATATGATACTCGAGTTTCCATCGAATTCCATGGCGTTACCCATGGTCTTACGAGCGCGACTGCATAGCGCAACAGCCTGGCTGAGATGGCCTAGGGGTACGGATTGTTTCCTGGGGGATCCAGGCGTAATCATTGTGTATCCTGCAATCTATGAAGGTCGCATTAGTAGCGAAACTGCCTGGCTGAGAGGGCCTAGGGGTACAGATTATTTCCTGGGGGATCCAGGCGTAGCTATTGTGTATCCTGCATTCTACTAGTCATCATGGCGTAACTCGCAGGGCTGAGAAAGCTTATAGATATGGATTGTTTCCTGGGGGATCCAGGAGTAACCATTGTGTATCTGCGAACCATGGTTAGACACAGGTTTTGGTTGTTTTGTTTGGATTGTACTTTCCATATTTGTTTTTTTAAGTTTTCTAGTATTTTCACTGGGTGTTGAAACAAGTCTACTAAGTACCTGGAGAATTCTAGCTTTGCGCCTGATCAACGCACTGCCAGAGTCTGTAGGAACAAGGATAAACTTGTTAAGACATTGAGTTATAAAAGTATTTTGATAAAGTGTTATATAAAGGATATAGTCTGTAGGAACAAGGATAAACTTGTTAAGACATTGAGTTATAAAAGTATTTTGATAAAGTGTTATATAAAGGATATTTTGATCAGTTATTTTCCTTTCTAAAGGATTTTAAAGTGTTTTAAATATTGTTTACCTCTTTAACCAACAATTTTAATTAATGGCTCATCCTTGTTTTTCGTCCTATTTTCCCTTCTAGCAATTCATATTCTCCACCTTGTTAAACTTACCTATAACAATAGTTATCAAGTATAATTTTAATCTTCTTGTCATCTTGTCTTAATCCTATTCCATTCTATCTTTTTTGTGTTTTCCGTACCTCATTCCTTTTCAAGGACGAAAAGATTTGAGTGGGGGAGAGTGTAACAACCCTGTATTTTGTGATTATTTTAATTGTATATTTTTTTTTTAAATTGAATTTCCTGATTTGAAAACTTTATTTTATTTATTAAAAGTGGATTTTGGTCAAAATGGTCAAACTTTGACTTTTAAATTTAAAATTTAAATATTTGAAATTTTGAATTTTATCTTTTATTATGAAAATAGATTTAATTTCAAGAATACTGCTTTTCGTTTCGTTCAAATCGGATTAATATTGTGAAAGTTATGCTTTTTACAATATTGTGTATAAATTGTTTTATTTAACAAATTTGTTTATTTTAAATTTATATAAATAATATCTTTGTTTGTAAAATCATGTTCTAATTTGTGTAACATGATATGTTTTGCATATATTTTATTTTTAAAACATTTTTAAAGTGTAGTTATAATGTTCAAATGTTGATTGTATATTGTTTTCAATCTTTAATTCTAGTTTCCATTAAATAAAGTATTTTCTTTATTTATTTCCTACTTTTCCTAAAAACTATTTATTTTTCTTCATAATATCTATATCTACCTTATTTTTCTTATTTATACATTCATTTAGTAATTAAATGGATAAGTATTTAGATCCCTGTTTATTTCTTGGAAAGAAATTTCATATATATATATATATATACGTTATTGTTTTAAAAGGCATACCTTTAAATGTTTATTTTAATTAATATAAGTAATATTTTTGGTTGATATATCATGTTATAATTGTGTATATATATGTAACATTTCATGTTATGTATATATTTACAACATTTGTCCGTTTTTGTTTCTCTTAATTTGGATATTTACTTTGTAAATTAAGTAACATACAAAGATGTAAATAGCAATTAATTTATACGTTTCTATAACCGTTTTCTTATTTATTTATATAGTGTTTATATAAACGGTATGTATTTATTGAATTATTTCTTTGGCATATATTTTATTAAATAGATGGGAAATAAATCAAATTTAGATACGTTACCTATTTTTAATTAAAGGCTTACGTTACGTTTTGATTTATTACCTTTTTATCTTCCCATCCCTTGATTTTCTACCATAACTTCTCCTTGATAGCCGTGACTTTTTCTTTATGAAATTCACGTGAAAACATCTCTTCTTATCTCACTTCTCACGCCTATTTTCAGATCTGAGAAAAAGGTAATGGCTTCCTCTTTTTTTTCTACTTTTCTCTTCACTTTTTTATTGAATTTTCCATTGTTTTGCTTGATCTTCATGTGCTTTGCTCGGCCTAAACCCCTCACCACCTTCACCGACCACCACATCACCTTCTTCCCATCACCATACACGGCCTAACACCCTCCTCTTCTGACCAAAACTGGCCATGACCGTTCCATGATGCAAACACCCCTAAAAGTTGCAAAAACCCCTTGAAACCATGCATAGCCTAGCTAGTTTTCACCATACCCTTCATACCAAGGCTAAATCTATATAGCTTTGTGGCCGAGCAAAAGTGATTTTTAGTCAAGCAAAATCAATTGAAAAGTTTGGTGTTGTCTTTTGTAAACTCTATTTCCATTTGTTCCAATAATTTTTGGTATGTATTTATATTTATATATGGCTTTGTTTTGTTGTTGAATACACGATTAACATCTTGGCTCTCTCTCTCTCCCCACTCAAACTAAAAGTCGTATCGTGCTTTCTGGAATTCGTTTGTGTGTTTTGATTTGCTAACTCCAGCATAAAAGGTGAGTTTTCACTCTTGACATTTATACTTATATAATTAGTGAAGTGACAACAAGTGAATGTGCAGAATTGTTATATCATGTTATACCTGCCTGTGATGTTAATTATATGATGTTAAACCCTGTTATAAACTTGTCTCATCATTTGTTATGTTTTATTCTGTTATACTATGTATTTATTTTTGTTCTCACACTGCAAGTTCCCTGTAGAATAGAATCACTATGGGTTGAAATGATACATACCCGAACGGACTTTAGAATAGGGGAAAATCGTTATGGGCTGAAATGATAGGCCTGAACGATTTTTATTTATTTTTATTAACTTGGGATTGCGGGTTTGAAATGATAGAACCCGGATTTTTCTTTGTTAATTACGGATTGAAATGATATATTATCCGTATTACTTGACAGGTTAGAAAATAGTATACAGACCCGTGGTTATTTTATATATTTCTCTGGATATTTTTAAGTATTTTAAAAATGTAAATTATGATAATTTGATTTAAATTGAATATAAAATGATTTAATAAAGGGTTAGTGATTTTTCTATAGGTTAAAATTGTTAAATAAATAAACGTTGAAATGGAAATTTGGAATTTAACTTGACTTGGAATTTGTGAGATTTGGTTTTAAAAATGGAAGTAAGTAAAAGAAAATAAAATGGAAATTAAGTTTTATTTGTGAAATGATAAATTTAAATTAAAGTGTTAAGTGAATGTAAAGAATAGGAAAATTGTACACTTGAATTTAATAAGTGAAGTAATGAAAAATTTGATATTTATTTGTGGAATTTACTTTATTGAAATCATAAGTTAAAGGGTATTTAAATGACCATTTTTAAAATGGAAAAATATGATTTTTTATATAATTAAAATGGTTTAAATTGAAGTTTAATTGTTTCTGAAATTTTAGTGTAAATCTGGAAATTTAATTAGTAGCACTTCAGAAATGCTATCGTTTCTGAATAATAACTAAAAGCTAAACTAAAGTGAATCTGTAGCACTTTGTAAGTGCTGTAGTTTCAGAAGTGAACTAAAAGGCTAAAATCTAACTAAGGACTATCACAGCACTTTGCAAGTGATGTCTTTGCTGAATTGAACTAAAATCTTTAAATTGAACTCTGAACTATTACAACAGTTTTGTAAATGCTGTCTTTTCTGAATTGAACTATTTTTCCACTAAAACTGAAATATTACAGCAGTTTATAAATGCTTCTTTGCTGAATTGAACTAAAATCTTTAAATTGAACTCTGAACTGTTACAGCAGTTTTGTAAATGCTGTCTCTTCTGAATTGAACTATTTTTCCACTAAAACTGAACTATTACAACAGTTTATAAATGCTGTCTTTGCTGAATTGAATTGTTTTCAAATATAACTTACCACAACACTTTCTAAATGCTGTGAAAGCTGGAATTTTAATGTTTTAATGTATTTAAGTGAATAAATGAACTCGGAAAAGGTTGAAATTTTGGGAATTTAATATTTGATTTGAAGGTATAATGACTTCATCTTTTAAATGGTTTAAATGATTTTAATTCGGAATTATAAACCATTTTTTTGAAATCTATAACCACGGGGACATTTCTCCGTATGCTATTTTATTTCCTTGTGATTGTTTTGATACAAACCTTTGATTGGAGAGTGTGGCTAGAGGTGAGCGATTACTGCAGCTCTGCGCTACCCTAGTCACATTAACACTGCTATTTGCATTTTTTACTTTAATATGAACATTTCTCTGATAGCGGTTATTTCTGCTTAATTGCTTAACGGATCCTTAAAGGATGGGAGATCTCAAGCATCCTTTGAGTTATTGTGCATTGCTTCTACAGTTCACTTGAGTTGGTTTACATTGTATAAGTATGTATGTCCTGACTCGAGTGTTTTGTGTTTTACTTTACGCTTGGGTCAGCCTGAAAATCACAGCTTTGGATTCACCTTTTGGAGCTACAGATCTGTTAGAGCTTATTTATCTATCGGTTCATCAACTTCTATTTCAGTTATTTCCTATTTAGTATTGTCTCTGTATTATTGATTTATGTATCCTGACTTCTATTATATCCATTTTTATACTATGATATTTTATATATGTTTTGAGAGTTGTATATAGTAGCTTCATGAACTACTATGGTATTTATTTCCGCTGCGAGTTATTCTGATTTTCTGTGTCTGTGATTCTGTGTTTGATTTTATTTGCTCCAAATTTTATTACAATCTGTTATTTTGAATTATTCAAGTCAGACATGTGCAGATTATTGTCGATTTGAATGGTCCAAAATAGTTGGCCGTTACAGTTCCAAAATCCATTCTGGTCTCTCCCTATTCATGTTTCAATAATTCTGGAGCATCCCATAGCTCCACTGAATGATTTGTAAAAGAGTGAATCTCCTTTACAATCGATATTGATTCACCGGAGATTTCTGTATCCTCGGTTTATGATGCTGCTATCATTTGCTATACTCGAATCCTATCTCTGGCGATCGAATGTGGATTTGCTCCAGAATTCTACCACGATCCTATTCTTGAAGTCACGGTTGACCCGATTAAGGTTGCCCGTGATTTGTATTAGTCTATCCACCTTTTCTCTTTTGCTATTTAATAATCTTATCTTCGTTCGAGTCTAGCTTCTAGTTTGAATTCTTTTGATTTGGGTATCTCTAATTTGAATCTCTATCCTTGCTTTGGAATCCATTCTGGAATCATCGAGCGAGGGAGTGTATTTGTATTAATATTAAAATGTTTTATATATTGTGTTGTTTGAGTTGTTGATGTTGACTTGGGTTTTCGATCGATCCGTCTGATCAATGCTATCGATAGAAATTCCAAAACACTTAAACAGAGCAAACCGACACAATATTGTTTTCAAATTTGGTAAATGACATGAATTTTGTATAATTATATTATATATAAGTACAATTTTCTGAAATTATAAAGTTAAATAAATTGGTTGTTGAAAATGACAAATATTTGATTTTCATTTGTTAAATCAACGACTATTGCCTCATAATATAATTTTCTGAAGTTATAAACATGGTTTATAAATTGATTTGGAATTCAAATGAATTTAAAATTAAGAATTTGAGGATTTAAATTTCTGGTGATTCCAAACTTTGGTTTTAAAGTGTATATTATTTAAAGTATTTTCAAATAGAAATCGTTTCAAAGAATTTTAAATGTTGAAATCAGTGCTTTCCTCTTTTGTCGATGGAAATAATTTCGGTGATGGCGGCCGCATCATCGACATTCATTTTCGAGTTTCGAAGTGGAGAGACCATTCAGTAGCTTTGCTACACTTTTGTTTTTGAAATTAATTTAACTTGAATTTCTTAAGTATGATTTGATTTATATATATAAGTATATTATTTTAAATTTAAATCGATTATATATATATATAGGATATATATATATATATATATATATCTATAAAATGGTTTGAAGTTAATCGGGAATCAAATTCTCAAATTTATGTTAAAGGATGATTTCAATTATAAAATGAAGCCAAAATTTTGAATAAATATTTAAACTTGAAATAAATTGAATTGGAAAAAATTTCACATGTATAATACCAAATTTCATTCTAATATAACTTACCTAAATTACTCAGAAGTTAACTATGTGATTGGATAATATACAATATAAGATGATTTTATAAATAAAATTTGAGTGATCATAATAAATGTTATACACTTAATTTTTAATTACAAAAATGTTAATAGAGATAAATAGAATAATAATTTAATTAAATGATAAATAAGATAAATAAAATTTTGTTTTGAAGGAATTAATAAATTGAAATTAAGTCAACTTAATGAAATACCTTGAATTTAAACCCAAATTATTGAATATTAATTAATTTAAATTGAAATTTACATGGTTTTAAATTAATTGCTTTATTTTGTTTTTCAAATCTATTTTCTTTCTAGTTGTTCATATTCTCCTACCTCCTTCCTTTTCTGGGACGAAAAGTTTTGAGTAGGGGAGAGTGTAACGACCCGTATACTTTAATAATTTTAATAACAAAATTTATTGAATTTTTGTGAAATTTTAAATGATAAAATTTTGAAATATAAATTTGATATTTGGATTGCGTCTAATTAAACATAGCAAATGATAAAGTTTCATCAGATAATATGAATGTTTATTTTATTGTGTAATTTTATTTAAATTCAAGTTAGTTAAAATTGATGATAATAAAATGTTTTCCAAACCTGAATATTTTTATATAGAAAATTTGTAAATCATCTTCTGAGCGAGACGTCATATTTTGTTTCGTCAAATTTGAACTACTATTGCTCCGTTTGTCTTATTTCCGACAAATTAGTAACATTTTTGGTACCGATATCGACTTTTGATAGGATGATCGTACCACTGATATCTGTATACCGTTTTGATCGTCTCGTCATGCTGATCTCTGCGGTATATTCAATTCTGTGTTTTGAAGTCCGTAACGCGGCGGAATCCGAGGAAAACGATTCTGTATCGGTACTGGTTTTGTGTTCGTTGGTTGTTGTGACTTTTCATTTTTCACCGTACCATACCAACAGCTGTAACCATTCCTATTCCCACGTGGATTTGTCCTTTCATTTTCTTATTCATTCACTGTTCACATCAACAGCTCACAAATGCTAAAATATATAATTATATTATAGTTCGTGCTGCACATATATTATATCAAAGGCTGCTCGTTTCTAATTCCTACACCAACATATTCTTTTCACATGCCTTCTTCCGTGTGCTCAACATTTCCGCCACCGTTTAGTGTCCCTCTACGCCCTAGCCACCTTCCTCTTCGTCTCATCGTGAAGCACCAGCTCCTTCCCTACAAGTGCCGACACCATAGCCACATGCATACCATCTCCATCACCTCGGCCAACCATCAACTCCACGCGCAAGCCTCTTCACCTCGTCCCCACCCTGACAAACTTCTTCCATCACCCGAACTGGCCTCGTCCCGACCACCGAGCGAAGCAGCTCCACCTTGCTCTTCCACGTGAGCCAATACCGACACCGCCTCATTTCCCAAGCTTGAGTCAACCTCTGGCCGTACCTCTTCCTGTTGATATATATGTAAGTCATTAGCGGTTATATCTTTATTTACTTAAACTATAATTTGTAGTTAAATATATATATATAAGTTTATAAAGGTTTATATATATATATATATATATGTTTATATATCTATATAAGTTCTATTACAAATATATTGCGTGTGTATATAGAATTTCGAAAGTTATATATGTTGTTAACATTGCAGTTTTATATATATGTGTATAGTATGGTATATTATATATATATATATATATATATATGTGTGTGTGTGTGTGTGTGTGTGTTGTGAGTATAGGGAACGTGTATTATATTTCAAAGTATATATATTTGTTTATATAAGGTATTATATTTCAAAGTATATGTATTTGTTTATATGAGTTTTCATGAGTTGGTTCCATACGCAAGTTTTAAGTTTATACAGTATATATAATTTAAAGTATATTAAGTTATGAAAGTTTATATATGTAATGTCAGCTTATATATATGCATTTATGTAATAGTGGTAAGTCTGCATATATGAGTTAGGTAGATTTCTTGATGTTTGTATAATTTATAATATATAAAATATAATGTTGTATATATGTATATTTTAATCTTAAATATATATATATATATATGTTTATATATTGAGTTATTTCGGCTTCATGTATACATACTATGAGTTTGTAAATATTATAAGTTATATATTAGTATTATATTTGTTGTATAAGGCGAATTTGGATCATTGCAATTTGCGGTATAGTTTACAATGTTTGATTTTATATATATTAAACATAAGTATACTTGAGTTTGATTCTAAATTACATTATATATGTGTTTAATTTAAAACAATGATTTTGAAATGTATATATATATATATATTTAATATAAAATGTGTTTGAATTTTTGAATATGTTTTATATATGTAAATAGTTATATATATATTTTGATTCGAGTATAATGTATATATAATAAGTTTTGTGTTTTCTGTTGATAGTTGAAATGTAACATATGTATTTGTGTATTTAATATTATTTTAAACGGTTATATATATGTGTGAGTTACATATTTTCGTATTGGGTTATTTTTGAATGGTACGCGAATACAAAGACTTCGTATTAGTATATATTTATGTATCAAAGTCATGTTTATAAAGTATGCTAGTGATATATGAGTCTACTATATAGAAGTCTATTGTATATGTTTGATTTGTAAGATATGGGTTTTAATTTAAAACAATGATTTTATTTTATATATATTTATTTTATTTTTGTCTTAAATTAACATATTGATTTCAAGAAAAAGAAATAATATATATTTAGTTCAATTTATCAACTGATTCTAATTGCTTCATCAAATTCTCGTATCAGCTTTATCCGTCGAATTCGTGCCAACCTTGTTTGTTTGGATTCGTGCTTGGATTCCGTAACTCAACTTCATTGTCTAGCTCTCTAGCCTCGAAAGGTGAGCATCACTCACGATTAACCTTCTTATATTTATTAAATTTGATTTCAATTGAAACGACAATTGAAATATGCTGCTGCTAGTTATTTACATTGCTATATATATGCTATCTGTTCACCTGTGACATCTGACACCATTATCTGTTATTTATATTGATGATATATGCTTGTTATATTCTTATCATATCTGTTATCACTCTACAAGTTCCCTGTTAGTATAGGATTCCCTATGGGTTGAAATGATACATACCCAAACGATCTGTAGAATAGGAGAAAATTGTTATGGGTTGAAATTATAAACCCAAGCGATTTTCATTGAACTGAATTTGGGATTACGGGTTGAAAAGATATATACATGTATATATTTAATTTTGCTGATTGAAATGATAAATATCTGTATCACTTGACCATAGGGTAGAAAATTATATACAGACACCGTTGGTCTATATATAAATATATTTGAAAAATGATTTCTATGGTTTTAAAAAGAAATATATGGTCTTAATAAATATTGATTTTAAAGATTTATTAAAGTTGATATAATAAAGTTGATATATAATATGTTTAAGTATTTATTTAAATAAATATTTTCAAATATAGCGTTTATAATGATTCTGGTTGGAAAGATAAATTTAAAATTGATTTGAAATTTTATTTATTTAAGAATTTTACATAAATAAGTTTGATTTGAAATTTATTTAAATTTGAATTTTTAAAGATATGTTTTATAAATTGAATTTGATTAAAAGTGACTTAAATGAATATTTCAAATTTACATAAATTGAAATGGGATATTTTGTTATTTTAAATTTATAAATTGAAGTTGTATTTAGATGTTATTGAAATGATGAAGTAAATATTTCAAAACTAAATAATAGTAAAGTGAATTTGATATATATATATATATATATATAATTATCGAATTTAGTTTTGAAAATGTTGAATATTTAAAGCTTTGAAATATATTGAAATTGAAATGACTTATTTTATGGTTCAAATATGTATTTAAAATCGATAATTTGAAATGATTTATTGAGAAACTGAATCGAATTGAAATTGATGATTTGCGATTTGGTTAAATCTGAATTTCTTGAAATTGAGTTGATTTGAATCGATTTGTGAAATTGAGGAAGCTATTTTATTTTATAAAATATTTTTAAACTATATCTAAAGCTATTTATATTTTACTTTATAAATTATTTCAATATAAACTATTTTTAATATAAACTATTTTAGATATACTAATTATTTTAATATAAATTGTTTTAACTTATAACTATTTTATATAAATTATTTTATTTTATAAACTATTTTATTTTATATACTATTATTAATATTTAAACTGTTTGAAGGAAAGTGTTATGATTTCAAAGTATTATGATTTCCAAAGTATTATTATTTCAAATTGTTTTGGTTTCGAAAGTATTATATCTTTGAAAATACTATGATTTTGGAAGTGAATATTCCTGAAACGGAAATGATATCGTATTGATATGTTTTTGAAATGAAAATGATATTTTGGTTTTGAAGTATAAACTATTTTTAAATGACCACGGTGTTATAATAACGATTGGTTGTTAAAGAGACCGGGATCGGATATGGACATACTCTCTGTCGATACCGAAAACCACTTTAACAACTGTGTACGTGGTGGAGATTCCAGAATGAAGTAGGATGGTGGCGACGATCCTATATGAGGTATATACGTGGACCCGACTCCCGTGAGTTGGCATAAGGTGGCTAAAATAGGAGCAATCGACGGGCTAATGTGGTAGCACCTCTGATCGGACACACTCCATCGTATGCCATTCTATTACTTTGTGATTGATTTGGTGCGCACCCTTGATTCGGGAGTGTGGCTCGACGTGGGCGATTGGTTCGGCTCTGCGTTACCACCGGCCCGGAAGTGTAATTGATATATCTACCCTGGCATTGCCTAGTTGTGCCGTGTCACCTACCCTAGCACGCCTCTTACGAGTTTGTTTTGTACTATACCTATGGAGTGCCCTCTGACGACGCCCATTACGGGGGAGATTACGGTACTGTATAGACTATGGGAATATATAAAATGTGTTAAGGTGGAAAATGTAAATCGTTAACGCTATTTTAATAGTTTACTTTACTTTAGACATATTATAATAGCGTATTACTACATAGTAGATAGTTTAACGGATCCTTAGAGGATGGTTATCCCAAACATCCTTTAAGTTACTTGTATTTCAGTTGATATTTCACTTGAGTTGGATTTATTGATATAAGAACGTTAATACTGACTCGAGTGTTTTGTGTTTTACTTTACGCTCGGGTCAGACTGAGTGTACCAGCATTCGAGGCTCACCTTTGGAGTTGGAGCTTCGCTTGGAGATCCAGCTATCTATTTTGCTTTCAGTTATTCAGTTGTTTTCAGTGATGTATTCAGATTTTGTATTTGACTATTGTATTGAGACATCTATGTATTCGAGACTACTGTTGTATCTTATTTAACTCTATTATATATATATAGTAGCTTCGTGAACTACTATCCTTTTGTTTCCGCTGCATTATTGTTATATTACTCTATGTATGTGATTCTGTGATTACTTATTTACTGTATATGCTGAGTTATGCCAAATTTAAATTAACAATATGATATTTTGAGCAATTCAAATCCGACATGTATGGATGCGAATGGTTGAAAATTTCGGGTCGTTACAATATATATATATATATATATAAACGTTTATATTGGAAGTTGATGTTATTTCCTTCTTGTCGATTGTTGCAGCTTGTTTGATTGTTCGTGCTAGTGTTTGTGTTCGAGTCGAGTTTATTCGTGCCTCTTCGTGCCTTCGTCATTCATTCTCCATTAACTACTAAAGGTGAATTAAATTTCACGACTCATACTATTATACAATGATGACCAAGTTTGAATTAATGCTAGTTATCATTTGATTGAGATATGTGATGATTGTTTGTGATGTTAGTATTGAATATTAATATTGTTTACACATGAAAGGATAAGTTACATACACGAACTTGACGTATAATAGCTGGCATTGTGAAAATTGACATGTATAGAGTTGAATTTGTTTAAATTGAAATTGTGTAGTTATGGCCTTTAGATGTTAAATTAGTTGACATATGAATAATATAGTTAGCGACACATTGAAACAATGTAAACTAATTTCATATTGTGTAAATGGTGATGTAGCATTGATTTGAATTATGTTCATAACAAATGTAGAATCACATGAAATGACAGCGTAGTTTACTTGGAATAATCTTTAATCTACATGAAATGATAGTGTAGATTCTAGAAATAATTATATTATTTTACATGAAATGATAGTGTAAAATCAGTACGATTATTTCGTGATTATTTGAATCAATTATATTATTGTTGTTGATTGTTGTTATTGCTTGTTTATTTACTTTGACACCATCCCAGTTATCACACTGCAAGTTCCCTTTACTATGCCTCTCATTTTGAATTGGAATGGAATTGGGTTGAAATGATAAATACCCAAATAAATCACTTGACCTAGGATAGAGAATTAAATAAGAAACCCAATTGGTCAAACGATTTGATTTGAAATAAAAAAAATGAAATGAGATTTGAATTTGAAAAGAAATAATGAATAGATTTAATTTATAATTAAAATTATAATTCTATTTGAATTTAAAGAGAATAAATTGACGAATCTAATATGAATTAATTTATGATTTGATTTGAATTGAAATTCAAAGGTTAGAGATTTGGTAATTGAAATAAATGTTTAAACAAAATGTTTTAATGAAAGTTTAGTTGTTTAAATTTAATGAATTGTCGAATTGAGATTTGTAAACTTTATTTAATAAAAAATTAGATTTGAAACTTGTTCATTTGAGAAATCTAACTTGTGACTATTTAATTTAAAGATTAAATAAAGTGGAATTATATTTCTCTAATAAAAAATAAACTCGATTTATTAAATGATTTTGATATAACCTTTTGACTGAAAGAAATTGATAAGGTGAACTTAGGTAAATTCAAATTATAATTTTTGAATCAAATTTATGTCAACTAACATGAATGGTTTAATCCATTTGAAATTTAATTGAATTTGATTTAATTGTTAAGTTAACTTAAATTAAATGACTATTGAGTGGAATTCATATATGAAATGAAACCAATAATTGAATTGTTTTAAAATTGAATTGAATATGAATTGCGAAACCAAATAGGAGTTTGAAATTGAAATTTGAAACTTGAAGATGGAAATCGAATATTGGAAGTCAAATGAAATGTTGACTTTCAAAGTTTAATTGAAAATTTTGATTTTGATTTTGAAAGTTAAATTTAAAGACCAATCGGTGTAATAATTACGTAGTTATAGAAGAGTCCGGGATCGGTTATGGACATACTCTCTATCTAATCCGAATATCACTTTAATAACTATTATGCGCGGAGTGTGATCCAAAATGAAGTGGTTGGAATGATGACGTTGCTGGATTTGAAGAAACAGAACGATAATGGATAGCCTTGACACTTGTGTCAAATTTGAAATGACTTAAACAGGAGCCGCGCCGGGCCAATGAGGTTAGCTACCTCTAGCGGACACACTTCTTCGTAAACTACTCATTACTTATTTTGATTGGTGCGCACCCTTGAATTGGGAGTGTTGTTCCGCGGCGTTGCGATCGTTGCGGCGATGCGGTTTCACCAGTCCGGATCACGCAAACGGTAGTTTCACTACCTTGGGTATAGCCTCATGTGCCTTGTCATACTCGTATCCCTATTCGCGACAACTACGATTTGTTTTGTGTTATACCTATGGAGTACTCCCTGATAGCCTACTAGTTTACGGTGGAGTTTACAGTGATGTATAGACTATGACGCTTATATAAAATGTGTTAAGGGGGATAATGGTAACGCCATAACGCTATTTTGATACTTTATATTACTGATAGACATTATCTACTTAGCATACACTACTATATATAGATAATTTAACGGATCCTGAAAGATGTTTATTCCATTCATCTTTGAGTTATTAATATTTCTCACATGAGTCATATTATCTTGTATAAGAATATTTGTCCTGACTCGAGTGTTTTGTTTATGCTTATGCTCGGGTCAGTATAAGGATCTCTATCGCTGAGCTGCTTGGGAGTTGAAGACCTTTTGAAGACTCTATCATTATCTTTATTGGTATTTCTCTATTTTGTTTTGATGTACTTGTATTGGACATCTATGTACTTCTATTTCCATCACTTTTGCTTTTGAGACATTGTTGTATTTACTTAGTAGCTTCATGAACTACTATTATGACATGTTGTATTTCCGCTACTATTCTGTTATTCTATGTCTGTGATTCTGTAATGATTCTCATTTATATACATACACTCCATTAATGATTTGTGTTTTGGATTATTTAAGTTGACATGTGTGGATTATTGTCAATTTAAATGGTTCAAATACACGGGTTGTTATAGTTATAGAAATTAGATAAGGGGAAATATATGAAAAAGTTATATTCTTATACACTAAACCTTTAACTCACCTTTATTTTACATGTTCACAAATTTAAGTCAAAACCTCGAGAGGCCAGCTACCATTAAGGGAAAAACAAGAGGAAGAAAAGCTAAATCAAGACGAAAAGCTTAAATCAAATTCAATCCAAGATCAAATCAAGACTTTCCCATGGCTGACTACTCACTATACATCACTGCCACTATAATCGATGGTGCTTGGACAGTAGAAGTCCTCAACAGAATCCTAGAGTCTGCTTTCGATCATTCAGACTGGGCAATCTGGTTCCTAGACAATAGCCGCTTCCTCATCGCCTGTCCCTCCGAATCCTTAAAATACATAGCTCTTAACCGAAAAATCCTCACCAAGGCTGGGGGCTCCATATACCTTGAAGCCTGGCCTGAGTACGAACGACCAGCCCCTATCGACTTAGAGCCGCCCAGCTGGGCCACAGTCAGAGGAATCCCTGAGCTCCTACGAAACAACCGAGATGCAGTGCAGACCGCTATCAACCCGGTGGGGAGATTCACCGAGTTTGATAGATGCAAATGGTCTGAACTTGATCGCAGACTACTGTACATCAAAATGCAATTCTTGGTAGGGGTTCCTTCTTCCTCCTCCTACAGGGTCCAACTCAACGATGCCGAATACCTCATAACCGTCTCTAGATGGGATCATGCACATCCGCGCAGTAGACCAGAAGCATTCCTCCTGGGACTGGACTATGAAAGAGATATGAAGTGCTTTAGTGACCCGATGAACGTGCAATCAGATGAACTGGATTCCGACGATCGCTTTGATGTTATGAACTATGAACCTGCTTCGCCCACCCCGCCCTTTCCCGGACCCCAGTTGCCTAACTTAGACTTTGACGATGCTAGCATTCCTGGTCCCTTTGCAGATCCAGCTCCCCAGCGTTGGGACCCACTGTTTGACATGGACCTCTCGGTGCCTCCTCATTTCCAAGCTCCTAACAATGAACCTGTACCCCTCCACGTCCCAAACGCCAACCTGGACCCGAACCCTAACCTGACCTCTCCCACATCTCCGCTGCCGATGCACCTTGCGAGGCAAGACCTAACCCCAGCTCGAGTGAGGAGAAGTGCGCGGAACTCTAGGTCCTTGCCTGGTCATGCAGGTAGCATCTATAAAACTGTAGTTTTTTCTTCTGCCAACTCTAGACTAAACAGAAAATTAGCACGTTGCATGGGAGTTAATATTCAAGACGAACATTATACTGCCATGCAAACCCTAGAACATGAGAGATTGTCCTTCTCCCAATGAAAATCATCTCATGGAATATTCGCGGGCTTGAGGACCCCTCTAAAAGACATTCAATCTTCCTTACATTGTCCCCCCTAAAAATCGACATTCTCCTGCTCCAAGAATCTAAACTGTCTGATCCAACCCCTCTCACCATCAAGCAACTAGGTGGCTCTCATCTCACAGGCTGGGCCCACTCCAATTCTATTGGCTCCAGAGGAGGTCTAATCACCATGTGGAACGAATCTGTTTGGTCCCTCTGCCAAATCATACCTCACTCCTCCGTCCTCCATGTAGCACTCAGACACGTGCAGTCCGACACTATCTATTTTTTCTCAAACATATATGGCCCCCAAACAGCGCAAGAAAGACAGAACCTTTGGTCTGATTGCTCGAATTTTGCGTCATCTATCCAGGGGCCATGGGTAGTTGGTGGTGACTTCAACACAACTAGATATTCAGATGAAAGAAGCTCTGGATATATTTCACTAGACTCGGAAGACTTCAATGCTTTCATTAACTCCTGCTCCCTTATCGAACCCCCAATCAACAATTGTCAATTTACCTGGTCCAATAAGCGCCTCTCACCTGCCTTAGCTAAACTTGATCGCTTCCTTTTCAGTCCTGCCTGGGAAGACATCCACCCCCTCTCTTTTTGCCTCGGCCTTGCTACCATTCTATTGGATCACTGTCCCCTCTGCCTTGACTCCGACACCCCCTCGACCTCCAAGCGACCATTCAGATTTGAGAGGCTCTGGCTCCTGGAACCTTCATTCGATGATTTTATCAAACTGGCATGGAGCCAACCCTCCAAATCCACCTCATCCACCTCTCGGGTAGTAGGTAAGCTCAGATCTCTTAGAAAACTCCTTAGGCCTTGGGCTAGGTCTATTTGGGGCTCCATCCGTACTCGCATTACCGCCATCCAGAATGAAATCCTTGCTCTAAATATCGAAGAGGAGTCTCACCCCCTAGACAATGGCGACTCAACCACCCTTGCAAACCTAGAAGCTGAACTTGAAAGACTTATGAAACAAGAAGAGATTGGTTGGAAACAGCGGTCTAAAGCCAAGTGGCTTAAAGATGGTGACAAAAACACTTCTTACTTCCACAAATTAGCAAATGGCCGGCGCAGGTCCTTATCCATCCCGGAAATCGTGCACAACAACAACGCTATATCCGATCCTACCACCATCCTGAACCTCTTTTCCGACTTCTACCGTTCTATTCTTGGAAAACCTTCCCCTCCACTTCCCGTCATAGATTGGAACCTACTCTATCCTAATCCTTTGCCCATCCCTATAGACTCGTCTTTCACGGAGGAGGAAATTCTGGCTGCTCTCAATGATATGGACGACAACAAATCCCCAGGGCCAGATGGCTTTGGCCCTTACTTCTTTAAGCATTTCTGGGGGGGTGTCAGAGAAGACATCCTAGGCATGTGTGCCGAATTCTGCTCCAACCCTACGGCCATATCCTGCCTTAACTACGCCAACATCGTTCTCCTTCCTAAATCTGATGGCGCCAACTCCCTCTCAGCATTTCGACCTATTAGCCTGCTCAACACCACTTTCAAACTGATAACCAAGGTACTCGCTAACCGTCTTCAAACCCATATGGAATCACTGGTGGGAGTGGAACAATCGGCCTTCATCAAAGGAAGGAGCATACTGGACTGTGTCGCGGCAACACAAGAAGTCATTTCTCACTGCCATTCTTATAACATCCCAGGGGTCCTTCTAAAATTAGATTTTTCCAAAGCCTTTGATTCAGTCAACTGGAACTTCATCCTCGAACTCCTAATGCACAGGGGATTCCCACCTAAGTGGTGCAATTGGATAAAATGTATACTGAACTCAAGCCTTTCCTCGATCCAGATAGGTGGTGTCTCTGGCGGTCTCATAAAATCAGCAAGGGGTCTCTGGCAGGGAGACCCTCTCTCTCCACTTATCTTCGTACTCGTAGCGGATGTTTTTAACCAAATGATCAAACTGGCGACAGCAGACAACTACTTGGCTGGCATCCATTCCCCCAATCCCAACTCCAACTCCTATCCCAGCCCATCGATATCTAACCTTCAGTTTGCAGATTACACAATCCTTTACGTCTCCCCCGCCCCTGAACACATCCACTGTCTTAAGGTCCTTCTGTACACCTTTGAACTCATCTCTGGCCTCTCTATTAACTTTAGCAAAAGCTCTGTCATCATGCATGGAAATGCTGACTATCTCGGTCCCCCCATTGCCTCTGCTCTCAACTGCAAAATTGACACTTTTCCTTTATCCTACCTTGGCATCCCCCTGCGTCCCACTAAGCTTCATCGTTCGAACTGGATTCCCCTCGTATCCAGAATCGAATCTAGACTTGCAGGTTGGAAAGCGAACACTCTATCGACTTCAGGCAGACTCGTCTTGGTCAAAGCGGTACTCTCTGCAATCCCTCTCTACTGGCTCTCCTTCCACAAAATTCATAGCTGGGTATAAAAAAAATCGGCTCTATTAGACGATCTTTTCTCTGGAATGGTGGGAGAGCCAAATGCCTGATCAGCTGGAAAATCATTTGTTTACACACGGATCATGGCGGTTTAGGCATATCTAACTTGATCACCCTCAATCAATCTCTACTAGCCAAATGGCTCTGGCGTCTTCTCTCGCCGGGTCAGTTCATCTGGAAAGACTGGATCCTGGCCTATCACTATAATGCGGACCCTTTTCATGCCCTCCACTTCGCCCCACTCTCCAAACCCTCACCTTTTTGGTCAGGTGTTCTCGCATCAGTTGATCGCATCAAACCGCTCCTACATGTGAAGCTTGGTGCTGGCACCAACTGCCTTTTCTGGTTCGATTACTGGCACAGCCTCTCCCCACTTCACCGCTCCCTCCCATCCCTCTTCTCCTCCTCCAATCGACCTCTCTTATCAGTGGCAGATGCTGTCAACCTTGGCCTACCCAGCCTCTGCCCCCCATCTCTTTTCGATGCCGACACTCTCTCTGAGCTCCTCTCCGCCCTCAACATCTTACGTTCGACTGTCCTTACCACTGCCCTGCCAGATCATCACTCCTGGGCCCTTGCTCCCTCCAGTGGCTTCACCGTCTCCCAATGCTACTCCTTCCTAAACCATCCCGGTAGACTATTTGCCTTCCCCCGTGTCTGGAAATACCATATCCCTCCACGAATTAAATTCTTCCAGTGGTGCCTCATACATGGCCGGATTAATACCAAGGATCGCCTCTCCCGCTTTAACATCACTTCAGACCAGATTTGCGTCTTCTGCAACTCTGAAATCGAATCTATCCGACATCTTTTCCTCGACTGCGATTTATCTTTCTACATTTGGGTTTCGATCTGCGTCCATAATCTTGGGAAAATTACTTAATTGAGGATTTCTTTGAGCACTGGCAGTATAGCTCACCTAACCCCCATCTCGACTCTCTGCTGGCTATCTTCTGCTGGGTCATCTGGAAAGAGAGAAACGCCATCATTTTCAACAAACCCACTAGCTCGCGTCTGGCATTATGCATTAAAATCTCTAATCTTTTCGATTATTGGGCAGGTTCCTCATCTTCGGCGCCTTTCAGATTTCGCCTTCCCTCGGCGAGGTCCCCCTCGGAAGAATCGGTGGGTAGCGCTTCCTCTGCCGCACCGACAGGACAGCATGGTGCAGACTAAGGGATCGATTGTCTTCTCTCCCTCTCATGAATCTGCTTTTACTCTTCGCTGCAGTTCTTCTGATAATCACTGGCTTAGTATGTATATTAATCTTTATTTATAATCTGACGCAATGACTGTAATCTAAACACTTTTTTGTTGTAATGCTGCTTTAGCTATCGATCAGGCATGTTGATCAAACTAACACTATCTATATATATTTAGCCTAATCGGCTGTGTAGTTCCCTGCTACACAACCGTTCTTCTCCAAAAAAAAAATATTTTGTTGATTTTTTATTTCTAAGGTTAGACCCAAATGATTTTGCAAGTGTATTGCCTTGTTTTGAATGTTTATATATATATATATGCTTGTTGATGAATTATGCGTATCCATATTGATTTTATGATATGTTTTGGATTGAAACCTATGAGATGACATCCAAAGACCTTGCAAATTTTATATAAGGTCAGAAATGATATTTTGGAAATAGGTTTCAAGTTTCATAATTTTCTGAATTATTGTGGAATTAATATTATTTTCTAGTGAGGAAAAAGGTTATTTGGGTTTAAAGTTAATTTTGGCAATTTTGAATATGTATTGGGTCTGTAATTTAAATATTTTAGAAAACATATTAAAAGAGATTTATATGAACTTTTATAGAATTTTCTTAAGTGTTTTAATAGATATATAAAATTATTTAAGGTACGAGACTTAAATGTTATATATATTTATAAAAGGAGAAGGAGAATTTTGTAAATAGTTTAATTTGTTTAATTCTGAAATTTCGGTTGTACTTTTAGAAAAGAAAATTAGCAAATAAGGTTGGTTAGTTGAAAAGATTACCTTAAAAAGATAAAAATAGATTTTACATGATTTTTACATGTTTCTCCACTTTCGACACCTAGGTTCCGACTTAGTACTTCTGCCTCCGTCTCCATCGAAACCATTGTGCATGGTATCAAAGACATGGTGCGTAGCGAATTAGACTTCGAAAAATGGTACTAGGTCAAAACAAGGGGTTTTGATGGGGTCGAAGCCTTTAATTTGCTTTCTAAAGAAAATGCGCCCGCTTTGCTTTCGAAAGGAATGGTTTCGAATATGACAGCTTTCAACTTGGTCAATGTTTAAAGAAAAAATGCTTTCGAATGAGGTTGCGCCTTTGTTTTAAGTAAATGCTTTCGAAGGAGTCGAAACCCCTAACTGCCGCCTTTTACCTTCGATCCAGTTTGGTTTCGAAAGGGTTCCTTATTTTAAAATTAGAGCCGCTTCTCCAATGCTTTCGAAGGGATAAGTTTCGACACCATCCACTTCTTTTACATAGTAATTGCTTTTGAAAGAGTTTCTTTCGACTTGGTTTTTTATGAGCCTTTTTTATATTAAGAAAGTTAAACCCAAAGGTTTTGAAAGGAATGATTTCTAAAGATTTCGAAAGGTTTTCCACATATTTTAACTTGAACCCGATGCTTTCGAAAGGTTTGTTTAAGTAGTATACTTTAGTGCTTTCGAAAGGTAATAAGTAAAGGTTTCGAAGGGAAGGTTCCTAGTATTTTCGAAAGGTATACATATATAAGGTTTCAAAGGGGTGATTCTCCCGTGTTTTTAAAAGGTTTACCTTAGTTTAAATGGAAGGTTTCCAATGGTTTTGAAAGGCATATTTAAAGGATTTTAAAAGAGGATGTCTAAGGTTTATAAAGCTTTCGAAGAAGATGTTTTCAATGGTTTCGAAGGGTATGTTTGGCCTTTAGGCCTAAGGTTATAGAGTAAAGTAGTTTACTTAAATCGAAAGGGATACTTCCAATGGTTTCGAAAGGTGTACTTTCAATGGTTTCGAAAGAGGTACTTTTAATGGTTTTGTAAGGCGTACTTTCATTGGTTTCGAAATAGATTGTTTAAAGGTTTTAAATGAAGGTTTTGAATGTTTTCATCAACTATGTTTTGAGTAAAGCATATATCATGGCAATGAAATTTGAGTAAAGCAAATAGTATATTTTTCTTGTGTAAGTATGATTTAAAGGGTTAAATCATTTTGAAAGGGTTTTCAATGAAAATTTAAAGGGTAGTTAACCCTAAGTAAAATGACTTAGATATTTGTATACCGGATGGGACTGGTATAGGGTCGCACCCTATACATTAGCTATTAACCCCTAGCTTGTTTAGTCCAAAATTCCAATGTGTAGGGCTTAGTCACAGGTAAGACTTAAATGTTGGTTATACAGAAAGGAATATATATGTACAGAGATAGGTTATTGGTGAGCCCGCAAAACCATTAGGATCAGGCGACCCTTGGAGAATTAAGTTAAGGATAGACCATCCAGAAGTATGTCTAACAGTTGTTAGAGCCGGTAGACTCGAGTCAGCCGAAGGTTAGTATTAGCCGAACAGAACTACATTTTGTTCCGACGGCTGGTCCATTAATTACATGTTTTGGGCATATATGATATTTGCTATTTTGATATAATCAGTTTGATTTAGTTTGGTTATAGGATTATGATTTGCAAAATATATGTTTTAAAGGGATATTAGTGAGGGGAAACCCATTCCGGTAAGCGGCATGGTCTCACTTAATATCAGTAAAATGAGATGTAATAGTATTATTCATACCAGGCTTTATGTCTGACTCAAACTTTATTTTTCCCCTTAAACTCTCAGGTGCTCAAAATTGATTTGAGTAGATTGAGAGTTTGGGTTTTCAGGTTTTAGTAGGTGGACTAATAAAGCTTCCGGAGACGAGCAGGTGGCCGACGGATAGTTATTTAGGAGTTGCTGTTTTATTTTGTTTTTTTCCACCGTATTATATAAAATTAGATATGACTATGCAGTACTCTGATCAACCAAGGGAGCATCTTCATATGTCGCTCTTCGCATATTTATGTCATAATTATATTTGATCTAAACCCGAGAAACGTTATGGGATTATGTAATTTGGATATGAAATATGTTTTGAAATGCAATCAGAAATGTAGTTTTTGAAATCTATGATGTTGTTTCATATTCATGTGCTTCTAATATTATGGATACCATAAACATAGCTGTATTTTGTCACCGGACATTAATACTATAGATGACTGCAGCATCTGTAGCGCTTACCTTTGGACCTCAAGATAGGGGATGTGACATTAATACAAAGTAATAAACACGCTAATTAAAAATAATCAGAACAGTATATAATATAAATAAATTAGAATCAGAGTCATAGATCACAGCGGAATAATATACATCATATACATAATTAAATGCGATTCTATAAAATATCAGTACTAGACCCACATAAATATCTACCTTACATCCATGACATCATATCGGGTAGATTACTACTAATCAATGTACATAATAGGTTGTCTAAGTATATATATATATACAACCATGAATAAACTAAAAAGGTCAAAATAGTTTACTCCAGTGCTAGCAAGAAATCCAAATGTTAGCGAGTCCCTATACCTATAGAGCCTTGGCCTGACCCAAGTATTTTAAAAGTAAACGGGTCAGATTATACCTAATAAAAAGGTGAAATACTGATATCATAAATATATGACTTAACTATAAAATAAGCCATAATATAAACATGCCAGAACAAATGATCATAATCAAGCATATTCAGTAAAATCCTATATGACTTAAGCATAAAATTAGTCATCTCAAAATGCCTAAAAGCTATTTAACCATAATTACACATATCAAACCAATCACCATTTAAAAATCCACAATAATATATGGATTAACATTAAAATAAGCCATAATAAATAAGCCGAAATAAAAATCATATAATACTAAGGCATATTAATCCAAATCACCATTTTATAAATCCATATCGAGTCTCTAATGGACTATCATCTAAAATATGGTGATAATCAAATCAAAATTTCTTCAAAACCAAAAGAAAAGATATCGAAAGATCTAATCACAAATCTCCAAAGAAATAGTCATCAATAAATGAAATAATAACGGTAGTCGTCCATTACTTTAATACGGTGATACGCAATCTATGGAAAGAAACCCACTACATAGAAAAGAAGCCTACCAAAAAAGACTGCAAACTAGGAACACCTCTTAAAAAAATAGCAGCTGCGTATCTAATTTTTTCTATGCAAATTTATCTACCAAATGAAATAAACATCCTCTAACTGTATAAAACAAAAAAAAAAACTAATGGGTTGTAGTGTCTATAGACTACAATGCATGTAAACATCCACCTGCTAAAAGAGACAACTGTATTTACACCATAACAGACCTACCGAAAGAGATTTTCCTACTCAACTCTAAAAATGTATCACTCTCAGGTTGATAAAAAACGAGTAACCTCTCTCAAGAATCTAATGGCCTGAAATTTGAGCATCCTAACATAGTAAAACTCTAAGTGCAGCTCACTTTTACTTTAGTAATCACTGGAATCTAACTAACTGTCCTATACTAGAAAGTGAAACTCTAGTATTTACTAAAAGCTAGTGAATTCCACTCAGCTCTATTGAACAAATTATAATAATAAACGAAATAATTGTATGAAATGTTCCATACCAATCCGACAATTCAATCATTTATTAAAATTCTTTGTTTCATAGAAATTCACATAAAAATTCAATGGAAATTCAGTTTGAGCTTGCTCTCATATATTTCAAAAGATGAGAGTTAAAAGATTATAATAAAAATAGAGTTTCTTTATTTAAAATTAGAAATCAAACTAATATTTTCCAAATTCAATAATTGCCTTTATTCTTAACACACACACACACACACACACACACACATATATATATATATATATATATAATTGTTTTATTTTAAAAAGTATAGGTAACAGAGATTTTAAAGCTTTTATGATTTTATGACAAATACTTACTGTTTGTGTGCGTGTTTAATAATACTAAAAAAATCGCAACCTTTAACAAATCAATTATCAACTCTTTTCAAAAATTAATTTTTTAACCACATAGCTTCTTTAAATTATACATAAATATAGTTCAATATTTTAACAATTAAATGCCGTTGGAAATCAGTAGATAATGCATTCAAACAAGCTCAGAAACCAAGCAAAATAAATAATTAGGCTATCAATAATTTATAATCAAGAACTGGGCAAAACTGCCTAGTTTTTAGCACCATCGATCGACCAGTGGTGTTGGACCAGTCAACCATTCATTGCGAACTTCTGGGCTTGTTTTGCTTAGTTGATCGTCATTCTAGCTCTGATGGTCGGATTTCTTTGGTTCAAATGAGTTGCAAAAGATGATACATGCAATATTAGGTTTACCCAAACATTCTAACTCAATCAATGTCATACTGTAATCATACTAAGAGGGATTGTGTATAAACAAAGTTAACAGTATTCAATTATACTAACAGTGTTCAGACTTTCATCATCCAATATCTCATTACCAAACAACCCTTTATTACTTATCAATCTGATAAACAATCAGTGTGAGATAGAAATCTCACCCTAAATCCAAAAAGAGAAGGAAATACTGGAAATGGAATAAGCTGAAATACTGACTTCTACGGATTTCTTCTCCTACTACAAAATTCTTACTTTGATTATCAAAACCCCAAACACTTCAAACAACCCCTAATTCCAAATTTTAGAGATTAACATCAACTCAAAATCTTAAATTGATTACTTAGAAAGGTAGAGTAGATAATAAGGAGTTCATACCTATCCTCCTTTGATTTACGGTAATTTCTTTGAATTTATAAGTTTTAATTTAGGGCTGAGTTGAATTTGCTTCTTTCTCCATTTTTGTTTAAGCTTGTAAAAGAAGAAGACGATGGGGAAAATGATACACAGAAGTTTGATTTGGCTTAGACTAAGGAATTTGATTAAGGAATAATTAGGCTTATGGACTTAGGGTTAGAAGAATTACTAATGGGCTTGAGAAAATGTTAAGGCCCAAAGTTCACTAAACAATACAATTAATTCCTTTAAGTCAACTAATCCTTTTTAATTAATTATACTTAACTAAAATTTTCAAACAGATAAATCGTAAACCAAATGAGAAACCAAATTCTCATTTGAAAATTTTACTTCTTATTTTTAAATCCAACTTCCATGGACATTAAAATAATATCATCTAAATTTTAAATAGACTTCTCTTTTTAAAATTAATAAATTCAATCAATTATTCAAGTTTAAATTTAACTTCTCAATTAAATCCTTTAAATTCCCAATTTAATTTATTAGTCATTTACTAATTAAATGATTATTGATTGGGTTGTTATAATATTTTGTCTACATAATTTAAACTATGATATTAGCTATCGTGTAAACTCTAGTTTTGGATTGAGACTTATATGGATATGGAAACTTTGATATTTGGATTATCGTAACAACTTGCGTAGGAAGCTAAAACCTTAGTATAGGAATACTTTTACACATGCTAAGGAATATCAAATAAAAAATAGTTAGTCTAAAATTTACATCAAATATAAATATGTTAGTGACGTATAAATCATAACATACAAAATAAATAGGTTAATAAATAACACCAAACCTTAAAGAAAGGAAGTAAAGAATGATTATGGAAATTAATTAATAATTAAAGGCGAAATAATGAGTTTTCCCTTTAAAAGGCTAGCCGGTTTTATAGTGGCCGTCCACTGTATTATTAATAAACCGAGAAACAGAAACAACACACACAAAAATAAATACAAAAGTAAAAGTAACCACCAGAAAACAAGAAAGCAGAGGAGAACATGGTTAGAAATAAATACGCAAAATTTTCCTATTTAAACTCTAACCAAATCTCTCATAGAATCACTTTCTGAAACAAAGACGAGAGCGGAAGACGATCCGCAACAAATACTCTGACATTTCTTTCTTCCCAAATCACCGAAAAAACTCGCTTCAGAAGTTTAAGAAGGTGTGTTGATTCATGAGATCTCCATCTTGTTGCTTTATGTATCCTTAACCACTCAGCAGCAAAATTTTGAATAGGCGGTTTGGCCTTAAAATGGTTAAGAACACGTTTCCAGAGCATAAATGAGAACATACAGGAGAAGAAAAGATGACCAATTTTTTCAGGAGCACGAGAACAAAGTATACATTGGGAAACAGTAGTAATTTTCCTACATACCAGATTGTCACGAGTATGAACAGCATTGTTGATAATTTTCCATAGGCGTGAGTTTTCTTTTGGCCTAGAACCAGAAGTCCAGATCCTTGTTGACCAGGGGTTTAGAGTGGTTTTGATTTCGCAGGAGGGATATATAAACCGAAGATACAGAGTGATAGTGAAGTTTATTCCATTGCAAACTATCATGACCATCATACTTAAAATTAAAATGTATTGTACTCCACAGCAATCTGAGACTGACAGAGCTAGCATGAGGCAGTGTTATGACATTCTTATATATATAGTCACTAGCAAGAGCAGATTCCGGAATTCCAAAGTTAGTTTGAAGACTGTAGCTAATCATGGTGGATAGAATAACTCCAGGAGAACTCCAAGGAGAATGCCAGAATGAGTTGTTAACACTGCATTTAACCATAGGAAGAATGTGTGGTCTATATTTGAGCATACTTCTCGATAAGAAACTAGCATCAAAAGATTTGAGTTTTCCCTTATATGGCCTTAATATGTAAATGTAGGCGAGGTATATTATGTATGTGCGTGTGTGTATTATACATATATGTTAGTACGATTTCGTAAGAATGGAGAGTGGAAATATAAACAAGTTATAGGGATGTGAGGTCATTTAATTATCCATAGAAGTTTACTGAACTAATATGGATACCAGTAGTGTGACTTTAGGACTGATGTGAGACATTTCCTATAATAAGTTCCAACGGCGGATGCATGGTTAGCCCAAATTCTATATGATAAGACTGCTCGGATAATCTAGCTACCGGTGCCTACAAATGCTCGGACTATTGTGAGACGTCATGGTTTGGGTTATGGGTCATAGAATGGATATCTAAAGACGGGCCTGATTCTGGGTTAGGGGTATTAAATGGCTATTATAGGATCTGCCTCTTTTCCACTTAAGAAGTATTAAATGGCCAGGATTATCTTCTAGCTGCGGTAGTGGAAATCTCTAGAAGAGGGATGAGGTATTAAATTTATGTTGGAGGGTCTGTCTCTTCTCCATTTAAGAGGTATTAAGAGGCCTTATTGGATTTCTTATGAAGTCAACTAGGAAGCACTAGAGAGGGGTCCGTTGTAACAACCTTGCTTTTTACATCATATAAACAAATGAATTTAATAAAAATAAAATTATTTGAATTTGATATTTGATAATTAATAATTTGAAAATAACTTTGTTGTTAATTAAATTCTATTTAAGAAAAAAAAATTCTTTTAATAAATTGAACTAACTTAATAAATTCAGTTCAAATAATTAATTAAAATTGAATAAATTACTTTAATTGAATATAAGATATTTTTAATGCATAAATTAATTTAAATCAAATCGAAATTTATTTATAAATAAGTGAAAGGTTGTTTAAGAGAAAAGTGAATAAAGAAATAAACAAATTAATTTAAACTAAAGGCTATTTAACCTCATTCTATTTTCTCATTTTCTAGAACACCAAAACGGATCTCCTCCTTTCAATCCTTGGAACCTTAATCCCCTTCAAAGAATGAAATCGCGACTAGATTATAAAAAATGAAGCGCATGAATTTTTGGCACTCAAGGCCTTATGTGATTGACGACTAGGAGGGGGATGCACAATGTGACGACCCGACTTTTTCTCCATAGAAAGTCGCATCATCTTGAAGAAAGAAAGGGATAGAAAAGAGAAAAGAAGAGAAGAGAGAAAGAAACAACATTAGAATCTCAACAGCGGAACGAATAAATTATATTAATAACATAAGTATTACATAATATACAACGACTATCAGAGTTACACAGATTATACATCACATACTAGACAGTTATAAACACATGTCTAGTTATTACAACTTAATACAATACAGAGATCAATGCAGAGATCAACACAGCGGAACTACTATATATATATATCTACAACGCGGAAGCCTCCTGCTCCATTGCTCCTCCACAATTCGTCAAAGCTAACCTGAATCCCTTGGCTACTCGTAAAAATTTGAGTACCCAAGAGTTTATAAAACAGAAAATAAACACTTGGGTCAGACATGGGTCTGGTGTGAGTAACAGGTTAAAGTTGCTTAACTTTGAAAACCATTTGGAAAGAAAAGGTATCTCATAAGACTTCCCGCACATAAACACGGAAAAGTTTTTACCTTACGATAACCAAAACATTTGATAGGAAATCCAGTTATATTATAATAGGTCTAGGATTTTCAAATAAATATGAAATAGCTGAAATTGTTACATTATTAAATTCCAGCATACTAGCCACAAAGTGGGTTATACAATCAAGTCCGTTATCACTTATTGGAAGTTGGATTCCATACAATGGAAGGGCTACTGGGGTACCGCCCGTCACAGTACGTGGCCTAGATCACCGTACCGAGGATCACTCCCAATCCCCTGCAACACAAAGCCGGAACCATCCCTTACTGGATAATTCCGAACAAGACAACCCCGCAGTTGTTTGCAACCAACTGCCCACTAAGCCGAATAAAAAGAAGGGGCCTCTAGACAGGGATATATCTCGCTCTCAGTGGGCGCTACCCACGAAGCCTTGCTGCACCTCCCCTGTTTTAGCCATTCCCGGTTGATGAGGCTTGAGGTCACGATTACCTTTTAAAGAACACATCTCTTAGAATGCTCATCGTCCACCTGACGATGTTCTGAAAGCATTCAATCCATACAAGTTCGTTCCGGGTTCAAACGAAACCGAAGGCATTATCTCGTTACACTCATTTTGAAATCACCCTCAGAGTAAATGACAATAACCCTTGCACTCTGAATCTTCATCTTCACTTGAGATTCATGGCCTATCGTTAATTTAGATCGATGTGGTTTTCGGATATCCAAATCTGGAAACCCGATCTCGGTCTCATCGAAATCCAAAACGTATCTTTTAAGGCCAAGTTGTTTTAAAGTTAAAACAATTCAATTCAATTTATCTATATACACACAGATAGATAATTCACAATATCAAATAGATAATCTACATTATCATCATAAACAGATAATTCATATCATCATCACTATGTAATCAAACATCCATATCACACAGTATCACTTATCTCATATCTGAGATTTCAAACCATTCAAGGTAAACAATATCATACATCCATACATAAGCAATGATTAATTAATCATCATTCTATAATCAATTTAAAATGAATTAAATTAATTACTTCTATCTCTAATTAATTTAAAGTAAATTAAATTAATTACTTCCATCATTATCAATCTTGCTTAAATCATTTTTAATTAATTATTAATCAATTAATCAATCATTATCCAATTATTTATTTTTAATTAATCATCCTTGATTAATCATTTAATTACATTCAAGTAATTAACATTTAAATTAATTTCACAAATTAATTATTCTTAACCACTTATAGTAATTAACCTTTAATTACTACATTAATTAATTAACTATAATTAATTACATAAATCTTTAATTAATTACATTAATTAATCACTTCATTTATAAATTATTTCTTAATTAATCAATTCTTAATTACATCATTAATTTAATTAATAATACTTAATTACATTTTTATTATTAATTACTCTAATTAAATTAATTACATTAAATAATTAATCTTTAATTAAACCACATTTATTAATCACTCTTGATTAATCACATTCAGTAATTAACTACCCTTAATTACTTCTTTAAATAAATTAATTACTCCTTAATTAATTATCTTAATTAATCCCTTGATTAATTCCATTAAGTAATTAACTACCCTTAATTACTCTATTAATTATATCCAGTAATTTATCCATTAATTACTTTCCTAAGTAATTATACTTCCTTAAATTAAGTAATTATACTTCACAAATCATTAAATGATTATCTTAAATTAATTAAACTTAATTAATTAACTTAACTAATCAAATTAAACTCAATTAAATACAATGAGTAATTATTTCTTAATTACTTCCATTAAGTATTTATACTTAATTAAACAATTTCACAAATGATTAACCTTAATTAATTAATCTATTTAATTATTAAAATTGATCACATTAATTAATTATTTATTTAACCCAAGTTAATGATCTACACTATCTATTAACTATTCTTTAATTATTTTAAATAATCAAACTTTAATTAACCATTACTAATTAAAAATTAATTAATTCTAATTACCCATAAATTAATATCTAATTACTTAATTAATTTAGTACCTAACAATAACTTAATTAATTCTAAATTACTTGATTAATTTATTCCTAACCATTAATTAATAATCTTAACTTATCAAATTAATGATCCTTAATTTCAAATTAATTAACCTTTAATTAATTAAATTAAACCTTAATTAATCAATTTAAACCCTTAATTACTAAATTTATTAACCCAAATCAAAATTTAATTAAATTGATAAATTATCTTTTAATTTCCTTAATAATTTAATTTATCCCAAATCATTAAATCTTAATTTACTTTTAAGATAAAACATTCTTCTTATTAATGACTTAATTATCATTCACAAATGCATTTGAACATTTTACTTTGAATTTACTTTTGAATTCCATTTTAAATTAAGATTTAAAATGATTTATCTTACCAAAATCTAAACAATTTAAAGTAGTTAAAACAATTTAAAACTTCATTTTTAAAATTCAAACCACTTAACCCTTTTTAAAGTAGTTAAATCAATTCAAATTTTAAAAACTTTATCTTATTTGAAAACTGAGATTTAAACTTAAACTCCAGATTAAAAAAACTAGATTTAAAACTTATTTAAAACTTTACTTTTCATTTAAACTCAACTTTTAAATTTTATTTTAAAATTTAAAAACAGAACAACAGGTTTCTGTTAAAACCTGTTACAAATAATTAACCCGAGCACTGCCTATAATTACTTCGAGAATTCAACCCAAAATCACGAGTACAGCTTCGAGTTGCCCCCCTTCTTCCCCAAAACATAACAGCCCTACCCAGACGTGCACGTGCACGTGCACCAACCCACGGCGACGTTCCGACCATCATCGCTATCGTCAACAAATCGACGTTGACTTCCTTCTTCGATCTCGATCACCACAACTTTAAATCGACCTTGAAATCAAAATCATACTCGAGCACACCCAACATGGAACGAACCTAGTCACCAAAACTTCCACGAATCATCAAACTTCGACCACCAGAGTGTCAACAACTTCGTCCAAGCCTTCGTCAACGTCCCCTCTTCCATCTTCGAGCATATAGTGGAACTCGATCCACTAGGATAGCCGCGAAGATCAAATTTCCGATCAACTTAAAAACTAGGGTTTAAAACAATATCGACCTCCTACCATCGCCACAGTGAACTGCCATCACTTCTGATATTTTTACCGACCTCACCCATCATCTTTCCACTTCCAGAAGAAACCCCGACTTCCCAAACCCTTGAGATCATCAGAAATCACCTAAAACTTACATGCAGATCAAACTCGAACTGCTCACTCAACCCAATACTAAAAATTGTGTTTTCTGATTTAAAAATCATGTTTTCTTTTAAGGTTTCAGATCACAATCTTAATTTAATGAATTAAAGAATTTAAGTTTTAAACAAAACTCATGTTTCCAGACCATTTTGGTTTCCAGAGGAAGTTTGTATTTATTTTAACTTAATTAAAATTTTAAGCTTAAACAATTTTTGTTTATATCTCAATTGATAATAATGATTAGATCAGGTGATAGGGGATTTAAATAAAAAAAATGGACTTGAATCAGGGAACAGAGTCATTGCAGACTACAGCATACATACATATATCATTCATCCACAAATATACTTGTAAATATTCACATAGGCAAATCTTATTTCCAGAGCAAACCAGGCAACAGAAATCATACTAAATTAGGCAACCATGATTTAACTTAAGTAATTATCAAAAAATGTTACTCACCTGATTTAAACAGAGGCAGCCTCTTTAATTTTTTGAAAAGATTTTTAATCCTTTAAACTTTTAAAACTTGAGTGCTGAGATGTTCAGAAACTAAAATGCTTTTGCTCCCTGTCCAAATTACATGCATGCAGGCTCTTTGATTTTCAAAGTTGATTCCAGGTTTAAGAAATGCAAACATGATTCTTGAACTGTAGTTTGTATGCTGTTGATTACCAGAGGAAAAAATTCAGGGTTGATCTACAGTATGTTGAAATGCAGACATTGATCTACTTTTTAGTTTGAATTGTTTGAGGATTTAATTGCTTGTCTCAGGTTTGAATTTTGAAAATCTTGTTACAGGCTATTGATTTGCAATTATAATTTGAGGAGTGTTACAGATCTTTATGTTTGAGGGATTTTCAGATTTTCTTTTGAAGTGGAGAAATGAATTAAGGCTGAAGATTTGATATTTGCAAATGGAAATGAGATTACAGGGTTGTTGCATGAACTTGGAAATGATTTTAGGGTTTATTGATTTACAGATTTTCTGTTTGAGGGAATTTCAGATTTGCTTAAGCTTTTCTTAGCTTAGAATAAAAGATAGGAAAAAGAGAGTGAAGGGAAAAACATGGTTTATAAAGGCTGAAATTAATTTAACAAAATAAAAGAAAAAGATGAAAATTGAAGGACACTTTTCATGATGTTTAGTTCATAAATTAACACATGTTATTTGATTATCTAATATGTTAACACTTTTTTTGGCAAAGCCAGCGGGGTTAACTGGGCCCCTACCAGTTTTATTGCAAACTACAATAAAAAGAACTACAGAGGATTAAACAAAAGGTAGAAAAAAAACAGAAAAAAGACACATGAGAATGAAAACAACACAATCATGTCCAAACTTGGATCATAGACTGAGGGAAGTTGCTAGCACAGTTTTTCAAAAGCTTGTAGGTGCGGCACTTGACTTCATTCCATAATTCATTTTCATTTCTTCTAACATTTTCAAAAACTCTGGAATTTCTCTCTCTCCATATCACAGCCATATAAACTTTCAAACAAACTGCCAGTACTCTACCTTTCTCAGTTCTCCACCTTGTTGATTTGTATATAATACTCCACAGAATTATTGTTGTGTGACCAGTCAGATTAGTACCTGTAAGACCACCCATCTTAAATAAGATATGTTGCAAAGCAGGACAATCGAAGTATAAATGTTCAGTTGTTTCTTCTTCAAGTTCACAGTACAAGCACCTAGTAGGACAGGCCATCCCATACTTGTGCAGCAGACTTCTAGTAAGTAAAGCACTGTTAATCACCTTCCACAACATAAGATTATCCTGTGGAACAGAGTCACTTGACCAAATAACTTCATACCAATTTGCTGCAGGCAGAGGAACATTTTCAGTTAGGGATTTGTATACTTCCTTGACAGAGTGAGGTTTGCTGTGCCATTGCACATTATTGCTTTGAACAGCAGTGAAAGTAATTTGTTGAATATTAGACCAAGTTTGCTGTATGACATGGTTACTGCTGTATGGTAACTGAATTTTACCATTATGTAAGAACACAGTAGCATCAGCAGACAAATGAATACCAGATTGGATGATTTGAGTGTAAGAACACAATTTAGATAAGATTAGGCCATTTCTAACCCAAGGTTCATTCCAAAAATTTACAGCAGATCTGGCATTAATTGGATATTGTATCATAGGAAGATAGACTTCTCTGTACTTTAGCAAGCTTCTCCAAGTCCAACTACTCAGTTGTGGGATTTCCATAATCCAGAAATGCCTGTTCTTGATATTGTAATGCCATGTCCATTCTACCCATAAATTACTTCTTCTATTTATGATTGCATCAAATTGTTTACTTATAGCTGCAATGTTCCACTTCCTGACATCTAATACTCCCAGCCCACCAGATTTCAGGGGAGCTTCAAATTTGGAAAATGCACACGGTACAAATTTTCTGTTGTGTATACTTCCTGTCCAAAAGAATCTATTCATTGCTGATCTGACTAGTTGTAGTAACTTAACTGGTAGAATCATAGTTCGTGCCCAGTAAACGATAGATGAGAAGACCACAGATTTTATGAGAACTAGCCTGCCACTTTGTGTTAAGAACCTATTTTCCCAAGCTGACATAACAGAGGTAATTTTATGGTATAATGGATAACAATCATCCTTTGTTATTCTTTTAGTTATTAAAGGTAGACCAAGGTACTTCATGTCATTTTCCATGCTAGAGAATCCAGACTGTTGGTGGAGGTCAGAAGCCAGACCAAAACTGATTCCAGTAACAAGCAATGATGATTTGTTTTGGTTAATAGATAGGCCAGTCATTTTGTTAAAGGTTTGCAAAGCATCCTTAATACCATTCAAAGAAGGCAACTCAGGTTTTGTGAACATCATGACATCATCAGCAAACATGATAGATGTAATATGATGATGAGAACACTTTGGGTGGAACTTTATGATTTTATTGGCATAACTTGTTCTGAGGATGACAGTTAGCACTTCCATGACCAAAAGAAACAAGTATGAAGATAACGGGTCCCCTTGCCTTATTCCTTTACTACCTCTAAAACTGCCAACTGGTCTACCATTTATTACTACAGAGTATGATGGAGTGGATATACAGACATATATCCAAGACACAAAAGTTTTAGGGAAACCCATCACTGCCATGATCCTGACTATTGATTCCCAATGTATTGAATCGTAAGCCTTTGATATATCAATTTTGAGAGCAGCTGCAGGGGGGCCATAACTTTTGCCATAACTTTTGAGTAGTTCTTGAGCCAAGAGGACATTATCAATAATGTCCCTGTTAGGTAAAAAAGCTGATTGGTTGTTGGAGACAACAGTTGGAAGCACTGATACTAACCTGGTAGCAAGAATTTTAGATATGCACTTATACACCACATTACAACATGAAATTGGCCTATAAGAATTAACTGTAGAGGCAGGAGAGCACTTGGGAATAAGAGCTATATTGGTACAGTTGATTTCACCAAGAATTTTGCATTTGTTAAAGAAATTGTGAATAGCCTTGCAAAAATCATTGCCAAGTATACTCCAAGTGGTTATAAAAAAGACTACATTTAAACCATCGGGACCTCCAGATGAATGTTTGTTCATAGAGAAAAGGGTTGACTTGATTTCCTCATCAGTGATAGCCCTTATTAGAGAAGAAGCTTCCAAGTTTGAGATGTTTGGTAGTGCAGTTTTAGATATTAAGTCCAGATCAGGAATAAAGCCATCATGATTACCATATAGCTTAGCAAAATATTGAATGAAAGCAAGGTCAACAGAATCAGGAGTTGAATGGAGAGTGCCTTGCTCATCAGTTATACTATGTATATTTTCTCTAGCTTGCTTTACTTTAATTGAATCATGATAATACTTTGTGTTTTTGTCACCTTCATCAAGCCATTTTTTGTGTAGTTGCTGTCTCTTCATGTTGGCTTCCATATGCAGAGCAGAATTTACTTTCATAAATAATTTCCTCTCCTCATCAGCTGCTTGAACATCAAGAGGGTGTTCCATCATATAGTCCTGCTTTATCTTCAGTTGATGTGTAAGATTTGTAGACAGCAGACCACCATTACCAAAGGTTGATGATGCCCAATGTTTAATAGCTTGCTTAATATTCTTGAGTTTCCTGTAAAACTTAAACATAGGGTTACCAAAGCAATTAAAATCTGCATTAACATGGGAAACTAATACAAGAAAGTGCTCATGCTTAACCCAAGCATTAAAAAATTTGAAACTTCTCTTTTCTCTTCTCAAATGGTTTCCAAGCGTCAGAATTAGAGGGGAGTGGTCAGATAGAATGGGTTGAGGGAGGAAAACAGATAGAGTTGGCCATTGTGAAAGGGCTTGGAAGTTGCAAAAGGCATGGTCAATAGTGGTAAAAGTGCGAACACCACTTCTACTTCTATTATTCCATGAGAACTTGGCTCCTGATTTATTCACTAATAGTAATTCAGAATCAAATACAGATTGGTTGATAGGATCAAGTTCTCTAGGGGTTAAGGGGATGCCACCAAACTTGTCATTATAACCATAACATGTGTTGAAATCACCCATAACCAGCCATGGGTGTGAAGCTTGCCTTAAAGGTGGCAATGTTTTGAGAAAGGCATTCCTTGAGTTGATTGAGTTGTCTGCATACACTATAGTTAAGAAGAAAGAGGTCTGAGTTTGGGAATGAAGCACATGAAAATGAGTGGATTGTCTGGTCAACAGAATGGGAGTAAGAGTTAGTTCAGAGGGGTTAAATATGACTAGAATTCTTCCATATGCAGCAGCATCAAGATTATGTTGAATGGACCAATTAGGATTAATATAGTTGGCTGCTTTTTGGGATAGGGTAAGGTTAAGCTTAGTTTCAAGTAGACCAATAAGACAGATGTTATACTCAGTGATATAATTCTTAACTTGATCAAGTTTCAGGTTGCTATGAGCTCCTCTTAGATTCCATGTTGCTATTTTTGTATGCATATTAAATTATTGAGGTGAGGTGGTGATGTTCCTACTCTGAGCTGACAGAGATTTAGATCTTGTTTGAATCTTCCTAGTTGACTTGTTTGGGGGGGTGGAAGGTTGAGAGTTAGGGTGGGAGTTGGTTGAAGAAGAAGGTTTGGAAAGACTAGGAGGCCATCCAGGGATTTGAATGGAAAATTTGTAATGGGGTTGGGAAGATGATTGTGATTGAACATCATGCATGGAGGATACTAGTTGTGTTATCTGTGTTTCAAATGATTTGGTCCATATTTTGTCTAGATCTGTAGTAGATGCTCCAGTTGGAACAATTTCTTTTGCAGTTTCATTTCCATTGTGCCTGTTACTTCCACTTTGGTTATTTTCTTCCATATTTGTTGCCAACACTACTTGAGTTGCTGACTGATCCAGTATAACAGTGGTTGTTTGCTTTTCAGTAGTGCTTGTTTTCTCATTAGGTTCTAAATGCTTCTCAGCACATTTTATCTCATCAGTGATTTCACCTTCCTCTTTATCCTGCTCATCAATTATTCCTTGCTCTTCTACATCAGTCTGTAGCAAACCGTACATGTTACTTGTGTTGACAGTTCCAACATGGACATCTCCTTGTGTTACATTTGCTTTATCAATTACCCTGTCTCTTTCAACAGTCCTTTCCTCATGTTGTTTATGTTTTTCACCATGGTTCATCAAGTCAGCTTCTTCAACAACTTCACAATTATTGTTTTTTTTTCCTTTGTACTTGTTAACTTTCTGCCATATTTGTTTCATGTTGCTTTGTTTAACGTTGCTTTTCGCCCTTATCATCATATTCCTGCCATCATCATCTTTTTTCTGCTGCTCAGCAATAATACTTTGTTCTACATTCTTTTCATTATCCACCTTTTTGCATTTACTCAGTTGGTGTCCAAACTCCTTGCACACAGTACATATCTCTGGTTTCCATAAGTAAATAACATTAACAACTTGCACCGAACCATTTTGCAATTTAACATCAAACTTATCTGGCAATTCTTGGTTTGGATTGACCTCAACTAAACATTTCGCAAATGAAATACGCTCAAATTTTTCAGTTGAAGCATCCAACCATAGAAGCTTTCCCACTCTTGAAGCTAGCCAATTAATGCCTAAAGGTGACCAAGCATACAGTGGTATGTTGGTTAATTTTATCCATACAGGAACAGTTTTAATGCTACTACAGCAGTTGCCAATGTTAACATCCCACGGCTTAACAATAAATAATTTGTTCCTCATCACGACAGGGTCTGCTTCAGAAATTCTGATTCTATCTTCATCGTTTGAGAATTTAAACAAAAACAGGAACCCATCTGATTTAACCGATATCGAGCCACTTAACTTCCATACCTTTTTAAGGTAGTATAGTACAGTAGCATATGGTAATGGGGTATCAAGGAAGAACCCGACCAGATACTCATTCCACATGGCATTTCCAGCTTGTACAACATCGTCTGGTGGGACAATAGCACCACCACTGTAATCCAATTGAATCTCACGAGGAACATACTTCCCAGCGTTATTAGGTTTGGCTTTAAAAAGAGAGTTCCATGTACGTGGTGGAAAAGCATGTGGAACTGGGAGAGGATTAGGAGAAGGTCGAGAGGGGACAGCTGAAGTGGATAAGGGGGAAGCCAACAAGGGGAGAGAGGCCGAAGTAGATGGAAGGCAATGAACAGGAGTAGGTATGGTAGGAACTGACATGGTGATGGTCGAAGCAGGAGGTACGAGTAGGGGTGAAGAAGGACACGGCTGATTTGATGAGGAGGGATGGGACTGATTAGCGGGAAGGATAGAAGGAGAAAGCGCGGTCCCCATTTTTGAAGAGGTTTAATCTTGCATATAGATGATAAACCTAAATTGAATTAATATGTTAACACTTGTCTCTTGATTTAATTAGTTATATTTTTAAATGTTAATGAAAGATTAATACATAATCAAGCTTAATGGATTAGCTAATTAGTATTTATATGTATAAATAATTTTAAAAGAAATAAAAACCAAATTCAAATTAAACTTTTGAAATCCAAATTAAAGTCAACTTATTCAATTTTAAAATGATAATTTCATTTTCTTATTTTAATTCTTTTTATATTTATATGGAAAATAATACATTATTAATATGGTTTGAAAATAACAATTTTAAATGATTCATAAAAGAGATTATAAATCACTATTATTATTAAATGAATTAAAACCATAT
Source organism: Allium fistulosum (assembly GCA_030737815.1). NCBI lineage: Eukaryota > Viridiplantae > Streptophyta > Magnoliopsida > Asparagales > Amaryllidaceae > Allium > Allium fistulosum. The sequence continues at coordinate 1,036,978,720 of CM060907.1, read as the reverse complement.
GCCAATTTGTAATTTAAACTTATATATAAAATTTCCAAATCATAGATTATCTATAATATATATACATTATAAATATAAACATTTTATTAGCTTTTTAAAAGATAAAATCACAAATTAAATATTTATTTAATTAGATTATTAAACCAATTCAAATTTTATTAATCAATATTATCAAATCAATTTAATTTTATATAAAGATTATTAAATTGATATTGCCAAAAATTCCGGGATATCACACACAACACGTCTATAGTAGTGGCACGATGAAGAGTTGGTGTGCGATCGAGATTAGGTAGGCGACTTTAAGGTCCCATGACCTCTGGTTTGAAGAGTAATGTTCGTGATTGCTATAGTGGAGGAGGCGGCCGATGGTGGTAGCCGTGAATTGGTGAATTCAAAGCTGAAGCTCATCATCGATGGAGAGGATGTTAATGGATGACTAGTTGAAGGATCAATGAAGCAAAAATTAGGGATTTTCTTGGGAATTTAAGGTGAGTTGTCATTGCAACTCACATCTATGTCTATATTTATTTCCTTCAATTTTTCTTTAATGATGAATGATGAACTATAATATTATTGATTGATTTGGTTATCCTTGGGTTTGTTGCATTGCTTGGCGAGTTCGATAACTCGCCGCTATGATTTATATTCCATTTCTTTGAATTCGTTGATTGTCTGTGGATGAGTTATTTCCGATATTGATTTAATTTGGTGATATTAAATTGCAATGTGGTAGACTGGTTGTTATTGTGATGAGATCACATTATAAATTAATCGGAAGTGGAATAAATTAAAATAGAAGATTTTGATAGAAATGAATTATTTTTTATAATAAATAATAGATTTTATGAAATGATTTTTATTTAAAATTGAAAATATTATTTATGATGGAAAATTATTTAAGTAAATTATTTTTGGGTATTCTATAAAAAGATATTGTTTAGAAAATGGCAAACGTTTGAGATTTAGTTAAATAAATAAGATTTTAGATTGTTTATATTTTATTCGCTTATTGTTGATTGGAAAATATTTAAGAAAGGTGGTTATAGAATATGATATTTAAAAATTAATATTTTTAAATGTGATGGTTTATTTTATTTTGGGTTTAATAGACTGGAAGTTTATAAAAAATAATATTTAAGGGTGTAAGATGTGGAGTGCAGGTTATTTATTGAAGGTAAATTTTCATTTATGAATTTTTATTTTATTACATCGGAAGAATATTTTTAATTAAAATCCTTATTAGAAAAGCAAAATAAATTAAATTCCTTGTTTAAAGGAATTTCAAATTATAAAACTTGTTTATTATTATTATTATACAATAATTATCAGAGAATAACTTTAAAAGAGTGTGAATTATTTTTAGAAAATGTTTAAAGTGATTTGGAATTGAGTTGTAATTTATAGATTTCCATATATTAGAATTAATAAATTTGCAATTATTTATTTTGGAATAGAAAATGGATTTCGAGGAAAGATTGAAAATTTTGTAAATTTATTTTTGTTTCAGTCAAGAATTTACACTTGAAATTGTTAAATGGATTTTGGAGAAATATTCTTTAAAACCCCTTCCAAATCAATAAATAACAGAGTTGAATATTTTGATTGCTATATATTACTGTGTAATGAGGAATTAGAATCAATGGAGTTATAGTACCGTTTGGGATGTGGCATTTGGTAATATTTCTTCTGTTATTCTTCAGACTTTTATATCGAATAATTGTGTGATGAGTATAATTTACGAGCATTGGGTAAACGGGCAAGTGGCACCAGGTGGTATGAAATGCCTGATTTGATATTTTCGATTAATTTATGTCAGTATTTGTTACTCTAACTGGGTTGAGTATACGGGGTGTTATAATTTTAGTGATGCACGTTAAGGGGTTGTAGGTTGAGTTCCATTTGAGTGTCTATTTATTATGTTTACTCCTATTATACGTCGGAGAGTAAGTCGGATTGGCTAACATCCATCCTAGCGGCCTGATTGTAGGGTCGCTTCCTGAATCTGTGATACACTTGTTGATGTATATGGTGGAGAGCCACTGCCCATGTGTCACTTTGGCCAGCAGTTTGTTACCATTTCAGGCACTTGTAGGGTCATGGCCAACGCATAGCGTAGTCTTGCATTAGATGGATACTAGGTCACGATGGCCGTCGAGGTAAATAAAACTGTAAGAGTTGCGCTGAGAGCATGTGAGGAAGGCTCCTAGAGTAGGCTGAGAGCTGTTAGTCTCTCGTCTGGTTATTGTTGATGAGATAACATGAGATGCTATAGACACTATTAATTCACCTATATGAGATCATTACGTTTACGGCTAAGAGCCAATCTGATCATTTGTTGAGATCGATGCCGAAATAGAAATTTATGATGTTGAGAGCACATAGGACTAAGAGTCCCGATGATTATCCAGGAAACTGAGAGCTGAGTGGATTAGCAGAGGTCCGAGAGACCGTATGATTATTTTATTGGTTGAGATCCAAGTCAATTACAATGAGGTTGAAGGTCGAGATGATTTTTATGTAACTATCCATCTATTGGATTATATATAGGACTGAGAGTCTATGTAGTTGTGTAACCCCATACACATTGGTTATACAACCATCAAGGATAGCTAGAGATGCTGAGAGCATGGAATGTGACCCTATATGTTTTTTTACATCGTTATCAAAGAGATGACCTGGCTACCGAGGGTATGCCATATTTATATTTCGTGTTTGTTAGATTTGGGTGATTTTTATGAATTTTGTAAATTTATTAAGAGAGACAGTCTACTTTACGATTATCCGAGAGATAATCTAGGGCATTGCTGAGAGCATGTCCTGCATAGTTGTTGAGTTTTATACCTGATTATATTTTGCTTATGTCTATATCACCCATTTAATTATATGCACTTTTGGTGTGTTGATTAATTTTTCTTGGAAATGTGTTTCTTTTGTGTGCACGGTTTTATGATCTGTTGACACTGGGATATGCACGTTCCACTTACGTTGCACTTGTTTATACCATGCCAGTTATTTAATGTTGACATCTACATTCTAGATATAGTCTGACCATTTGTTATTATATAATACTCAGGTCAGTGCGAGACAGTTCAGGTTCAGACGTGATGAGACCAGCTCGTATTTCTAGGCATAAAGGAGACTATATTTGATACTGTAGATTATCATTCTATCCTATGTAATCTCTTGTGGGTATGTCGTTGTGATATATTTTGGACAGACATTGTATATTGTATATTGTATATTATATATTGTCCATGTGATTAACTCTGTGATCTCTGATATTTACTGTTTATTGTGTATCGTTTTATCCTGGAGTTACACGTTTTTATTGCTTTATGCCGATACTGTGCACCTATAGATAGGTTACTTATTCGATATTTAAATAGCACCAGTATTAGCCTAAGGAAATTTTCATGTGCACATACCATATCACCTTCTTCTCCCTATTATTTGACGGTATTACCTAGTAATACTCTTATATAGTATATGTATAGAGATATGGGTGTTACATCTGCCTTGGGTCTGGGTATAAAATCACGGGGATCTACCTGAGGTATAGGTATTAAATGGTCATAGTCTTCTTACTTCCCATTAAAGAGGTATTAAGTGGCTCAGGCACTTTCTCGCATTGTTAAGACATGGTTGATGGAGGTGGGTCAGTAGACCCAATATATTCCGTAGCTGTGTTGCACCCGTGTTTACAAACAATTGGAGATACGTTATGGAGCTAGACTGGAAGAGCCTTTGGCTTACAATTGGATTATACTTGTTAAGACATAGTATAGAATGCGTAAGACATAATACTCATCAAAATGATACTGTCCAAATATTATTATTGTAAGACTTGAGATTTCCGTTCATCGAACATTTGTTGTTCTGACTCCCTCCTCATTACAAACTACATGTTAGGGGTGACAATGCTAATGAATATCATGAAGGAGGTGGTAAAGACTTGTGGCAGTTTAATTATTTATTTATGTTTTTATTTATTCTGATGTACCCAAATTTTAGACTTGATGATGTTATATTTTGAGACAATATGGAATGTTGCATTTCTCAACTTTAGAATATGTGAAATAGGTACTTATTTTATCTCTTCTGCCGTGAGATTCTTAAGGTATAGATAGATAGCTATATGCATTGTTTATTTAATCAATCTTACCAACCAACAACCAACTTTGGAATGGACCAAAGGTTCGATTGAGCTTTTATTAAGTAGAAAATTAGGCACATTCTGGAAATGATTGTTACATCATCCGTGGTGATGAATCAACCATCCTACTATAATGTCTTCTTTGGGCGACCAACTCTTGATGAAATTTATGCTTTCGTCTCAAAAAACATTTGCTAATGAAATTCCTATGGAAAGCTCGATGGGGAGCCATCCGTGGGAGCAATTCTATTTATTTGAAACCTATTTCTCCATGATTGAACAATATAATAAAGAAGGAGAATCTTATTATGAGCCTGCGTTAAATAAATACAACCAATCCAAAACTTTTATGCCTTTGCATATCAGTCCTAGAGAGTTGATATCTAAGGCAAATAGACTGAATTTCCATCATAAATGTCTCAAGTAATAAAAAGAGAATCAAGTTAAAGTAAAAGAAGAGAAAATATATGGAGTTAAATAGTGTCAATCAAGGTGAGAAATGAGATCTTAGAAGAAATGGTGCTAAATAAAGATTATAGAGATGGGCGGGATAATGCATAATCTATGAAGGACTTGGTGGAAGTGAGCTTAGATTCCCGAGATTTAACAAAAATAGTAAAATTAGGAAAGAAAACGGATCAAAGCATGAATAAAAAATGGTTTTGTTCCTATAATGGAATAAAAATTTCTTTGCATGGACTCATGCTGATATGGAGGGAATCGAGTCAACAATGATGTTCCCTATGCTTAATACTAATCCGAAGTTACTCCACTAAGACAAAAGAAGAGACAATTTGAAAATTTTCTCACTATAGCATTACAAGAAGTGAGAAAATTGCTAGAAAATGGATTTATTAGGGAGGTGTTTTTATCAAAAATGGCTAGCAAATCCTATTTTTGTCATGAAGTATAATGGAAAATGAAGAATGTGTATCGATTTTATAGATTTGAACAAAGCATGCCCCAAAAACTATTACCCTCTTATGAGAATCAATTAGTAGATGCCATAAGCGACCACTAATTGCTGGATTCATGAATGGATATTTGGGGTATAATTTGATTGCCATGTTTAAGCCCAAAGAAGAACACACCAGCTTTATGACCGATTAGGGAATGTATTGTTATAAAGTAATGCCATTTAGATTGAAAAAAGCAGGGGCCACATAATAAAGATCGGTGAATAGAATGTTTCGAGACCAAATTGCAAGAAATATTAGGGCCTATGTGGATGATATGTTAGTAAAAATCTAAAAAAGAGAATGACCATGTAGAGGACTTGAACGAGATGTTTGGAATATTAAGAAAATATAAGACGAAGATGAATCCATAAAAGTACTAATTGGAATTCAATTTAGAAAATTCTTGGGATATTTCATGAGTGTGTGAGCAATAGAAGCTAACCCTGATCAAATGAAGCTATTGTGGAATTTGGCATAGCCAAAAATGAGCAAAGAGTTAATGGGATTGAATGGAAGAGTCGCTTTAATCAATCTATTCATAACTAAAGCTACGGATAAGTGTATTCACTTTTTTGATGTGATCAATTGCAATAAACCTTTGAATGGACATAGGAATGCAAAAGGCTTTCCAAGAGTTAAAGGACCATTTAGAAAAGCCAAGGATACTTTTTTGCCTAATGGAAGGAGCAGATTTTTTCTTGTATATGGAAATGTAAGAATATGCAATCAGTTTGGTCCTGATTGGAGAAGAAGGGGGATCCAATTTTCGGTATATTACATGAGTAAGAGACTAAAGGATGTCGAGATTAAATATACAGTGATAGAGAAATTAGCCTATTGGCTACTATTGTCAGCATGATAATTATGGTCATACTTTCAAGCATACCCAATCAAATTTCTAACCAGTTACCCATTAAGAAAACCTTAGTAAATGTAAAACATCAAGAAGGTTAATAAAATAGGGGATAAAGCTAAGCCAATACGATATTGAGTATCAGACATGAGTATCAATCAAAGGACAAGCCTTGGTTGATTTTGTAACATAATGTATAAGGTTTATTGAGGAGTAACTGAAAAGGAAAAGAATTTCAAACTAAAGTGGCAGTTATATATGGATAAAGCGTCAGATGAGTAAGGAGATTGGGCATGCTATGTTATAATTACCTTGATGGGCATAGGAAGTTAATTACGTGAAGGCTACATTACGTGAAGAAGTTAGGAGTTTCTACAAATAATAATGTAGCCGATTACGATTCCATGATAGTAGGATCAACCTTGGCCAAGCAACAAAAGATTCCAAGAATTGGGATTTTAGTGATTCACAATTGGTGGTGAATCAGCTGAAGAAAACATTTCAAACCAAGGACATTTGGATAATTCAACATGCAAAGAAAATTCATGAAATGTTAATGCAGTTTGAGGACGTTTGCATACATCAAATACCAAAGGAAAAGAATACGCAAGCAGATTCTTTGGCAAAGTTAGCAAGTTCACTGGGGCACCTGAAGTAAAAAATCATCCCTGTTGGATTTCAACAAAACTCTTATATAAAGTCAAGAAAGGAAGAGTCAAGTAATGAAGCCTTAGTCGTAACTCGGTCTCAAGTCCAAGAATAGATATCTAGCAAGGAAAACACTTGAAACGACGATAATTATGAAGAAGCCTCCAAAGAGATAAGGGCAGATAATTATAAGGACCCATATTCCAATAGTTTGATGACACAATCAAATATTTGCAAAAAGATACGTTGCCCAAAGAAATAAACGAATCATGAATCCCCTTTGCATACTATAGTTGATGGAATGTTATATAGAAATGGGTAATCAACACCTTATTTGAGATGTATCACGCTAGAAATGGGAGTTAAGTTGCTAAAAGAGGCTCATGAAGGGTTTTGTGGGGATTACTCCAATGGAGTCAAATTAACAAAGAAGGTAATGAGATGGGGATAGCATTGGCCTTACATAATAAAGGATACTTTAACTTACGTTAAAAGATGTGGCAAATGTCATTTCCAGAATTCCATGATTGCCATTAAGAAAATTAACCACGATTGCTAGTCCATAGCCCTCTATATACGGGATTGATCTAATTGGGCCACTTCCAGTCTCAAAAGGAGGCGCAAAGTTCATAGTGGTAGCCATTGACTACTTCATCAATTAGTTAGAGCCGAAGCATTACGAAACATTACCCTGGGGAAGGTTTTGAAGTTTTCATCAAAAATATAGTCACTAGATTTGGACTTCTAAATAAGATTACCTCTGATAACGTGGTTTGGAACACAAAGAATTTACTTGGTTCTATGAGAAAAATGGAATAGTAAAAAGCTTTTCTTTAGTAGCTCACCCAAAAGCCAATGAAGCAGTAGAGGCAGCAAGTAGAATCATTAAGAATATCTTAATAAAGCAATTAGGTAAAGCCAAGGGAAATTGGATAGAAGAACTTCCTCTCGTTTTATGGTCATACAGAACTTCTACAAGAACAGCTATTGGTCATACTTCATACTCTTTGACGTATGGATAAGAATCAATGTTACTGGTAGAGATCACAGTCCCTTTATGTTAAAGAATTCCTATATCTTGAAACAAATCAAGAAATATATAAAGAGTCACTCGATTTGGTTAACGAATTAAAAGACCAACCTTCCATAAGAGTGGATGAATATCAATGAAGAATCTCCAAACATTATAGTTCAAAGGTGAAAGGAAGAGCATTTAAGAAAGGAGATCTAGTTCTAAGAAGAGTAATGGCCAGTGCAAAGGATCCAGCATATGGCTTATTAGGAACTTATCAATTAAGTAGGCCAGATGGAATGTAATATTGAGAACATGGAATGCCGAGAACTTAAGATTATATTTCATTGTATTGGATGAAAAAAATGGATTATCAAAAGGGTTTTCCATAAATAATTTCCCCCGGACCGAGAAGTAATATGTCCAACTTGACTCTTAATCTGACGAGGTTAGTGAGACATATTAAGTGGATGCACACCTTATATTTGGAAGAGGAGAATCAAGCCATTAGTCCGAACATAAGGCCTGGCTAAAGCAACCATCCAAAGAGTGATGAACAATTGAGCGTTTGATCCCGCCACTTGGCCTAGTCAAAGGGCCCATCTAAGGGAGATGAACGAGAAGCCTTTGGTACTGACATAAGGCCTAGCCAAAGCAATCATCCAAAGAGTGATGGCCCATTAACCTTTGATCCTGTTGTCGGGCCTGTTCAAAGCACCCATCAAGGGGAGATTGTTGAGAAACCTTTGGTCCTATCATAAGGCCTGGCCAAAGAACCATCCAAAGTAAGATGGTCAATTAAGCCTTTGATCCTACCGCCGAGCCTAGTTAGAGCACCTATCTAAGTGTGATGGACGAGAAGCCTTTGGTCCTGCTGCAAAGCTTGGCTCCAGCAACCATCTAAAGGGTTACAGTCTATTAGGCCTTTGATTCTACAGCAAAGCCTGGTCAGAACAACCACCCAAAGAGTTGTAACCAATCAAGCCTTTGGTTTTATCGCCAAGTCCATTAGAGAATTCATCTAAAGAAGAAAAACAACATAAATTTTAACTATCAAACTCAAAACAAACCAAAATTAAGGAAATTTTATTGGGGATATACGATATTTCCACCTTGATAGTAATAGTTAATTTCGGTGAAGATTATTTTCTAAAAATTTTAGTGGAATTGCCTTACAATATATTTTCCAAAAATCATACTTTCACAATCTTATATATTTAATCTTTACATGGAATAACTTTCAAATTCGCAAGAATTTTTTTTTTCAATAAACCGAAATTATAAAATAACAAGGAGTGCAAGCACCTGATGATGGAAGAATATGACAACAAAAACAAAGGCAAAATTTACTTAGCCAAAGCATAAGAAAAGTTCTTATGGGAGAGGGTAGACCCAAATTTCTAAGGAGACGTATGGTGTGGTCATTGGAAGATGAAAGATAAAGCTGGCAGAAGTTGATAAGTGTAGGCCATTAAAGGAAGAAAAAGTAAAGCTATCAAAGGATAAAGATGATATATCGCATCGTCCAAAGGCAATGTAAGTTTAATAACATAAGCCATTAAATGGTGACCTCTGAAGCCATTAACAAATATGGTATTCAAGCAATCTCGAAGAAAATTTTTGAGCTATTGTGGGTTGATAAGAGTAGTCGAATGATGACCATGAAAGCTATTGAAGGATGAATTACACAAGTTGGCACATAGTGATTGTAACAATCCATATTTTATGTATAGGAGGATCCTAAAATATTTTTGTTTTATTCTTCTAAGGTCATATGACTTTAATATTTTAGGGAATGACTCTTAGGAGCATTTTCCACATCTATGATTTTTATCGAATTTCTATGTGATCATTTTGACACTAAAAATCTTGTTTGGACTATAACTTTTGGTAGGAGCCGAACTAGGCTCTTAAACCACTTCCATTGCTTCATAATGAAGGTTTCCTATTTCATAGAGGTCATAATAAAAAACAGACCCATTGTTTGAAAATTATAGCTGTTTTAAGTTTTGGCTATTGTTGGCTTGCATTGTAGGTAATTAAGTAAGCCCATACTTAGGCCCACTAACTTATCTCAAAATTTGTGATAAGGGAAGGCTGTAGGAACCGATCTAAATCATTTCCATCATCCCTAAAATAGCTCTAATTCTCCATTAACCCTAATTTCATCAAAAATCACATATTTTCCTTACTAATCTTAGCCTAGATCTTAATTACGGGGGTAATTAGCATCAAGGAGTTGAAAATTATCATTTTTGCTGATTTGTGTTCATCTCCTTTGCTATCCACTTCAGATCTAAGAAGAAAAATTGATATTTTGGGTATTTGGTGAGTGGTTCTTATCTTTCACTACACTATACATGTTTATATAGTATGTTTTTAACATGGTTTTGACTTTAAATCATTTTTTAAATTTAATCATGTGTTAACTTATGTTTATGGTTGAAATTTGAAGATTTAAAAGTGGTTTTAAAAATGGCTTTGTAAACCCACTTGTTTATATTCATATGTTTGTGTAAAGGTAGATCTAGATTAGGATTTGCATGTATGAATGGATGTATATGTATGATGTTCCATATTTGTATGTTGTTCTTTGATGTAGTTTGTTAGTGCTTTTAGGCAGTTGGGAAGGAGGTTGGAGAATTTGGAAAATCAAAGGCAAAGATGGTCAGATTTGGATGAAACTTGGGGAAGGGCTCTGAAGCACGGGAGGAGCCTAGAATTCAAGTCACACTAAAATTGGAGCTAACTAGAGGACCTAGTACTGAGAGCTTTTTATCGATACCGTGAGCTTATTATCGGTACCGAGAGCTTATTATTGGTACCGAAACCTTTTACTTCATGGAAATCATCTTAGTAGGAGGTGCTGCTTTAGGTTAAGGCAACGAGTGATGGTGAGGTCAAGTGCAAGAATTTGGCTAAGTACTGGACTTGGTACTAAGAGCTTTGGCGGGTATGGAAACAAGAGCTTTTAGAGTTAGTACCAAGAGCTTTTGAAGTTGATGCCGAGAGCTTTCCATAGGAGTGATCGGGTTCCAAGCACTTAGAAGATGGAGCTATAGGAAGGGGAAAGAACTTAGCCAAAATTGGATAAGTACAACTATCAGTATCGAAAGCTTATTATCAGTACCAAAAACTTATTATCAGTACCGAGAGGTCGGTCCTGTAACGACCCAGAATTTCGAACAAATTAAATTGGAAATATTTAATTAATTTTAAATATTTGAGCGGTAATTTAATTTGTATTCCCAATATATCTATGAATTTGGCGATTAAGTTATAAAATTTAATCTATTGAACTGGATAAAAATTTGAATCTTCAGTTTTAAGCTGAAGAGAAATATTTCAAACGCTTGTAAAATTTATATTGATAATACTGAAAATATCAGAAGCTTCAGAATCGAATTTGGGAGTGAATTGTTCAGTTTGAAATTATATCGTTCGAATCGATATTTAAAATACGGCGTTTCGGGGCACAGTCTCGGAATTCGACGAAACCAGTTTCATTGGGTCCGTAATATTGTATTATTACTGGATTTCCAATTTCGTATTTTTCGGAGTTAATACATGGCTATACGGCGAGCAAACGCATCGAAATTTAAATTAAATTAAATTCAAATTTAAATCTAAACTTGGTCAAACGACATCACGTTATCTCCTAAATCGCGCCTGATATCACGCGATGAGATCGTGTGACCCATGCCCCTTCCAGTTTTAAATAATCCTCTTCCTCTATCTGTTCAACAAATTCGAACGAAAAGAAAACAAAAATTTAACGCTCCCTCCCTTTGTCTTCTTCAATTCATCATAGCCGAAGACCTTCCATTCAAAAAAAAAGAAAAAATATGCAAAACAATTTCGTTCGAAAATAAAAACTTGAGGCCGCCTTCGTTTCTTTTTCTCAACTTTCGAATCTTGATAACTCAAAAAAAAAATCTGGAGCTCGTAGTCGATGACAGGCAGCGAGGGGAGGCGCTCGTCTAGGCCGATGGTGGTTCGGGGTCGCGAGCAGCTAGGGTTTTGGATTTTGGGGGGTTAGTCGCAGTGGTGGTCGAGAAACGATGAGGCGCTCGCGTACGGCGACGCGCATGCGTAGGCCGAGGCGACTGGGGCAGTGGAGCATCGCGGAGGTGTCGCAGCGATTTGGAAAGGGGATTCAGGAGTGGCGATTTCGTTCGTGTTGGGGTGTTGCTTGGCGACATCGCGATGGAGCTCGCGCGCAGCTGCGTGGCATCGAGTAGGCAATTTTGGGCGTGTTGATGGGCAGTCGTAGACGAGGTGATCGAAGTCTGGCAAATCGCGTGGAGGCGTGCGTAGGGGTGCGTTGAGTTCGATCTTCATTGCAGTGAGGTATAGACTTCTGTCTATTTAAAGTTTTATGTAATATACATGTTTTAATCGAAGGAAAATATTGCAAGCCGGTTAGTAGAAAAAATTAAATTAACAATAAAATGTTAAAACAATTTATTCCTGAAATTTATAAATCTATTTATGTTTATACAGTAATGTATAAATACATTGTTAAAGGAGATATATTCGCGATTTTGGATAGTGAATTATTATTGAAATAAAATGTGTAGAAGAGAGTGAAATGTAATTAGTGAATTATATTCACGATTTTGGACAGTGAATATATTGTTAAGTAAAAATGGATTTATTTTTGAAGAAGTGATATTAAGAATGAAGTTTAACATTTTAAAGATGTTTTAAAATGTATTATGAATCGAAAGCATAGATTTCCGCAGTTCTTGTTGAAATAGACGTTTTCGAAAAATAAGGAAATGATGGACTATAACACTGTTGTTATAGTAAATGATTTTCGAAAGAAAATATTTTTATCTAGTATTGGGATTTATATATCTATCTTAAATCCGAATCCCTATACTAGTGATTTTGAGTCGTCGTAACGATGTTTTACGTAACATTCATTTTGACTCAAATAAATATGGTCAAAGTAAATGATTTCCTTAAAGAATGAAATATATACTTAATTTTGATTTAAGTATATCGGATATTTTCAAATGTTGAAAATAAAAGATTTGTGAAACACTTATTATTAAATAAGTATGGAATGTTTTCCAAAATGAAATGAAACGTTTTGAGATTTTATCTTCTTAAAGATAAATCGAAAATGAATATTTGAAAACGATTGAAAATCGAATATTAGTAGATATTCGAAAAATGTAAATTCAATATGGAATTTATAAAGGAAATGGAAACTGTTTAGAAAAATAAATATTGATTTATTTTTGAAGGGGAAATTTTATATCTAGTAAAGATATTTTTGAAGATGAAATAATTTGGAAAATTATTTGGAATCTGATGATGTTGCACATCTTTATTGATAGTTAAATAACCGACTATCAATAATTACCTTTAGATAGGTATTTGTTGTGAATTGGATGAATTTGAATGCCACACTTATTTTTGAATAATCGCTCACTATTCGGGTTAGCCGGGAAAGGACCATGGGGTCGTATAACCCATCCCGAATATGTGATACGTCGTTATGAATTGCATTCGAAGACCGGTGTTGAAGACCGGATATTTTTGAAAACGGAAGGATTACCGTCGAGTTACTCTACATCAACTGATCTTCGATTTAGAGGTTTTATCACCCTTAGTGACGGGAAGTCCGGACATGATTAGAAATTTATCCGGATATGCAAGGGCTTCGTGAGAAGTGCCTTCGGTTCTGTTCGATCCCAGAACAGACTTGTATGGATTGTGTGTCTGACATTACAATTTGAGATATAAAGCTGATTTCTTTCAAATACATTTCTATTGGTGGCGGAGAATTTATTCTCTTAGCTTAACACCCTTCTCTGAGACGTACGAGCTCAGAGGTTATGTAGTTGAAATTTATCAGCGATATATCCCAATTTGGTAACGTGGCATACTGAGTGTTGCTGTGAAATGATCAGTGTTTGATCATTTGCGATATGATCATTTGTTTGATCTTATATCTTTGTGATCATAGGTTGATCATTTTGTTTGACCCGAAGCATGGCTTTGTAGAAAGCGTAGCTTTGTTGACGAGACTTCGTCGAGCCTCACACCCCGGAAATGGTCAAAACAGGAAAGATGCGGCAAGGTTCTAGGGAGTAGCGCCCCTTAGTGTATGTCATTCCTTCTGGATAGAGGTGGTATCATGGTATGGAGCCCAGATACTTAACCTATGTGGTTGCTGCATTATTACTATGTGGTTTGTTGGAAATCGGGGATCCTCGGGAAGATCGGTTACGATCGGGGGATGACATACGCGTGTCAGTAGTTACCTACTTTTGCAGAGGTAACCCGGCCTTGTGTTGGCAGAAATCTAACCGTAATGTTAGGTTAGTTCTCGGGTCGTCTATTCCAGGGACGTACCCATCGTGGAAAAGGAAGTTCCTTAGCCTGACCATTTGTTGGAAATCCAAAGAAACAATACGAGCCTTTACGATTTCAATTGTATAACCTGTCTCCTCAGGAGGCAGCTATAGCAGGCATAATATAATGGTACCTATGCTGGCTAAGATTTATATTCTACTTTCGAAATGTTTTCCACTATGCACTAATAATAATATCCAAAATGATTTGATTTTGCGTAGTAAGCATCTTTGACTAACATAAGAAGAAATCTCCTCCAAGTCTGCGTTTGCATTGTGTGTGTGGTGGGAGGTCTTATGGTAGTTTCATTTTCCAAAAGCATTGCGAATTGACATTAAAGTTTTCCCGTTGTTTATTTTAAAGATAAACTGTTTTACGGTCTCACACCAGTCACCATGACTGACTCGGAGTTTATTGTTTCCCTTCTAAACTCTGGGTGCCCACCAATTTCCACACGGGCAGTCTAGAGTTATGTTATCAGGATATTCTGGATATTCTGGAGCTTTGGAAGCAAGATGGATGACGAGACGTAGTATTTGTATCTGATAGTATTTATTCCGCTGTGTATTCTGTATGAGGACAAGTTTATATAACTGTCCATTGTTGTATATTGACTCTGATGATTGATGTATGTATAAACTGATATAGTTCTTTGTTTAAAAGATTACTGATTATCTATTATATATTGTTCCGCTGCGATATGTGAGGTTCTGATATTGTTCTGTTTTTCTGTTCTGATGTTGTTCTTTCTTCTTCTGCTTTCTTCTTCTTCTCTTTTTCTTCTATCTTTTCTTCTATTTCTTCTTTTTAAAACCCTCACTATTGGAGTTTCCGGCACTCGATTTCTCGGCAGTCGATAAAGTGAGTATCGATGTCGAATTTTCGAAAGTCGAAAATCCCGTACGTGACAGCGTGGTATCAGAGCATATGGTTAAGCGTCAACCCTGCTCTGTTGGGTGTTACTCATTAGAGATAGAATCAGTAGTACTCTAGAATGATTTGGAGTGTAATAATAGATACGAGTGCGTATTTGTTAGTGAATATAAAATTTGTTTTATATTGTGTTGACTTATCGGTTGATTGTTTATAGATTCTGGTCGGTGCAGTCTAGCTAACTGTGTTGATAGGAGTTTCTAAACTCTAAACAAGATAAACTGACACAGTATTGTTTTAAATAGGGTGAATGAAATAATTTTGCCCAAAACTATTTTTGTATATAAAAGAAATGATTTTTCTATGAATTATTACAGTATATGGTTGCATGGTTGTTAGGAAGTGATAATATTGAAATGTTATCATTATTATATGAAATTGAATAAGAAATAAATCCATATACAAATGAAATTTGAGAATATAAATTATAAATGTGATTTGTAATTTGAAACGGAATTCCAGAGAAGTTTTTGGAAATGTTTTGAAAAGAATTTGAAAATTTTGGAAATTTGGAAAGTTTAAGAGGTTTGAAAAGTATTTTAGAGAGATGAAAAGCTCTAAACTCTTTTCGGTCACTGGAAAATAACTTCGGTAATGACTGCAGCATCATCGATGTTCATTTTCGGGTTTCCAAAAGAGGAATTGCTGCCAAATTGTTTTTAATGGAAGTTGTTTGAAAAATTTGGGTTTGTTTTGGAAATTCAAAGGATAATTTGAATTGTTTTCAAAATGGCTTTGAAAATGTTATTAAGACTCTGGAATGCTATATAAAAATATTTATGAGAATAATAAATGAGTTGATAACTTATACAATTTGTTGTGAATTTAGATTGAATAAATTTAACTTAAGGAATTTTAAGTTGGATTAAAGTAAGTATAAGTGAATCAATAAAATAGAGAATCTGAATTGAATTGATAAATTAATTAAGCTATTGAACTAATTGAATGTTGAATCAGTCTTATGTAAATGAATTAGTGAATGAGTTTCAGAATGAATAAATAAAAAAAATTGCAATTGTAAGTGCAAGAGAATAAAATTGAAATGTTAAAATTCATTTTGAATTTGTAAGAAAGTAAGACTGAATTTGAATTTGATTGTGAAGGATTAAACTAAAATTAGTAAGTGAAGCTAATTGAATGAAGATAAAACTGGAATTGAAACTGAATGTTGAAAACAAATTTGAATAAGTGAATTGGAATTTGAAATAAATTAGTAATTGGAACTAATTTAAAATAGTGTCGTTATGAATGAAAGATAATTGGTAAATTCAATATTCAGAAGATAAATAGAATCCAACTTGAATTGAATGATGAATTTAACTCAGATAGGAAATTGAAATGTGAAATTGAATTCAAATAGATTTGAAATGTAAGATTGAACGAAATTGAATGCTGTAACTAGATATAATGGCTAGTAGGATATACAGGTGTATGAAAGGGATTGGAATTTTGATTTCAAAGATAATTTGAATTGCTCGACAAAAGGTAAGTATTTGAATTATAATATGAGTTTTTGCTGATTTCTTGTCTAGTCGCTTGGCTTTTTCTTTTTCTTTTTGAAATTTGAGAGTCCTTAGGGACGTTTGTAGTCGTACTGTATTAGCCGCGCAAAGGAGACGCTGGCGAAATTTTTCGAAAATTTCGGGTGTTAGAAAATTTTTGAGAAAATTTTGAAAAGTTTAAAATTTGAATTTAAACTCGAATTTGAATTGAGAAGTTAAACAATGTTGTTTGAACTTATAGTTGAAGTTGAAATTTAGTTGAATTAATAATGAATCTTTAGTAGAAAGATTTGTTTTGATAAATTGATAAAACTATTGGATTGTGAAAAATAGTAGACGAGTTAAGGACTTTTTTTTTCCTAACTTGTAATTTCGAGGACGAAATTCTTTTAAGGAGGGAAGTTTGTAACGACCCAGAATTTCGAACAAATTAAATTGGAAATATTTAATTAATTTTAAATATTTGAGCGGTAATTTAATTTGTATTCCCAATATATCTATGAATTTGGCGATTAAATTATAAAATTTAATCTATTGAACTGGATAAAAATTTGAATCTTCAGTTTTAAGCTGAAGAGAAATATTTCAAACGCTTGTAAAATTTATATTGATAATACTGAAAATATCAGAAGCTTCAGAATCAAATTTGGGAGTGAATTGTTCAGTTTGAAATTATATCGTTCGAATCGATATTTAAAATACGGCGTTCCGGGGCACAGTCTCGGAATTCGACAAAACAATGGTTTCATTGGGTCCGTAATATTGTATTATTACTGGATTTCCAATTTCGTATTTTTCGAAGTTAATACATGGCTATACGGCGAGCAAACGCATCGAAATTTAAATTAAATTAAATTCAAATTTAAATCTAAACTTGGTCAAACGACATCACGTTATCTCCTAAATCGCGCCTGATATCACGCGATGAGATCGTGTGACCCATGCCCCTTCCAGTTTTAAATAATCCTCTTCCTCTATCTGTTCAACAAATTCGAACGAAAAGAAAACAAAAATTTAACGCTCCCTCCCTTTGTCTTCTTCAATTCATCATAGCCGAAGACCTTCCATTCAAAAAAAAAGAAAAAAATATGCAAAACAATTTCGTTCGAAAATAAAAACTTGAGGCCGCCTTCGTTTCTTTTTCTCAACTTTCGAATCTCGATAACTCAAAAAAAAAATCTGGAGCTCGTAGTCGATGACAGGCAGCGAGGGGAGGCGCTCGTCTAGGCCGATGGTGGTTCGGGGTCGCGAGCAGCTAGGGTTTTGGATTTTGGGGGGTTAGTCGCAGTGGTGGTCGAGAAACGATGAGGCGCTCGCGTACGGCGACGCGCATGCGTAGGCCGAGGCGACTGGGGCAGTGGAGCATCGCGGAGGTGTCGCAGCGATTTGGAAAGGGGATTCAGGAGTGGCGATTTCGTTCGTGTTGGGGTGTTGCTTGGCGACATCGCGATGGAGCTCGCGCGCAGCTGCGTGGCATCGAGTAGGCAATTTTGGGCGTGTTGATGGGAAGTCGTAGACGAGGTGATCGAAGTCTGGCAAATCGCGTGGAGGCGCGCGTAGGGGTGCGTTGAGTTCGATCTTCATTGCAGTGAGGTATAGACTTCTGTCTATTTAAAGTTTTATGTAATATACATGTTTTAATCGAAGGAAAATATTGCAAGCCGGTTAGTAGAAAAAATTAAATTAACAATAAAATGTTAAAACAATTTATTCCTGAAATTTATAAATCTATTTATGTTTATACAGTAATGTATAAATACAGGTTTTTTTCCCCTTTCACAGTAAAACAGAAAAAAATTATTTAAACGAAGTCGGTTTAAATTTAATTATGAGGTAATTTTTAGTTAAACGGATTTGTTAATAAAAGGAAATTGGTTTAAATAAAATAATTATTAAGGTGATGAATTTGTTCAATTTACTTATTTAATTTATTGTTAGAAATGAATAAAGAAGAAAATTTAATTTTTAAACTAAAAACCTTAGTTAAATAAATTTATTTAAAAGAAACTGGTTTAGAATAAAATCATCGGTGAATTGAAATTTTTAAATAAAAATTTAATAGTTCGATTATTTCGAATATTAATAAAGTGTATGAATTGTTTATACCAGGTTAAAATCGAGAAAACGAAACTGAAATGGAAAATGGATTGCAAATTAAAAGCTAAGGTGAGATTTTTCTCACTCAAAATGAAAGTGGAATTTTCAGTTATTTATTGATTGATATGTTTGCTATTGGATGTGATATTAGATATGATAGGATATATCTATATATATGTATAGCAATATATACATATTGGCATATGTATATATTGGATTGATTGATTTCCCGCCTCGTATAGCGGATGAGACCATATTGCGCCGTTAGTAAGCGGATATTTTTATAAAACCCATATACCGTGATATTCCACCTCGAAGTGGAATTGGTATTGTGCTAACATCTATGGATGCAGGGAAACAGGTTGGAGGGATCCAACTGGATTCCTCACCAGTATTATTTATTTACAGATATTTGTGATGTATATGCTGTTATCATATTGATATATGATATTGATGTTGTGATGGACTAATTGATGCGTTGCATCATTGGACTCAAGTTTTGAAGTTTTAAAATAACGAATTTTACTTTAAAAGAGATTTTTTTTAAAGTGATTATTTGTAAGTATACGTTATTAAATTTTTGAATTAATTTACAAACGTTAAAATTATTAAAGTTATAAAGGTTAAGATTTTGGTGAAATATAACCGAGAGGTGATTTTTGAAATAAACAGTTAAGTAATCTATAAAATAGTTTAAATTTGGATTTTCGAATTATTAAAAACGATGTATATAAAAGATGTACAAAATTGATATTTATCAATTAAAATTTTTGGAATTTAAAACGAGTTTTTATAAATTGTGAAGATAGAAAATTTATAGAATTATAAGTTGTAAAGATAGGAAATTTATAGAATTATAAATTGTGAAGATTTGAAGTTTATAGATTTATAAAGTTTGAAGTTTATAGATTTATAAAGTATGAAGTTATAAAATGAATGAAATTGTAGAATAAAGACTGATAAGGAATTTACTTGTAAATTGGATTTTTGCCTTTAAGTGGAATATTGATCGAATTTGTTAATAAAAGAGATTTACAAATCGAAGTTGTTAGAAAATAGAAATAGAATTTATAAACGTTGTTTTATAAATTCGAAATCAATTGGATTTGATAAATTAAATATAGAAGGTTGTTAAAGGAGATATATTCGCGATTTTGGATAGCGAATTATTATTGAAATAAAATGTGTAGAAGAGAGTGAAATGTAATTAGTGAATTATATTCACGATTTTGGACAGTGAATATATTGTTAAGTAAAAATGGATTTATTTTTGAAGAAGTGATATTAAGAATGAAGTTTAACATTTTAAAGATGTTTTAAAATGTATTATGAATCGACAGCATAGATTTCCGCAGTTCTTGTTGAAATAGACGTTTTCGAAAAATAAGGAAATGATGGACTATAACACTGTTGTTATAGTAAATGATTTTCGAAAGGAAATATTTTTATCTAGTATTGGGATTTATATATCTATCTTAAATCCGAATCCCTATACTAGTGATTTTGAGTCGTCGTAACGATGTTTTACGTAACATTCGTTTTGACTCAAATAAATATGGTCAAAGTAAATGATTTCCTTAAAGAATGAAATATATACTTAATTTTGATTTAAGTATATCGGATATTTTCAAATGTTGAAAATAAAAGATTTGTGAAACACTTATTATTAAATAAGTATGGAATGTTTTCCAAAATGAAATGAAACGTTTTGAGATTTTATCTTCTTAAAGATAAATCGAAAATGAATATTTGAAAACGATTGAAAATCGAATATTAGTAGATATTCGAAAAATGTAAATTCAATATGGAATTTATAAAGGAAATGGAAACTGTTTAGAAAAATAAATATTGATTTATTTTTGAAGGGGAAATTTTATATCTAGTAAAGATATTTTTGAAGATGAAATAATTTGGAAAATTATTTGGAATCTGATGATGTTGCACATCTTTATTGATAGTTAAATAACCGACTATCAATAATTACCTTTAGATAGGTATTTGTTGTGAATTGGATGAATTTGAATGCCACACTTATTTTTGAATAATCGCTCACTATTCGGGTTAGCCGGGAAAGGACCATGGGGTCGTATAACCCATCCCGAATATGTGATACGTCGTTATGAATTGCATTCGAAGACCGGTGTTGAAGACCGGATATTTTTGAAAACGGAAGGATTACCGTCGAGTTACTCTACATCGACTGATCTTCGATTTAGAGGTTTTATCACCCATAGTGACGGGAAGTCCGGACGTGATTAGAAATTTATCCGGATATGCAAGGGCTTCGTGAGAAGTGCCTTCGGTTCTGTTCGATCCCAGAACAGACTTGTATGGATTGTGTGTCTGACGTTACAATTTGAGATATAAAGCTGATTTCTTTCAAATACATTTCTGTTGGTGGCGGAGAATTTATTCTCTTAGCTTAACACCCTTCTCTGAGACGTACGAGCTCAGAGGTTATGTAGTTGAAATTTATCAGCGATATATCCCAATTTGGTAACGTGGCATACTGAGTGTTGCTGTGAAATGATCAGTGTTTGATCATTTGCGATATGATCATTTGTTTGATCTTATATCTTTGTGATCATAGGTTGATCATTTTGTTTGACCCGAAGCATGGCTTTGTAGAAAGCGTAACTTTGTTGACGAGACTTCGTCGAGCCTCACACCCCGGAAATGGTCAAAACAGGAAAGATGCGGCAAGGTTCTAGGGAGTAGCGCCCCTTAGTGTATGTCATTCCTTCTGGATAGAGGTGGTATCATGGTATGGAGCCCAGATACTTAACCTATGTGGTTGCTGCATTATTACTATGTGGTTTGTTGGAAATCGAGGATCCTCGGGAAGATCGGTTACGATCGGGGGATGACATACGCGTGTCAGTAGTTACCTACTTTTGCAGAGGTAACCCGGCCTTGTGTTGGTAGAGATCTAACCGTAATGTTAGGTTAGTTCTCGGGTCGTCTATTCCAGGGACGTACCCATCGTGGAAAAGGAAGTTCCTTAGCCTGACCATTTGTTGGAAATCCAAAGAAACAATACGAGCCTTTACGATTTCAATTGTATAACCTGTCTCCTCAAGAGGCAGCTATAGCAGGCATAATATAATGGTACCTATGCTGGCTAAGATTTATATTCTACTTTCGAAATGTTTTCCACTATGCACTAATAATAATATCCAAAATGATTTGATTTTGCGTAGTAAGCATCTTTGACTAACATAAGAAGAAATCTCCTCCAAGTCTGCGTTTGCATTGTGTGTGTGGTGGGAGGTCTTATGGTAGTTTCATTTTCCAAAAGCATTGCGAATTGACATTAAAGTTTTCCCGTTGTTTATTTTAAAGATAAACTGTTTTACGATCTCACACCAGTCACCGTGACTGACTCGGAGTTTATTGTTTCCCTTCTAAACTCTGGGTGCCCACCAATTTCCACACGGGCAGTCTAGAGTTATGTTATCAGGATATTCTGGATATTCTGGAGCTTTGGAAGCAAGATGGATGACGAGACGTAGTATTTGTATCTGATAGTATTTATTCCGCTGTGTATTCTGTATGAGGACAAGTTTATATAACTGTCCATTGTTGTATATTGACTCTGATGATTGATGTATGTATAAACTGATATAGTTCTTTGTTTAAAAGATTACTGATTATCTATTATATATTGTTCCGCTGCGATATGTGAGGTTCTGATATTGTTCTGTTTTTCTGTTCTGATGTTGTTCTTTCTTCTTCTGCTTTCTTCTTCTTCTCTTTTTCTTCTATCTTTTCTTCTATTTCTTCTTTTTAAAACCCTCACTATTGGAGTTTCCGGCACTCGATTTCTCGGCAGTCGATAAAGTGAGTATCGATGTCGAATTTTCGAAAGTCGAAAATTTCGGTACGTGACAGGTCCTTGCCAAAAACATGGTGGGACTTCCAAGAGGGGAAGCTGAAGCTCTACAAGTAGTGATGCAAATCTTTATTTGTTCGCTTGGGGTTTTGATAATGACATGGTAGCACGATGATAGTTCGATATTTTAGTGGTGGTAACTTGACGATGAAAGGGGTTAGATTCTGATGATGGTGGCTTGATTTTGAAAGGAGTTGTGAGAATGGTTATCCACAAAGGGCGGGTTCTAGAAAGGGTGACCCATGGATAGAATGAGAGAATAGTTCTATCATGGAATGGAGGAATGTGGAATAGTTCCTCTAGAATAACGGAAACTAGATGGGGCAAGGAAAAGGCTCGGATATGCGTGCTAAGGGACCATTGATATGCGTAGTTTTTTCTGATGTACTTAAAAGTAGAGGTATAATGAGTCCACTCATGGGTACTTTGAAAGGCTCTCTTGGATCATGAGAATGGATCTGTATATCTTGGGCTATGGAAAAGGGTCTAGTATTAGCTTCAGGCTAAAGATGAGTCACTGAAAACATGAGTTTTCCATTAATCCCTGGTATGAGAAAGGACATACGGGTTATCATGTGTTCAGTGCACATTGAGTGATACCGAGGATTATTTGATGGATGCCATGGTTTCTTTGGTTTCGTTCTTTCACGTTTATCACTCTAGAGATGTCACTTGGGATAGAGATACCTGGACACCCAACATTATACTTTGTTCGCAGTGTACCTTTATGATATTCATAGAGTAGCATATTATGTTCATTATAGTACTAACTCTTTGATTGCAGGGACATGTTAAATATGGTTCGTATACCCTTGTTCCTTACTATATCGACTCGTATAGTATTTTGAGATTCATTTATCACTCACACCAGACCGTTGTCTGACCCAAGGTTTTATGCTTTGCTTCTTGTTTTCTTAGGTACATTTAAATGAGTAGACTAAATAACATGCCTTAGTGAGACGCAACACCTAAATAGAGGATCAGCTAGATGTAGCTATCTCGTATTATTTATGGATATTGCACTTATTCCGCTATGAAACACTATCCTTGACAGTGCTTACTTATTATTATGAGACAATTATTTTAGTTATTTCCATTCAGTATAAAATCTACTACTTTTTGTATGACTATATGATTTGTGATATG
This sequence comes from Allium fistulosum, assembly GCA_030737815.1. Classification (NCBI taxonomy): domain Eukaryota; kingdom Viridiplantae; phylum Streptophyta; class Magnoliopsida; order Asparagales; family Amaryllidaceae; genus Allium; species Allium fistulosum. The sequence continues at coordinate 1,036,955,153 of CM060907.1, read as the reverse complement.
ATGTTTGGTTCACTTAATTACTACCATCTTTTCTATTTTATATCTATGATGTATATTATATTTTGTTTCATGTGCTGTGAGAAATACAATAGGTTCTATGAAGTTTTATTTCATTTACAACCAATGACGATCGTCCTGCATTAGCCAGGCATGTTAGCAGTGCACTATCTTATGTCTATTGGGTGTCGGTGCTGTAGGTTAGTCATCACATTTTGTATCAGAGCTTAGGTTACAATGTTAACATGAGTTGATACCGTGGTCCAATAGAGATAGGGAAGAAGTCATCACCCTAGACTGGATCGAGAGTACATATAAACACGAGAGAGTCCGTACTTGTTATATATTTTGATTTTCAAAACAATATAGTAGTATATATAGATATAAGTCGCATGCACACACAAGTACTAATGACACCGTTTTCTTTTTGAAAGACTGATCTAGCTAATAGAGTTAGGGGCATGCCCTAGGAGCAATAATGTAATTTGTTACATGTATCTAACTTGTTGACCAATCTTGTTCAAAATAAAAGGTATTTTCTTTTTATAAATATACTCGATATAATGTGTTACATTAATTAATCAATTTAATTAAAGGTATATTTAATAGAAAATCAATAATGGTATATTTTGTGATAGTAGTTAAAGAGTGTTGTAACCGTGAGTAAATATATCATTTTAAATGTTCTTAATCAAGATGCATCGAGATTAGATGTCAATATATTCGTTGAGACTAGAGTACGTAATGCTCTACAAACGTTGTATAGTATATTAGGAATGATAGATGAGGGCACCAAGAGGTTACGTACTGATAGTTATTGGATTTGTGACGACCGCCCATGACCCCTGCACCGAATCTAGAGATAAAGCGCTGTAAAGTGTGCCAGGCGACCATGGACGATTGTCAAGGTAAGATTTAAGACAACAGAATCTATCGTATTACTCACAGCGCATGGACAAAATACAATAGAACATATGTATAGTGAAGCTTTACAGAACAAAATGACATCATATAAAACTCCATAATAGTTGAATACAAGCATCCACATAGTCAATACATCCAGCCTCACTACATATCTCTCAGAGAATACAAAACAGCGGAATATCCAGTACATATAATAAGAAGATAATATGCAACCCTCCAGCTCGTCTTCGATATCAGCATCGTGAGAAGAGAACAGCACCTGTCACCTGCTACCTAGTCTGCCCGTCCCAAAATGGACGAACAGCCCAAGGCAATAAGAATTAAAACATAAAGCCTTGAGTCAGACAACAGTCTTAGTGAGCAGTAAATTAACTAACAACATACCAAAAGAGCATAAAGGAAAAAAGAATAGGAATACAACCCTCCCACTCCAACCTCATTCTACAGTGATAGCCCCCAGACACACACTAAGCAGAAGCAAACATAGCAGAGCATACAATTTAAAGTAAAACTACTATCACTCGAGTCAAGGGCGATGTTTTCCAAGTACCAAGGCCTAAATCAGATAAGTACCCAGAAAATACCGCTCTTGAGTCCGAATGACGATACAACCAAACATCCATGACTCTGGCTATCACTGTTATCATTGCTTCGATATCACCGTTAATTGAATGACCGGCACATTCTTTCAGCCGTCCGTCAAAGGCTAATGGAAACCCCGGTTCTAGACATAACTCCCGCACGTCGTCGCAGCCCGTGCCTAGGACTATCGAATCTGCCCAGAGTACTCGACCATCAACAGTTGGCCGTTGGGACTATCGAATCTGCCCAAACGTACTCTTGCTTAGAGCATGCTAGAACCTTCAACAACGATGCTATCCAAGCCTCCTAGTCATCCTCCTCGACGACTATTCTCATATCCATTCATTATCCTCAACTCGAATCATATCACCGAGTTATCAACATGCTTGGAATGATCCCGTCTGGATTAGACAAAGTCTTCAGCACATGATTGCCTCGCTTCATTACATCCTCGCAAAGCCTCATCTCATCCTCACATCATCAAATCTATGCATAAGAGCTACATCATCCCGCTACATATGCCACGAGCAGCTTTTCCAATTCAAGAGCCTTTCCCTTAGCTTTTGAATCACCTTCGATCTAAATCTAATCATCAATCATCTAGTTCATAACAATCAATCAAATCAAACATCAATCCAAGCAATCAAACATTCAAAAATGATCTAAATAGACAATTATAACAATAATGGCATTTTCGTAATTAAAGAGTTGAAAGTCCAATAAGCATGAAAACATGGATTATATCTCTACAAACTTGATGAATGAACTTGCATAGGTTAACATGTGATAAAATGGATGTAACATCATCATGAACAATGGATCTATATGGATCTACACTTTAGATGAAGAAAATGCAAGGAAATCTCTATTTTAACACCAAATCGAGCCAACAATCCGATATACTCCTTTGGATCCGTGTGAGAGATAATCACCACTCACCAAATCACCTAAACAAACCCAAATCAATACGCTTCAGATTTGGACAGCAAAGGATGAAGCTTGATCTATCACGAATCCGCTTCAAACGAAGAAATCTCCCTTGAAAAGATGAAGATCTTCAACTTTAGCTCTTGAATCTTCAATCTTGATCTTTGATTAGGATGGAAGGAAGCACTAGATTAGAGTGGAGAAAAGAAGTGAAGAAGTGTAGAAGTCGAGCTCTCAAAATGGCAGCACTTCGTCGCTTCAAAATCCGGATCCCAAAAATGAAGAGAAGCTCTCCTATTTATAGCAGAAAACTGCCTAAGTCGTAACTCGGCTATCTTCTTAAGTCGCTGCCGACTTAACACTATGTCGACCTACGACCTAAAAACCCCCACGACTTAACAGACAAGCCTACGACTTAACATGCGCGCGACCTAACTTATTCGAGCTATACGACCTAATACACGCGCGCTCCCTCCTAAGTCGCCTGGACGACTTAACAACTTAGCACCATTCGACTTATCACTTAGCGACCTAACCACAGGTGCGACCTATCACTTAAGCTTACGCGACCTAATCAACAAAGCGCATCAGCGACCTACGACTTAGCAAACTTGCGACCTAACTATCCTAGGTCGCCTACGACCTAACTCAACACGCTGGTCACGCGACCTAAAACTTACGCGACTTAACAATCTCGCGCGACCTAACACTTGAGCCAACCTGCGACCTAACAACTTAGCACCCACGCGACCTAACTACTAAGTCGCGAACAAACTGGGATACGACCTAACTACTAAGTTATCTACGACTTAACTATTAAGTCGTTAACTAACTTATTCCTTAGGTCGGTCAATCTCATAGGTCGCTAACTCGAACTGCCGACCTAACACTTAACTCACCCAAACACTTAGGTCGCTCACAACATTTCCTTAGGTCGTTGCCGACCTAACTCTACCCCAGAATTACTTAGGTCGCCTACTCCTCTTAAGTCGGACACGACTCATCACTTAGGTCGGTCACTACCTTAAGTCGGCAACTCAACCCAGACTTATCCCTTAACTTGCCTATCCCCTTAGGTCGCAGATCTTCTCTAAGTCGCTCACGACTTATCTCCTAAGTTGCCAACAACATTTAGGTCGCGTACGACCTAGGACTTAGGCAATTTCAACCAAAATCTGAAACAACTAGAAAATGCTGAAAATCCCAGATTTTGACAAACTTTTCGATCCGTAAAATACGGGTCGTTACATTCTCTCCCCCTTAGGAATTTCGCCCCCGAAATTCCAAGCAAACAAAGCAATCAAAGACTATTCTGTACGCCTACCATCCATAGCAATCAACAAACCATGCATCCAATTCTAGCTTAGCGTACAGAATTCTAAGACTTAGAACAAGTTACAATATCGCGAGATGAGACGACACCTTAGGGCCATACCTTGAAGAGTTCAGGATGAGCTGCCTTCATCCTCTCTTCCACCTCCCACGTACAGTCGTTATCATCATCACTCCATTGTATCTTGAGCAACTTAACTACCTTTCTCCTAAGCTGTTTCGTGTCGGTTTCAACAACACGAAGCGGCTTACGAGGTCTTCTATCAACTGGATCAACTTCGAAATCTTCACAGCTATCAGCAGAAACCACGGTATTCGAGTCATGCACATACTTCCGTAGATACGATACGTGAATAACATTGTGCACACCCGACATCTTCTCCGGTAACTCCAATCTATAAGCGAGCTTTCCAATTCGCTCGATGATCGGGAATGGTCCAACAAATCTCGGAGTCAATTTTCCTTTCTTTCCGAATCTAATAACATTCTTCAGTGGAGAAATCTTCACAAAAACCATATCTCCTACGTCGAATTCCAAATCCTTTCGACGCTTATCGGCATAACTCTTCTGACGGTCTTGGGCTGCCTTCATTCGTTGCCGAATGATTTCTATACAATCTGAAGTCTGTCGAATCATTTCTGGCCCAAGTATCAACTTTTCTCCAGTTTCCAACCAACATGTCGGAGAGTTACACGGTCTTCCATACAATGCCTCATACGGTGCCATACCAATGCTTGACTGGTAACTGTTGTTGTACGCAAACTCCACCAAATGAAGGTGATCTTCCCATGATCCTCCGAAGTCCAAAACACATTCTCTGAGAAGATCTTCCAAAACTCGGTTGACTCTCTCGGTCTGACCATCTGTTTGAGGGTGATAAGCTGTACTCAAACACAACTCAGTTCCCAAGACTTCCTGGAAGCTCCTCCAAAATCCACTAGTGAACAATGGGTCTCGATCGCTCACTATACTCTTCGGAATACCATGGAAACGAACTATCCACTTAACGTACAACTCAGCCAACTTTGACGCAGTCCTAGTCGATCGAACAGGAATGAATCGTGCACTCTTAGTCAGACGATCCACAATGACCCAAATCCCTTCATTTCCCGTTTTGGTTCTAGGCAATCCATCGATGAAATCCATCGACACTTGTTCCCACTTCCATGTAGGAACTTCTAATGGTTGAAGCAATCCGCTTGGCTTCTTCTGTTCGGCCTTCACCAATTGGCAGTTCATACATTTGGAAATAAAATTTCCAACATCTTTCTTCATACCTTCCCAGTAGTAGGTTCTCTTCATATCCCGATACATCTTATTTCCACCTGGATGAATTGTCAGCTTCGAGTGATGACTCTCCTTCAGAACTTCACTCCTCAATTCATCTATATCGGGAACAACTAGTCGTCCTTGCTTCCGAAGCCAACCCTCTCGATCGACCTCGAATCCTTTATCCTTTTCCGGATCCAATCCAGATTCCAATTCACGGATAATCTTGACAAGCTTATCATCTCGCTTTTGGCCCTCGCCAATCCTTTCCACAAGAGTGGGTCTTATCGATAAGTTTGCCAACATCTCAGGTTCCAATTCACATCTAGGCCTGAAGTCAAATCCAGCTAAATACTCGAGACTCTTCCATTCTGAAAACATGGCTCCCAATCCTGCATGTCTTCGACTTAACGCATCTGCCACCGCGTTACCTTTTCCCGGAGTATAAGCTATACCAAAATCATATGATGCTAAAAACTCTAGCCAACGTTGCTGCCGAAGATTCAAATCCTTTTGGGAGAAAAGATACTTCAGCGACTTGTGATCCGTAAACAACTCGAATCGAACTCCCAACAGATAATGTCTCCACATCTTCAGAGCAAATACAATCGCCGCCAATTCCAAATCATGAGTTGGGTAATTCCTTTCATGCGGCTTCAGTTGTCGACTGGCGTACGCAACAACTTTATCCTTCTGCATCAGCACTGCTCCAAGTCCCGTACCACATGCGTCGGTGTAAACCACCATCTCATCATTCCCACTAGGAATAGTCAAAACAGGAGCACTCGTCAATCTCTCTTTCAGGATTCCGAAAGCTTGCTCACACTTAACATCCCAACTGAACACTTGGTTCTTTTTCGTCAATCCTGTTAACGGTGCAGCTACCTTAGAGAAGTCTTTGATAAACCGTCGATAATATCCTGCTAATCCAAGAAAGCTTCTCACATCAGATGCATTCTTAGGTCTAACCCAATCCTGGATTGCTGCCACCTTAGCGGGATCAACCGCTATTCCATTTCCAGAAATCACATGGCCTAAGAACCTCACTTCACTCTTCCAGAAGTGACACTTCGAAAACTTAGCCTTCAGCTGATGTTTCCGTAAGATTTCCAAAACAATACGCAAGTGCGTCTTGTGCTCTTCTTCCGTTCTGGAATAAATCAGAATATCATCCACGAACACAAGTACGAACTTGTTCAACTGATCTCTGAACACTCTATTCATAAGATCCACAAAATATGCTGGCGCGTTAGTCAATCCAAACGGCATTACCAGCCACTCGAAGAAACCGGATGGTGTCCTAAAAGCAGTCTTCGGCACACTATCCTTAGCTACTCTCAACTGGTGAAATCCCGTTGCCAAATCCATCTGAGAAAACACCTTAGCTTCGTGAAGCTGATCAAACAAGTCATCTATTCTCGGCAATGGATACTTGTTCTTCTTAGTCACCTTATTCAGCTCACGATAATCCACACACAATCTCAACGATCCATCTGCCTTGGTTGCAAACACAACTGGTGCACCCCACTCGGACACACTACGCCGAATGAATCCTTTCTGCAAAAGATCATCAACTTGCACCCTCAACTCCTGCTGTTCCCTAGGCGCCATCCGCCTAAGAGGCATCACAACAGGTCTGGCTCCTTCAACTAGATCTATACGAAACTCGATCTCTCTATGCGGCGGCAACCCTTTGACTTCGTCAAAGACATCCTCGAATCTATTTGCGATTGGCACTAAAGACAGTCCATCCCGTGGAACAACTAGCGAATACATGAAGCTCATGAAGACGCCTTCCTCATGCTTACATCGTATCACAATCTTTCGCCCTTCCACATTCTCGACTATCACTTCCAACCTTTCGCAATCAACCTTTGCCGCATACTTCCTAAGCCAGTCCATACCCAAGATAATTCCGAACCCCGCAAAGTTCAGAACAAAACAATCACAAACAAAAGAGCAACCATGACTCGATACAACTAGACCACGGCATAACATACACAAACAAGACGAACCCCCAACTGGATTAGTCACAACCAATGGCCTATCAACAATATCCGGCTTCAAATCTAACCGGCCTACTAGTTCATTACAAACAAACGAATGCGATGCTCCAGTATCAAACAAAACTCTAACTGGAATACCACATAGGAAAAGAGTACCTTGAACAACCACACTCTTTCCCTTCTCTTCAGCAGTAGGAGCTTTCGAAGACGACGGAACAGCTCCTAAAGCATAGGCTTGCACAATCTGCCTGTCCTTCCTCGGTTCTGGACAATTCTTTCTGAAATGCCCCGGCTTGTCACAGTTATGACACTTCATCGGCACCTTAGGATTCTTACAATCCTTCGAGAAATGGCCCTTCTGCTGACAGTTGTAGCAAGTCACCTCGCCTTTCGGGTTCTTCTGGCCATCCTTACCCTTCTGCTGCTGCGGCTTCCTCTTCTGGTTTCCACCCTGCTGTGGTTTAGATTCTCCCTTGGTAACAGCAACAACAGGTCCTTCCTTAGGAAACAGACTCTCATGCCGAAGAGCTTTCTCCACAAGCTTCTCAAATGAATCGTCCAAATGATCCACCAACTGTCTCCCAAGATAGCTATCCAAGCCGGTCACAAACTTCTCATTCTTCTGATAAGCAAAATCAATATATGACCGAGCATACTTGGACAAAGCTTCAGACTCAGAAACATACTCAAGAACAGATCTCCCTCCCTGCTTGAGCTCCACAAACTTCTTGAACAGAACAGACTTCTGAGCTGTAGAAATGAACTTAGCTTCAAATCTAGCTTGGAATTGCTCCCAAGTAATCTCTTCTTCCGGAGTAGTGATGGTAATAGAATTCCACCAATCAGAGGCTCTCCCTTGAAGCTGTCTTGATGCCAACTTCCTCTTAGTTGCATCATCAATTCCCAAATCACCAAAGATCCTTCTACAAGCATCTATCCACCTCTGGACCTCAATAGTTGATTCTGTTCCCAAGAAAACCTTTCCTCCAAGAGCAGTATAATCCTTGCACAACTTAGCAAAATCCACTGGTTTCGGAGTTTGGACTTGAACTCCAACATCAACTGCTGCCCCCGGAACTGGTATCCTTCTCATGATCGAAGTCATCATAGCTTCGAACATGGCTGCATAATCAGCAGTCTCTTCAGTAGCACGGCCTTCCCTAGCAGCTGGTCTCCCTCTTCGACTCATTCTCAATATCTATAAAAAGGAATGATTAGAACATCTAGAGAAACAACTGCATAAAGGACTCAAACTCTACTAAGCTACTATATTATATATAGTAATCATCCATCAAAATACAATTACGTCTCTCATACGTAGTTACGTCAGCGAGCGTTGGGTAAAATCGATTAACCAATGCTCTGATACCAAATGTGACGACCGCCCATGACCCCTGCACCGAATCTAGAGATAAAGCGCTGTAAAGTGTGCCAGGCGACCATGGACGATTGTCAAGGTAAGATTTAAGACAATAGAATCTATCGTATTACTCACAGCGCATGGACAAAATACAATAGAACATATGTATAGTGAAGCTTTACAGAACAAAATGACATCATATAAAACTCCATAATAGTTGAATACAAGCATCCACATAGTCAATACATCCAGCCTCGCTACATATCTCTCAGAGAATACAAAACAGCGGAATATCCAGTACATATAATAAGAAGATAATATGCAACCCTCCAGCTCGTCTTCGATATCAGCATCGTGAGAAGAGAACAGCACCTGTCACCTGCTACCTAGTCTGCCCGTCCCAAAATGGACGAACAGCCCAAGGCAATAAGAATTAAAACATAAAGCCTTGAGTCAGACAACAGTCTTAGTGAGCAGTAAATTAACTAACAACATACCAAAAGAGCATAAAGGAAAAAAGAATAGGAATACAACCCTCCCACTCCAACCTCATTCTACAGTGATAGCCCCCAGACACACACTAAGCAGAAGCAAACATAGCAGAGCATACAATTTAAAGTAAAACTACTATCACTCGAGTCAAGGGCGATGTTTTCCAAGTACCAAGGCCTAAATCAGATAAGTACCCAGAAAATACCGCTCTTGAGTCCGAATGACGATACAACCAAACATCCATGACTCTGGCTATCACTGTTATCATTGCTTCGATATCACCGTTAATTGAATGACCGGCACATTCTTTCAGCCGTCCGTCAAGGGCTAATGGAAACCCCGGTTCTAGACATAACTCCCGCACGTCGTCGCAGCCCGTGCCTAGGACTATCGAATCTGCCCAGAGTACTCGACCATCAACAGTTGGCCGTTGGGACTATCGAATCTGCCCAAACGTACTCTTGCTTAGAGCATGCTAGAACCTTCAACAACGATGCTATCCAAGCCTCCTAGTCATCCTCCTCGACGACTATTCTCATATCCATTCATTATCCTCAACTCGAATCATATCACCGAGTTATCAACATGCTTGGAATGATCCCGTCTGGATTAGACCAAGTCTTCATCACATGATTGCCTCGCTTCATTACATCCTCGCAAAGCCTCATCTCATCCTCACATCATCAAATCTATGCATAAGAGCTACATCATCCCGCTACATATGCCACGAGCAGCTTTTCCAATTCAAGAGCCTTTCCCTTAGCTTTTGAATCACCTTCGATCTAAATCTAATCATCAATCATCTAGTTCATAACAATCAATCAAATCAAACATCAATCCAAGCAATCAAACATTCAAAAATGATCTAAATAGACAATTATAACAATAATGGCATTTTCGTAATTAAAGAGTTGAAAGTCCAATAAGCATGAAAACATGGATTATATCTCTACAAACTTGATGAATGAACTTGCATAGGTTAACATGTGATAAAATGGATGTAACATCATCATGAACAATGGATCTATATGGATCTACACTTTAGATGAAGAAAATGCAAGGAAATCTCTATTTTAACACCAAATCGAGCCAACAATCCGATATACTCCTTTGGATCCGTGTGAGAGATAATCACCACTCACCAAATCACCTAAACAAACCCAAATCAATACGCTTCAGATCTGGACAGCAAAGGATGAAGCTTGATCTATCACGAATCCGCTTCAAACGAAGAAATCTCCCTTGAAAAGATGAAGATCTTCAACTTTAGCTCTTGAATCTTCAATCTTGATCTTTGATTAGGATGGAAGGAAGCACTAGATTAGAGTGGAGAAAAGAAGTGAAGAAGTGTAGAAGTCGAGCTCTCAAAATGGCAGCACTTCGTCGCTTCAAAATCCGGATCCCAAAAATGAAGAGAAGCTCTCCTATTTATAGCAGAAAACTGCCTAAGTCGTAACTCGGCTATCTTCTTAAGTCGCTGCCGACTTAACACTATGCCGACCTACGACCTAAAAACCCCCACGACTTAACAGACAAGCCTACGACTTAACATGCGCGCGACCTAACTTATTCGAGCTACACGACCTAATACACGCGCGCTCCCTCCTAAGTCGCCTGGACGACTTAACAACTTAGCACCATTCGACTTATCACTTAGCTACCTAACCACAGGTGCGACCTATCACTTAAGCTTACGCGACCTAATCAACAAAGCGCATCAGCGACCTACGACTTAGCAAACTTGCGACCTAACTATCCTAGGTCGCCTACGACCTAACTCAACACGCTGGTCACGCGACCTAAAACTTACGCGACTTAACAATCTCGCGCGACCTAACACTTGAGCCAACCTGCGACCTAACAACTTAGCACCCACGCGACCTAACTACTAAGTCGCAAACAAACTGGGATACGACCTAACTACTAAGTCATCTACGACTTAACTATTAAGTCGTTAACTAACTTATTCCTTAGGTCGGTCAATCTCATAGGTCGCTAACTCGAACTGCCGACCTAACACTTAACTCACCCAAACACTTAGGTCGCTCACAACATTTCCTTAGGTCGTTGCCGACCTAACTCTACCCCAGAATTACTTAGGTCGCCTACTCCTCTTAAGTCGGTCACGACTCATCACTTAGGTCGGTCACTACCTTAAGTCGGCAACTCAACCCAGACTTATCCCTTAACTTGCCTATCCCCTTAGGTCGCAGATCTTCTCTAAGTCGCTCACGACTTATCTCCTAAGTTGCCAACAACATTTAGGTCGCGTACGACCTAGGACTTAGGCAATTTCAACCAAAATCTGAAACAACTAGAAAATGCTGAAAATCCCAGATTTTGACAAACTTTTCGATCCGTAAAATACGGGTCGTTACAGGATTACTATGGAATGACTCGCTCGATAGTTTTCTGTTGGTTAGTATAACTTAGGTCAAACATAATATATCGATATGACTGATTTATACAATTCTCTTAAATTGAGAATAATGTCAATCTTCAATATGAAAGCTTTGCTTTGATTGCAGTCAAATCATGGCACGACATCCATAGAGTGACTATAGTTGGGTCGAGTGGAAGTATTCGAAATGAAGCACTATTCAAGAGAGGATTCGTCTCCTCGGTTATATGGGGTTAGTATCACAGTCAACTCAAATCAAATCAAAGTTAATGTCTCTAACCAGAGCATTTCTATTAATAATAATTTTTATTATTAAACCAAGGACTTTGTCTTTGAATTATAATGTTGAATATTGATGATATTGGAGTTTTGTCCATCATTAAATTCCATAAATCCAAAGTGATATAGTTTTGACGAAGAGAGTTGGTGTAAATAAATGTCACAATCAAGTAATGTTAATATATTAAAATTGGATTTTACCGAAGCTAAGTAAGTGATAAATTTGGCCAAAATGTCAAACTACCTACTAAGTATTGTGTGAACATTAATGTTAGAATAGTTCAATGTTTATCAATGACCAAATTACACCTGACGTGTCACACAACCGAAATGATGAATCTCTTTAGACCACATGATTTGATTGGTTTATAATTATTGTAAATTAATTAAATTAATTAATATTTATGAAATATTGATTAAATTTGAATATAATTTAAGGAATAAATATTATTATATATATTTATAATAGATATAAATATATCGATCGATATGCGATATCGACAAGCAATTAAATCAGATTTAATTTGTAATATTTATTCAAAACTAAATGGGCTATTAGCCTATAATGTATTGTGATATATTTTGGTAGTAATACAGATGTAGGGGGTGGATAAAAAAGGGGCTAGGGGTATTTTAGATGGATGACTCAGATTTAGAGAGAATGGGTAAGAGATATGACCCACCTTTCTCTCTATTCCTTCCACTATAAAAGGACTCCTAACCCTAATGTATATGGATATTTTTTTGGCTATCCTAACCCTTAGTTGTTGAGAAAACTCAAGTTAGGGACGTTATGTGTAGTATTATTAGTATATTGAATAGAAAAGGTGAAATAACTATATGTATTGTTGAGAAAACACAACGTAATATACTATATTTAGACCATCGCGATATGGTAGGTACGAGTTAATAATCTCTTTTGGTTTGTTGAGTAAATTCAAGGTCAAAATAAGACTAGGATAAGGAACCATGGATTGGGTGTTATATGGTTACAACCAATAGGGAGTTATCCAACGTTTGTGGGGCTATGATTTATTGAGCAAACTCAAGGTCAGAATCTCAAGATAAATGAGTCCTAACACCCACTAGTGAAGTCGAAAGACTCCATTGTTTTGCTTAGGGTTTGGTGAAACATAAAAGACTAGTGGGAGCCTTATTAGAAAAATGTAATAATAACATTAACCTTTCTAATATTGTAAGAACATATACTATATAATATTAAAATTATCTACAATGATAAATTTGTGCATTTAAAATTATTGATAAAACATTTATCAATTAACATATACAAATGAACTATATTTAAAATTGATAAATAGAAATATAAAATATACTTACTAATAAATGATTATTGCATGTGAATGTTTCTATACCCATGCAAGTATGTAATTTTACAACTACTTAATACGTTCGTGATTTGGTCACATACCTATTTATTTAGTCGAGGTCGTACATTGCATTTCATGAGTTTCGAACTCTAAAAGCAATATAATACTATGGATATTTGATCCATGTGCAATCGCATATAAATATTGTATGGTGAAGGCCACAGTTTATAGTGTACAATATTTTGATGAAATTAGTTCATAAAAAATAAGCAAATAAACCATAGTGTGAGATCGAGTATTCAATATTGGTTGATTACAACAAAGCTCATATTGCGTTAGTGTAACACTAGACAAAAACCTACAATTTAAATCTAAAAAATCAATGGCTAAAGTGCCAGTTTGATCGGTTATGTAAAGTGCACCATATTTGATGTCCTTAGATGTTAAGGATGATCAAGTCGGCTTTTATAAAGAGTTCATTATGATGTTGTAGCAAGAGTATTTTTGAATGGTTTGACTATTTAGAAAGGAAAATGAATGTATTAGAGTTAATGTGATTTAAGGCACAGTTGGAATGGACAGAGTGAATAGTCACTTCTGCTTCATAAAGAACCATCAGAGATGAGAATTGTAATAATAATAAAAGATACTTAACATTAGTATATGAAATACAATTTATGTTCCAAAATATATTTTCATATAGAAAATTGTTTTCTATGAGATTTGTTTCTACAAGTTCAAGATATTTGATCAAAGAAATCTCCACTATAAAATAGTTGCAGTATATGAAATAAAAAGTTTATATTAAGTAGATGATGGAGCTTCGTATTCGGTACGCTATTATAGTAATGATGGAAATAGTGGGAGCATGCGATATAACACTTATTGATTGCATCAAGTTACGAATTTTTTTCGTAAAACGTACCACACATTATTTATGAAATAATGACTATTTTTCAGTGTCGATTTCAAAATAGACATAGTTAGACTTCAATGCAAATATTATGAATATTCATAATGAAATAAAACTATAATGTGGGATTTGTTTCATTACAAAATGATGCATTAGAAATAATGATGTATCTAAAACTATTTACAATTATTTTGGAATTATAGACTAAGCCGTAGTTTGAGAAATAATTTTATTTTATAATTATGAATTATATGATGTTGGTTAATTATATCTCAAATAATTAAGGGCAATGCACCCATTTAATGGAAGCGTCATAGAAGTTGATGAACCCTTTGGATTGATACATATTGATGTATACAAATGAAAGTTTAGTAAAACCAAAACAGTTCTACATACTTTGTTATATTCATCAATGATTCATCTCCAATATGGACATGTGATATTTGATAGACATGCAGTATGTATATGAAAAGATCATAGAGTATAAAACGAAAGTAAACAAAATAACATGCAATAAAATAAAATGATATGATTTGATCGAATGGGTGAGTATATTAGAAAGAATTCCATATGTACCTAATATGAATAAACAATCAATCTCAAAAGTCACCCCTCCCCATAGTACATTGACAATGAGTAATTCAAATTTTCTGAATAAAGTACAATTAATTGTAAGTGAAGTTGAGATTAATCTCTTTCCACAAAGTCGTTGTAATGACTTATAATTCTGTATATTTTAAGCTGATAATAAACTGCACATGTCCAACTCAATTTGTATGAAAAGGTGGATAGTTACGAGGAAAAGAAAATAAAGACATAGAACATAATCTTACATGAATGGAATAACATATTTTATTTCAACATATAATCTTTACAGCAGAAATTTTAAATACATTTATCAGAGTTTAAATTAACATGAACATGGACAGTTATAACTCTCTATCCTTACAAATGCGAAATACAATAATAGTACATAAATGTGGTGGAAATAGATAACAACCTTTAGAAGAATCCTCTAGCTCTATGCTCCGAGCTCTTTCAAAATGCTCCAAATTAAACTTGACTACTAGGCTGCCCGGAAAAATAGGGCACCCAGAGTGTAAGGGAAAGAAAATAAACTTCGGGTTAGTCATGGGGATGGTGTGAGAAACTCAAAATACGAGTATTTGAAAATAAGGGGCATCACATAAGACCACATCGCACATAAACATGGAATAGGTTTTGTAACGACCCGTATTTTTAACTATTTTTAATTATTAAATTTAATATAATTTTTGAATAAAAATGGTTAAAAATAAAATTTAATGATTTATTAATGTAATTTATTGGATATGAATTTAGATAAAATTCAAATAACAAAATTCAATACTAGAAAAAATGATAACTTATATTAGATGTAAATTAAATAATATTAAATTGCAAGTAATTGATAATAGAAATTGAGATTATCAATGTTAAGTAAAATAAGAGTCGAATGAATGTTCATTTAAAAGTAAAAGCATAAATTTATTTATATGAAATTTTATGTATTGACTGTGTTTATAATCAATAACTGGAGTTGAATAATAAATGTGAATTATTTAGATAGGAATAAAATAATTGTTGATAAATAAAATTTATTTGAAATTTAGTGATTTATTAATATCGATTTATTGGATAATCAAATTGTTTAAAACTTAATATTGAAATTATGAAAATAACTGAATTATGAATTTAATGTAAATGAAAATGATGTCAAAAGTTGATCAAAATTTTATTTAAAAAAGAATGAAGATCGTTTACATTTAAAATTGAACTTAAAAGTGAATAAATAAAAAGTGGAAATTTTATATTTTAATTAACATGTAAAATAGCCATTCGGGCAACTGTCTCGGACTTCGACGAAATCAGTTTCATCGGATTCATAATAATGAATTATTATAGGATTTCATGTGTCGTATCGATCAGACGTATCGTTTGGCCATGCAAGCTTGAAACGCGTAGAATTTATTTTCAGAATTTAATTAAATTAATTGATTCTGAAAGGATGTCTTCTGAATATGATGGAATTGGCTCCCAAGACTAGTTCCATTGCGTTCGAAATAGGGATATTTGGCATAGAACGATGGTTATCATGTCTCGATAGGGGTTCGTTATCTTGGAGTGAATGGTGTTGAGCAAAAATCAATACAACGTCGTCTCCTTCTCCTTCTCTTTTATCACAGCCGTAACCAAACCCTCACATCCAACGTCCTACGTTGATCGGAGCCACTCGAGGCATTTTCAGGCCTCGACCCCAACTGGAAACTTGTCCGCCTCGGTGAGATGAGTGTTCTTACCGATCGAAACGAACAGAGACTCGAGTCATCGTAAATCTGAGTTTGAGTGTGGTAACTTCAACCATGTTTATCTCCGTAAAGGGTGATCAATAGGCGGTGGCACCTAAAGGAGAAGTGTAGAGGAGGTCTTGGGTGACATGCAGCCAAAATCTGGTGGTCTATCGACAATTGCGATGGCCGTAATTGCTCGAAGAAGTTGGCTACGTTTGGGTTCGGGTTGCTGGCCAATGGTGGCGAATTGGGGATCATGGTCGGTGCTGGGAAGCTCGCCGTGGCCAGGCGCGTGGATGGGGGTCGAAAGGCGGTGGTCCGGTCGCCGTTAGTGGCAGTGGCAACGTGATGGATGAGGGTGTTCGTATGTACGAAGGCAGCAATTTTTGCGACCTGGTAGTTAGTGCGTGGTTAAGTGCTAAGTGAGATTAATTAAAGGTGATTAACGATTAATTAAGTGTGTAATTTATTAAATTTATTTCAAATGCTAATTAATGTGTATCTCTCTCGTTTGAGGTTGGATTTGGATGTCGTCTGCCGTGTTGGGTTCGTATCGGCATCATCTACGACATAAACCAGGATTGAAGTTTATTTGACACCGAAAAATTTTCAGTTCCAAATAAAGGTAAGTGGTTAAACCCATTCACGAAGCACTAAATTTTCTACTGCAAGTTAAACCAAACAACGACATGGTAAAATTTATTGATCGCTATTTTAGGATTTAATTGATCGGAATCGAATTGATTGAATTTGAATTGATTGGATTTAAATCCGCATTTAAATTTTAATTGATTGGAAAGTATATAAAGTTTAGTTTTGAAAATTTTAAAATAAAGACAAATGTAAGTTGAAAAAAATAAAAAAAGCTAAATATTTTGATAAGTATGTATAAGTTTATTTTGAATTATACAAGTATGAAATTAGTTTTGAGATGTTTTGAATGGAAGAAGTTCAAGAAATGTTTTCGAACGTAGTAAATGTCTTATAAAAACTTATTTATTTGCAAAATGATTTTTAAAAGAAAATTTGATCCTGTATAAATATGAAATTTAGTTTTGGAGGATCTTATAATAAAATTTGTTTCAAGAAATGTTTATAAACTTAGTAAAAGTTTTATAAAGTTATTTATGCATAAAATGATTGTGGAAAATATATGATTTCTGAAAAGAAAATCTTGATTTATAAATTTGATATAAATGGTAAACTGAAGTTATGAACAACTATTGATTTGAAATTTGGAAAAATTTGAATTTGTATGATATGTGATTTGAAAAAAAATGATTGTTGAGATCACAAATGGACTTGAAACTGAACTGATATATGAAAATGGATCGATTTCGAAGACCTTTAACTCTATAAAAATATTTGATTTTAAGTTTTCGATTCTTATATGAAAATGGTTTGAATAAGTATGAAGTTATTTCTAAAATTATTGATTTTGAAAGGTAATCAATCTTAAAGCGATAATCTTATATATACCGGAATTTATATAAGAATGATATGGTATATTCGAGACTATTGATTTTGGAAGGTACTCGATTAGAAATGAAATCTTATATATAATGGAACTTATATAAGAGTGATATTTGAAGTTATGATTTGGAAAGGGTACTATATATAGTATGATATATTTCGAAGTAAAAGATATGGGAAGTACCCTCCGTGATTTTCGATAATCCACTTGGTGGATTCATTCTATTGATTGATTTTGGTCATTCAGACATAAACTCATGAGTTCCTTCGAATTCCATAGCGTAACATATGGTCTTATGATTTGATTAACACAGCGTAATTATGGGGGCGTGATGCCAATAGTTTACTACGTTTTCGCTGGGATAGCGGCGTAACCATAGGGTATAACCACTAAGTAAACTGCGATCCACATGGCGTAATTCGAGGTGGCAGTGATTGCCTATAGTCTACTATGTTTTCTCTAGGATAGAGACGTAACCATTGGGTGTAACCCTAAGTAGACTACGATCCATGGGTGGTTTGATTTTGATTTCCATGGCGTAGTTCATGGGGTAGAGATTACCCAAAGTTACAGATGTTCCCTTTGGGATAGAGGCGTAACCATTGTGTAACTGCGATTCATGATTGGTTTTCGAGTGGTACTTTCCATATATGTTTTTAAAAGTTTTCCAAGTATTTTCACCGGGTATTGAAATGGGTCTACTAAGTACTTAGAGATTTCTAGTCTTGCATCTGATCAATGTATTACTGATTCTATAAGAATGATGATAAACTTATTGAAACATCGAGTTATCAAAAGTATTTTTGATATAAAAGTATTTTGTGATAAAGGAATTTTTAATAAAGAAAATTTTCAAACATTTAAGAATTGAATATTAAAAAAAAACCACTTGAATTACCTATGGGTATAATTAAGAAACCAATGAAATAAATACATAAGTTGTATATAGACCATTCTATTTGCATTTACAGTTTTGATTCAGATTTGAACACACCATTTTAAGGTAATTCACACCTGTCCGATTTAAGATTGTTCACTCGAATCTTGACGACGAACATTGATACGGATTTTTGATACGAATCTAAAGTTCTCTATCATAGTTTATTACTATCTAAGGAGAATGGAAGTTTCTCATCAAGAATTCGGATTAGAGTCCGCACTAAAGTAGTCGGGTTATAAGTACTAGTTCGAAAAAAAATTGCGTATTCGAGTAAGAGATCGAAATTGTTATACGTACGAATGCCATATATATATCGTACGGATTTTAATAAAATGATTGTATGCTATGATTGATAGCCATGACTATTTCTTTCTTAGGATTGCTATGTTGTTTTGGTTGCATGTAGTTTTACGTTCATTATAAATGTGAGTTGGGTGCTTGTGTGTTAAACATAGTGAAATAAATTGAAATTGAATAAAACTGAATGTGAATGAAATAGATATGAATTAATTAGATGGATATTATTTGTTGAATGGTTTCTTTAGGGATAGATCTTTGTTTTATCTGCTTTTGGATGCATATGATTGTTATGTTGTGTATTCGTGCTCGTGCTTATCATTTGGATTCAAAATTCATATTATATATTCTATTAAGCTCATACATGCTCCTATATCCTTTTATATTCCACTAATATTCAAATTTGAGTTGAGATAGGTACATACGAAGACAGTTTGAACGTATATGCGGATTTGATTGGCTTTTGCTTGCTTAATATGAGCGAACTCGCTCGTATTAATAATAATAAGGTACATACCTCGGATTACATACCGCACTTTTATATTTTTCCCTACGAGATCCCTCATCATTGAGATGAGATGTATATTTGATATATTTGTGTTATATATTGTATTGTAAAAAATTTCGATCGAGCCGCGCAGAGGAAACGCTGCTGAAATTTTCTGTAAATCCGAGTGTTAGAAAATTTTTGAGGTTTTAAAATTTTATAACTTATTTTTATATATAAGTTGTAATTTCCGTAAAACCAATATCGGAGTGGCGTAGTAGAAGCGTAGTAAAGATTTTGCAAAATAAAATTTTAGTGATTATAATTTGATTATTTTGAGAATAATATATCAAATGTTAAATTCTCTACTTAACCCCTTTTTGAGGACGAAAAGTTTTGAGTGGGGGAGATTGTAACGACTCGTATTTTTAACTATTTTAAATTATTAAATTTAATATTATTTTCGAATAAAAATGGTTAAAAATAAAATTTAATGATTTATTAATGTAATTTATTGGATATGAATTTAGATAAAATTCAAATAACAAAATTCAATACTAGAAAAAATGATAATTTATATTAGAAGTAAATCAGTTAAATTTTAAATTGCAAGTAATTGATAATAGAAATTGAAATTATCAATGTTAAGTAAAATAAGAGTCGAATGAATGTTCATTTAAAAGTAAAAGCATAAATTTATTTATATGAAATTCTATGTATGGACTGTGCTTATAATCAATACCTAGAGTTGAGTAATAAATGTGAATTATTTAAATAGGAATAAAAATAATTGTTGATAACTAAAATTTATTTCAAATTTAATGATTTATTAGTATCAATTTATTGGATAATCAAATTGTTTAAAACTTAATATTGAAATTATGTAAATAATTGAATTATGAATTTAATGTAAATGAAAATGATTTCAAAAGTTGATTTAAATTTTATTTAAACAAGAATGAAGATCGTTTACATTTAAAATTGAATTTAAAGGTGAATAAATAGAAATTGGAAATTTATATTTTAATTAACGTGTAAAAATAGCAATTCAGGAAACTGTCTCGATTTCGACGGAACGAGTTTCATCGGATCCGTAACAGTGAATTATTATAGGATTTCAAGTTTCGTATCGATCAGACTTATCGTTTGGCCGTGCGAGCTTGAAACGCGTAGAATTTATGTTCATAATTTAATTAAAATAAATTGATTTTGAAAGGATATCTTCCCGAATACGTTGGAATTGGCTCCCGAGACTAGTTCCATTGCGTTCGGAATAGGGGTATTTGGTATAGAACGATGGTTAGCACGTATCGATAGGGGTCCATGATCTTGGAGTGAACGGTGTTAAGCAAAAATCTATATAACGTCGTCTCCTTCTCCTTCTCTTTTATCACAGCTGTAACCAAACCCTTACATCCAACATCCCACGTTGAACGGAGCCACTCGAAGCATATTTAGGCCTCGACCTTAACTACAAACTTATTTGTCTTGGTGAGATGAGTGTTCTGACCGGTCGAGACTTCGAGCAGAGACTCGAGTCGTCGTAGATCTGAGTTTGAGTGTGGCAACTTCAACCATGTTTATCTCCATCAACGGTGATCAATAGGAGGCAACACCTGAAGGAGAAGTGTAGAGGAGGTCTTGGGCGACACGCGGCCAAAATCTGGTGGCCTATCGACAACTGTGCTGGCCATAATCGCTCGAGGAAGTTGGCTGCGTTTGGGTTTAGGTTGCTGGCCGATAGTGGCGAATTGGGGGTCGTGGTCGGCGTTGGGAAGCTCGTCGTGGCCAAGCTCATGGATAGGGGTCGAAAGGCGGTGGTTCAGTCACCGTTAGTGGCCGTGGCAGCGTGATGGATAGGGGTGTTCGTATGTACAAAGGCGGCAATTTTCGCGACCTGGTAGTTAGTGCGTGGTTGAGTGCTAAGCAAGATTAACTAAAGGTGATTAACGATTAATTAAGTGTGTAATTTATTAAATTTATTTCGAATGTTAATTAATGCATATCTCTCTCGTTTGAGGTTGGATTTGGATTCCATTTGTTGTGTTGGGTTCGTATCGGCATCATCTACTACTTGGAGCTGGATTGAAGTTTATTTGACACTGAAAAATTTTCAATTCCAAATAAAGGTGAGTGGTTAAACCCATTCACGAAGCACTAAATTTTCTACTGCAAGTTAAACCAATTAACGACATGATAAAATTTTATTGATCGCTGTTTTGGGATTTAATTGACTGGAATCGAATTGATTGGATTTAAATTGGCATTTAAACTTGATAGTTAAAATTGACAATTAAATTTGTTAGTTAGATTTGATCGGAAAATAGAAAATCGGAAATAAATCTGATAATTAAATTGGCATTGGACTTAATATTTAAATCGATGTTGATAATTGAATTTCATCACCTTTAAATACCTGGCATTGATAGAGTTGTGATATGGATGAATTGGTTGTTTTGGATGTTTGATGATATTGTGATGGATGATATTGTTGATTTGCTGTATGTTGCTAGTGGTTTTGATATTTCCGTGTTATCACACTGTTATTACCACTATTGATACGATGATTGATCACTTGGACATTTAAATTTGATATGGATGTTGGATGTCCTATTTGATATGTGGATTTTGATGCATTGTTGACTGCTGTTGTAGAAAAGTGATTGTTGTGATTGTATAGCCGTTTGGCGAAATTTGAAGATTTTGATAAACTGGAATTTAGATCTGAAAATAACTTAGAATTTATTTATAAAATTTAAATTCTAATTTTTTTATAATAATATACTTTTCCTAAAGAGTAATAAAAAGGTTTACAAAATTTCTATAACTTTAAAGAATAAAACTAGGTGTTTGCAAGAAGATCGGTATTGGAATCCAACCATTAAATGATTTTGATACGTTTGAATTGGATTATTTTAAAATTCGAGCTTGGAAATGTTGGAATCCAAACTAGTTAAAAGAATTTGTGTAAAGAATTCAATTTGAAATTTCAAAGTAATAATCGATATATGTTTTGAATTATGGAAATTGGATTATTTTAAAGATTTAAATCTTAAATTTCGGACATTGAAGTTAAGTTGTTTTAAGTGATTTAAATCGGTGTATTTAGATTAGACTCGAATTTATATGAACTGAAATGGTTTTATAATGAGATTTGAATTGAAACTCGAGCCATTAAATTAAATCGTTGGAACCGAAATTGAAGTTGATTTATTTGAAATCGAAATTGATATTGAATGAAATTGAATTTGAAAGGAATTGAATTGAAACATTGGAATTCAATTCATTTGTTTGGAATTTGGATCTGAGTTCAGATTTGTTGGAAATGTAATGAAATAGTTCATTTTGAAACTATATTTCTATTGATTTTGATTTGACTTACATGAGGATTTTTAGTCCTGACTCAAGTGTTTTGTTTTTCATTACGCTCGGGTCAGACCGAGTTTTTCAGTTATCGAAGATAGTCATTCCAGAGGACGAAGACGAAGATTTGGTATATCATATTTACTAGTATCTATTCCGCTGCATTATTCATTCAAAGTATTGAAATATATAACTCTGATTGATGTTGTAAATTGAATTGAGTATATATTATTAAACAGCTTCATGAATTGTTTATGTGATTATTATATTTTATCGTTCCATTGCGAGATTTTGTTGTTGTTTCTTCTTTTCTTTTTATTTCTTTAAAATAAACCCATTGATAATTTATCTTTTAAATGGTTTGAGTTGGACATGTGTGGTTTATTGTCGACTTAAACTGTTCAAAAAGGTGGGCCGTCATAGTTGGTATCAGATCTTTGGTTTAGCGTATACCTAAACCTATTGGATAAGCTCTTTGAGTGTATATGCATATATGAAAGAGCGTGTAACAACCGGGATTTTTGTAATTTTAATTATCGTCAAAATAACAATTTAATTCAGTTGACAATTGATATTGGGATTTAAATCGTATTTAAATTCTTTAATAAAATTGTTATACGTGGTTAGAGATTTTAAATCGATCTGAAATTCATTTTCTTTTGATTTGTATAATCCTCTATTAAACATTGTAAGTAGAGTAAATAAGAAGGGTAAAACGTTGTTTGGGAATTTGAATCAAATTGTTATTCTTTTAAACAATTTTCAAATGATTGAAATGGGCTTTTGAATCTAGCCCATGTTTTTATTCCTTTGTTGCCGTTCTCTTTTGTCAAGGAGAAACCCGACCCCCATTCATTCATTAAAACCCTAAAAGAAAAAGCATTCGAATGAAAAAAATGGCGGCCTCGCGACAAATTAGGGCTTCAGGGTTTTGAACGTCGCTGCTTGCCGATGCTCTCGTGCTCGTCTTCGTGTCAAACAAGCTGTTCGATTTCGTTCGTTCGCCTCTGTGTTGCCTGCTTCAATGGATACGTGCGCAATTTCGTCAACTCAGTCGAGTTCGACTTCTATCTCTCGACCGATCAAAGGTGAGTGATTTTAAAATCGTCACTCACATCTAATTTAAACCTTTATAGTTGGGACTTGCGATTCGAGATTTCCTGGGTTCGTTTTGATAATGTTGCTCCGTGAATTCCTTGCTTTGACTTGTTCGACTTTGGCTTCGATCATTTATAACTTTGTTAATGTGATGTTGTTTAAGACTTGGTTCGTTTTCGTGATTGCTATGGCTTTGGTTTCGATCACTTGGTTGATTTCTTCTTTCTGGACACTGTGATTTCTGGAAACTGCAGTTGACTTTGTAGACTTTGATTTTGGGAATTTCTGGTCTTGTGATGTTCATGGCTTCATCTTTCTGTAGCATACTGTATTAAGTTCATATGCTTGATTTCCCATATCTGTCCCATTACAATCTGCACGTGTGCATGCTTTGAGTCACTGTTTATCACTTGAAACTGTTTATTGAACTTGAATATGTTGGTTGCTTTGTAGTTGTGCATTGCTATACTGTGTTGAGTTCGAGACTTGTTCATTCTATTTGTACCACTGCTCTATCTTCGAACTGCACTCGGTTTTGCTCCATGATGAACTTGATAAATGCACTTCCCCTAGGACTGCATTATAGTGTGCCTGTAGCTTAACTTCAGTCAATTGGACTTGAGTTGTTAGACTTCGATCACTTGAACTTGTTCATGTCGTTCATTCTGACATCACCTCTGTTTTACTTGTCCTGTCTACTGTTACCTTTAGTTGTTGTTGCCTACTACTGATCTTCATTTGCATTTCTCTGGTCTATGCATCTTCCAGTTACATCACTGCTTCTTGTGTCTTACAATATATGCACATACCCACATGTGTTTTGTGTGCATATATTGTACTGTGTAGTGATGTACTTGTAGTTGTAAGAATCTTGTATCACACTACCCTCCGACTTTTGTCTAGTTACATTATGTTGAACTTGTCATGCATTCACCACTTACTGTTGGTCTTCACGCATGTATATTCTCGAGCTTTGTAGCACTACTTGCCTTCCAGTTTGGGTGCATTTCGACTGCGGGTCTTGGCATTGTTGAGTCTTGTTCATTTGTGCAGTATACTTATTATATACATATATACACTGCTGCATGATATCTAGAGCTTGCTGTCCTGGTTCATTTGAATTTTGGTTTGGTGGTATTGTCTAGACCGGACCTTGTTTGATCTCTTTGTAGTGATGTGAACTGAGCATTGTCCTTGTATCACTTGAGTTATTCGAGTCATTTAGCATTCGATGTTCACTTGGTTTTTAGTTTCATGAAAGACTGTAGAATCTTCAGTGTGCTCTTGTTGCCCTATCACTTGTTCAGTTTTCTCTGGTTTGATTTCATGGTCATGTGTACTGATCAGGTTGCTTCATTATTAAATTGTGGTTATGTTAACATAGTGTACATACATTCATGTACATTTGCCTTGTTGCCATTCACTGCTGCACTCAGCTGATATACTTCTCTCTTGCCTGGTCTGGATTGGTCTTCGCCGTATTGAGTTGCACCAGTCTTCGAGTTGAGTTGAGTTTTATCTTCACTTTGTTGCACTGCCTATTCCAGTGTTGCATGTCTTGTGATCACTGATGTACTCTAGTTGGGTTTGCTGTTGTATATTTTGAATTGTACAGTCTTTGAAACACTTGAGTTGAATCCAGCTTGTCGCTCAGATTTGACCTTGTGATCATTTGTGATTTCTCTGAGCTTCTGGATATCTCATACGATAGTGGCGAGGCAGTACACGCGTGCGTGTACTGCAGCCCTATCTGATTTAACAGTTTTAAATTGATGTTTCGATTTGTTGGATTGTTTCGTTGGTGAATTTCAATGTTTTGGAGTTGTATTCTGATTTGGATTGTTGATTTATTGTTTAACACTATTTAGTGTTATAATTGCCGTTATCCCATTTCTCGTATCGAGAGTTGGATATACGAGATTTCTGTGACTTTCGTCTATTTGACTATCTGATTATTATTGCTACTATGCACTAATAACTGAGTTTGAATTAGACTGACCCGTGTATTATTTTCTTTTGAATATAATACTCGGGTCAGACCCGAGTTATTCCAGGTTGTAGATTTTCTTCTTTGAGTTGCTGTTCAGGATATGAAGACTTTTCACATGTTCTGAAGTTGTCAGTGTCATTTTGTAGTAGTCGTGTCATTGTATAGAACGATATGTATTCATGTATATTAGTCGATAATGTACTTGTATATATAACTTCTAGAGTCGACAGTTGTAGTTGTATCATATGTATCGTGTCAACTATATTGTACTGACATCGGTTATATATATATGAGATTTTTGTTAATCTGTGTTCCTCATTTATATTATCTGTGTTGTTATTATATTCATTGTCCTAAACTATTATGAACCATCGTAGTTCGTTTTATACTAGAATTGGGTGTGTCGATGGGAGTAAATAAATAATAGATGAAAAAATAAAAAAGTATATACCACTCCTATCGAGATAACCAATGTTAGTGTAAGGCCAACTACGGATGGTCGCTCCTATCCAGCCTTATTCTTCGTAATAATAGACAGTATTTCTTTTAATACTCTTTGTTATTATGAGTATAGAGGTGGGGCGTTACAGTTGGTATCAGAGCTTGGGGTTTATGGACATAATATAAAGCTTAACTCGGATGGAACATATGTTACAACTATTGGTCGATGTTTTATTGGTGCTTGAGTCAAAACTAAAGTTTTGAAATTTGGATGAAATTTTTAAATAACTTTATTTAAAAATAATAGTGAAATTGTTTTCTGATGATTTGATTGATTTGTGTTCTGTTTATCAGAGTGCGCAGCGGAAACAGTGAAACTGTCCTCGCTAAGTACAACTGATAATCTTTTTGATTAAAAAAATCAAAATACGAAATTGATATGAATTTCATTTGTTGTTCACATAGCTGTAATTATTTTGTTTCTTTGAGAATTTCGAATCCGAATTGAGGATTCGAAGAAATTGCAGATATGTGATTTTTGTTGAAATTTACGCTGGCTTTCTTTTGTACTAATCATCTATTGATTAGATTTTGCTGTTTTGAATTATCTTCATGGAAGATACCTTCGAATGATTTCTTTGTTCATTCTATAGTACGTGCAAAAATTTGAATTGCACGTTACTGCATTTATTTACGTTGAACCGATGCTTGGTTATGAAACGTGTTTTGTTGCCGTTATTTTTATAACGAGATTTTTACACCAATGCTAAATTTTTGAAGCAAGATGTTTTGTTGGCATTTTGATGAATGAAAATTAACTGATATTACATTTTGATGTAAATTATTTTGATGAGGTTTTGACGTTTTAAAATTACTGTCGCTTTGACTTCAGTAACTGTCAAATTTTAAAAGTGGATTTTCAAGCGGTTATACCGCAATGCTAATTTGTGACCGTATTTACGGTATTTTAAAAAGTACGATTTCCTTACCGAAATTGTTACTGATTTACTGTTCTAATCATGTGATTGGAAAATCGTTTTAAAATGAAAATTGTTTTATAAAATTTTAGCAGTTTGCATTTTCAAAAGAATGAGAAAGCGACTTAAACGATTCAGCAAAATCGAGGATTATGACCCCTTTCTTTTACTGTTTCGCTTAACTCCGGACTTGTTCAGTTGAGAATGCGAATTGTTATTTTTACAAAATAAATAAAATTGTTTTCAAAAATTTTACAGTTTGCGATTTCAAAAGAATGAGGAAGCGATTTAAACGTTTCAGCAAAATCGAGGACTATGACCCCTTTCTTTTACTGATTCGCTTAATTCCGGACTTGTCCGTTTGAGAATGTAAAGTGTATTTTTACAAAATACACAATTTTGCACTTTCAAGGAAACGATGAAGTGATTTAAACGATTTAGCAAAAGTGCGGAGTATGGAACCACACTTTTACTATTTCGGTTAATTCCGGACTCGTTAATTGAAATATCTGTCGTTTTGATGATTTTGATGATTTTACACTTTCAAGGAAACGATGAAGAGAATTAAACAATTTAGTAAAACTCGTGGTTATGGGACATGTGCGTTTGCTATTTTGGTTAATTCCGGACTCGTTAATTGAAACATTTTGATGCTTTCGTGTGCTTTCGAGCCACTATGAGGACCTTCGGGTCATTTGTTGGACCTTCGGGTCATTTGTTGGGCTTTCGGGCCACTTTGCGGACCTTCGGGTCAAATACCAGTACTAGACCTTCGGGTCACTCTGCGGACCTTCGGGTCAATCTGATGGGCGCCAAAATTATGTTGAGTACTTGGTAGGCTTCGGCCACTCTAAGATGCACGTGCGGTGAATTAAAAACTCGCCATCTGATGGGATCGATCCAAGCTTTTATGTTGATTTTCTAGTCTTCTTAATTGATTTCTAGATATTTGTTGCTTCCAATTATCTGCAGGTAATTGGATATTTGCTGATATGAGTTCTGATTATCGTTTTTGATAATCGGATATTTGTTGTTTCTAATTATCGCTTGTGATAATTAGATATTTGTTGATATGAGTTCTGATTATCGTTTTTGATAATCAGATATTTGTTGTTTCTAATTATCGCTTGTGATAATCAGATATTTGTTGATATGAGTTCTGATTATCGTTTTTGATAATCAGATATTTGTTGTTTTTAATTATCGCTTGTGATAATTAGATATTTGTTGATATGAGTTCTGATTATCGTTTTTGATAATCAGATATTTGTTGTTTCTAATTATCGCTTGTGATAATTAGATATTTGTTGATATGAGTTCTGATTATCGTTTTTGATAATCAGATATTTGTTGTTTTTAATTATCGCTTTAGATAATTAAATATTTACTGATTTGAGATTTAATTATCGCTTTAGATAATTAAATATTTGCTGATTTGAGATTTAATTATCGCTTGAGATGATTAAATATTTGTTGATTGAGATTTAATTATCGCTTTAGATAATTAAATATTTGCTGATTTGAGATTTAATTATCGCTTGAGATAATTAAAAATTTGTTGATTTTAGATTTAATTATCGCTTGAGATAATTAAATATTTGTTGATTTGAGATTTAATTATCGCCTGAGATAATTAAATATTTGTTGATTTGAGATTTAATTATCGCCTGAGATAATTAAATATCTGTTGATTTTAGATTTAATTATCGCTTGAGATAATTAAATATTTGTTGAATTTGAAATTTGATTATCGTTTGTGATAATCGAATATTTGTTGATTTGAGAAATTTGATTATCATTTTTGATAATCGAATATTTGTTGAATTTGAAATTTGATTATCGTTTTTGATAATCGAATATTTGTTGAATTTGAAATTTGATTATCGTTTGTGATAATCGAATATTTGTTGATTTGAGAAATTTGATTATTGTTTTTGATGATTGAATATTTGCGATTTTTGAGATTTGAGCTTCGTCTTTTTCTCTGGCGATTCAGGTGAGTAATTTGATTTACTCACCTTCAATTCGTGCTCTGTATGGGATTTCTGCTCTGTTTTTCCTTCTCTTTTAGTTGCTGGAACTCGATTGATTCTTGCTTTAGACAGTCGTCTGATTTTGATTCCTTGATCCCCACGATGTTGATTCTTTTGATTTGAATCAGTCGAACCTTTTGATTTCTTATCTAATACTTCCCCGCTGACACTTGCTTTGCTTATACATTCGACATTGCCATGCTCTTTTGGTTGTTACCTTTTATCCATTTATTCCCTATGATTGCGTGGACGCAATTTTATAAGGAGGGGAGTCTGTAACAACCGGGATTTTTGTAATTTTAATTATCGTCAAAATAACAATTTAATTCAGTTGACAATTGATATTGGGATTTAAATCGTATTTAAATTCTTTAATAAAATTGTTATACGTGGTTAGAGATTTTAAATCGATCTAAAATTCATTTTCTTTTGATTTGTATGATCCTCTATTAAACATTGTAAGTAGAGTAAATAAGAAGGGTAAAACGTTGTTTGGGAATTTGAATCAAATTGTTATTCTTTTAAACAATTTTCAAATGATTGAAATGGGCTTTTGAATCTAGCCCATGTTTTTATTCCTTTGTTGCCGTTCTCTTTTGTCAAGGAGAAACCCGACCCCCATTCATTCATTAAAACCCTAAAAGAAAAGGCATTCGAATGAAAAAAATGGCGGCCTCGCGACAAATTAGGGCTTCAGGGTTTTGAACGTCGTTGCTTGCCGATGCTCTCGTGCTCGTCTTCGTGTCAAACAAGCTGTTCGATTTCGTTCGTTCGCCTCTGTGTTGCCTGCTTCAATGGATGCGTGCGCAATTTCGTCAACTCAGTCGAGTTCGACTTCTATCTCTCGACCGATCAAAGGTGAGTGATTTTAAAATCGTCACTCACATCTAATTTAAACCTTTATAGTTGGGACTTGCGATTCGAGATTTCCTGGGTTCGTTTTGATAATGTTGCTCCGTGAATTCCTTGCTTTGACTTGTTCGACTTTGGCTTCGATCATTTATAACTTTGTTAATGTGATGTTGTTTAAGACTTGGTTCGTTTTCGTGATTGCTATGGCTTTGGTTTCGATCACTTGGTTGATTTCTTCTTTCTGGACACTGTGATTTCTGGAAACTGCAGTTGACTTTGTAGACTTTGATTTTGGGAATTTCTGGTCTTGTGATGTTCATGGCTTCATCTTTCTGTAGCATACTGTATTAAGTTCATATGCTTGCTTTCCCATATCTGTCCCATTACAATCTGCACGTGTGCATGCTTTGAGTCACTGTTTATCACTTGAAACTGTTTATTGAACTTGAATATGTTGGTTGCTTTGTAGTTGTGCATTGCTATACTGTGTTGAGTTCGAGACTTGTTCATTCTATTTGTACCACTGCTCTATCTTCGAACTGCACTCGGTTTTGCTCCATGATGAACTTGATAAATGCACTTCCCCTAGGACTGCATTATAGTGTGCCTGTAGCTTAACTTCAGTCAATTGGACTTGAGTTGTTAGACTTCGATCACTTGAACTTGTTCATGTCGTTCATTCTGACATCACCTCTGTTTTACTTGTCCTGTCTACTGTTACCTTTAGTTGTTGTTGCCTACTACTGATCTTCATTTGCATTTCTCTGGTCTATGCATCTTCCAGTTACATCACTGCTTCTTGTGTCTTACAATATATGCACATACCCACATGTGTTTTGTGTGCATATATTGTACTGTGTAGTGATGTACTTGTAGTTGTAAGAATCTTGTATCACACTACCCTCCGACTTTTGTCTAGTTACATTATGTTGAACTTGTCATGCATTCACCACTTACTGTTGGTCTTCACGCATGTATATTCTCGAGCTTTGTAGCACTACTTGCCTTCCAGTTTGGGTGCATTTCGACTGCGGGTCTTGGCATTGTTGAGTCTTGTTCATTTTTGCAGTATACTTATTATATACATATATACACTGCTGCATGATATCTAGAGCTTGCTGTCCTGGTTCATTTGAATTTTGGTTTGGTGGTATTGTCTAGACCGGACCTTGTTTGATCTCTTTGTAGTGATGTGAACTGAGCATTGTCCTTGTATCACTTGAGTTATTCGAGTCATTTAGCATTCGATGTTCACTTGGTTTTTAGTTTCATGAAAGACTGTAGAATCTTCAGTGTGCTCTTGTTGCCCTATCACTTGTTCAGTTTTCTCTGGTTTGATTTCATGGTCATGTGTACTGATCAGGTTGCTTCATTATTAAATTGTGGTTATGTTAACATAGTGTACATACATTCATGTACATTTGCCTTGTTGCCATTCACTGCTGCACTCAGCTGATATACTTCTCTCTTGCCTGGTCTGGATTGGTCTTCGCCGTATTGAGTTGCACCAGTCTTCGAGTTGAGTTGAGTTTTATCTTCACTTTGTTGCACTGCCTATTCCAGTGTTGCATGTCTTGTGATCACTGATGTACTCTAGTTGGGTTTGCTGTTGTATATTTTGAATTGTACAGTCTTTGAAACACT
This sequence comes from Allium fistulosum, assembly GCA_030737815.1. Taxonomy (NCBI): domain Eukaryota; kingdom Viridiplantae; phylum Streptophyta; class Magnoliopsida; order Asparagales; family Amaryllidaceae; genus Allium; species Allium fistulosum. The sequence goes on along the minus strand of CM060907.1, from coordinate 1,036,923,437 downwards.
TGAGTTGAATCCAGCTTGTCGCTCAGATTTGACCTTGTGATCATTTGTGATTTCTCTGAGCTTCTGGATATCTCATACGATAGTGGCGAGGCAGTACACGCGTGCGTGTACTGCAGCCCTATCTGATTTAACAGTTTTAAATTGATGTTTCGATTTGTTGGATTGTTTCGTTGGTGAATTTCAATGTTTTGGAGTTGTATTCTGATTTGGATTGTTGATTTATTGTTTAACACTATTTAGTGTTATAATTGCCGTTATCCCATTTCTCGTATCGAGAGTTGGATATACGAGATTTCTGTGACTGTCGTCTATTTGACTATCTGATTATTATTGCTACTATGCACTAATAACTGAGTTTGAATTAGACTGACCCGTGTATTATTTTCTTTTGAATATAATACTCGGGTCAGACCCGAGTTATTCCAGGTTGTAGATTTTCTTCTTTGAGTTGCTGTTCAGGATATGAAGACTTTTCACATCTTCTGAAGTTGTCAGTGTCATTTTGTAGTAGTCGTGTCATTGTATAGAACGATATGTATTCATGTATATTAGTCGATAATGTACTTGTATATATAACTTCTAGAGTCGACAGTTGTAGTTGTATCATATGTATCGTGTCAACTATATTGTACTGACATCGGTTATATATATATGAGATTTTTGTTAATCTGTGTTCCTCATTTATATTATCTGTGTTGTTATTATATTCATTGTCCTAAACTATTATGAACCATCGTAGTTCGTTTTATACTAGAATTGGGTGTGTCGATGGGAGTAAATAAATAATAGATGAAAAATTAAAAAAGTATATACCACTCCTATCGAGATAACCAATGTTAGTGTAAGGCCAACTACGGATGGTCGCTCCTATCCAGCCTTATTCTTCGTAATAATAGACAGTATTTCTTTTAATACTCTTTGTTATTATGAGTATAGAGGTGGGGCGTTACAGAGCGTATTTGTTAGCGATATAAAAATATTTTGAAATTAACAAATGAGATGATTTTAACTTAGATTATATATAGAATACAAAAGAATGAATTCTATAAAGTAATAAAATTATTCGTGACTGTTGGTGATGAATGGATGTTATTTCTTTGTGGATTGATTGTTTGATTAATATGGATGTACATATTATCATTTATTGATTGATGAATCATGCTCGGCTAGTTTATGAGCATCGACTATTGGCTGTTGATTTGAGCATTTGACCATGGTTGGAAATTTTGGTTTTAAAACATATTTAACCAGTTTGAGAAACTGCATGTTTTAACATGGATTTAGAAGTGAATATATATCATAATTTCCCCCTCATATCATTTTAAAGAGTAATGGATACCATTTGAAAGTGATATGTGAAATATGGTTTATCTAGATATGGTTAATAAATAAATAAAATGTTATTCAAACTAGAAATTTGAGAGTTTGAATTCTGGGAGTTTTGAAATTAGGTTATAAGATTCTAGAAATATATAATAGCATAATTTGAAATTATTTTCCGAATAGAAATGTTATAAATGATTTCAAAGTGACTTACAAAAAGGATTTTGAAAGGATTTAAAAGAAATGAAAGTCCGGAATTCACTTCTGTCGCTGGAAAATAAATTTCGGTGATGGCTGCAGCATCATCGACATTCATTTTCGAGTTTCAGAGTGGGGGAGGCCACTTTAGTAGCTTTGCTACTTGATTTTTTAATGAAACTGATTTGATTCAAATCCTTGAAGTATGATTTGATATTCGAAAGAGATATGTATATATTTATTTCAAATGATTTGAAATAAAACCCGGTGTTCAGTTCTTGAGTTTTCTATTGAATAATATTATGAACACATGTATCCAATTCATTAGAATTGATTGATTGATTGTGCATCTTGTGAGATGATTGATTGCTGATTCCCGATTTTGAATTGGAATTTGATTTTTCCGACTATTCTGAATAGTCAAACACTTCCTAATTGATAATTAATTTTCAAGGCTAAGTATTTTGGAAAGTATATAAAGTTTAGTTTTGAAAATTTTTAAATAAAGACAAATGTAAGTTGAAAATTTAAAAAAAGCTAAATATTTTGATAAGTAAATTGTATAAGTTTATTTTGAATTATACAAGTATGAAATTAGTTTTTAGATTTTTGAATGGAAGAAGATCAAGAAATGTTTTCGAACATAGTAAATGTCTTATAAAAAATTATTTATTTGCAAAATGATTTTTAAAAGCAAATTTGATCCTGTATAAATATGAAATTTAGTTTTGGAGGATTTTATAATAAAATTTGTTTCAAGAAATGTTTATAAAGTTAGTAAAAGTTTTATAAAGTTATTTATGCATAAAATGATTGTGGAAAATATATGATTTATGAAAAGAAAATCTTGATTTATAAATTTGATATAAATGGTAAACTGAAGTTGTGAAAAATTATTGATTTGAAATTTGGCAAATTTTGAATTTGTATAATATGTGATTTGAAAAAAAAAGATTGTTGAGATCGTATATGGACTTGAAACTGAACTGATATATGAAAATGGATTGATTTCGAAGACCTTTGACTCTATAAAATATTTGATTTGAAAGTTTTCGATTCTTATATGAAAACGGTTTGTATAAGTATGAAGTTATTTTGAAAACTATTGATTTTGAAAGGTATTCGATCTTAAAGCGATAATCTTATATATAACGAAATTTATATAAGAATGATATGGTATACTCGAGACTATTGATTTTGGAAGGTACTCAATTAGAAATGAAATCTTATATATAATGGAATTTATATAAGAGTGACATTTGAAGTTATGGTTTGGAAAGTGTACTATATATAGTATGATATATTTCGAAATAAAAGATATGGGAAGTACCCTCCGTGATTTTCGATAATCCACTTGGCGGATTCATTATATTGATTGATTTCGGTCATCCAGACATAAACTCATGAGTTCCTTCAAATTCCATAGCGTAACATATGGTCTTATGATTTGATTAACACATCGTAATTCAAGGGGCGTGATGCCTACAGTTTACTATGTTTTCGCTGGGATATCGACGTAACCATAGGGTGTAACCACTAAGTAAATTGCGATCCACATAGCGTAATTCGAGGTGGCAGTGATTGCCTATAGTCTACTATGTTTTCTCTGGGATAGAGACGTAACCATTGGGCATAACTGCTAAGTAGACTATGATCCATGAGTGATTTGATTTTGATTTGCATCGCGTAATTCGTGGGGTAGAGATTACCCAAAGTTACAGATGTTCCCTTTGGGATAGAGGCGTAACCATTGTGTAACTGCGATCCATGATTGGTTTTCGAGTGGTACTTTACCTATATGTTTTTAAAAGTTTTCCAAGTATTTTCACTGGGTGTTGAAACGGGTCTACTAAGTACTTAGAGATTTCTAGTCTTGCGTCTCATCAACGTATTACTATATTCTGTAGGAACGAGGATAAATTGGTTGAAACATCGAGTAATCAAAAGTATTTTTGATATAAAAGTATTTTGTGATAGAGGAATTTTTAACAAAGAAAAGTTTCAAACATTTAAGAATTGAATATTAAAAAAACCAACTTGAATTATCTATGAGTATAATTAAGAAACCAATGAAATAAATACGTAAGTTGTATATAGACTATTCTATTTGCATTTACAGTTTTGATTCAGATTTGAATACTCGATTTTAAGGTAATTCACACCTGTTCGATTTAGGACTGTTCGCTCGATTCGCGACGACGAACATTGATATAGATTTTTGATATGAATCTAAAGTTCTCTATCATATTTTATTACTATGTAAGGAGGATGGAAGTTTCTATCAAGAAGTCAGTTTAGATTCTACACTAGAGTAGTCGGGTTACCAATACTAGTTCGAACAATAAATTACGTATCCTAGTAAGAGATCGAAATTGTTATACGTACAAATGCCATATATATCGTACGGATTTTAATAAAATGATTGTATGCTATGATTGCTAGCCATGACTGTTTCTTTCTTAGGATTGCTATGTTGTTTTGGTTGCATGTAGTTTTACGTTCATTATAAATGTGAGTTGGGTGCTTGTGTGTTAAACATAGTGAAATAAATTGAAATTGAAAAAATTGAATGTGAATGAAATATATATGAATTAATTGGATGGATATTATTTGTTGAATGGTTTCTTTGTTATAGATCATTGTTTTAACTGCTTTTGGATGCATATGATTGTTATGTTGTGTATTCGTGCTCGTGCTTATGATTTGGATTCAAAATTCATATTATATATTCTATTAAACTCATACATGCTCTGATATCCTTTTATATGCCACTAATATTCAAATTTTGAGTTGAGATAGGTACATACGAAGACCGTTTGAACATATACGCGGATTTGATTTGCTTTTGCTTGCTTAATATGAGCGAACTCGCTCGTATTAATAATAATAAGGTACATACCTCGGATTACATACCGCACTTTTATATTTTTCCCTATGGGATGCCTCATCAGTGAGATGAGATGTATATTTGATATATTTGTGTTATATATTGTATTGTAAAAAATTTCGATCGAGCCACGCAAAGGAGACACTGCCGAAATTTTCTGTAAATCCGAGTGTTAGAAAATTTTGAGGTTTTAAAATTTTATAACTTGTTTTTATATATAAGTTGTAATTTTCGTAAAACCAATATCAGAGTGGTGTAGTAGAGGTGTAGTAAAGATTTTGCAAAATAAAATTTTAGTGATTATAATTTGATTATTTTGGGAAAATATATCAAATGTTAAATTCTCTACTTAACCCCTTTTCGAGGACGAAAAGTTTTGAGTGGGGGAGATTGTAACGACCCGTATTTTTAACTATTTTAAATTATTAAATTTAATATAATTTTTGAATAAAAATGGTTAAAAATAAAATTTAATGATTTATTAATGTAATTTATTGGATATGAATTTAGATAAAATTCAAATAACAAAATTCAATACTAGAAAAAATGATAACTTATATTAGAAGTAAATTAAATAATATTAAATTACAAGTAATTGATAATAGAAATTGAAATTATCAATGTTAAGTAAAATAAGAGTCAAATGAATGTTCATTTAAAAGTAAAAGCATAAACTTATTTATATGAAAATCTATGTATTGACTGTGTATATAATCAATAACTAATGTTGAGTAATAAATGTGAATTATTTAAATAGTAATAAAAATAATTGTTGATAACTAAAATTTATTTGAAATTTAATGATTTATTAATATCGGTTTATTGGATAATCAAATTGTTTAAAACTTAATATTAAAATTATGTAAATAATTGAATTCTGAATTTAATGTAAATGAAAATGATGTCAAAAGTTGATTTAAATTTTATTTAAACAAGAATGAAGATTGTTTACATTTAAAATTGAATTTAAAAGTGAATAAATAGAAATTGTAAATTTTATATTTTAATTAACGTGTAAAAATAGCCATTCGGGCAACTGTCTCGGATTTCGACGAAACCAATTTCATCAGATCCGTAACAGTGAATTATTATAGGATTTCAAGTTTCGTATCGATCGGACTTATTGTTTGACCGTGCGAGCTTGAAACACGTAGAATTTATTTTTAGAATTTAATTAAAATAAATTGATTTTGAAAGGATATCTTCTGAATACGATGGAATTGGCCCCCGAGACTAGTTCCATTGCATTCAGAATAGGGGTATTTGGTATGGAACGATGGTTAACACGTCTTGATATGGGTCCGTGATCTTGGAATGAACGGTGTTAAGCAAAAATCTATATAACGTCGTCTCATTCTCCTTCTCTTTTATCACAGCCATAACCAAACCCTCACATCCAATGTCCCACGTTGATCGGAGTCAATCGAGGCATTTTCAGGCCTCGACCCCAACTGGAAACTTATTCGTCTCTATGAGATGAGTGTTCTGACCGGTCAAGATGTCGAACAGAGACTCGAGTCGTAGTAGATCTGAGTTTGAGTGTGGCAACTTCAACCACGTTTATCTCCATCAACGGTGATCAATAGGCGGCGGCACCCGAAGGGGAAGTATAGAGGATGTCTTAGGAGACACGCGGCCAAAATCTGTGGCCTATCGACAACTGTGTTGGCCATAATCGCTCGAGGAAGTTGGCTGCGTTTGGGTTGCTGGCCGATGGTGGTGAATTGGGGGTCGTGGTCGGCACTGGGAAGCTCGTCATGGCCAGGCTCGTGGATGGGGGTCGTAAGGCGGTGGTCCGGTCATAGTTAGTGGCGGCGGCAGCGTGATGGATAGGGGCATTCGTATGTACGAAGGTGGTAATTTTCGCGACTTGGTAGTTAGTGCGTTGTTCAAACGGCTAAATGTCTATCGAGTTAGAAAATAGTCGAACGAATTTAGAAATAAAATTTATCTTAAGCGCACGGCGTACACTTGTAGTACGTGATGAATACAGGTCGATCCGCAGGGAATTGATGATTTTAAAAATTCAATTCAATCAAATTATACCAATTTCAAGTAAAAGTTAAGCTAGAGAATTAGAGAATTAACTAACTAACTAAAATAAAAGAGAAGCAAATATAAGAGTTAAGTGACAATTTAGAGTATAAATCCACTCTCTAGATCATGTAGTTCAACACATATGAAATCATGATCTCTCTTTTATGGTCATTAGTGCTTTAATTGATGTGCTTATCATAAGTATGACATATTTATTCTATTGATTAGCCAACATAAGCCATCAAACTATAACACATCCCTTAAACCACTTACTAACTTTCATGAAACTCGACAATGAAAATGAAATCTATTTTAAGTATGGCCTATTAACGATTGATTAGAAATATAGACCATCACATTTGAATTTTAAATCACTTTCTTTTGCCATAATCATATTTTGATGAAGAGGCAATTAGTGTTAGTGATTGTTTAAGCATAGCCTATTTGGTGTCAACAATATAGGCTATCAAATTCAAAACAAAAATAACAATTAAACCACTTCAATCATTCTTACTAAGCACAAAAAGAGAGCATGAATTAACAACTAGTTGAAGCTACATAATTAGAGAGTTTCATTACCCCTAAATTGAAGGGGTTTAGCCTCTCATATTTGTCATTTGATTAACAAATGTAGCTAGCAACATGAAATCAAAAAAGAAAGGAAAATGAAAGCTAATGGAAAAGAAAAGCTAATTAACAAGAATTAAAACTAATCTACTTTGCATGAATGTAAATCTACATTACCAACATTAAAGTAAATGAACAAGGAAAGTAAAATGAACAAGTAATTAAATTGCATAAGAAAAAGAAAGTTACATGAAAATAAAAACAAACGGCTAAGTAGCCATGAAAAGAAAGAAAAGTCAATTATTCTTAACTAAAGCTAAGAGAAGAGATGGCCTCCATAAAAGGGCTTAAGAGGTGGTAGAAGAGGTTACATGAACATAATGGGTTAATTATACAAGCATGAAACCCTATTCCATAATTTGGGGAATGCTCAAACTACGCTTGAGAAAGTGTGGAGGCCAAGTAATCATTAGCTTCTACTAATCATCATTTAAGTGTACATGAAGCCATTAATTCCATAAGCATGTGCATTAGCCTCTAAGTTGTACATTAAGGTAGGTGGGTAGGTGGGGTCCTCCATGTTCTTCACTTTGAATTATTTCCATCTTCATTCCTTTGTATTCATTTTGTGCATGCATGTGTCTTCATGAAACCACTCCTATTTGAGATCAAATTCCTACACAAATATATATAAATTTCCAATTAATTTTTCTCAAAGGAATATATGCACACAAATGACCGTTAAGCCCCTATATGAAGTTGGATATGTGACAATTTGGAATTAATATGGATTTTGGTTAAAACAAGTTAAAATACCCGATATGATCATTTATTTAATTTAAATAGATTAAATATGGTGGTAAAAATATGCACATTTACGTGCACATCAAATACCCCCACACTTATCTTTTTATTCGTTCTCGAATAAAGAAAAACTAAGATAAATCCGTTTTCGTAGGGAGCACGATTCCATTGAGCATATGCAACAAGCCGTTAAACCTCTGGGTATCCCCAATAGGACGAGTGTTGTCTCGTGAGGGTTTTCAGCGGATACTACCCACAAAATCCAAATGCAAAGATGAAAATATTTACGAAATGCAAGATTTATTTACAAAGAGATGAATGCGAGTTTTTGAAATTTTTTACAATGAAGGATTTACTTTTAAATTAACACACATAAGTTAAATATAGGTTTTGGTCATTATCTTGAAAATTTAAGTCATTTACTCGTCAAAATTTCCAACAAAAACGAAGTTATCATAACAAATAGACTATAGTTTAACTCGTTGTTTCAGTTGATAACAAAGTCTAACTATGAAATAGATCCTTAGTTGGTTATCAACGTTTATCAAAGTGGTATTTTCATTTCTTTTCAATAACAAGTCAAATCAAATAAGTTAAAATAGTGCTTGGATTTCAATTGCTTACTCTCTCTAATTTTTATTTGATAATTTTATTTATATTAATAATATTTACATATGCCTAACTCAGATAAACGGAGGCCAGATATATTACCCATGCACTGCCTTGCGGACTGATGTGAGGGGATTACAGAGCATGGCGAGTGAACACAAAAGTGTGAATACTTATTGACTGTAGGCGTTATTAGTAAAATAATTTTTATATATACACACCTAACTCAGATAAACCGATGCCAGATATACCGATCGTGCACTGCCTTTCGGGCTTACGTGAGAAGGGTACAGAGCATGGTGAGTGAACACACGAGTGTGAACACATGACTCTAGGTGTTTATTAAAAAAATATACATATATACAAGAAATATTTTTTTGTATTTTGTATTTTTTTTCGTTTTGTTTTGTTTTTTTTGTCGAAGAGAGAGTTTTGAAAAATCATCTTAGCACCATTTAACTTAGAAGAAAAAAAATGTTATATCCTTTACTTTAAATTCACCACTTTTTAAAACAAAGATTTTTAATTAGGATATTTCATAATTAACACGTATGAACCTTCCTATATACTTGTTAAACTATCGTCATTTCATAACCAAACTTCATTTTTATTTTTGTTAAGACAAATAAATTTTCAAAAATTTCAATTTATTAAACCAAAATCATATACTTATCCTATAGTGTTTCTTTAAAAATAAATCAAAAATGCTTAAAAAACAATTTTGTTTTTGAATTTTTTTTGAATTTTTTTTTTGAGTTTTGGATAAAAAATGAAAAGTTAATCGTGAAAAATCAAAAAAGAAGATGAGTCTCCCCCGACACTTGATTTTGACTGTGTCCCCACAGTCAACCCAAGTGAAAGGAGAAAAATAAAAATAAAAATGGCCTTTATTTATATGAAAATGAACGGTATTTACACGAGATCAGAAAGTATATCGTCAAAAAGTAAATGAAACGGTCTTCCAAAAACCGATTCATTTGTCTTGTCAAATATTCAAGACACAGCTTAAGCTCGGAAAACCAAACCGTAAAAGATTTCAAAATCGAATGTTGATTTGGAAAAACTAATGTCGTTTTATTAAAAATTGTACGAGTCGTTTTATTTTCAATGATTTTTGGGATTGATAAAACGATTGATTGAAGTTCAAGTTTATTTTCACCAAATTGAAATTCAAGCTATTCATTGAAAAATTCTTCAAAATTATTGATTTCAAAATCAAAATGGTGATTTAAATCTTCCCCATCAAAATTCGACAACTCGTTTTCGAAAAGTCCAAAGAAATCGTGTTCATTGAATTCGTCCTCCTTATTTGGATTATCACCAACTTCATTGTGTATCTCAAGTTCAAAATCCAAAGTTTTTGTATTCAAATTTTCGAAATCGAGAAAAAAAAGATCGAATTTTAAATTTGGTTCCTCACCCTCAAAATAATTGAAATCCAACTCAATTACCGTGTTTTCAACAACTTCACTAAGATTGTTATTTTCAATTTCAAAAGTTGTTATTTGAAAATCATCGATTTGGGTAAAAAATGGATTATTGTTTGACTCGTCATACGTTGGAATTTGATTTTGTTTTTCACGTTGTTTCATATATGTTTCAAATAACGAATCCGTGTGATCATCGTAAATTTCGTTCATTTGCTCAACAAAATCCAATTTATATTTAATATGAGGATTTTCACTTTGAAATTGTTGAGAACAAATATTTTTAATCGTAACGCGGTTAAGATTATTCCCATTTCGAAATCGTTTGAATTTTGAATTGAATTCAAATTTTGAAACTTGACTCGAGTTATTACACAAATATGAATTACACAAATCATTTATACTTTGATTTTGTTGTGTAGAGATTTCAAGTAGAGATGAAATGCTATTTTCGAGATTCGAGGGTTGGTCATCGTTTTGAAAATTTTGTTGTTCGAAATTCGAATTATTTACACAATAGTTGTTGTTAAAATATCCATATGAATTTGTAGTGAAATCATATGGATTATATTGATTTTCACAACCATTGTAAAATTCACGTAAGTGGGGAAATTCAGACATTTCAAGAATGTTTTTTTTATAAAGGAAAAATATTTACAAATGAAATTTATTTTTCAAAATGGAGAATTGATTTTTGTTTTGTTTTTGGTTTTTCAAATTTTTTTTGTTTTTGAAAAGATTTTATATTTTTTTGGATTTTTGATTTTCTAAAAAAGCTAAGTAAATTTTTTTTTGAATTTTGATTTGAAAATTTTCAAATGAAAAGAAAAAAAAACTAAGTTATGAAATATTTACGATTTTTTTAGTTTTCGATTTTGAATTTTTTTTTTAAATATGCATGAACTAATGCAACTAAATGAATGCAGTGGTTAATTACAAATGATTTTTCCTAAGTTAACCCAAAATTGTATAATCACACATTGTCTTAGATAAACAAGATAGTTCTCGGCCAGGTAACGGACAGGATTTATCGGTGCACCACGAATCACCGTAGAAATACAGCCGAAGGTTTAAGTACCTTCAGAGGAACAACCACTATAATATTTACGAATCACCGTAATATTTATAAATGGTTATTACTCTGCCGTAGCCTAGACACCAAGAAAGTAAATTGTTCAAAGAAAACAAATTGTCAATATACAATTAAGAGTTATCAATTTCTAGCCTTTATTATTAATCAAAATTTACGATGAAATGCAAAGCAGAAATTAAACGTGCATTAACAATGCAACTATAACGGATTTTTTTTTGTTTTTGAATTTTTTTATATGCAAATGCAAACAACCAACAATGAAAGGCAAATAAAAACAATAGATAGCAGCAAATTTTTTTTATAGCAGCAAGCAGTTATTTTTGGCAGCAGTTCTTCTCCTTTTGAAATTCTGCTTTGGCAACCAGAAATAAAAACAAGATATATACAGAATTTTTTTTAGATATATAAGGATGGCACTTTAAACAATTTAAAACAAAACAAAACTCAAAGAAAGCAAACCATATTTTTTTTTTTGAATTGGACTAAAATACAAGAAGAGTTGGAAGCAACTTTAAAACAAGATAAAAACCAAAGAACAAAATTCTCTTTAACAAAAAAATATATTTTTATGAAACCAATAGGGGCCGGCCTAAAATCAATCTAACGTACTGCCCAAATATCACTAAAATCAATTACACTAAAATTTGCATGAAATTCTCACGAACTCAGTTCAACAGAAAATCACTCAAACATTTCGAACTGTCCAACGTTCGAATCCCAATCCAAAATTCTCGAAGCTCACAATCAATTAATTGTTCCCAAATTCTCAAGTACGAGCGTAGATGAATTTGTGGTTGTGGCGACGCTGCTGTGGTATGGAGAGGTTGTGGGTTATCGCGTTCGAGGTCGAATTGGGTTTGGATGCTGGAATTCGAGGAGATGATGAAGGCGATGGTCGATTGGCAAGTGGAATTGCGGGAGGCGATGTGGCTTTGTTGAAGTAGGGTGATTGCTGTGAGTTCGTTTGCGGTGGTTGAAGCAATTGATTTTTTTTTGTGATTGGGTGTGGAAGGTCGTGGTGGAGGTTCGGGTTGAATTTGGGTGTGCACGAGTTTAGAGGTGATTGTTGAATTATTGGTTTGGGTAAGGCGAGTAGAACTGTTTGACTTGATTGAGTTGGTCATGGTGGACTGGAGTTCGTGATGAATTGCGATAGCTCTGTTGTGGGTGAGGGATGCGGTCTTTGGTTGTGGAAAATGGTAGAGAAGTGGATAGTGTATGTGGCAATTTGAAGTCATAGAGAGATGAAGTTGCTGTCAATGGAGATGTAGCTTGATGGCTGGTGATATATTGCAGTCTGATGTTCGAAGTAGCTAGCGTCAGTGATGGGTGAGGTCAGGCAATGGACAGATGGCCAATATGATATGCAGTGGTGGATGTGGTTGTGGTCAGCTGAACTGTACGTATGGAGTTGTTGTGGAGTTGCTTGGTAGATGAGTAGAAACGTGGTGGTTATGGTATGCTGGAACAGTTGCTTGGCAGGGTTTGTTAGAAATGGGGTTGTGGTGATTTTGAAGCTGAAGTGGTTGTAGTAAGCTGCTATTCAGGTTATAGATTATTGTATGCAAGTGGTGGTATATGAGATTGTTTGATGTGTAGAACAGTTGTGTGCTTTGACAGTGGTTAGGCAGAGATGAGGTGTAGTGGCAGGTTGGATTGTAGTGGCAATGGCAGATTGCAGTATATGGTGAAGAGTGAACTTGTTATTGAGAGAGAGTATATGGCATATTGCAGTCTGAGTGTCCGGGTATGTTTGCAGGGGATGACCGGAAGTTGAATCGTGGTGTGTAGGGATGGAGACTGTATTGGCAGTTATAAGGAATTGATGCTATGGAGCAAGACGAAGGGTGGAGCAGTGGGGGATGTGGGTGAACTTTATATGATAGAGCAGAGTTGTGGTTATGGAGCAGTAGAGTGTTGCTTGTCAGATATGGACAGGGTGGTGTGGTAAATAGAAGTCGTTGATCAGGTGGTGACTGATTATGGTAATGATGCATGATGAAATGTTCAGTGTAGAGGGGATGACAGAAGTTATAAAAACTTGTACAAGCAGTGATGAAGACTGGATGGTATTGACAGATTGATGACTGTAGTAGTTGTGGAATTGATGAAGTGGTAGGTGATACAGCTGAGTTTGTCTGATAACAGTTGCAAGTGAATTGATGGCTGTCAAATTGGTTTGTCGTGTTATCAATCGGAGTAGCTTGCTGGTCGCGATGTTGATTGGGTTGGTGACAGTTTTCTGAATTGTGGAATGTTGTCGAATTTTCTTTGCAGCAGTTTTTAAAAGTTTATGACAGAAGGTGGAGTGCAGTCTTGAGATGGTGCACAGATATGGTTTGAGTGTAGAAGGTTGAATGATGTTTGCAACTGTTATGATGTTGGTTATACTGCAGTTTTGGTTTGAGTGTGGAAGTGCACTGTTATATGGTTGAAATGCACAAGCAGGTGCAAGGTAATTTGACAGTTTGTAGAAGTCGAGGTGGTTGATATCTGCAGCAGGGGTTGTAGATGGTAGAAATCTGGTAGATGGTCGTTGTGCTGTTAGAAAGGATTGTGGAGGAGTTTGGTGGAAAATTGCAATGTAGTTGTGGTCAGTGAGAAATATTATAGTGGATGGTCTGGAGGTTGTGTGTATGGTGGCAGTGGAAGATGTTGGTGGCTGTTGTTTTGTTGAGTGCAGTTGCTATGAAGTTTTGGCAGTAGAGGATGGTTACTAAGGTGTAATTGAGCGGTTTGAAGTAGAATGACAGTGGAGAGGAGGAGAGAAGTGGATAGTGAGGAAAGAAACAATGAAACAGTGTGCACTATAATGTGCACTTCAATGTAAACAGTGTAATTTTTTTTATAGAAATGCCAATGTAAATGAAAATGAAAAGCAGTAAACTATTTTTTTTTCAAATTGTGTACGTGCTTTTTTTTAAAGATGCAAATGGAAAACGAAACTAGAAAACAAGTAATGAACACAAACAAATGCAAACAAAAATCAAACAAACACACTATATATATTTTTTAAATGCAACAAACACACAAAAATAAACACAAAATGATATCAAAAGAAAACTAATTCGAAGAATAGAAAACTAAAATCAAAACAAATTCCCTGGCAACAGCGCCAAAAACTTGTTCGAACGGCTAAATGTCTATCGAGTTAGAAAATAGCCGAACGAATTTAGAAATAAAATTTACCGCAAGCGCACGGCGTACAATTGTAGTACGTGGCGAATACGGGTCGATCCGAAGGGAATTGATGATTTTAAAAATTCAATTCAATCAAATTATACCAATTTCAAGTGAAAGTTAAGCTAGAGAATTAGAGAATTAGAGAATTAACTAACTAACTAAAAGAAAAGAGAAGCAAATATAAGAGTTAAGTGACTATTTAGAGTATAAATCCACTCTCTAGATCATGTAGTTCAACACATATGAAATCAGGATCTCTCTTTTATGGTCATTAGTGCTTTAATTGATGTGCTTATCATAAGTATGACAATTTGTGCTATTGATTAGCCAACATAAGCCATCAAACTATAACACACCCCTTAAACCACTTACTAACTTTCGTGAAACTTGACAATGAAAATGAAATCTATTTTAAGTATGGCCTATTAACTATTAATTAGAAATATAGACCATCAAATTTGAACTTCAAATCACTTTCTTTTGACATAATCATATTTTGATGAAGAGGCAATTAGTGTTAACGATTGTTTAAGCATAGCTTATTTGGTGTCAACAATATAGGCTATAAAATTCAAAACAAAAATAACAATTAAACCACTTCAATCATTCTTACTAAGCACAAAAAGAGAGCATGAATTAACAACTAGTTGAAGCTACATAATTAGAGAGCTTCATTACCCCTAAATTGAAGGGGTTTAGCCTCTCATATTTGTCATTTGATTAACAAATGTAGCTAGCAACATGAAAGCAAAAAGAAAGGAAAATGAAAGCTAATGGAAAAGAGAAGCTAATTAACAAGAATTAAAACTAATCTACTTTGAAATGTAAATCTACACTACCAACATTAAAGTAAATGAACAAGGAAAGTAAAATGAACAAGTAATTAAATTGCATAAGAAAAAGAAAGTTACATGAAAATAAAAACAAATGGCTAAGTAGCCATGAAAAGAAAGAAAAGTCAATTATTCTCAACTAAAGCTAAGAGAAGAGATGGCCTCCATAAAAGGGCTTAAGAGGTGGTAGAAGAGGTTACATGAACATAATGGGTTATTTATACAAGCATGAAACCCTAATCCATAATTTGAGGAATGCCCAAACTACCCTTGAGAAAGTGTGGAGGCCAAGTAATAATTAGCTTCTACTAATCATCATTTAAGTGTACATGAAGCCATTAATTTCATAAGCATGTGCATTAGCCTCTAATTTGTACATTAAGGTAGGTGGGTAGGTGGGGTTCTCCATGTTCTTCACTTTGAATTATTTCCATCTTCATTCCTTTGTATTCATTTTGTGCATGCATGTGTCTTCATGAAACCACTCCTATTTGAGATCAAATTCCTGCACAAATATATATAAATTTCCAATTAATTTTTCTCAAAGGAATTTATGCACACAAATGACCGTTTTGCCCCTATATGAAGATGGATATGTGACAATTTGGAATTAAAATGGATTTTGGTTAAAACAAGTTAAAAAACCCGATATGATCATTTTTAATTTAAATAGATTATATATGGTGGTAAAAATATGCACATTTACGTGCACATCATGCGTGGTTAAGTGCTAAGCGAGATTAATTAAAGGTGATTAACGATTAATTAAGTGTGTAATCTACTAAATTTATTTCGAATGTTAATTATCGCGTATCTCTCTCGTTTGAGATTGGATTTGGATGCCATTTGCTGCGTTGGGTTCGTATTGGCATCATCTATGACTTGGAGCTGGATTGAAGTTTATTTGACACTGAAAAATTTTCAGTTCCAAATAAAGGTGAGTGGTTAAACCCATTCACGAAGCACTAAATTTTCTACTTCAAGTTAAACCAGTTAACGGCATAATAAATTTTTATTGATCGTTGTTTTAGGATTTAATTGACTGGAATCGAATTGATTGAATTTGAATTGATTGGATTTAAATCGGCATTTAAATTTGATAGTTAAAATTGACAATTAAATTTGTTAGTTAGATTTGATCGGAAAATTGACAATAGGAATTAATAGTAAATCTGATAATTAAATTGACATTGGACTTGATATTTAAACTGATGTTGATATTGAAATTTCATCACCTTTAAATACTCGGCATTGATAGTTGTTGATTGTTGTGATATAGATGAATTGGTTGTTTTGGATGTTTGATGATATTGTGATGGATGATATTGTTGATTTGTTGTATGTTGCTAGTGGTTTTGATATTTCCGTGTTATCACACTGTTATTACCACTATTGATACGATGATTGATCACTTGGACATTTAAATTTGATATGGATGTTGGATGTCCTATTTGATATGGATGTTGGATGTCCTATTTGATATGTGGATTTTGATGCACTGTTGACTGCTGTTGCAGAAAAGTGATTGTATAGCCGTTTGGCGAAATTTGAAGATTTTGATAAACTGGAATTTAGATCTGAAAATAACTTGGAATTTATTTATAAAATTTAAATTCTAATTTTTTTATAATAATATATTTTTCCTAAAGAGTAATAAAAAGGTTTACAAAATTTCTATAACTTTATAGAATAAAACGAGGTGTTTGTAAGAAGATCGATATTGGAATCCAACCATTAAATGATTTTGATACGTTTGAATTGGATTATTTTTAAATTCGATCTTGGAAATGTTGGAATCCAAACATGTTAAAAGGATTTGTGTAAAGAATTCAATTTGAAATTTCGAAGTCATAATCGATGTATGTTTTGAATTATGGAAATTGGATTATTTTAAAGATTTAAATCTCAAAATTCGGACATTGAAGTTAAGTTGATTTAAGTGATTTAAATCGGTGTATTGAGATTTGACTTGAATTTATATGAACTGAAATGGTTTTTAAATGAGATTGGAATTGAAACTCGAGCCACTAAATTAAATCGTTGGAATCAAAATCGAAATTGATTTATTTGAAATCGAAATTGAAATCGAATGAAATTGAATTTGAAAGGAATTGAATTGAAACATTGGAACAATGTTTGGAATTTGGATCTGAGTTCAGATTTGTTGGAAATGTAATGAAATAGTTCATTTTAAAACTATATTTCTATTGATTTAGATTTGACTTACATGAGGATTTTTAGTCCTGACTCGAGTGTTTTGTTTTTCATTACGGTCGGGTCAGATCGAGTTTTTTAGTTATCGAAGATAGTCATTCCAAAGGACGAAGACGAAGATTTGGTATATCGTATTTACTAGTATCTATTCCACTGCATTATTCATTCTATGTATTGAAATGTATAACTCTAATTGATGTTGTAAATTGAATTGAGTATATATTGTTAAACAACTTCATGAACTATTTATGTGGTTATTATATTTTGTTGTTCCGCTAAGAGATTCTGTTGTTGTTTCTTCTTTTCTTTTTATTTCTTTAAAATAAACCCATTGATAATCTATCTTTTAAATGGTTTGAGTTGGACATGTGTAGTTTATTGTCGATTTAAACTGTTCAAAAAGGTGGGTCGGCAAAGGTTTTTACCTTATGATAACGAAATCACTTCTACATAAAATCCAATGATATCATTTTTAATGACATTCTTTGAAAACCTTTCAAATAAACATATTCAAATAGCCGAAATTGTTACATTGGTTAAATTTGACGGCATAATAGGTTTACAACTAAATCTGAAGGCACTTATTGGAGAACGGATTTCCAATGAATAGCATGGTATGGGATTACCTCCCATATAGTACATTTCTATAGAAATGTACTGAGGCTACCAATAGATGGTTCTCTATGAATTAAGATCGGCATACCGAGACTAACAAATGGTACATATAGCACTGAATATGATATCACCCCAGCCGTTCTCGACCTCTTCGAGACATCTCATAGCATACACCACAAAATTTAAACCCGGCATTATAGATGGTAGAAATAACTAAATCTAGAAACCCGACATTCATTAACGTTTGCCTCAAGAATCGAGTGGTAAATCCTTTTTCGCATCGGTGTAAATACCTTAAATTTCCGTATTCGAATCTTAGGTCAAACAGTTACGAGAATAAAATGATCTATGGATGACTTATGTATTTATTCCAATTGGTTTTCTTAACTATACCAAATCACAATCAATTTTATATCACTATCAATTTATAAACCATTTCATAAACAATTTCTTAAGTTTATAAACACTTATAAAATACAGCTTTGGTTTAATCAACACATTTAAGTTTCATAACCATTCACTTCATACTAAATCCATTATTGAATTACCTGTTACAGCATTAATTAAGTGTATAAATAGTTCATGACTTAAGTCTATATTTGTATAATTCTCCATTACATCCTAAGATTATATAACAAATCCCAAATTTTAGATTGGTTTTACTTACATCAAGGTGTTTGACAAATTTAAAACTTGTTTTAATTTACTGTCATCTCAAGTTCATAAGTTATAAAACTTATCTCTTATATTTATATTCAAAAATACTTCCAAATAATACTATTATTATTTTCTCAATTTTGAGGAATAATTTTCAAAATCACTAGGATTTAAATTCTCAAATTCTCATCTTTTAAATCCTTTTTATTTATAAATCATATTTACAAATTATACTTATATAATTTTATTTTACTCAAAACATTCAACAATTATTTATCTTTTATATTTTCAAAATTTCTTAGTTCTGAGTTAGGTGTGATTCAAAAACATTCAATTGTCCAAAATCGTCGAAAATTATATTTTATTTTATTGGTTAGTGATCTAAGTTATCTTAGTTTAAGACTTTTATAAAGATGTTTATAATTACTAATCAATTTATAAATTGATGATTCGCATTATCTTTTAAATTAATTTTTTTATAGATCGAGTTACTCCACATTGAGACCAAGGCACTAGGTACTACTAGTATTATTGTATGTCCCCTTAACCAAAAGGGTAACACATAAGAGAAGTGTTAACCATCCGAACATATCTCCTGCCCATTTCTAGTTACTTCCGAGCCACTAGAACTAGTCATCATAAGATTCTTCTTTTCAATTCCTTTTATAAAACTTGATTTATACATTCACTTCTTAGGATCATCTTATTTTTTTACATTTCTACGCTCAGAAATTTATTTATCTTAAATAAATTTCTTAATGTTAAACCATTATTATTACCAAACACCATATAGTCAAATCGTGAAACTTAACTCACTAGATGTTCGTGTTTTTTAAATCAAAATCAATCAATCAATGATAATAATTAATAACTGAATATTATTATTCCCTTAATTGCAAACTATCACACTATAAATAACTATGTATTTTCAAAAGTTATTTCTTTATATATAAGATATCATCTTAGGTAAAATTATTTCATTTACCCAAAAATTTCAAAACAAAATCATTTTTAGCATTAACAAATACACGCTTATATATAATACTCTCAACTCATTCTAGGGTGTCACTTACCTTATCTCTAATGAGTTACTCATCCTAGGGTATTACTAACCTCACTGTGATGAGATACCCCAACCAGGCTCAAGTGTTTGCTCAACCTAAGCTTTGATACCACTTGTAACGACCCATAATTTCATACATTTTAAGTTGACAATTAACCACACATGTCCAACTCAATTTGAACGAAAAGGTGGATAGTTACGGGGAAAAAAAGACAAAGAACATAACCTTACGTGGATGGAATAACATATATTATTTCAACATATAATCTTTACAGTGGAAATTTTAAATACATTTGTCAGAGTTTAACTTAACATCAACAGGACAGTTATAAATCGTCCTTACAAATATGGAATACAATAGTACATAAATGTGGTGGAAATGGATAATAATCTTATGAAGAATCCTCTAGCTCCATGCTCCGAGCTCTTTCAAAATGCTCTAAACAAAACCTGATTACTAGGATGCTCGGAAAAATAAGGTACCCAGAGTTTAAGGGAGGAAAATAAATTTCGGGTCAGTTATGGGACTGGTGTGAGAAACTCAAAATACGAGTATTTGAAAACAAGGGGTAACTCATAAGACCACGTCACACATAAACATGGAACGAGTTTTTATCTTATGATAACCAAATTATTTCTACGTAAAATCCAGTGATATTATTTTTATTGACATTCTTTGAAAACCTTTCAAATAAACATATTCAAATAGCTAAAATTGTTACATTGGATAAATTTGATGGCATAATAGGTTTATAACTAAGTCCGAAGGCACTTATTGGAGAATGGATTTCCAATGAATAACGAACTAAGGGACTACCTCTCGTATAGTACCTTCATAAAGGAAAGTAGCGAGGCTACCAACATATGGTCCTCTGCGAATTAAAACCGGCCTACCTTAGACCAACTGATGGTACAGATAGCATCGAATATGATGTTACCTTGGCCGTTCCCGACCTCTCCGAGACGTTTCAGAACATACACCACAAATTTAAACTCGATGTTATAGCGGGTAGAAATAAATAAATCTACAAAGGTGATATCATACCCTAATAGTTGCGAACGACTTAGACTTAAAGCAACCCCTATTTCACAATTCCTCAGGTGTGAGGCTAGAGGTAACATTTACCTTTCTTAGAACGTTTTCACTTAAAATGCCACATTGCCATTTCCAACAACACACTATTGATTTGAATAAAAGTACAACCTCTGAGCTCGTACGTCTTAGAGAAGGGTGTTAAGTATAAGAGGGATTACCTCCCACACCACCAAACAGATCTACATTTATAGAAATCAATGTATTGTAATCTTAGAAATGCAATGTCAGACATCCATCCATATAAGTTATCTAGGAATAGGACAAACCGAAGGCACTCCCCTGCCACATCCTATTAGGCATTACCCCTAGGATTAGTAGCAAATAGCCATTGCATACGAAGATCCCAAAAGGAAGGGACCACTGCTGCTTATTTATTTCGGGAGCTACTCCGAAATTATCAACAAGTAATCCTTCCGTTATGAAGATCTCGCCCTTCAACTTCATTGTCTTTAACATGTCTTTACTTTCGAATTTGTAAATTGGTTCGAAGTGATTTTCAAATAAGAATCATCTAAATCCAATCCCGATTTTTCTGAACCAATTATCGGTAATAAGATGTTAAGTTTGAAGGTGATCATCATTTCATTCATTAATGTCTTTTATCAAATAAAATATCTCTTTTAGAGATATAATCTTTAAATCGTATTCTTTTCCAATATATACGGGATCATTAAACCTCTCTTTAGTTTTGAAAATACCAAATCAAAAGTATCTCTCCTAAATACTAAAAGGGTTGATAGAAATTATATTAATTCTACTCAACATCAATTTCCATTTTCAACCTTCACTATCCGTCGAATAACGGGAAATCACCTTTAAAATTCACACGGATAGGACAAATTCCCTCCTCGGAATATAATAGCAAGTATAAGAAGATTATTTGTATATAATCCAACTTATATGAAACTAAATTTGTAAATTTAAATCTTTCATATTTGTCTCGTTTTCAATATTTTGACCTTATCTATTCATTGTCCAGGAAAGAGACAGGTGAGCCAGGGTACTAGTTGCTCCTGAACATCTCCTTAGTTTAAGCTCTTCATTATAATAACTTTTTTTAAATCATTTATTAAACTCTTTTGAAATAATTATGAAACCTCCAATTCATCTTTAAATACTTAATTATTTATTTGAAAATATTTATAAAAGTTTTGGGAAAGAATACTTAAGTTTAAAGCCATATTTCAAAAGTTATTAAAAGTGCAGCAAAAAGTACTTCGAATAGTGCTTTTAAGGCTTATTTGATCAAAAAACCTTTTATATCGTTTAGAAATCCATTTTTAAAACCCAAATTTCTTTTAAAATATTTATAGAATTTATTCCATATTTTTAGAAAACTAAAAATATCACTTTTGAAGAATTTATTGCATTCGTTTACAAACAACCAAACCATGACTATTTTGAAAACTTGTTTTGCTCATATTTCAAAATCTACTAAATGAAATCTCGATCCTTTTCTTTTGTTTGAAAACTACGATTATAAAAGTTCAAAAAATTCTTATTACAAAGAATTCTGACTCCGATTCCATTGTATAAATGGATTCAACATTTTACGGCGCGAAATCGCGAACTGCCGTTACGCGACGCGTCTATTTTTTACTCAACTTTCATAATTTGTCCAAACTTCATCAATTGGGTTTTAGTGTTTATAAACCATTTTAAATCTTTTCAAAGGGGTTTAATGATTCCATATCACTTTTATAACTTGATTCAGAAAGTGATTTCCTTGTGTAATATGGACGTGTATTTAATGTGACTTAATTACACAATTAAATACTATATTGAAACAACCAATACTTGATGATCAAATCATAGTAAACATCCATAGGAATCATATCACATCGTCATTATATATATATATATAAATAGAGTTTCTCAGCTTTATTGGATATCAAACTTAGGAAAACGAACTATAACTTCGCTACGATTGAACCGTAGCTTATGGAATTGAGCCCGGGATCCTGGGAAAGCTCAGCCTATGATTGCAAGTGGAGGTGGGCTCGGCTTTGGTGATGGAGGGAGGTGGCCGTGAGTTTGGAAGGTGGAGAAGAGGTGTTTGACTTGGTTTTGGAGGTGGATTAACATGGTATATACATGTGTATATATTTTACTTTATTTTGGAATATTTTGCCATAACTTTGCAACATTTTTTCCTATGAACTAGAAGCCATTAATGAGCTACAAGAAGTGGAAGAAGAGGAGAATTGTGTGAATGAATGTTTGAATATTGGTGGGTATTTATAGGAAAGTTTTACATTGAAAATATCATGATATTATTTCCTTACCTAAGCATGCTTGCATCACTATTCCACCTCATCCCCTCCCATCACCTTTCGGTCGACCATGAAGCCGACTCCCTCCTCAATGTGCTTGGTTTATGATGTGATGTGGTGGTTTGTTTTTATCTCTTGTTTACACAGAAGGCGCCTGTATATATACATATGTGTTTGGATATTTTCTTTGCTTCATTTGACTAATTCCTCAACATAATTAAATGTATATATAATTATACATTTATATATGTGTTCATGTATGTGTATACGTATCACGACATTGTATTTATTTGTTTACAACTTCGATATGTTAAACCGTTACGAATTCCGATTCCGATTTCCTGTCACGTTTCCAATTTTTAGTTAAACTATATATACTAGTAAACAAAATTTGAGAATATATTTCTCATCATTTTAACCGAATTAAAATGATCTCACTTGAAATATAAAACCATATATATCGATATTAACAAGTGTTTACAAAAAGTGCAATCGTATCGATAAAGCGTTATCAATTTTCCTTGTATTTTCAAATCAAGTCTATAGCTTCTCAAAACTATTATAAATGATTTACTATCACTTTATAACTAATTACAATGAATTATTAGCATACTAAAACAATTCTTTAATTATTTAAACTTAACTTGAATTTTCGGAGAAATATATAAAAGTGATAATATCTCTTGTGATGTCATAAATATGTTTTATTTCTAAATATAAAATAAATAATTTTATTTCATAATCTTGTTTAAATAGATATATTAGTGTATGTATCCAGATTCGTGCACTCAAATACTGAGAAAATCTCCTTTCTAGTAAAAATCAATTTATCGATGAAAATTTATATACGAAGCACATGCTTTATTTATGAAACTATATTCCATAATTATATTTTATAATAAGTTTCTTATCATAGTTTTAGGGTTTAAGTCTTTATAGTTGGTGTTATAAAACCTTGTATTTGAGTATTTCAAAATTAAAAGTCGTTTATCATAGTGATAAATTTGCGGGTTGTTACAGTGTTATACTTAAGTGTAGTACATAAGGCCAATATTATTTCATTCAAATAATAGCTTACAAAATCATATAGGATAAGGGTTTATAAGAAACCCCAATGTATCATAGGCCAAGGAGTTGGCAGGTTGTGCGGGTCGAAAATCTGTATGTAATAATTATTCGCGAGGAATCTTGTATAAATCTCCCTAAAAGACCGTCATTGGATGACATATTTATGCTTTGAACATAGGTTTTATGAATTAACACCAAATCAGTTTTGAAAATAAGGAAATTCATAAAATGTTTATGAATACCTACTCTTTTGCACCGAGAAACAGTGCAACAATTGTTATTTCAAGAAGTTCCAACTTCATAGTGAAGGAATTTCATTGAGAAATTACCGGTAGCAAAATGGAATTGGATATGACCCAAGTATAAAACTGACTACTATGAGATGAAATGAAATTAACTAACCTAAACAAACACATCATATTAAAATATCTAATAAATATTCTTGCACATTGAAGAGAAACTATGGGTTTCCTATCAATGTCAAAATATATATATAATCCTTGGTTATTTAACTAAAACATTAAGTGTGTTGATTTTATGATATAGTACGATGTGCCAATCTGAAATTGATTCCAAGAACATTATCAAAATATGACTTTGATAGTTGTATCTAAAGGAATAAGATCCATTGTGTAATGACCCATAAATTTTAACGGTTTTAATAACGTAATTAACTGAATTTTTGTAAAATATTAAATAATTGAATTTTGAAATAAAAAATTGATATTTGGAATACGTCTATTTAATCATAACAAATGGTAAATTTTTATTGAAAAATATGAAAGTAATTTTTTTTTTCTAATTTTCAATTTCAATTTAAAATTAGTTAATATGATGAAATTGGAATGTTTTCGAAATCTAAACATTTTTATATAAGAAAAATGTTTAATATTTTCTGAGTGAGACGTCATCTTTCGTTTCATCAAATTTAGACTTCTCTAGCTTCGTTTATCTTATTTTCTGCAAATTTACAATATTTTGCACCAAATATCGACTTTTGATAGAATGATCATATCGCTGATATCTATGTACCATTCTGTTCGTCTCGTTGAGCCGATCTCTACAGTATATTCATTTGTGTGTTTCGACGATCAGTACGTGGCGGAATCCGCTAAACCGTAAACCATAAACCGTATCGGTATTTGTTTCTAAAGTTTTTAGTTGTGGTGTCTTTTCATTACCCATGGTATTAACCAACAACCATTTACATTTATTATTTTCAGAAATTTATGTTGTGACTTTTGTGATTCCTATCTGGTTCAAACTATTATTTGCAGGATCGTACCTCTTTTCATTTTCTACTGTTTTCATTTCGTTGAAATACAAATATATTTTAAGTTGCATGCATTTTTCCCTGGGAGCTGCTCATATGAACCTGTATGTTCTTCCTCCTCAGTCTTATCTTCCACCGAGCCTTGTCCACCACTAGACTGCCGCATCTACTTCTGTACACACCACCCGACCTCATCCCATCCACCGAACGACGCCTCTTTGCTCGCCGAACTCCTCCACTTCCGTGACCATCACTGCCTTTTTTTCCATTCCCATGCCGACCGCCTATTCCCTTTTCTTCCCTGCCCCGCCACACTTGCTATGCCGAACAACCCATCTCCCTCCTGCAAACGAAGCCAAACACAATCCTTTCCGCCTTGCAGCCCACCTCCAATCCATCGCCTTCACACCGACCTCACGTCCATTCGTCCACTCGAGCAGTCATTGCTCTGGCCATTCCCCAAGCCTCTCACACGACACAGCAGTCGACCACCCCTTCCACCTTCAATTGTGCTCGACTTTTGCCACTCGCCAGCAGCCCCTCCAACCTCGGTTCCACCCAAACTCCAACTGCCGATCACCGGTAGCCTCCAGTCCATCCTTCCTCAGATCTCAAACTAGTTTACAAACTAGCACAGCAACCCTCACCATGAATGCATGCGCCCATCTCAACCGTGCTTGTTTTGCTGTGCTCTTCTTTTTGCTTGCAACATGCGTACGTGTTTTAATATAGGTTTATATTCAACTCCTTATCTACAATTTATATTAAGAAGTGGGTTAATATAGGTGTAATATATTAGTTTATATAAATTGATTTGTAATGTATATATATGTTATATTTGTTTATATTAGGTATATACACGTTGCATATATATGCTCATTCCAGCAGCTCATTTGTTTCATATGTAATATATAATATATGTAATTTTCATAAGTCGTTATTATTTGTGTTCTTTGTTTCATATTTTTCTTATTTACAGTGTTATGTATATATATATTAGATTATAATGTTTTGGGGACGGTTGTTTCTATTTTTATATATACATAAAATAAGGTAAGGGTATATGATATGTTTAAAAGTATTTACTTAAAATTATATTGGATTTTGTAATAGCTTTAATATATGTATTTTTAATAAATATGATTTTCAAAATAATATGAAGATATTTTATTTTAATATGTGTTTTAAATTAATTATTTATTTTACTATATATATAGCTTATATATATAAGTCCACTTATATAATTGATCTCTATCAAATCCAGTTCATCGTGCTTTGCTTCAGTCTTGCCGCCGTCCAGAATTGGATGCAGCAGCTTTTTGCTTTATTCGTGTCCGTATCCATGTGTGTGTCTGTGTCACCATCTTCGTCATCATTGTTCTCTAGCCTCGAAAGGTGAGCAATCACTCATGATTAACATTCTTATATTTAGTAAATTTAAATTCACACGAAATGATGATTGAAATATGCTGTTAAATTTGAATTGTTAGTTAGTTAATTGTTAAGTATGATATGCCATTATCTGTAATTGTTCACCTATGATATATGACACCATATCCTGTTGTATATATATTATATTTAATTTGTTACTGATGATATATGCTTGTTGTTGATATGTTATATTATTATCATATTTGTTCTCACTCTGCAAGTTCCCTGTTAGTTTAGAAATCCCTACGGGTTGAAATGATACATACGCGGACGATATTATAGATTAAGGGAAAATCGTTATGGGTTGAAATGATAAACCCAAACGATTTTCATTTGATTTTGATTTTTGGGATTGCGGGTTAAAATGATATATACCCGTAGATATTTAAATTGCGGATTGAAATGATAAATATCTGTATCACTTGACCATAGGATATAAAATTATATACGGACACCGTTGGTCTATATTTTGAAAATGATTTCCAAATTTTTGAGAGGAAATATATGGTTTTAATAAATATTGATTTTTAATATAATATATATAAATGTTATTTTATATAAGTCTAAAATTTAGATTTTAAAATTTTTATGTTTTGGAAATTTTAAATTTATAAGTTAGTTTTGAAAATAAATTTTTAATATTTTACTTATAATTTTACTATCTTAAAAATATATAAAAATAAATTTAATATAAAATAAATAATAATAAGATTTAATTTAAAATTTTAATTTAATAAGTATATAATATGTTTAAGTATATATTTAAAATTTTAGCTTTAAAATAGATTTTGAAATAGCATTAATAAATTAAGGTTGGGAAGATAAAATTGAAATTGATTCGAAATTTTATTTGTTTAAGAATTATACCTAAATGAAATTGATTTGAAACTTATTGAATTCGAGATTTTAAAAGGTATGATGTTATAACTTGATTTTTTGATTAAAGGTGATTAAATGAATATTTCGAATTTAATTGAAATAAGATATTTAGTTTTATTTAAATTTGTAATTTGAAATTTTATTTAAATCATTATTGGATTGAGTAAGTGAATATTTCAAAACTAAATAATAGTCAAGTTAAATGTTGAAATATAAATGAAACTTGTATTGAAAATGTGAATATTTAAACTTTGAATCTTATTGGAATTGAAGAGATAGTTCAAAACTGGATTTGAAATTGATAAAGATTGAAAGGGTTTATTAGGAATTTGAATTGAATCTTTAACCTTTTAAATTGAAAGCGTTGGACAGGGATTGATTTAAATTGAATTTTGGAATTTAAGCTGATTTGAATCGATTTGTGAAATTGGAGGAAACTATTTTTATTATATAAAGCATTTTCAATATATATAAACTATTTTAATATATATTATTTTAATATATAAACTATTTTAATTTATAATTATTTTAATATACAGGAAAATAGGCATAGAGACAAACTTAGAAAAAAATTTAGACTGAAGGACAACAAGTTTGATTTTTAGGCTGCAGGACAATGCTGGTTATAAGTAGCATTTCGTACAGTGTAGAACTGAATATAATGCTAGATATAACTAGCGATTTGTATAGTGTAAAAGTTGAATATAATGCTAATTATAACTAGCATTTGCCCTTCGGCCTAAAAATGAAATTTGGCGTCCTTTAGCCTAATTTTTTTCAAAGTTTCTCTTTTTCCCTAATTCCCTCTTTAATATATATATATATATATATATATACTATTTTCAATATCTAAACTATTTAAGTCGAAAGCGTTATGATTTCCAAAGTGTTATGATTTCGGAAGTGTTATGATTTCGGAAGGGTTATAATTATGAAAGTGTTACAATTCTGGAAATGAATATTATTTAAAGTGAATAATGAATATGATATTTTGATATGAAGTATGAACTATTTGAAATGAAATGACCACGGTGTGAAATAAGCGTTTGGTTGTTAAAGTGACCGGGATCGGATATTTTTATACTCTCTGCCAATTCTGAAAACCACTTTAACAACTATGTACGCAGTGGAGAGTCCAGAACGAAGTAGGATAGTTGACGACGTTGCTGCATTGAGGTATGAAACAAGCCCTAAATAAGATGACTAAAACAGGAGCAATTGATGGGCCAAGTGAGGTAGCTTCTCCGATCGGACACACTTCTTCGATACCATTCTATTACGTTTTGATTTGATTGGGTGCACCTTTGATTTTGGGAGTGTTGTACGAGGTGGGCGGTAGCTGCGGCTATGCATTACCACCAGCCTGGAAGTGTAAATTGGTAGAATCCAACCCAGGGTATAGCCTTGTGTGCCTTGTCATCTATTTTATCGAGCCCACTACGATTTTGGTTTGTGTCGTACCTATGGAGTGCTCCCTGATAGCCCACCAGTTTGGTGGAGTTTACAGTGCTGTATAGACTACGGCATTATATAAGATGTGTTAAGGGGGATATGGGTAACGCCTTAACGCTATTTTAATAGTTTACTTTACTATAGACATATTATAATAGCGTATATTACTACATAGTAGATAGTTTCACGGATCCTTAGAGGATGGATATCCCAAACATCCTTTAAGTTACTTGTATTTAAGTTGACATTTCACTTGAGTTGAATTTACTGGTATAAGAATGTTAATCCTGACTCGAGGGTTTTGTGTTTTGCTTTACGCTTGGGTCAGAATGAATGTTACAACATTTGCGACTCACCTTCGGAGCTTGGAACTTTGCTTGAAGATCTATCTTTTATTTGTTCAACCTTCTATCATTTCTATTTACTTATGTTCAGTCTTGCCAATTACTTTTGTATTTGAGACTACTTTGTATTTTGATTTTCTGTTGAATTTTTTTTCATACTCTGATGTTTATATAGTAGCTTCATGAACTACTATTTATCTATTTCCGCTGCTTATTGTTATATTACTCTGTGTTTGCGGTTATGTGATTGATTTATTTACTGTATATGCTAAGTTTTGCCAAATATAAAATTAAAAATATGTTGTTTTGAGCAACTCAAGTCTGACATGAGTGGATGATTGTCGATTTGAACGGTTCAAAATAGCGGGTTGTTACACATTGGCCACAAATGTGTCTTCGAGAGAAAGATTAATACAAATGGGATATAATGAGCAACGTTGATAAGAATAACTTCGAAAATTTCAATTATTGAAATTAGCATAATAGATTCGATATCCAACATGCTTAAGTTAATTCGGATTTGCTTATAAAATTATTGCTTGATATAACTTCTTTGCTTATGTATTGAAATAGAAAATTCTAAATAATGATTTAGAGTAAGTTGTTTACACATAATAACCAAAATGTCTCAAAGTTAGTGGGAGCATATTGAGTTTGTGAGTCTTTGGATATGATCTACGAAATGACAGAAAGTATCATTTATAAGCATCAAATTGAATCAATAATTTGATAGAAATATCAAATAGTTTGATTATCAACCAAAATGCAGAGGAAGCGTAAGTTCATGAGAAAGAACATTAAAAAGTACATTGATATTTCTAAATTATAAGAAACAATGCATTGCTAATTTTTAACAATGTACTTGATGTTAAAATTAGCCTTAGTTATTTTAATACTTGATGTTGGATTTGTAAATGATGTCATTTATAATAAGTATAAAAGGTATTGGGAATGTCCCAAATAGACACCTTATTAAAATGTTTAATGTGAAATGTGGAAGATGGATTCCTTACACATTGGCAATATGGATTATTAAACATGTTATATTGCCTATGCTATCATGATTTATTTATGTCTTTGATACATGAAGCAAATAACAAATCCAAATTGATATCACTAATTGGTTATTAAAATCGTTCTCATATATTTATGAAATATTAGAGAATTGTGTATAGAAATAACAAACTCCTTATGACGCAACATTGGGACTCAAACTTCCATAAGTGATATTTAGTATAATATATCAATAATAAATTCAAAATAAAAATCTCTAAGTTGGAAATGTTCCATTGTGACTGATTCAATAAAAAAGGCTAAGTGCATCACCTTGAGTAGCTCAGCAATAAAGAAATTTATATAAATATAAATGCACAAATTTACAAACTGGGCTGAAGGTGATTCCAAATGTTGAGAATCCCATAAAATTGTTATATGATAACAATGTTACAATATAATTCATAACAGAACTTAGAACTTATTGGAGACATACTCTGAACTATTCCACATGATAAATGTAGTTTTCTAGTATCGGAGAGTGTTGATTAACATAGTAGATAATTGAAACGTAATAGCATACCGGTTCATCGAGGGACCGACCAAATTGGTTTTGAGGAAGTCGATTGGAGAAGTTGGAAAAAGATTCCATAATTGACCCCAGGTGCAAGTAGGAGATTGATAGAGTTAGGGGTATGCCTTAAGGGAAATTATGTAATTTGTTACATATATCTAACAATTAACCAATCTTGTTTAAAATAAAAGGTATTTTCTCTCTGTAATATACTTGATATAACGTGTTATATTAATTAATCAATTTAATTAAAAGTATATTTAATAGAAAATCCATAAATGGTATATTTTGTGATAGCAGATACAAAGTGTTGAAACCGTCAGTAATTTTATATTATTATAAATATTCCTAGTCAAGATGCATCGGGATTAGATATCGATGTATCCTTTTTTAGACTAGAGTATGTAACGCACTCCAAATGTTGGGCAGTGTATTACTCATGGCTGCGGAGGGAACCAAGAAGTTACGTACCAATAGTTTTTGGATAACTATGGAACGAATCACTCGATAGTTTTCTATTGGTTAATATAACTAAGTTCAAATAGAAAATATCGATGTGACTAATTTACACAGTTCTTTC
The DNA here is from genome assembly GCA_030737815.1 of Allium fistulosum. Taxonomy (NCBI): domain Eukaryota; kingdom Viridiplantae; phylum Streptophyta; class Magnoliopsida; order Asparagales; family Amaryllidaceae; genus Allium; species Allium fistulosum. The sequence continues at coordinate 1,036,891,964 of CM060907.1, read as the reverse complement.
GACTTGAGAATAATGTCGAACTTCAATATGAAAGCTCCACTTTGATTAAGTCAAATCATGATGCAATGTCCATCGAGTGACTATGGTTGGGTTGAGTGGAATTATTGAAATGAAGCACCATTCAAGAGAGGATTCGTCTCCTTAGTTATATAAGGTTAGTATCACGGCCAACTCAAGTCAACTCAAGGTCACGGTCTCTGGCCAGAGCATTTCAGTTAATAATAATTGTTATTGAACCATGGACTTTGTGTTTGATTATAGAGTTGAATATGGACGATACTTGAATTTTGATCATTACCAAATCCCATATTTCCAAAATGATATATTTTTTACGAAGAGAATTAGTGGAAATAAATGTCACTACCGGGTAATGCTTAATAAACTAAAATTGGATTTTACCAAAACTAAGTAAGCGATAAATTTGGCTAAATTATCACACCACCTGCTAAGTGACATGTGAATGTTAACATTCAAATAGTTCGATGTTAATCACTGGCCAAATTTACACCTTAAAAGTCACACAATCGAAATGATGAATTCTCTTTAGACCTCATGATTTAATTAGTTTATAATTATTATAAATTAATAAAATTAATTAATATTTATGAAATATTGATTATAAAATGTGAATATGATTCGAAATTAAATATAATTGTATATATTTATAATAGTTATGAATATATCATGGATATGTGATATCGACAAGCGATTAAATCAGATTTATTAGCAATATTTATTTGGACCTAAATGGGCTATTAGCCCATAATGTGTAGTGATATATTTCGGTGGCAATAAGAATGTAAGGGGCAACTAAAGATTAGGCAAGTGGTATTTTGGATGGATGGCTCAGATTTTGGGAGAATGAGTAAGAGATATGATCCACGTTTCTCTCTATTCCTTCCATTGTAAATGATGGCTCAGATTTAGGTAGATGGATGTCACATATTGAATGGTTATATGTATGTATAATAATAATAAAATAAAATAAAAACATTTATATATATATATTTGATGTATATACAGCCAAATAAATTTATTTTAATTTTTATAATTTTTTTAATTAATTCATATTTATGTCAATATGTCATAAACATAAATTAAACGACTTAAAATTAATTATGTCACTATATTACGTTAAAAATTAATCTCATAATTTTTTTGAAAATTTACACTAACTATAAATTTAGGTAAAAATAAAGTATTTTTTAATAATTATTTACTATTTTTAATATTTTTGAATCAAAATATAAGTTGAATATTTCATACAAACTAATATATGTTTCAAAAATTATATTTTAAAAATTATAAAATTTCTTCATCATCATATTATCTTTCAGCCAAAATCCTAGAATTTAAAAATCAAAACTTATATTTTAAAAAATCATTTTTTTATGCAACGATAACGAATAATTAAAAAATATTTTTTGACTCAGAAAATTATGAATTTTTTTCATGTCCTTCTAATATCATATTTGTACTTCTAAAAATTTAAAATTTGAAAAATATATTATGGAAATATTTTTAACATTATTTTAATGCTTTTTGTCTAATATATATATATATAATATAAAATCATAAATAAATATTCCATGTGTTGTGTACTGTATCTAGAATGTTATCAAAATTTAATTTTATTTAATCATAGTCGATATAGTTGTATAAATATAAATAAATTTACATATTTTTTATAGCATGGCTACACGGGGTTGACTGTGCATGCCCCTACCAATTTTATTGTAATACAATAAAAAGGAAAAGCAAAACGAACTTTTGCTTACGAGAAAACAGAGAAGGAAGGGAGGAAAGACACTAAAAAAACAAGTGCACAAAGATGCACATGCACCAATAACCAGTTAATTTCATATCATTCACGTAGCAGGATCAAAGTAGAATCTTCTCTTCCTAATGCTCATCTTGATAACTTGTTGAATATCATTCCAATGCTGCAGATCAATTTTACAGTTTTCATGAATTAGTCTTACATTTCTCTCTGTCCAAATGATTTGCAAGAACTTCTTAAGCACTAGTAATAGAGACATCCCTTCACTTGTTCTCCAATGTGTAGCCTTGTAAGTAAGATTCCATTCAATAGCACTAATATTACTATGATCAGTCGTTCCAATCTTGTACATAAGCCACGATCAAAGGGGTAGATGCCAACACAGTTGAAGAAAAGATGCAAGTTGTCTTCTGTGAGATCATGGCAGAATAGACAAGTTGCATCAATAAGCATACCTCGTAGCAACATGTTAGGTTTGGTGTGTAATGAGTTCCTCATCACCTTCCACAGGAGCAGGTTTTGTCCCTATCTCTACATAGGGAGTTCCATATTCTCTTGTTCCAGGCAAAAGAAGGTTGATCATCTGTTCTGGTAAGACTGTGGTACTATAAGGCAATGTAGTGATCCTTTATGCTAGTAAACCAAACGGTTTTCTCATTCACTATCACAAGATAAGGAACCATATGCATATCATTCCATATCCCTATAATGACTTGGTTACTTGAGTATGGAACCAAAACCGCATAATTAGTAACGAACTGATTTGCACGAGGAGTGGGATGGATACCAGTTTGAATCATTTGCTGATAGGTCTTTATGTTCCTTAGGATGAGGCCATTCAAAGCCTAAGGATCATCCCAAAACATAGCAGTCCCATTACAGGCAGTGATGATTCTAACATGAGGCTGTAGGTGATGTCTAAGATTGAGCATATCATGCCAGAGCTAGCTACAGTTCTATGGTATGGACATAGTCCAAAAATTCTTCTTGATAATGTTGTATTTGTTAGCCCATCGGCCCATAGATTGCTTCTCTTATCTAGCACCTCTTCGCCGATTCAAGGAATGTAAACGAGAGACTCCCTGTCCTCCACTTGAAAGTGAAAATAAATTGAATATCTTCGATGGTTGGAGGACGGTGTAGGAACTCCATAAATACCATATAAGTACAATTAAGGAGAGCATAGCCATTTGGGCGGAGCTGTGCCAGAGCTATCCTTAAATAATGAAGAATCTCCCAAATGTATAAATTAAATGGCGGGATGCATCCGGCCTAACACATAAACTTGGTACACATTGTATACCCTTCTGGGGGTCTGTGAGCCCTATCATCTCGCGATGGAACCAACACGTCATCGAAGGGAATTCCATGCCTTATGCAGATTCTTTGGAGGGCATCTTCCTTAATTTTTGAAGCTATCGAATCAGATGGGTTCTCCAGAATGACTGCGTCCTCTAGAGTGTCGGGAGCAGGATTATAACCTCTGGCGGAAAGATGGGAACAAACATCAGAGAGATCAAATTGAGGGCTTGGACTTTCCGGTTGTTTTGAATGATGACTCGATGATGGACTATCGGATTCAAATGCCGAACTTGATTCCACGTCAGGGTTGTCCTATTGAGAAGAAGATCCAGTTGGCATAGCTACAAGACGCCTGAAACGTCTAGATCCCATTGTTATTAAACTTAGTAAAAACCATGGTTAGATAAAGTAACCTGTACCCCCCAGTGTATAATGAGTGCTAATGTGGTGTGGTAAAGTGCTATACAGTACAGTAATGAGTTACGCAAAACTGAAGACAGATAAAATGACAAGGCTTCGAGGTTTAATTGGAGTGACCGTCATTCCTAACCATCTCAACTGTTTCTGTGTGTCATCGGGAAACAATGCAGCTTGAGTTTCGTGATTGATCGTCAGCCAGCAAGAGTTTGGTTCTTATCTAAGTTACCGATGAGATTCAAGATGAAAGTCAAAGGCATTGGTTTGTGTCATGGTTCTAAGGCCATTTGTTACCAAATATGCAGTTCAAATCGTATGCAAGCTATTTGCAAGTCCTAATGTCTATTTAAGCATTCAAGGCCAAAGCTCATCATTAATTTCAAGTTTACTTATTTAAGTTCTATTTTTTGAAAAAGGAAAAAAAAAGTTCAGTTGCAAGCATGGCTGATCAGTCGTGAATGTGAACAAGGCCGATCTTTTCCCTAGACAACATCATCCAATCATTCGCAGCAGCTATTCCCATCGATCATTCTTATGAACTTACAACCCCAAAGCGTACCCGATCGTTTGTAGGCAATCTTCAAACTCCAATGTCCAGAGGCTTCGCCGATCGTCCAAGAATGATCATGATGGATCGATCCTACGTCCTCTTCATTTCAACTGCACCCTCTTCCTCAGCATACGATCTCTAGAGCTGCAATGCAATCTTCCCTCGTCAAGACAAGTCACTTCATTTTCTCCATGAGCGATTATAGGAGTTGGAAAAAAAATAAATGCTTCAGCTACATGAATTGACTAACACAACACTACTGAAGTTCAAAGTCTCATTCTCAAAATTATAAAGCAAGTGTAAGATTCATTCTACTTAAGTTTGAAATCTGGAAAAAGAGGAAGATTTGAAATTGATTCAAAGCTAAATTTGAAGGAGAGTAATGATTTTTTGACGATCGTTGTTCGGATCGGAAAAAAGAAGAAAAGGAGACTCCTTTCCTTTTGCTTCAGACTGGAATGCTAGGAAGTAAGTGAGAAGAAGTGGTTAAGTGTCGAAGCTTATATAGGAAAGGTCTATGTCGATCGTGATCAGTGCTGAAACGTTATGCCGATCGTCCCATCTCCAAGTCATATGCCGATCAATCTACGTCCAAGATTTTAGATCAATCCACGTTCGAGTTTTTAGCCGATCAATTCACATCCAAGTTTTAAGCCGATCGATCCACATCCGAGTTTTTAGCCGATCGATCTATCTCCAAGCTATATCCGATCATTCTTTATCCAACCCATGCACCGATCGTTCCATGACATAACATATGCTGATTGTTTCATAATCGTAGACGATTTGAAATTTATCTTTCGAGAAAGGGAGGATTGTGGATATAAAAAAATATATGGTAAAAAAATGAAAAAAGAAGAAGAGAACATGCATGAAAGAATGATGACTGATGGGAACTATTTATAGAAAGTTATTTCCTTAAACTTGACAATGATTCGTGAATGTGTAATCATGATCGTGAGTCAGGTACATACACGTATACGTACAAGTATACATTTCAAAATTTAATTTTCTGAATTCGATAAAAAACTGAATTATCACCTGGAATCAACTGGAGAAAAGCTAAAGCTCTGAAGCTTAGAAATTGCCAGAGTCAAAACAAGATAATCGCTGACAAGTGGTGATCCCATGTTTATGCCACTGGAAATTGACCAATCATCATGATAAATAAGGAAAATACGATCTTCGACAAGAAAACAGTTCAATGAAAGGATAATGACCATTCGATGAACGAGATGGGTTTCTTTCAGACGATTCTAGTTTGTGATGATTCAAAGCACGTCATGTATGATACAAGACGTACTTTGGGAGGCAAATGTTATCCCGCCTTTTAGCAAGACCGTGATATCATCGACTTAGCTAGGAACGGATGGTCAACAGCATTAGGAATCGATTACATACAATACTATAGACGATGGTCAGACAGATTCAGACCGGATCCCAATTGAGGTGCAATCAGCATGAAGTGACCGGCATAGCCCCATGAAGTTATATTCCAAATTTGGAGTCGATCAGAGTTCGTATGCTCAAGTTACGGACAAAGTAAGGATTTGCATGGATCGATCGAGAACGATCCATAAAACAGCTCAAATCATCGGAGAACGAACAATATCTCAAGATCCACAAGGCCAATTCATTTGAAACTTCCAGGGCATCAACAAAATAAAGATTGAAGCTTACAAAAATGATCGTAGGTCATAAAGTTCAAGATTTAGATTGGCCGATCGTTTCTTCCAAGCCATAAAAATGATTGCCCTATCTCAGTTTATGATCCAAGTTCAACAATGATCGATCCCTATCTCCCAAGTTACAAGTCAAAATGACTCCATATTTCATAAGCAATGTTAAGAGGCATGTGGGACCCCCAAAAACGATCGCACTAAGCAAGAAAAATGATCCATGAACATTTTATTCGATCATTCTTGGATGATGAGTTAAGTCCACCGATCGTCATGGTAGGCACCTATGGACCTAGATAGCCTTCTGCCAAAACCTTAGCGAAATATCTCATTATCTTTCCCTATAAATACTAGCCCCATGGCTTATTTTGAGGATCTTTATGTTGCTGGTTACTTTGGTCTTTATTGTAATCAATTTTTCTCTATTCCTTGCTGTTGTAATCTGATTCACAAGTGATCAATAAATTTAATCTTCAAAGTGGACGTAGGCCAACAACGTCGAATCACTATAAATCTTTATGTTTTTTATTATTGCTTTCTATTTGTTGTTAGTTTAATCCATTCCTCGGCTTTAATTTTATTTTCTTCACTTACTTCTCTACATAAATTTATCCTTCGGTTTTTTTAACCAATTTTGGTGCAAAGAATTGCAAATTGTTCAATGGAATGCTTAAGAAAAAGGATTGCAACTGGCTAAGAATTAATAGGAAAAAAGAAAAAATATACTCTATGATGGAGCGATGGAGGTAAGTATCAGAAAATTTGGCAAACCTGATTTGTGAACCTATTCTTTAATGTCATCTTTGATATATTTTTGAATTGCTCATTCAGCGACTTTTGCGCTTGCTAAATCCTTTGTTATTCCTTGCCATTCCACCTTCCCTGCGAAACATTTAGCAAACAATGTTTCTAATTGTTAGCTTTTAAATTGACACATTTGTCTATGTACAACTTTTTCTTAGATTAGCAACCCATCTTGCCAATCGTGTGAAAAGTAGTTTATTCAAAATGTTAAGATCTCATCTTTAACCATGATGAGAAATATTCAAGGATTTAACTACTTCTTGCCTAGAACGTTTGGAATTTGTTGATATAAACTCTCGTCCTGCTATAGAGATATAAATTTTAGAATATAGCTTTCCATTAAATATAGAACCTAATTCAGAAGTCCATGTCTGAAATTTTTGAAGTAGTAACTCTTTCACCCATTCCATAACATTAATGGGATTTTAGAAGCCTGAAGTTTCCATTTGGAAGGTCTAAAAAGCGATCGTTTTGATAATATCCTTTGGCCAAGATTCAGGCATTTGCGATGAATAAAGATCAAAGATTTTGCACCCGGACTTGGATTTGCATAAACGGTTGCCTTGATATCCAGATTCGGATATAACCAACCAGTGATCAGTAAAGACTTGAGATCTTTATTAGGTGGCGGATAATGAAATTCTTATAAGAAAGACTCGAAACCCTTGTTCGGGTTTTGGTAGCCAATGTTTAGAAATAAGAATACTGAGACCCAGATTCGGGTATTAATAGATGATTATGTTCTAGGGTAAGTATTCCAAAACCCATATTCGGGTATTAATAGATGATTATGTTCTAGGGTAAGTATTCCAAAACCCATATTCGGGTATTGATTGAAGATACTTAAATATAGAAAACTCGAAACCCATATTCGGGTATTAATAGATGAAACTTCAGTATGAAAGACCCGAGACCCATATTCGGGTACTATTAAGCGGAGCTGTGCACCAACCCATTATTTATGTCTTCTTTATCATGTATGAACCCTCCAGGTTAGGAATAATTTGATTGGCTGCCTTTTGAGCTAGGACATCCCAGTCTATGATCGGATATGCTTCTTCTTGAGCTTGAACATCTTAGTTCGTTGTTGGTTACGCCTCTTCTTGGGCTCGGACATCTTAGTCCATTGTTTGATGGGTCTCTTCTTGGGCTCGGACATTTTAGTCCATTATTTAATGGGCCTCTTCTTGGGCTCGGACATCTTAGTCCATTGTTTGATAGGCCTCTTCCTGGGCCTGAACATCTTAGTCCACTGTCCGGTGCTCTTGGTTAGCTCATTTTAGAGACTGGAAGCAAGGACTTACCCGACCTCCCTCCAGGAGGCGATTTAGCCTGGCCTTATAGGTGCGGATAAGGGCTTGTTCGGTCACTTCCTGGCCATCTTATGGCGTGGATAGAGGGTTACTCCATGCTCCCTCCACGAGGTTTCTTAACTTGGCCTTATAGGCACGGATAAGGGCTTTTTCGATGCTCTAACCTGGCCTCTTATGGCGCGGATAGAGGCATACTCCATCCTCCCTCCAGGAGGTGCCTTAACCTGGCCTTATAGGCACAGATAAGGGCTTTTGGTGCTCTACCCTAGCCATCTTATGGCGTGGATAGAGGCTTACTCCATCCTCCCTCTAGGAGGTGCTCTTCCCTGGCCATCTCGGCATTGACAGAGGCTTTTCTATCATCTTAGGTAGTATCCAAATATGAGGAGCATTTCACTCCCAACCATGTAGACTTTATCTTTTCAGAAAGTTGATCTTTATTAATCTTTTCTCAAATCCTTTTTAAAATTCATTGGTCTTTCCTTGTCTAAAGAAATTGATGATCATCACCTCCAGGGCTCGGAAGTAGTTAGTCTCATGACCATTCATTAGATGATAATGACAATAGGATCCTCCTTGGTTTCTCTCATGTTTTGGCCTCTTTTTCTGTGATGGCCAGTAGTTAAGCTCATCCTTTGTAAGCAAGTAAATGTTCTCTATGGAAGTTATCAAATTGCATTCTTTTGGAAGCCTTGACTTGAAACTTGATTCTTGCAAATATACTTTTGACTTTTTATTTCTTGGCCTTATCATCTCATGCTCGCCAATTATTTTTCTTTTTGCTACCCATTGAATATCTTGATTTGGAAGTGCTCTTGTCATAGTTGGTTGCCATTTGTGTGCAAAGGCATTGTAATCATTCAATATTTCTTTTTCAAAGACTGTGCCATTGGCATAACATTGAATTGTTCTTCTCATGTGATTAAAGATGTTATCACTTCCATTTGTTCTGTTTCCAAGTGCAAAGATTGGGGTAGGACCTACATGAAAAGGATTTAAACTCCATTTCTCGAGGTCATAAGATTTTGCTTTTTTTTATAATCCTTAAGGCTTCAAACCTTAGTCTTTGCTCTTCATCTTGATTGGAATTTTTAATGTCTACTTGGGAGAACTTTGCTAGGTATGGTTCAGAAGACCCTTGTTCAGATCTTTTAAACCATTTTGCCGTGATCATACTAAAGTGGATGAGCTTGATGTAGGATTGATCCGGGGGGGGCTAGGAAATAGTAGTTGGAGCTGTTAATCACAAGGGTGGAGGTTCGGGCCCTCCTTCTAGCGCCAAAATGTTAATAACATTTATTGTCAACACCCCAAAGTAATTCTAAAGGACCGACAAGTTAGTATGGATGAAAGGTATGATTTCCTAAAGGGTTGCTTTTAAATCTAGCTTTGCTTGCTCGTTGATTCTTTAATCAAACCTTACGTTGTCATCGAAGGGTTGAAGTGGATTTCCCTTTTAGGTTTAGGCAGGATATGTTATTGCTTGAAGGAATTAAAGTGAATTTTATTGATTTCAGAGGGTTTACTTATTATATGGAATGAGCTTCTACCTTGCTGAGAGGTTTGGGGAGTGATCTTCTCTAATTTGGTCTTCTCGAGCCTAGGGGCTTATGTTTTTGAATTAGATTCTAACCTTTCTGGAAGGTTTTACCACATGAATTTTGAATTCAGAAGGTTTCTTTACTATGGTAAGTGGTCTGACAATTTCGTCGAAAGGTTTAGGTCGCTGTGTTATGTATTCCGGATGATTGCAGGCAGTGTTTGGATTAAATGTGTAGTTGACCAATGTTGGAAAAAACCCTTCGGAGTGATTGAACCTGAAATAAAGAGTTAATCCAACAAGAATTCACACTAACATGTAAGTATTTAATTAAGTTTAGAACTTCCCTCCTTCTCAAAAAGAAATTCCCTTTTATTAAATTTTCCAAATCTACACCGACTATGGTTACAATTCATTCATTAAGAAAATACAAGAATAGTACGAGAGAAAGTGGCCTTTTTTCCTCCACTAAAACATGACCCCTTGAGTCTTATTTATAGAAGCAGGTGGTCCTCCTCTCGGCTCCATGCTCTCGTTTGGGTCGGAGGGTTTTCTTTCACATGCTGCTATGAATCCTTTGACTTCTCTAAAGGGTTTGCCTTTCACATGTAAACCCTTCATCCATTACGGCAGGTTCGTCTCCCATGTGCTATCATGAACCTACCGGTCATGCCGAAGGGTTTGCTAACCTTTTGTCTTCAAGGACCTTCCGGTCTTTTTCCTTGATGAAACTTTCAGCCTGATCCTTCCTAGAACCTTCCGGTCTTGCCATCCCAAAACCTTCCAACCTTATGCCTTTATGAACCTTCCGGTCTTATCTTTATGAACCTTCCGGTCTTGCCTTCCTAGAACCTTTCGAGCTTATGCCTTCATGAACCTTCCGGTCTTGACGAAAGGTTGCTATTTATTCCTTGCTTTTTCAAAGTGTTGCCCTCCTCACAGAACCCTCTGGCTTTGTTGAAAGGAATTATGTTATATCTTAATCGGTCCGAAAGGTTTGCTACGAGGCTGTTAACACTTGTTTTGATTCCCTCATCCTCTCTAGAATATAGTGATTCCATGGATATTGAGGAGCTTAAACCCTCCATCCACATCAGATGGTTTAAGGTGGCTAAACTCTGATGACTGCATCCCTTTGACATCTTCGAAAGATTTGGATTATGCATCCTTTCCTTTCTCTTTATTGAAGGACCTTTCATTTTTGCCGAAGGATTGATTTTTGTGTAAAATGATCCTCTTTCAATTGAAACTATGCCTTCGGAATTGATTCACCTAACCCAACCTTATAAACCCACCGTTTCTAACCCAAAAATCACTGATGCTGTAAGAGAAGATGTTACTTTCGAGGTTAAACCTCGGTTTTAGATATATTACAAAATCCATTCAAGGATATAACTTCTACGAAATAATGGTTTACCTACCTGACATGCTTTCTCTTTTTATTTGCAGTAGCTTCTGACATAATGCTTTCGATTGGTGAACTGTTCTAGAACAAATCTTCTTCAACTTCCACTTCTACTCGACAAAATCTATTCTTGAAGGAACCGTCGCATAAAAGACTTAGAAAGGAACTTCTCTTCCAAAACCAAGCCTATACCTTGCTCTGTCTTCCCCAAATGAAGCAGTGGATTGGATCAGGTGATTAAAGTGGCATGTTCTAGTATTGATGCCCATCTTTCTAAGGTCATAGGAAGCTCCCGAGTGGAAATAGCGGACGATATGGGTTGTTTGAAGATGACAATGCGTTTAGGGATGGAAGGTCAGCTCATTTAGCGTTTTTCTCCTACTGATGAAGTATTTATTCGTTTAATTTCCATAAAAATTTCTTTCCTTCGATGCTCGACAAACTTCTCAGTTTTGCACCGGGATTTGAAAAGTTAAAAGGGGAAGTAAAGAAGGTCGAAGCTTAAAGAAAAGAGTTTTCTGAGTTTAAGAAGGAGGCCTGGGATGAAAGGAAGAAAAGTCTTTGGGACCTGAGGCCTTCTGAGGGGAAGGTGGCTGATTTGGAAAAGGCCTTGAGAGATCTGCATGCTAATCATAAGACGGCCGAAGATGAGCTTGCATAGGTTATGCAGGAGAACTTAGGTCGGATTACTAACGAGGAGGCGGAGAAGTTGGCTGCCGCTGAAGCCTTCAATATTCTCTATAATGCTTATGGATACAACTGGGACAGAGGCACGACCATTTCCATGGGCTTTAATTTTAATTGTGAAAGGATCGAGGAGAGTTTCTCCTTGAGGTATGAGAAAGCTACGGCCTTGGCAAGTACTGAACAATAAGTCGGGGTGGAGAAAGGTTGAGAGGTAAGTCATAGTTCCGAACTCCAAGACTCTCCTACTCATGATCCTTGAACTTAGGTATGTAATAATTCTGATACAATTTCTTTTTATTGTTGTTTATGATGGTTGGGGACCTTGGCAGTATTTTATTTGGGATTATGTGGAATTCCTTCCTTACTATCTCTATTGTGCATGTTCTGGAATACTTTTCCTTGACTACATTTAAATAAAGAAAGTCCAATTTTACCTCTTATTGTGTAGTATTGTGGAAGAGGAGTCAAACGAGAAAATTGAAGTTGTTAGCAACCATAGGCACCCTTAAAACCTAACTAACATCTAGCAGGTTAAGGAATATAAGCTTATCCAATAAGATTAAAGAGGTACAGGAAACACATGATCGAACTTGTGCCAAATCAATTAAATCCCTTAGACATAGAGGCTCTAGATTAACTAATCAAGTCTTGGATCTTAGAGGTAAATTAAATCTTACTTTGGATGACCAAGACGAGGTTACGACAATAAGTGAACTAACGAGGTTACGGTTGTGGCCTCTCCAGCTCGAGGAAGGGGTAGAGGTAGACGTCGTGTCGATTTGAGGCTTTCTTCTTCTTACAGAACCACTATTTTCCCTTTTGAGTCCCATTTTCAACCCAAGTGGAGTTTTTTCTCTAGCCCAGTTCTTATTCTTGTTAGCATTAAGGATGGTCGAATAACCCATTCAGGCAGTTCAAGAAGGAATGGACATATAAGACATACGACAAGATGGAAGTGCATTTTAAATCCCACCGAAGAGGGCTATTAAGGAGGCCGAAACTAAAGTCAAAAACATGTATGAAGGTTTATAAGAGGTTGCCCCTTCTTCTTTCTTCCCTGTACATCGTGTTCCATATGTACTAATAATCACTTAGATAATCAGTCTATAACATTGATGTATCCTTCTGTCTATTCGATTAGCTTAGTTCTTTCAACTCAAGTCGTTTTGCTTATTCTTTAAATTTTTTCTCGGGGTGATTTTACCCTTTGATACCTTTTCATATTAATATCATTGGTATCCTTATTCACTGGTTTTGATGCCATCCTTTCGGTGCTGATTGGGCTTCTTACCCGATGCTCTATTCTGGTTGGGAACCTACCTAATTATAATCTATATGGGAATCTACCCGTTTCGCTATTCTAATTGGGAATGTATCCAAATCTAATCTATACGGGAATTTACTTCTACTCTAATTGGGAATCTACCCAATTCTACTCTATATGGCAATCTACCTGTTTCTCTGTTCTAATTTGGAATGTACCCAATTCTAACTTATAAGGGAATCTACCCGTTTCTCTGCTTTAATCGGGAATCTACCTAGTTATAATCCATACGGAATATACTATTCTTGTTGGGAATCTACCCAGTTCTGAAATGGGAATCTACCCAATTCATGGATACATTGATGATGACTCACTACTAGCATGCATTCTACTTTTTGACGTCTTTTTAAACCCAGGTGATATAGCTTTATTATTTGTGGCACATCACTGTGTGAGTGCTCTTATGGCGAGATCTACCAGTTTTATCATTGGGTCCCAATCTACAATATAATTTGACGGGCATTTACCATTTACAACCCCATTCGACGGGCTTCGATCATCTAACTATGCCTTAAGTTAATAGCTACACTTAAATGCTAGTTGTAATTTCATAAAGAAAAGCATAAATTCTTTGGAAAGTAGGATCTCGGATTTATACAGGAATTTTGAAATCGAACTATTGGTGGGTTCTATGGTTTGGTAGGAAACATATTCACTTTGAGATTAAGAAAAAGACTTGTTAAGAGAATTAGTATTTCTTAAAAAAATAAAACTCTTTATTGATCTCGTCAGATCAGTAAGAGAGTTTCAACCTAAAGGCTTTTAATGCAGACACGACATTTAGTAACTAAAAGGAAGATATACTAAGTACAACCTTATAAATACAGGGATTGGATTATACTTACTGAAAAAGGAAAAAGCTGAACTTAAAAGAAGTGTTCCAACGAGATAAGAGACTTCTGTAAATATAGTGGCTCATACTCTTCAAAAACGCCAATAGATATGTTTGGGTCGAATGGGCTTTCATTATACGAATTTCCCTTGAAACATAGAGACGAAGTTAGATACCAATAAGGACAAGATATTAAACTAATAATTAATAGACTTAGTCAATCTCCCTTTTTGTAAGAATTTCTCCATGATTTTAGAAAGTCTTCGACATCCAGCTGTTTCATGCCCGTTCACTTGACGATAAATACAATAATCCTTTCCTTTCGGATTTTCTCTAGTGGATGGGGGATAGCTTAGGTATTGAAGTTCTCCACGAATTTCCAGAAAGATCCGAGACAAGCTTTGATTAAGAGGAGTAAGGATTTGGTCTCGTTCGATTTTCTTTCAAGGTAGAAGAGTTAGGACAACTTGAAGGTTCTTTTAGTTGGGAGAGATGAACCATTATTTGCCATCACCATGATACTTAAATCCTTGATTTTGTTTGCCCAAGCTTTAACCGTTCCACTATGTTGAACAAACTTTTGGAGGGACTCCTGGAAATACTCTGAAATTTACATGATCTGGAGAGCTTGAAGTTCATAGACGTGGTTATATTCCAATCCATTCTCTTTCTCCAAAATAAGAGTGACTAATCTTTTGTTGTTGTCTTCTTCTATAACTGAATGCAAAGGTTGAGGGATAACTCCAAGGTTGATTTCTCATTGTCTAAGTGGTTATAAGTGGAAGAATGATGTCATTGGACTTCTGAGAGGGAACAAATGACGAATGTTCGAGACCCTCCTTCTAATGCCAAAAATGTTATTGCAAAAAATTTTCAGCACCAACACCCTGAAGTTTGAAGGTAAAGCTCCGAAAGTTAAGTGGAAATATTGAGTTCGAAAGGGTGATTATTTATATATAGTTTGGTTGAGCTTGGAAGGTGATGCGTTAAATCGTGAGGTACCAATAGTAGATGCTGAAAGGATAAAATTCAGGATGTAAATAACCCCGAGACTTTTATATTGTTTCGAGCCGAAAGTTCCTATGTCCATTGTCTTTTACTTATTTAGTTACTCTTATATAGCTGATAGACTTATTATATTAAATCTAAGCATTTCCGCTGTGAATGAGTTTTTGATTAGAGCTATAATATAGAAAAATACTATTTAGTTTTTGTTCGTTATGTGCTAAGAGACTCTTTGTGCCTTGGAATTGCCGATTGTTTATGGCTAGCATGATGCATTTGCTTGAGCGCCTTCTCTTTGGATTGATGATCTACCTGACTATTAGCGATCTTAATTCTCATCGTCTAGTTGAGTATGACTTGACGTGGATTTTTGACGAGGCACTTTTATATATAGCTTTTGTATATCTTTCATTCATCTTGACCATTGGTCTAGATCCGGGCTATTTAAACTGTAGATTATTGTGGTTTGTTGAATTGTTTTAGACATCAACAACTGACGCTATCGGTTAGGCTACTTATCTCGATTGAATTATGATATCAGATTGCATATTTTCTTTAGAAACCGAAAGATTTATATCGGATTTACAAGCCAAGGAGCTTTCCTTTCAAATATTGGCACTTTGTACTTGGTAGAAACCATAGTGTAACAATAATAATAAGAAAGCGAAACACGTTATCAGGAAATTAATAGATAGTGATAATCTTATTTTCCATCACTATTACATAGTTAAGACTGGAGTATAACTAACAGCTTAAGAAGCATTAAGAATGTTTCACTATGAACTTGGTCTTATTTTTTTTTAAAGCTAGCAATGATGAACTTAGCAATCCAAAACAAAATTCAAAAATATCATAAACAACAATAAAATTATCCCAGGTCGAATAAAAATAAGAATACCAAAGTATTGGTTTGCGCAGTCCTGTAAAACCCATGCCATGGAAATATATCAAGTCAAATCATGGTTTAAGTTAAGGATAAAAAAAAATTATGACTTGAATCAGTAGAAACTTGTCATCTGGAACATTAGTTGAATATCACGCAACATCTGTATATAAGAAGAGTTTAATTAGTATCAGACATCAACCATGGTAAAATATAAATAAAAAACACTTTTGATAATAAGCAATTCGTATGATAGTATATATGACTTACTTCAGATACAATACAAGTCCATAATACTGACATATATTTTAAGTTTCTAAATTTTCACTTGCTTACTTCCATTAACTCAAAGTCAAGCTTCCACTAAATGAACATTGTCATTTATTATCGGCTCCACCCCTTCCTGCAGCTCACACAGATGACTTCGCCCATGACAAGCAACTGACAGGTCCTAATGTAGAAGGAACCTGTATGTTATTAGTTGTTACAAATGATTATTACCAATATACTAAAAAGGAGCAAACAATATTCATTAGTTATATGTACTTCCTATTGTTATGGTAGTATGGAAGAAGCACTACAAGAACTAATGGTCACTAAAGATCTAAAGCAATGGTTGAAGGAACATGACATCCACATTACTTTGGAATACGCACTGAATTCATCTTGCTAAATACAAGTCCCGATAATTATCTAAATAAGCTATTGTTGCATGCTTAATGGCAGCTCAAGTTTCTTGGTGATTATTTGCAAGCTGGATGAACTAAGACCGCTTGTAACAACATGAGCTAGATTATATGCTTTCAGAGTTGCAACAGAAACAATTACATTTGCTCCAAAGAAATGCTCCAGGATAAACACCCAAATGACTACTATAAACCATTACTAGAAAATTAGTAAAATACCGAAAAAATAACCCAAAAATAAAAAAATTACACAACAATTTATATATGAAGCCAATAACCAATAGTACAGTAGTGAGATCAGAATAAGTAATAAAAATTCACCAGCATTCCTTCAACATCGTCCGTATAGACACGCGCAAGTCACAAAGCAGTTGAAATCCACCTCCAAACAAGCGCAGAATGCCCTCAAGAGCCGCCTGAGGCAGCCCCACCATCCCCAACCGACCATGCTATCTCCACACGATTTGAACAAGCGAATCTCGTCCTTCCGATGCGCAAAACGCCAATTGGGGAGCGCTGCAGCACAGACTTTGATTTGCGATGAATGTTTTTATTTTATTTTTTGATTACTATTATAGGTTATTTAGGTTGAGCAAGAGAATTGGGGGTTTTGAATTAGATTTGGAATGAGGAGGAGTGGCAAGAGAATTGAGCATTCTGAATTGATCTGGAATGACAAAGACAAAGCCTGCCATTTTACTTTTCAAATTTATTAACCGGGTAATTCTTTAATTAGTTGAAAGTTTGAACTTACCGCTTAATTAAATATTTTGTGTGGTGCAATAATTTAATACCTTATCTAGGATTGTTGTAACTAGCGAAAAGAAAATGGAATAAATTTTGATGGATGAGTTATTAAACCCTTTCTTTGAATTCCATGAACTCTTCATTGTTTTAAATGATTAAAAAAATTGAAATAATGGAATAGAAATTTTATAAATTTTTAAAGATTATTTAAATTCATAAAGTTCCTTTTTCGCTCTTTGTTATGCTTTTTAACTTTTTTGCACGGTTTATTAGCATAAACAATGACATCTAAAAGCAGATATCATTCTTTCTACTTAGAATTCTCGTTTGTTGTTAACAACGTTGGAAAGTGGTTATGCGAACCCCTACAATATATGAGTAAGACAAATACAAATAGAAGTTGTTATAAATTACTGTTTCCCAATGGTCAATAAAAGAAAGTTATTAAAAGATGTTTATTACTACTGCAAAAAACAGTTGTAAAAAAACTTTATTACAATTTCATAAAAAACAGTTGTAAAAAACATTTATTACAACTTCCATTATGTGAAAATTGTAAATGAGAAGTTATAATATAGTCATTTTGTTGTAGTGAATCTTGGGAGTATATGCGAGTTCGAATTCGAGTCCAAGTCCAAAGATAAGTCATACAAAAGTCTATTTTCCAAGTCCAAATACAAAAATTAGCCATATACACATCAAAAATCAATAATAGTCAGATGTTCTCATAAAATATAAGTATAATATGCAAATTTAATTGTTCAAGGCTTTATATGCAAAAGGTCAAAAAATATAAATCGACTCTAAAATTCCCAAATCAATTTAGGGTTTACAACTTGTAAAACTTTAGAAAGAGGAAAGAATTATTCATCGTCTCTTGGATGTTGATGGGGGTCTATTTATAGGGGTGGACTATGCGGGATAATTGACACATTTTAAAGCTCAGAATCCAACGATCCGATGGCAATTCCTTGGTGAAATCTCCGCATCTCTTTGTTATGACTCGACATTTCTTACTTTCATAACTTCGACAACTGAATCTTCCTTGCTAAAACTCAACAACCGTCCCCTAAAAGCTCGATACTCCCAGTTTGTGACTAGATGCTTAATGTTTTTTAGTAGGGTGATATACTCCCTTCGTGTTGTATAGGTTCGATATCTCTTCCTATGCCTTTATCAATCCTTCTATCTTTGAGCTCGATAACTCTTGTATTGTTAAAGCATGATATCTACAAGTATCTACTGATTTGCCATGTTCATAAACTTACATTCTCGATACCATGATTCCTTATTGATGTTCGACATCACCTTCTTATTATTATATGCTCGACAAACATTATGGTTGCTCAGGCTTGACACCACCGCCTTCTGCACTCAAGCTCGATAATCCTTATATTTTCTAACAACTCAGAGTTCGATATGCTTAGAGATTCGGCGTCTCTTCTATTCCTATTGACCAATAGAGTATTCGACATCAATTTTTATTGTAGATGTTTGATACGTTTTTGTGAATGCTTAAGGCTTGCTATCCTTTGTTAAATTTTGAATACCTGATAACCTTGCTTTCTTCAGGTTCGACATCTCATGTACTCAACATGATATGTGTTCTTTAAATTCTTGACATGCATATTTGTAGTAACATTAATTATGTTTGTAACTAATCCATGAAGATATATATTCATAAAAAACCATTTAAAATATAAAATCAACGAGATGAACAAATAAGAAATTAGAATATAATTTTTATTAGAAATGGAATTCGAGCACATTTCTTAGTAATAAATGGATAATGTCATTTCATAAAAAAGGGTATCAACTTGTTGTTACATAAAAAATAAAATTGTAATTTTATAGAGAGAGGGGCTATATATTTTTACCTCTTATATGTTAAAATACCTTCTCTTCTTACGATATTCCATGTAATGTACCACAAATATCAATAATATTGTGATTGTAATGAAAGTTAATCTGAGGTATGATGTGGCATTAGTTTTTAAGGAGCTAAGCGAAACATTTTTTCCCTAACCTAACAATATAAAAAAGACTAAATGGAAACAAACATAAATGTTAAAATATAAAATAACCCAATATTCAATTATAATATAATAAATAAATGTTTGAATACAAAATGTTTAATAAGGTAATAAAACTAAATAAGAAACCAGATTTTATTATTAATAAAACTGACGGGGTGAACCGATGTTACAAAAAAGGATGAATTCATTAATGAAGTAACAGCTCTATTTTGCAAACGTTTCAAAACAAGTAAAATCTAGTTCACTAGGACTATAAATGTAATCTTGAGGATATGACTCTTTTCAAGTCTTGTGTTTTCAAAATTGAGTAAAATGACAAGTCCAAAAAGTGATGACCCATGCGAGCACAAAGTGAAAGAATCTCAATCCAATGAACCCGCACAGATATTACATCCGCAGTCTTCCAATCCGATCCGAGATATGAATTATTATTTAAGATTATGTGAACTTAAGAAAGCAATTGATGCTTTTGTGGATGCTACAAAGGAAGTGAATTCTACAAAGGAAGTGAATTCAGTGGATCGTGTCGATCTTTTGGCAGCTTTTGGAATAAAGGACGTTCATAGCAGTCAATTGTCTCAACATGGGCCAAACGGAAATGGTAAAATAAATAGTTTTATTTTATATCGACTTTGGTTTAATATGACGTTTAACGATTTTGTTCGTATGTAATTTTTCACTTTTGGTATAATTTCTTTTCACTTGAAAAGACGAACGCGGCTGGGATTTATCCTATTTTCCTCGTTAAATTATCATGACTGTGTAGAATTATGCTTTATTCTTAAAATAAGGTTACTTCTATAAATTTAGAATAAAAATTAAAAATTAGTATTTAAAACAAATAGATGACAATTCCAAATACGAATAATAAATTAACTAGTATCATCAATCTAGTACTAAACTAGGAAATCATTAAAGGGGAAATATTTAGAAAGGAGAATGAAAGTTTATTTTAAACAAAAGTTAAAAGGACCAAAACTATATAAAGAGAGATGAATCACACTATCTCTGAATTCTAGCATAATAATGTTATCCATTCTTCCAAAAAAAACCCATAGCTTATTTTTTACATTCTATTTATATCCCTATTTTGATCATTTTCGATCTAAATACATTAAAATATTATTGTTAGTTGAAAATTAATTTATCTTGTTCAAGACCGTGATAGTAAGGAGATTATGAAATCGAAGATTAAGAGACAGAAAATGAAATAGTTAAGATGTGGTAAAAATTTACGTCAAAAGAAAATACAATAACTAGTTAGTGAAAGTCAAATGGTAATTTTTTTAAGTATATTTGTATGGGAGAATCGGTAATTTGATTCTTCCCTTGATAAAATTGTTTTGTCAATTTTTTTTGCCAACTTTAACTACTCTAAAACAGTTCATATTTCATCCTTAATAATTCCAATAAAACACTCGAAATCAAAAAATTATAAATGAGTAATAAGTTATAAAGATTTAGAAAAACTCTTGAACTTAATCTCCTGTATAGAATCAACAAATATATCAGTCCATCTGTATCAAATTCAAGACTTTTTGATTTGATTCATCTAAGTAGAAGACTGAAACAATACTAAGAGCATCATCATGTCCATGTTTGCATGAGGACCTTAATGGCCTTCCATCAATATGAATAATAAAGCTATGAATGATTCTTCTGGTTTTTGTTTTTTCTTCCATCTTCATTTTTATTTAGTTAATAATGGGAGTAATCCTTACGAATCTTATTTATTTTAAGTATTTTTTCCATGCCAAACTTATTTTACACTACATTATTCCTATCAAATCAAATACATCAATCTCCCTATTTGGAATTTTTTTGTTGTTCTATATTTACAATGATGGGTCCTTTCCTGAAATTTTGGGAACATTGATTTGTTCATGAAATTTATGGTTTTCAAATTTTAGCTTGTTTTGTCTCCTTCTTAAGGTATTTCCAAATATAGCTTGACTATATTCTATAGAAGTAAAGATAACTATTACGTTCAATCAGATTATTGCATAAAGCACATGTGGCATTAGTACGTTGTGACAATTTGCCAACTCTTTCTTTAGTGGGATAATAAAGGTTGCGCGGTAAAGGACATTTTAGTGCATATTTTTATGGGTAATTAAAGTCATAGCAACAACATTTATGATCATAGAGTAAATTCCAAGTTGTGGTTAATTTTGACAACCCATAGTCCTTATGTCTCTTCAGCATAGTTTCAGATCTTGATTTTCCAGTTGTGTCTCATTTCAGGAGTTTTACACACAATATCTTGTACTAGATAAATTGAGGCCGAATACACGTATCTGGCTGTACATCCAAGTGCATAAAGTCAATCTTGGAACTAGTGATGAGTAACTTAATCATCTATAATTGACATTCTACAGGTTTTACCAATAAATGCGAACTAAATATAATATTTTAACATACACAAATTTAGATAAAATGATAATATTAATTAATTTGTAAAGGAGAATGATTATATGATTTATTTGCTATTTTTGGCTCACTCGTTACAAAATTTAAAAAAGTAAGAAAACTAGTAAAAATAATTAGAATGCAATTTCCTTTGGATCCACATATAATGTAACTAAAATAATATAACTTTATAGTAGATCTTCCATGGAATTACCTTAAATTTTGTATGAGATCATAATACCTTAGATAATATGAGTATGGAATAAGATATAAATCAAATTTAGTCTCTTGGATTGTTATTTCTTTTCTTTCTCATGTTGTAAAATGAGATCTTCAGTAAGATCTCGGATAGTATAAACGATATTTAAAATAGTGTCCATCACTATAAATTGGGATATTAAAAATATCCTTTTTAGTAGGAATGGGTAAACCAATGTGTTCTGTTGTCCATCATTTGTTGATATATTGACAACTTTAAAATAGGTTACCTAAAACAAAGTCAAGCGTTGCAATAAAGCATGTTAATAGGACATTCCCCATCTAATAATGGATCAAACTATAAAAAAATTATCTACTTAACTCACAATCCAATTTTTTTTCTTTTTTTAAAAAGATATATTTTTAAGAATTATGTCCCATGAATAGGAATCATTATTTTCAACTCTAATAAACTACATTTTTCTTTCTTTTTTACCATATTTTTTGTTTAATCCATCTAACCACAGACAATCATCATTTATGTATCTCTAAAGTTTATTAAATTGGTGCTCTCATTAGATTTTGGGTACCATAATATATCCCAACTAATCATATAATAATTTTCATTTTGGTGAAAATATGTACAAATTCTTGATAATCTAATGCGTTGTTGTTGAAAGTGCTTTAATAACAACAACCAATGTACAATAAGTAGATATATATCAGACTATATAAGCTCTCATTCATCAATCATTGTTAACAAGCTTTCTTATCAACACCCCAAAGATATGATAAGAAGAATGGATTTCTTATCAACATCCCAAAGATATGATAAGAAGAATGGATTTCTTCTTTGGAAAACAAAGGGTGTGATTCCTTTTTAAGATTGCCTTTGAATTTAAATTATTTTGTTGACATGTCCTATGTCAAACCTTCTGTTGTTGGGATAAGGATTGAAACGTTGGCCAAATAACCTTTCGGCTTGGTTGAACTTGTTTGAAGTCTTCCATAAAGACTTTTCTTTTCATTAGATTAGGTTTTTCATGAATTGAGTCCTCAAAAAGTAGGGTTCAATCTTATCGAAAGGTTATGGAAATTGCCTTCCCTGAATTAGGACAGGAGTCCAATTACTTTGGTGAGAAAGTAGTAGCTTCCGACCTTGTCGTAAGGTTTAGGTTGAAGGTTTTAGGACTTCAGAAGGTTGCAGTTATTGATTGTTCAGGAATGTCGACCTTGTTAAGAAAAACCATCCGATGAGGTTGAACCTGCAAATATGGGTTAACCCAACAAAGATTTATGTAAACAGTAAAGTAATTAACAAAGCTAAGCACTTCTCTTTTTATTCAAGAAAAAAGCTTCACTTTATAAAATTTCCCCAAATCACACTCAATTAGGGTTACAATCCTTTTATGAAGAAGTTACAAGGTTAGAATGAGAGCAATTCGGATCCACCAAAGATGACCTTTTGAGTCCTATTTATTAATGCCACTGGCCCTCTCTTCGGCTTCATGCTCTTCCTTGAGTCGAAAGGTTTTATCTCATATTCTGCTATGAACCCTTTGATTTCACCAAAGGGTTTACCTTTTACATGCTTATTATAAACCCTTTGTCTATGATGGTAGGTTTTGTTCTCCATGTGCCACTATGAACCTTCTGGACTTGCCGAAAGGTTTTCTAACCTTTTGCTTTTAAGAACTTTTCGACCTTATGCCTTTTGTGAATCTTTCGGTCTTCACTTCTACGAACCTTCTGACCTTATGCCTTCATGAATCTTCCGGTCTTATCTTTTGTGAACCTTCCAACCTTTCGCCTTCATGAACCTTCTGGTCTTATCTTTTGTGAACCATCCGACCTTATGCCTTCATGAACCTTCCGGTCTTTGTGAACCTTCCGACCTTATGTCTTCATGAACCTTTTGGTCTTATTTTCTTTGAATCTTTCGACCTTATGCTTTCAGGAACCTTCCGGTATTAGCGGAAGGATGCTTTTTATTGGATTGTTGTGAACCTTTCGTCCTTGGCGAAAGGTTACTTTCCCATTCCTTGCTGATATTTGAGCATCTCCTTCTTCATCATACCCTTCAGTATTGTCGAAAGGTTTTCTGGATGTACACCAACTAGTACAGAAGGGTTGCTATGCTTATGAAGTGGTCACCCTTACACGACTTCCACTTGCTCTTAATTTCTTCATCCCTCCCGAAAGGTGGGAGATTTTTAAATATTGAGAGATGGAACCTTTCGTCTCCTCCGAAAGGTTTGAAGTGGTTAAATTATGACGGTTGCATTCCTTTATCTCCTCCGGAAGGCTTGGTTTGAGGTTCTCTTCCATTGCCTTTGTTGAAAAACCTTTCATCTTAGCCAAAAGGTTGAATTTTAGTGTAACGGGTACAATTAACCAGAACATCTTGATGCTTTTTGATCTTTCCTCATGCTTCCTTGACCCTTCTTTCGTACCCTCGTTCTTTTGAATATTTTATGGTTAAAAATCAGTGTGAAATTTGTTTCTATAATAGTTTATATCATTTTTATTTTGAATAAAGGATATTCAACATCAATATTTATTATGAGTTTTGTGGAGAATAGTA
The DNA here is from genome assembly GCA_030737815.1 of Allium fistulosum. NCBI lineage: Eukaryota > Viridiplantae > Streptophyta > Magnoliopsida > Asparagales > Amaryllidaceae > Allium > Allium fistulosum. Next base: position 1,036,867,783 of record CM060907.1, on the reverse strand, counting down.
TAGTACAAATAAAGTTAATTGGCAATGAAGAGGATTGGATATATAGGGAGGTCAGGTTGTCGAACTTAGGTTTTTCTCTTTTATTGAAATATAGTTTAAGTTTTTCCTTGTTTGAAACATGGCAAACATATTTGTAGATGTAAAAGGACTGATTTGACTGCAACTGAACCACTAATACTTCTTTTAGAAAAATAAGTCGTTTTCTATAGTAAGATTATTAATAATGGTCTCTACATTACCTATTGGCTTGAGATTTTCCTTAAGATATAAGATTTCTATATTACTTAATCAAAAAAGTAAAAACTATTACAAAACATAAGTAGATAAAACATCGCTTTATGTAACGGCGGTCGGAACAAGCTCCCCGTTTCTAGCACATAACATACGCATAATAGTTGGTACACATTTTGTTGTAACAAAAGCAATCTCCAATGTTATGTGCCTACCAACCCATATTTATACACCATTTCTCCATGTTATTTAGCGTTGTGGGACTTTTTCAATTTCAAACCGTCGTGCCTCCTTATAACATGCGCGTCAACCCTAACAGTTTCCCCTTGACTCGCATCCCCTTGGAGTAACTTTTGAGAACACTACTTTGTCAACATAGCCAATTTCGCAACCTTCAGCTCTGATACCACTATTATGTAACAAAGGTTGGACCAATCTCTCCATTTATTGCATGTGATGTATGTAAATGGGTTGACACACGCTTTGTTTTAACAAAAGGAGTTCCCAATGTTACTTGGCTACCAACCTATATTTATACACCTCTTCTCCAAGTTATTTAGCGATAAGAGACTTATTCATTTTCAAACCGTCATTCCTCCTTATAACAGGCGAGACAACCCTAACACATCGAATATCCTTATTTGAGACCTCTTATTCTTATAATGCCACCCTTTGGAATACCATTGATCATAAATTCATAATTGCGGATGTACCTATATCAATACAAATGTAAATCAGCATGATAAAAATTTATGCAAAGCTTAGGATGAACACCTTATAATGTATAAACTATATGTTAACATTATCAAATACATTTTGAACGTCAGCATTTGCTTCATTTTTTGAACCTATTCTGTTGAATCCTCTGGGCTATTCATTAGAAAATAATGAATTGTAACTAATCAACCTATTAAAGATGACTACATTTTGATTATGCAGTATTAAGTATTTTTTCGTAAATCCTTCATTATTTTACTCATAGACAATAAGTAATTGACTGAAAGATTTATAAAAAAATTCTATATGTATAGAAGGGATGCAGATCCTTGTTTTATCTTATCTCTATTTATGCATTCTCATCTATTGGATCTAAAAGTCATTAAAGTGGTCAATAAGAAAGCTTAACTGATAGATCTATACACACACACACACAAATAAATATGCAAGTGACTATCGGGACACAAAATAAAACACAAAACTAGACAAAATAAATATTGACTATTAGATCATTTTGTCTTTATCTAGGAGGTGGAACCAATGGGTGAACTGATGGTTAATATCTCTTATGTCTTATTTTATGTATAAATAGAATTTACACACACACATATATCTATATAAGTTTGTTTTGGATTGAAATTAGTAGACTAATATAAAAGTTTTATGTTGTTGAGAATTGCAATATTAATCTGGAGTGATGCTATTTGCACCCACATAAACACTTCTCTTACCTACTTATCCTCTCACATCTTTTTTCACGATTTTAAAAACTTTCCACTACCACAACTCAAAATTTCATTTCTCACTCTCTCTCTCTTTGTACAATGAAACAAAAAAATTTCATTTAATTTCCCTACATATGCCTTTTTTTGCCTAATGTATCATCAAAACATATGAATCCAATTAATTCATTATGAATCCATTGTTAGTATATTTACTTTTTAAGTAGGTTTAAATTTTTTTGTCAATTTTGACCCTAACTCGGACTAATGTAGCTAAGAAATAGTTTGGAGCTTCAATTTGGTGATATTGTAGAATGTAATAAAGAAAATTATGTTTGTTGTTGTTTCAATAAGAAACAAAAACGAAGAAAGAAAATTTCAATTGCAATAGAAAGCGGTATGTTGTATGCAAATATATATATTGTTAGCATTATCCTTCTCAATTGCAATAACATTGTCACAAAGGTACTGAGATACATGTATATTATTCTAAATACAGGTAGATATCCTATCTCATTAACTCCTAATATGAAACTGGTTTAATATTTTTAGTTACGCTGTTCATCTTATTTTTGTCTATCATTGATGGTTGAGGCAAATAAAAATAATTAAGTTTTATGTTTATATTTCATTTTATGTTTACATTGCTTTATTACACATATTCAATCTTGCTTACTTTTAAATCCATTTTTATCTTTAAGGTGGGTTTTTAGAGTAACTTTTATGGTTTAATTTTGTAACATGTTTAAGTGGCATATGTTTAGGTCGGCGTTAATAGTAGCACTCTTAATCTATATTACCATATAACAACATTATATTCATAAATTAATTTTCATAGCACTAGTTCTTTTAGAAATTTGGTATTAGATGAAATTTAAAACTAGTTTTGAAAATTGATTTTGCTACCAAATCATGTATTTCATAAGCTTTATACTGACATTCATTATTGGCTTCTTAGAAGTCACCTTTTTTAAATTACATTCTTATTGTTATTCAACTGCCACTGGGAAAGGTAGTTAAAGTTTTATATGTTTTATAAAATTTCAAGGGTTTAAATTGCGTTAAATAATGTTTAATTTCAAAAGGCATACACTTATTTAGTAAAAAGTGATTGCATTACAATTATGTAGTAGTAATAAAAATATGCATTAAATTATGAAGTCATACAACATGATATATATTATTGCAAAGATTTTATGCACCCGTATTTTATGTAGTGAAAATACTACTACGTACTGTTTGCTAAATCTTAGTTACAAAATCAAATTTATCGAGGAAATAAACAAACTAGTGAGGGAAGAATAAATTTAAATTTTTCTGAATTAGTACGAAGGGGATATTCACTCAAAGGGCCTCTTTGAGCTGGGTAATAAGTTTTAAGGACAACATTTCAGAAAAAAATTAGTTTTAAGGATAGTTTTTAGAAAAAAATAAATGAAGTTATTGAAAGTGCAGTGTGGATCGTTTAATATAGATATATGATAATGCGGAGTATACTGATGATAATAATACTGTAATGATGCGGAATAAAAAGCAGTATAGTAAAATGACACCAGAGGTTTTTATATTGGTTCGGAGCACCATCCTTCGTCCAGTCCCAGACTCCTTCTGGAATTTCACTAAAAAAATAACCCTCACTTAACCCGGAGGAATAGGTTTATACACCCCTGAGTAGTCGAACGGGGACCTGAGCAGCAGAAGAGGATTTTGCCTCAACAGCCGAAGAGACTTCACTTGCCTGAGCAGCAGAATAGGACTTCAACAATTACAGAAAATTGTTTTGAATTATGTGTTCTGATAACACAGATTTTTCACTTGTAGTACACCCTTCCTATAATCTTCTTCTTGAGTATAAATGTTTATATTTGAAGTATATGAAGAATAGAAAGGTATAAATTGCTTTTATGTAGAATAATCGAGAGTATGATTGCAAATAGATTTCAGAAAGTTAGATCAGAGAATAAGAGAAATCGATTGTAATTCGGTGATTTGAAATGAGTTTGGAGTTTGTATTTATAAGTGATAGAAAGCTACAACTATTGGTGAAGAGTTTCGATCGAAGTGTTGCACCTGAATCCTTTCGTTGAATGTTCGCAACCCTTCACAAAAGTTGTATAAATAGTTATTTGTTGCTAATTATTACATATTCAAGGATCACTTTATTTGTTGTCGGTATCTTAAAATTAAAACTACAATCAAATTTACAAGTATTGTATTGATGGTCATAAATTCTAACATTTTATACCACAATTGTATGAGTATGCATATATTTAAATGAATGTGAAAATTTCTATCATTTATAAACGCCACAATGTTGCGCATTTATAATTCACATTGAATATATTTGGACAAGCTTATATTGTATGTCGTGTATTAATTGCTAATAATGGCATTTATGTATCAATCAATTTAATTAAAGATAGAGAAATGGAAGGTTTCTCTCCCCATATAAATAATGTGCCCCTCATTAATTGAATAAGTTAAGGGGAAGGAAATGAAAAGTTTTCTTCTTTAAATAAATTTATGCCCCCTCATTAATTGAATACTTTAAGAGATAGGAAATGAAAAGTTTCCTTCTCTAAATAAATTTAATAAGTTACTATTACATAAAAATATATACATTAGGATATATTTGATATACTATAATTTATATGCACATTGAATTAAAGTAAAATTTTATTTATATAATTAAATAAAATATTGTTTTTGTTTAAAAGAAATTTAGAAAAGTTCTAAGTATTTTAGACTTCATAGGCCTATTAAAGATACAAAATGGCTAAAATATTGAAAATTCACACATTTTTTCCACTATGGGTCAGCCCAGTTCCCACAATAATGGTATCGGAGCCTAATAGCCTATGCGATCTAAATTAGTCATGCTAGGTTAACTAATTAAGCTTGCGCAAATAGCACAATGTCTAGAAAGGTGATGTCTAGAATTGAAATTGGGTAATCAAGTACCCAATCCTACCTGGTTACCTACCTGACCTGAAAGGTGGAGTAATGCCAAAGGTTACCCCTTATAGAAAAAGTCCTAATTTAATTGGGCCTTGGGCTAATTTTTAAATTAGTTTTGAAAGTTATGACAAGATTTTAAATTTAAATGTTAAATTTAAAATAAAAACATGTTTATTATAAAATGAATGAAAATGTAATAAAAAGTTCAAAATGTTAGAAATTATGCAAATATTAAATTCGAAATTTAATATGATTAATAAGATTAATAATATAAATTAATTAATGAGTTAATTAATTAATACTTATATGCATGTATTATATATGTTGATATATGTTATGTTATTTTAACTGTTTAAGATAACATAAACACAAATGTATGTATGTAAGATAAATTTTCAAAATTAATACAAATTAATTAAAACTTTTTAATTAATAAAGTAATTAAAGGTCAGTTAACTAACTAAAAATATGCATATATAAGATTTATGTGTCTTACTATAAAGTCTAATGTAATATGTCCAATATAAAGTTGTATTGGAATACTAATTTAAAATTAATTAAAGAGTTAATTAATTAAAATTAATTAATTAAGATTTAATTTATAGAATGTTATACATAAGATCATTGTAAAATTTAATTAAAATATAAAAGTTATATAATAATGGAACTTTTATAATATGAGTGTTTAACTAAAGGTGGAAAATTAAAGAAACACAAAAAGACTTAAGGGATAAATACATACATAAATGTACATATACTGTGATTTCTAATGTGTCGGACACTTGAGTGTATTTCATTAGAAATACATTATTCCATAAGTCAATATCACTCAATATAATGTTGTCATCTACCATATATATTAATAAATTACTTGCATACTCCTTAGCTTTTGAGCAAACTCAAGCTAAGGATAGTATTATTAATATATTGAATAAATTAGGTATATGTATTTGTTGAGCAAACTCGAGGTACATATACTATACTTAGGTACGAGAAGGTGATGAAAATACCATAGATAATAAGGCTTAGATATGTTGTCCTTACCGATAATAATCTTAAAGCTTGTGGGCTATTATCGCCTTCGGCCAAATTTCTTGGTTATGATCCTCTTTCAATTGAAACTCTGCCTTTAGAATTGATTCTAAAACCAACTTTATAAACCCATTGGTTCTAACCCAAAAATCACCGATGCTGAAAGAGAAGATGTTACTTCCGAGGGTAAACCTCAGTTTTAGATATATTACAACATCCATTTAAGGATATAACTTCTACGAAATAAAGGTTCACCTACCTAACATGCTTTCTCTTTTTATTTGCAGTAGCTTCTGACGATATGCTTTTGATAGGTTAACTGCTCTGGAACAAATCTTATTCAACTTCCACTTCTACTCAACAAAAGCTGGTCTTGAATGAACCATCGCATAAAAGACTTAGAAAGAACCTTCTCTTCCAAAACCAAGTCTATAACTTGCTCTGTCTTCCCCAATTGACGCAGTGGATCGGATCGGGTGATTAAAGTGACCCATTCTGCTACTGATGCCCATCTTTCTAAGGTTATAGGAAGCTCCCGAGTGGAAATAGCGGATGATATGGATAGTTTGAAGATGACAATGAGTTTGGATGGAAGGTCAGCTCGTTGTAGCGTTTTTCTCCTACTGATGAAGTATTTATTCCTTTAATTTCCATAATAATTTCCTTCCTTCGATTCTTAACTAACTTCTCGGTCTTGCACCGGGATTTGAAAAGTTGGAAGGGGAAGTGGAGAAGGCCGAAGCTTTAAGAAAAGAGTTTTCTGAGTTTAAGAAGGAGGCTTGGGATGGAAGGAAGAAAAGTCTTTGGGACATAAGGCCTTCTGAGGGGAAGGTGGCTGATTCGGAGAAGGCCTTAAGAGATCTGCAGGCCAAGCATAAGATGGTCGAAGATGAGCTTGCATAAGTTAAGCAGGAGAACATAGGTCGGATTACTAAGGAGGAGGTGGAGAAGGTGGTTGCTGCTGAAGCCTTCAAGATTCCCTACAATGCTTATGAATACAAATGGGATAGAGACACGACCATTTCCATGGGCTTTAGTTTTAATTGTGATAGGATCGAGGAGAGTTTCTCCTTGAGGTATGAGAAATCTCCGACCTCGACAAGTATTGAACAATAAGTCCGGATGGAGAAAGGTTGAGAGGTAAGTCATAGTTCTGAACTCCAAGACTCTCCGACTCATGATCCTTGAACTTTGGTATGTAATAATTTTGATACAATTTCTTTTTATTATTGTTTATGATGGCTGGGGACCTGGGTAGTATTTTATTTTGATTTATGTTGAACTCCTTTCGTACTATCTCCGTTATGCCTATTCTAGAATAATTTTCCTTGACTACATTTAAATAGTGAAAGTCTAATTTTACCTCTTATTATGTAGTATTGTGGAAGAGGAGTCAAACTAGAAAATCGAAGTTGTTAGCAACCATAGACACCCTTAAATCCTAACTAACATCTAGTAGGTTAAGGCATATAAGCTTATCCTATAAGATTAAAGAGGTATAGGAAACACACGATCGAACTTGTGCCAAATCAATTAAATCTCTTAGACTTAGAGGCACTTAATTAACTAATAAAGTCTTGGATCTTAGAGGTAAATTAAAGCATGCTTTAGATGACAAAGATGTGGTTACGGTAATAAGTGAACTAATGAGGTTACGGTTGTAGCCCCTCCAGCTCGAGGAAGGGGTAGATGTAGACATCGTGTCGATATGAGGCTTTCTTCTTCTTATAGAACCACTATTGTCCCTTTTGAGTCCCGTTCTCAACCCAAGTGGAGTTCTTCCTCTGGCCCTGTTCTTATTCTTGTTGGCATTAAGGATGGTCGAAGAACCTCATTCAAGTAGTTCAAGAAGAAAGGGCATATAAGACATACGACAAGACGGAAGTGCATTTTAAATCCTACCGTAGATAGCTATTAAGGAGGCCGAAACTAACGTCAAAAACATGTATGAAGGTTTATAAGTGTTGCCCCTTCTTCTTTCTTCCCTGTATATCGTGCTCCAGATGTACTAATAATCACTTAGATAATCAGTCTATAACATTGATGTCTCCTTCTATCTTTTCGATTAACTTAGTTCTTTCAACTCAAGTCATTTTACTTGTTCTTTTAATTCTGTCTTTGGATGCTTTTACTCATTGATACCTTTTCGTATTAATATCATTGATATCCTTATTCACATGTTTTGATGCCATCCTTTCGGCCCTGATTGGGATTCTTAGCCAACGATCTATTCTGGTTGGAACCTACCTAATTCTAATCTATATAGGAATCTACCGTTTCTCTATTCTAATTGGAAATGTATCCAATTCTAATATATAGGGAATTTACCCATAATTCTAATCTAATTGGGAATCTACCCAATTCTACTCTATATGGCAATCTACTCTCTGTTCTAATTCGGAATGTAACCAATTCTAACTTATAAGGAAATCTAACCGTTTCTCTGTTTTATTTGGGAATCTACCTAGTTATAATCCATATGGGAATATACTATTCTTGTTGGGAATCTACCCAATTCTGAAATGGGAATCTGTCCAATTCATGGTTACATTGATGATGACTCACTACTAGCATGCGTTCTACTTTTTGACGTCTTTTTAAACCCAGGTGATATAGCTTTACTATTTTTGGCACATCATTATAGGAGTGCACTTATGGTGAGATCTACCAGTTTTATCATTGGGTCTCAATCTACAACACCTCTTGACAGGCATTGACCATTTACAACCCCTTTCGATGGGCTTTGGTCATCTAATTATGTCTTAAGTTAATAGTTACACTTAAATGCTAGTTGTAATATGATAAATAAAAACATAAATTCTTTGGAAAGTAGGATTTCAGATTTATATAGGAATTTTCAAATCGAACTATTGGTGGGTTCTATGGTTTGGTAGGAAACATATTCATTTTGAGGTTGAGAAAATGAATTGTTTGGAGAATTAGTATTTCTAAAAAAATAAAACTCTTTATTGATCTCGTCGGATCAACAAGAGAGTTTCAGCCTTAAGGCTTTTAATGCAGACACGACATTTAATAACTAAAAGGAATATATACTAAGTACAATTTTATGAGTATAGGGATTGGATTATACTTACCGAAAAAGGAAAAAGCTCAACTTAAAATAAATGTTCCAACGAGATGCACACGAAAGTAGGAAAACAGACCTCTCGACCTTGTCGGGAGCATTGGGTCGAAAGGTCCAAACCCGCATCTATAAATAAGTGCCTATGGATCAGGTTTAAGGGATTCGATTTTTCATTCACTTCTTCCTTATACTTTCAGAAGCTTGTAAACCCTATTTCTAAAATCGATTTGGGGATATGGTCAATTTTTATAACTCAGATCAATAAAAAAGAGAGATTATGATAATTTTGACTATGTAGTTACTATGAGATTTTTATTTCATATGGTTATCATTACCTGACATGGATTAAGTCAAAAAGTTACCCTTCGATAGAGTCGAAACCCCTAGGATACTTATATTCAGAGAGTTTTTCTCAACTCTATAATAACACATAAGCTCATCCTTTCAATGAGGTCCAAATCCACTCAATTCAACCAATTTACCAAAGCTATTCAGTCCCAACCTTTAGCCACCATGGCTGCTACGAAAGGTGGTCCCGACAGGGTCAAAAGCCAAATTATTCGGAAGGAATTCTCAAAGAGAAATCAGCCTTTTGACTGGGTCGAAAGGTGTTATAGTAGTGTTTTCAATCATCTTTACCTGATTGAAGAGTATAAGCTACCTTCACCTACACTAAAAGGAGGTTTCGAAGAGGTCACTTATTGTCCAAACTATACTTTGAGGTGTTGACAAGTTTTCTTATTATCATTTTTAACACAAGAAGGAGAGCTCAAACCTTCGATTCCCAATCACTTTCATCACAGATAAAAAGTGTTTTTCATTAAAGAAAAGATAATGGTAATAGCAAGGAATAATGACCGCTTCCCAAATAAAGAAGCTGCATTACAGTAAACTTCAGAGGATAACATCGTCCCAAACTTTAACTGAAAGAATATAGAAATTGGACAACCTTCAATCCTAATATGGTTGGAAAATAATCTACAACAACTGATGGTATCTATGAAAGAAAGTAACAACTAAAAATTTAAGGATGAATTAATAAATAATTATAAGTGAAAAGAAATAGTGTTTATAATTAGAATTCGTTAGAAATTAGTATTAAATTAATTGGCAGTAGATTTATTGAAATGTTTCAATTAGAAAGGGAAATGGGAATTAAATTGTAATGATTGAGTTTAATGTAAGAACTTGTATTTGTGTCAAAATGGAATGAACATTTTAAATAAAAATAAATGCATGTTTTGAGATAAATAAAATAAACTTCTATATAAGTATGATTTTATAAACAGGGACTTTGTATTGTTACAAAAGAGAAAAAAGGTATAACAGTGTATTCAAAAAGATGGTATCCACTTTTACAAATTTAGATGACAATGTTCAAATGAGATGGGTTATTATAAATGAGAGAAAATATAACCATATATTTATAAAAATAAGGCATTTAATAAAATAAACTTTCTATTTTTAAAAGAAAAGGCAATTATGTATTATGGAAGGATTACATTTCTTATAGAAAATATAGGGTATGTTATTTCTTTGTTATTAAAGAATAAGGGTCAGTTTGACTTTTAAAAATAAAAACATTAATACCAATCAATTAATGTAATTGATTGTTCAATTTAAATGTAAAGAATCAGGTTACTAATTAATACACAACATATATACACCTTTGTAGACGTATGTTATTTATCTAATTACAACAGATGTGAATATGGATAAAAAAATGTAGACACAAAAATTTACACGTTATTTAATTTGAATATATAGAATATTGACATAACAATTCACATGTTATTCATATAATTAATTCAAATGTGAATATGTACAATATTGGCATAAGAATTTCTAGTTATTTATTGATTTATTTTAGACATAGACATAGATAAATTTTGACATGTTAATTTAGTTATTTCAGATGTAAATGTGGAAAGATATTGATATGTTGTTTATTTTAGACGTAAACATGTAAATTAAATGGGATGTTGAAAACTGAAATGTAACATGTGAATAAAGAGAGATGCGTGGAAATTTAATATGAAATAAAATGTCACAAATTAGAAATTAAGTAAGGAGAAGAAAACATTATTTATAAGTTGTATATTATTGACGGTGTAATTAATTAAATATAAGATACGTACTAACAAGGGGCATTGTAAGATTTGACACAACAATGAGTCAGCAGAAGTTTCCGGAGATTCTAATTTACAGTTAAAAGCACACCTAAAACACTATAAATAACACCTAAACTAACCTAGGTTTTCACTCGAAAATCAAAATCTAGCTTTCATTTCTCTCTCTCAAATATTTACTTGCATTCTTCATCTGTAAAATATAATTATATTATATATACACATTTAAATAAAAGACGGAGATTGTACAAATTAAAGGAGATTTCTAGAGAAATTTGGTTGCTCTAAAAAAATGATTCTAGCTTATGTCTCAGGTGAGTGATTGCAATTATTTAGATTTTTAAGTGATTTAAAATAATAGTGTTTCTAATAGTTGTAGTTTTACTACGATTTTTGGAATAACCTTTTTAGCTGTTTTATTTACATTTTTTAGAATTATTTTCAGTCTATTTCTTTCTAGCTATTATCAGTTAATTTTAGTTATTTCGGTTAATTATAGCTTTTCCATTTATTTATAGTTTATTTACAGTATTTTTATCTATTTAATGTTATTTATGCGTTATTTACATCTTCTTCCAATGCCTTGGGTTTTCTTCTATTTTCATTTTTCTTTTATTTCTTCTTCTTCTACGCGTATGGATTAGAATAGGATTAACGCGAAATTGGATTAAATTATAAAAATTCTGAAATAACGAAAGATAAGATGTAAATTATAAAGAATGTAATAAAATGGAATTAAGACTGAAATTATGCCCAATCATGATATTAATTGGGCTGAATTAAAGAGATTGGCGTATTTATAATTATGAGATGTAAATTATGAAGACTATAATATAAATGGAATTGGACTGAAATTATGCCTAATTATGACTATAATTGGACTAATCAATTGGCTTAGTTATAACGTAGAATTATAACTAAAAGATGAAAGAAGCTTATTTTCACACTTAGTCCTTGGGTTAAGTAATAAGCAGGATTATAACGTAGGTTATAATGAAGAATAGAATGAGGCTTATTTTAAGACTTGGGATAAATTAATAAGCATAGAAAGTAAAGATGATCATAAAGGCTTATTTAAATAATTTTTCTAAGTTAATAAGCAAAGATGAAAGTAGAACCTGTACCATATAGCATTCCATATTAGACAAAATGGTGTATCACATTGGCCTGAAGTGAAAAGAGGACACGCTTATGCTAAGAATGATAGTAATTGGTCAAAGAGAATTACAAATCACGGGGAATTTGGATAAAGGCACGCAACTTGATATTGTTTGGATGACTGGCCAGTACCAACAACATTTCCCCTATGGTATTTATGGGTGCACGGTGATCTCACATTAGTCTGAAGTGAGATAAGGGGCGTGCTTATACTGGAGTTCGAGTAATAAGAAGACCCAATAGGTGGAGCAAAAGGCAGCATGGGCATGGTGGCACTTACGCGTGCGACTTCCATTTGGGTGCTTAGTAATCGCTATGAGTTCCAAGCGCTTAGTATGGGTGTCTTTTGTAGACACCATTGCCTTTTGTGTAGGGACCTATATATGTCATCCAGATCCATAGTGGTTGCTTTGTGCATCTTTCTTAGATGCCATTAGCTATTGTAAAGAGGGTTATATAGTGTCTGGTCTGTGGTAAAGTCTATGGAGTAGCATGTCGATCAAAAAGGGTAGAGTTAGAGTTACATCCTAATTATAGGATTAGGAATTCAGCCTAATCAAAGCAGAAATCATGGACAAGTGCAAACAATCAAAGTTAACCTATCTTACTAATTGAGCAATAGTTTATTCGTATTTATTTATAGTTTATCTCTTTCCCATTTCCTTTGTTTCCTTTGGTTTATACTAGAACTATTGAAGAGTCTATTACTTTACCTTGCTTAAAGATTCTAGTAATTACTATCGATCACCAGACTTTTGGTCTGACCCACGCCTCTATTTTCCCCGTTCCCCCCATAGGAAATCAAGGGAGAGTACATTAGGTTGCGGTTGCTCGAATGATTCTTGGAGAAGATTTCTACTATGTATTTCCTTTATTCTAGCTTTAGCTCTTTTTGTGTTCTGGCTTGTTATGAGGGATATTTGTAATCTGATTTTTGTTCAGACTACGAGTTTTTGTTTCGTAAGACATATTATATTTTTTAACATGAATGTGGTGTTTGGTATTTGACTTATTTATGAATCAATTATGAAGTATTGTTTTAATTAAGTTATTATATTAAATTTCTACTGTTGTTATCTATTTTTATCTTATGAATCTTAGTCTCTGTTAGCTTTAGTTATATCTACAATGCACCACGCCTTTTAATGTGTCCTTTTGGGTATACTAAGGGGTCTGGGATGTTACATTTGATATCAGAGCCTAAGATTAGAGGATTCCTAAAAATAAATTAATAAAAAATAAAGTATTTTTCAAAATAAGTGGTTTTAATACTATTTTTCAGAAAAGAAGCTCTTTAATTTAGAATTAGTTTTCAAATAATAAAGAGTTTTTCTTTAAAATCCCTTCAAAGTCTAGTTCAAACTCTTTTCGATTTTGGAATATCACACTCTTCCATCTCTAGTTCTTTGGTAGATGGTTTGCACTTAGACATCTCTTTAGTAGTAGACCCCATTGTTGTTTCAAACCCCATATAAGGATCGGCACATTTATTTATGGTTTGTAGGGATTTGGAATTTTTTTATACTAGGCGTAGAGTTTGATTGTGACGCCTATGTATAAACGACTGAATATATGTGTTTTTAAACAGCCTGCATTGATGTATTAACTGCTGGTAACAAGCTTACCTAATTCAAAGTTCTCGAAAAAAAGAAATAGAAAAAAGAATGTTTATGCGTAGCATGAAATAGACTGATAACGAGAACAAAGTGTGGAGATTGGTGCATACCAAATCAATCTGAACGGTTAGTTGAATAGGCTCAAATTGAATTGATAATGATAACTTCAAATGAATAGCTATAAAAGAACCGAGTTATATAGCAGTTATCATTTTGAGAAGAGCACCACTTCTCTAGTAACACCTAATAGCCTTTCAAGAAGTTGATATAGTATTTGAAAATCAAGATCTAAGTTTTGGGTGATGTTAAGAGCAAACTCTTCAATTCGTAGAACCCTTCGATTTCAGACCTAGGGTCCACGGTGTAAGAAGAGGTTCGATGGAGGGTGATGGAAAGGTGTAAGTAATCGATCAGGGATAGTAAGGTTGAAATCGATTAGGGTTAGTAACAGTAGATAGAGTTATTGATGAATTAACCATAATAACAATGCATTACGTTGACTAACGGTGATGGTTTCAAGTTGCCATGACGAAGGATTTAATCAGGATGACATGTGATGGAAGAAAGGTAAGAAAATGTAAAAGAAAAGGTAATTTTGATGATTCCAAAGTACAAGGTTGAATTTAAGTAAATGAATTCTCGTTATAAATAGTAAATGGCAACAAAAAGAGAAATAACAATAAAAATATAAAAGTAAATAGCATATTAAGATTACTCCCATCATCCAATTCCCTTCTTCACATACATCTTCATTCATTGCATCACTGAACCAACGAGGACAATATATTATCTTTTAACGTATACTTGCGCAAACTCGTGCTACGCACACGGTTGTAGAGTTAGTTTCTATTAATTATGTTTTTTCAATATTAAAAAGTGTATTATTTCTGTATGAGTATCATTTAATATGCTATTTGTAGGTATTCTAAGTAAATATTATGTTAGTAAAATATAATATTTCGTGCTATGTAAAAAATAATTGTTTGATTATCGAACACGAAGTAAGCGAAAGCATAGTTTAAAATTTTATAACCAATTCATAAAAAATATTACCAATCCATAATTGATTATAACATATATTAAATATTTTTAAACCATAGTTATTAGCTTCGGTAATGCTAACACAACAAAAACAACTAGTAATACTTCAAAATTAAAGAAGGCTCTAGGAGTTTGACGTGTTTGCACAAAAAGGCCTTCAAAAATGGTACAGGGCACAAAATATTTCATGCATGTGTTCATATAACCATGTGAAATTAATAAAATTAATGGAAAACACATGTGAAACAATAATGCATTGTTGAGAAATAATTACCTGGCAACCTCCATACGTTTGTAGACCTAGTAACTTCATGAGCTGTTGAGCATTTTTAATAAAGTGTTTGGCAAGATACTGGATGCTAATTTCTCATCATACCTATAATGAAAATAATATATTAAGCTATGGAGAACAATCATAAAATAAATTCACTAGTTCCATTGTAAAAAAGAAAAGTGAATATTATGCACGCATCCCTAAAAGCAAACATAATTCACTAAAACTCCTCCCGTAAGAAAACATAATTTGCAGGCCCTTGTTTTTCATTTCAGCTATTTTTTCCTAAAATACCCCTCTTCTTCTTGCACGATTGATTTTAGTAATGAGTTTATCCTTCTTGATTTTATCTTCTTCTTCATTGGCGAACTTATGTTTCTTAATTTCATCTTCTTCTTCAATGGCGGGCTCAACTTTCTCGATTTCAATGGAAAACTGCAATTATACACAATATTTGCAGAGATGTCTGCAATTATATGCAATAGTTGTAGACAATTCAATAACTATATGCAGTTGTTGCAAACATGTCTACAATTATACGTAATAGTTGCAGAAATGTCTGCAATTATATGCAATAGTTGCAAACAATTCTGCAACCATATGCAATTGTTGCAAACATGTCTACAATTGTACGCAATAGCTGCAGAAATTTCTGCAACTATATAAAATAGTTGTAGAAATATCTGCAACTATATGCAATAGTTGCAGACATTTCTACAACTATATGCAATAGTTGCAGAAATGTCTGTAACTATATGCAATAGTTGCAGAAATTTCTATAATTGTACCATATAGTTGCAGAAATTTCAGCAACTATATGCAATAGTTGCAGACATTTCTGCAACTATATGCAATAGTTGCATTTCTGCAAATATGCAATAGTTGCAGAAATGTCTGCAATTATTTGCAAATGTTGTAAATTTGAAAAAAAAATCGAAAGTGTTCAAAATTTGTTGAACTGTCTGCAAATATATGAAATAATTGCACCTTTAGTACAAATATGAATTTTTGGTATCAACAACGAATCTCATTTTAAAGATCATAAAATTTGTGATTTTTTTGGTGAAAACGGTATGTTGATCCGATTTTTCTACATAAAGTTATACGCGTTTGAAATGTTAAAAACATAAAGGGTATTTGGGACTTTTTGCGTGCGCGAATTTGAAAATAGGGACCGAAAATGTAAGTTTAGTTTGGGAAGGATGTTTTCTCTATTTTGAAACTTATTAGGGATGCGAGCCAAACTTACCCAAAAGAAAATAGTAAGTAAACAAAACCAATGTCAAAACATCTTCATTTAAATATGCGACCAAACTCAATATAGCTTTATCAATTTTGGAAAACAAAGTAGAAAGTATATTCAATCTATAATAACTACAAAATTAATGATAGGTCACAAAAGTTTAAGGAGAACCATAAATGACAATAAGATCAAAGTGTGTCAAATAACAATACATCATTAAGACTTATCATGTAGCGACCTCCATACAGGCATGATATCATCATGTGTTGCTTGAGACTTTTTTTAATTTCAAATCCAGAATTCAGCACTTAAACATATATTTTTAATACTCAGATTATCCAAACCCAAATTTCTAGAATAAGCACACAATTATAATGATTGTGTGAAAATATGAATTCGTGATTAGGATGGGTTCCTTGAAGGCATTTAGTCATGTTCCCGACTACATAGAAAGTTAAACATCACACGGGAGATATAGTGAATAAGGTTATAGAAAGATTAACAGAATCTTGGTACAGATGGCCAATAAACAAAATATGAATCCAACATATAAGTCTTACTGGCATTAATAATTAACATTAGTGCAAATAACTTTATATAAAGATTAATAAGCTATCTCTTCTAATAAATGCTCTTTTATTATTATTCAATATATCAATCGCTTCTTGTATGATGAGCCGCGAACCTTTTTCCTTTCTGGGAAAATTTCTCAGCATAGAACTACATGTAAGTTTGTTTATTTTTTTTGAATTATAAGTCAAATTAAGTTTAGAAACCAATGGTTACAATTAACATATCTTTGTACATATTTAATTAAAATATATTATTTAATAAAAAGTTTGTAATCTTTCATAGTGGTATACATATGATTACAATGCATGATTCTAAATGACAGTCTAAAACCCAATAGTTTATCCAACATGAAATTATTGGAGCATACAATCTAACACTAAAGTTTTAGTGCTGCTTCCAATAATTTACTAAAGTGTAATAGAAGATCATACTAGGAAAAAACTACCTCTAATATGGATATATGAGTCATTTTTAACAAAACAAATTCTTAAAACACAAAAATGTTTACTCCCTATAATATAGTTTATCAATCTTTTAAAACAATCTTACTGAGTTGGCTATATGTGCGTGTGTGCGTAAAAACAGATATATATCATAATAATGAGTGTTATGATAACAATTAAGTAAATGAATGTATGTACCTAAAATCTCGCAAGGAGGGGGCAATGCGGGGAAGGTATAGTGACGGGTACCTGCAGAATGTTACAATGTACCATCACTAAACATGAGCAACGCTATTAAATTTCATTAAAAAACAGCATATAAAAAACAGTAACTTACAGTTTTGATCACTAAGCTCTTGTTATTATTAGAGTGAGTGGCTACACAAACATCAAAGCAAACAAAATTCATTAAATAATATCCAGTAAATAAAATAAGAAATCCAAAGAAGAACACAATAGCTAACATCAAAGCAAACAAGATTCATTAAATCATATCCGGTAAATAAAATAAGAAATCCAATGAAGAACACAATAGCTAACATCAAAGCAAACAAAAATTAAATCATATCTCGTAAATAAAATAAGAAATCCAAAGAAGAACACAATAGCTCTGTTTAATTTAGGCAGTCAGAATCAGTCTTGCCAAATGAACCGCTTTTATTCTTAAGAGAAAAATTGAGAAACTGGACAACGTACGCTACTACGAACTTCGGCAAGGCAAAGGAGTGGCAACCTCAGGCTTTAAAGTTAGAATCTCAGATTTATGGCAGGCTGATTTCGTGGAGACCAGTTAAGAGTGACAAACCACAAAAGAAAGAGAAAGAACAACGTTGTAGAAGAATATACTTTTCAACCAATTTAATCAGACTAAATCTATACCCCAAGCCTTGAATCAAATTAATTTAATCTCAGTAGGTGCCATCCTAGGTTTTGGAGGAAGATATGAAAAAAAACAGCGTATATGATTTCAGGTTTGAACGCTGGGTTAGCTGGCATATAGCGGAAAGAACTCATTTGAAAACGGGTTGGTTGGCATAGGGGAGAAAGAGAATTATGTTTGAGAAATGTAATTCCTACAAATACATGATTTATTAATGGCAAAGCAGCATTGTATTGTTTCTGAGAAATTGGGGAAAAAATGTTTCAAGGAAAAATCATTAATAACCAACAACAATCTGTTGCTACTTTGATCATTCTTGTTTATGTTACACAACAAGGATTCAATAGTAGTAAAAATT
The DNA here is from genome assembly GCA_030737815.1 of Allium fistulosum. Classification (NCBI taxonomy): domain Eukaryota; kingdom Viridiplantae; phylum Streptophyta; class Magnoliopsida; order Asparagales; family Amaryllidaceae; genus Allium; species Allium fistulosum. The sequence goes on along the minus strand of CM060907.1, from coordinate 1,036,849,323 downwards.
CATTTCTAACTTAACATTAATTTAGAATCCAGAATGCCAAGTATACACTTAGAATATATAGCCAATCCTTTCATTTCTCACATCTCATTCCCATCTTTACCATCTAAAACAACTTGAGGAATTGTAATGAACCATACTAATAGTAAAACAAACATAACCTTAGAAAGGAGAAAAAGAAATGTTAAAATTAATACTGACATGTTTAGCAAAAACAACATAATGCCTCACAGTTTTTTGTGAAAAACGAAATACCATAATCTATTGAGGAACAGGAACGAATTCAGTTAATTTTTGTGCTGTTATTCATCTCCAATCTTGTAGGCGAAAGAAGAAGCTGATGACAACACAAAACCTTAAGAGATCTTCAGCCTCTAAACATTATCAAATTATCTTGCTCAAAGACAGTTGAACTCAATAATACATATACCCTGATTCCAGAATGGATATCAATGTGAAATTATAGAAGGGTATTTTAATTGCTTCAGTTGTGACAAATACAATCATATGAATGCAGGAGATTCAAGTAGGTTCTCTGTAAAAAATAAAGACTTAATCAATCTGCACCTCGCTTAATTTGTCAACTCATCAATAGCAATTAAGTTATAAAAAGTAATAAGAAAAACATAAATTAATCAGGTTTATGAGAAATTTAGCTTCTAAATCAAATATTAACGGAAGGAGAACCATATAAGACTATATATTTTTAACAACAATATGGAATAAATCCGGCCCTAACAGAATGTAAAAAAAAATGTCATTTCGTTGCGAATTCATTTGGAGCAAGAATTTATAAACGCAACAAATAGCAATCCAAATCAAAACTTATTTACAACATTGCTAATTACTGGATAATTAGTATTTTAAAAAGAGTATACTTAGGGAGATGAAATCGTTGACGGATTGAAATCGGCAAGACGATCAGCCAATAGAGAAGAGCATCATTACCTGCCAGGAGTAAATGATGGATGACGAATAAATTTGGGTCATCGATCCCAAATTGGGGCAGGTAGGGTATGAGAAGAGGATACGATTCGGAGGAAAAAGAAAGTAGTTCATTTACCGAAGTGGAAAAGTAGTTCATGTAAGGGTTAAGTTGTATACGGAGAGCGAAGGAAATGACAAAAAAGGGAAGGGTAAAAAAGAGTGAGGGTTTAAATTACAAATACGCGTGGTGTGGTTTAATGTTAAGGAAAAGCTACTTGTTATAGCATAGAATGAGAAAGTGTCATAAATGAATATTAGCAGGTTTAATGAATGTATTAAGGCAACGATTTAATGTATACAAGGTGTGATTAACTTTGACCATGAAAAATCGACTCATTTCCGTTTATACACGAGGTGCCATTAATTCACATTCATATGACGTAGGATTTTTTCACAAACTACAGCCATAAAAAACTAGCAATAAAGTCCCGTAATAAAATGGACTCATTAATTCCATATATGAGGAACGATTAATTCAGCAGATGTGCAAATATACAAACACACCATAAATACACCAATGTTCCTTTCGTCCCTCTTAGATGAGCACAAGTGTTAACCATCAGAAGATTATTGTAATCAGAGACCTCTACATATACACTAGACTAGTAGTATATGAGCAAAACAAACAGTCGCCCCCAAACTATCGAATATGGTCCAACAAAATAATAAGACAGCAGACATGGAACAGGAATCCGAGACACTAGTTCTCCTATGGGATTATCTTCCTAAGCAACCCCTAAGCTGTAATACCTTGTCTAAATTCCTCTCCTGCTTACCCATGCCAACAGAAACACCCCCACCCACACCCCTCCCCCCGCTTTAAGCAACTTGTCTTAATAAGAAGCCTCAACTACTGCCCCTACGGAGAGGAAACCCTTCGGGCTTTAGAAATACTTCATAGTTCTTACAGGAATTCGACCGCAATTAAGAAGGCCTACTGTGCAGTTGCACTATATATCAACATGAGAGCCTTCAACCATGAGGGCATGGAAAGATTTCTCGAATTAGTGGAAGCTCTAAGGAAGAAAAGGATAGGGGATCTCGAAGCGGGAGAGGAAAGAAAGTTGGTTGGAGAAGAATTGAGGTGGGGACGAGAAGCAATGGAGAAAGTCAAGGATTCCAAAGCAATAAAAGAGGAGATGAGATTGACGAACCTGAGTGGCATGGCAGCAATGGCCATTTTGGCATTCACGAACGAGGCCATGAAGGCCATGGGCCCCAGCGAATTAGATGTCGAGATTAAGAAACTTGAAATGGTGAAGCTCCGAGCCCAACAACGGATGGCAAGTGAAGTTAGGCCTTTGCCTTTAGCAAATCACTTGTCGTCCGTTGTTGGGCTCGAAGCTTCACCATTTCAAGTTGCTTAATCTCGACATCTAATTCACTGGGGCCCATGGCCTTCATGGCCTCGTTCGTGAATGCCGAAATGGCCATTGCTGCCATGCCACTCGGGTTCGTCAATCTCATCTCCTCTTTTATTGCTTCAGAATCCTTGACTTTCCCCATTGCTTTTCGTCCCCACCTCAACTCTTCTCCAACCAACTCTCTTTCCTCCCCCCCGCTTCGAGATCCCCTATCCTTTTCTTCCATAGAGCTTCAACTAATTCGAGAAATCTTTCCATGCCTTCGTGGTGAAGGCCCTCACGCTGATATACATCGTTACTGCACAGTAGGCCTTCTTAATTGCGGTCGAATTCTTGTAAGAACTATGAAGTATTTCTAAAGCCTGAAGGGTTTCCTCTCCGTAGGGGCAGTAGTTGAGGCTTCTTATTAAGACAAGTTGCTAAAGGCGGGGAGGTGAGGGGGGTTTCCGTTGGCGTGGGTAGCAGGAGAGGAATTTAGACAAGGTATTATTGCTTAGGGTTGCTTAAGAAGATAATCCCATAGGAGAACTAGTGTCTTGGATTCCCGTTCCATGTCTGCTGTCATATTATTTTGTTGGACCGGATTCGATAGTTTGGGGGCGATTGTTTGTTTTGCTCTTATATTGCTAGTCTGGTGTATATATAGAGGTCTATAATTACAATAATCTTCTGATGGTTAAAAATTGTGCTCATCTAAGGGGGACGAAAGGAGCATTGGTGTACTTATGGTGTGTTTGTATATTTGGACATCTGCTGAATTAATCGTACCTCACATATGGAATTAATGAGTCCATTTTATTACGGGACTTTATTGCTAGTTTTTTTATGGCTGTAGTTCGTGAAATAATCCTACGTCATATAAATGTGAATTAATGGAACCTCGTGTATAAACGGAAATGAGTCGATTTTTCATGGTCAAAGTTAATCCCACCTTGTATACATTAAATCGTTTCCTTAATACATTCATTAAACCTGCTAATATTCATTTATGACACTTGCTCATTCTATGCTATAACAAGTAGCTTTTCCTTAACATTAAACCACGCCACACGTCTTGTAATTTGAACCCTCACTCTTTTTACCCTACCTTTTTTGTCATTTCCTTCGCTCTCCGTGTACAGCTTAACCCTAACATGAACTACTAGTCCACTCTAGTAAATGACCAAATTTCTTTTTCCTCCGAACCGTATCCTCTTCTTGTACCCTACCTGCCCCAATTTGGGATCGACGACCCAAATTTATTCGTCGTCCATCGTTTACTCCTGGTAGGTAATGATGCTCTTCTCCATTGGCTGATCGTCTTGCCGATTTCAATCCTTCAATGATTTCATCTCCTAAGTATCCTCTTCTTAAAATACTTATTATCCAGTAATTAGCAATGTTGTAAATAAGTTTTGATTTGGATTGCTATTTATTCTGTTTATAAATCCGTGTTCCAAATGAATTCGCAATGAAATGACATTTTTTAGTTCTGTTTTGGGTCAGATTTATTTCATATTGTTGTTAAAAATATATAGTCTTATATAGTTCTCCTTCCGTTAATATTTGATTTAGAAGCTAAATTTCTCATAACCTGATTAATTTATGTTTGTCTTATTTCTTTTTATAACTTAATTGCTACTGATGAGTTGACAAATTAAGCGATGTGCGGATTGATTAAGTCTTTATTTTTTACAGAGAACCTACTTCCTGCATTCATATGATTGTATTTGTCACAACTGAAGCAATTAAAATATCCTTACATAATATCACATTGATATCCATTCTGGAATCGAGGTATATGTATTATTGAGTTCAACTGTCCCTGAGCAAGGTAATTTTATAATGTTTAGAGGCTGAAGATCTCATAAGGTTTTGTGTTGTCATCAGCTTCTTCTTTCTCCTACAAGATTGGAGATGAATAAGAGCGCAAAAAATTAACTGAATTGGTTCTTGTTCCTCAATAGATTATGGTATTTCTTTTTTCACAAAAAACTGTGAGGCATTATGTTGTTTTTGCTAAACATGTCAGTATTAATTTTAACACTTCTTTTTCTCCTTTTTGAGGTTATGTCCATTTTACTATTAGTATGGTTCGTTACAGTTCCTCAAGTTGTTTTAGTTGGTAAAGATGGGAACGAGACGTGAGAAATGAAGAGACTGGCTATGAATTCTAAGAGTATACTTGGCATTCTGGATTCTAAGTTAATGTTTAATTAGAAATGAATTTTTTACTACCATTAAATCCTTGCTGTGTAACATAAACAAGAATGATCAAAGTAGCAACAGATAGTTGTTGGTCATTAATGAATTTTTCTTAAAACATTTTTTCCCCAATTTCTCAAAAACAATACAATGGTGCTTTGCCATTAATAAATCGTGTATTTATAGGAATTACATTTCTCAAACATAATTCTCTTTCTCCCCTATGCCAACCAACCCGTTGTCAAATGCGTTCTTTCCGCTATATGCCAGCTAACCCAACATTCAAACCTGAAATCATATACGCTATTTTTTTTCATATCTTCCCCCAAAACCTAGGATGGCACCTACTGAGATTAATTTAATTTAATTCAAGGCTTGGGATATAGATTTAGTCTGATTAAATTGGTTGAAAAGTATATTCTTCCCCAACGTTATTCTTTCTCTTTCTTCTGTGTTTTGTCACTCTTAACTGGTCTCCATTAAATTAGACTGCCATAAATCTGAGATTCTAACTTCAAAGCCTAAGGTTGCCACTCCTTTGCCTTGCCAAAGTTCGCAGTAGTGTACGTTGTCCAGTTTCTCAATTTTTCTCTTAAGAATAAAAGCGGTTCATTCGGCAAGACTGATTCTGAATGCCTAGATTAAACAGAGATATTGGGTTCTTCTTTGGATTTCTTATTTTATTTATGGCATATGATTTAATGAATTTTGTTTGCTTTGATGTTAGATATTGTTTTCTTCATTGGATTTCTTATTTTATTTACCGGATATGATTTAATGAATCTTGTTTGCTTTGATGTTAGCTATTGTGTTCTTCTTTGTATTTCTTATTTTATTTACCGGATATGATTTAATGAATTTTGTTTGCTTTGATGTTTGTGTAGCCACTCACACTAATAATAACAAGAGCTTAGTGATCAAAAATGTAAGTTACTATTTTTTATATGCTATTTCTTTTTATGAAATTTAATAGCGTTGCCCATGTTTAGTGATGGTACACTGTAACATTCTGCAGGTACCCGTCACTATACCTTCCCCGCATTACCTCCTCCCAGCGAGATTTTAGGTACATACATTCATTTACTCATTTGTTATCATAACACTCATTATTATTATATATATCTATATTTACGTGCATACACATATAGCCAACTCGGTAAGATTGTTTTAAAAGATAGATAAATTATATTATAGGGAGTGCACATTTTTGCGTTTTTAGAAATTGTTTTGTTAAAAATGACTGATATATCCATATTAGATGTAGTTTCTTCCTAGTATGATCTTCTATTGCACTTTAGTAAATTATTGGAAGCAGCACTGAAACTTTAGTGTTAGATTGTATGCACCAATAATTTCATGCTAGATAAACTATTGGGTTTTGGACTGTCGTTTAGAATCATGCATTGTAATCATACGTATACCACTATTAAAGATTACAAACTTTTTATTAAATAATATATTTTAATTAAACATGTACAAAGATATGTAATTGTAACCACTGGTTCCTAAACTTAATTTGACTTATAATTCAAAAAAAAAATAAACTTACATGTAGTTCTATGTTGAGAAATTTTCCCAACTCAGAAAGGAAAAAGGTTTGCGGCTCATCATACAAGAAGCGATTGATATATTGAATACTAATATAAAGAGCGTTTATTAGAAGAGATAGCTTATTAATCTTTATATAAAGTTATTTGCACTGATGTTAATTATTAATGCCAGTAAGACTTACATGTTGGATTCATATTTTTTTATTGGCCATCTGTACCAAAATTCTGTTAATCTTTCTATAACCTTATTCACTATATCTCCCTTGTGATGTTTAACATTCTATGTCGTCGGGAACATGACTAAATGCCTTCAAGGAACCCACCCTAATCATGAATTCATATTTTCACACAATCATTACAATTGTATATTTACTCTAGAAATTTGGGTTTGGATAATCTGAGTATTAAAAATATATGTTTAAGTGCTGAATTCTGGATTTGAAATTAAAAAAAGTCTCAAGCAACACATGATGATATCATGCCTGTATGGAGGTCGCTACATGATAAGTCTTAATGATGTATTGTTATTTGACACACTTTGATCTTATTGTCATTTATGGTTCTCCTTAAACTTTTGTGACCTATCATTAATTTTGTAGTTATTATAGATTGAATATACTTTCTACTTTGTTTTCCAAAATTGATAAAGCTATATTGAGTTTGGTCGCATATTTAAATAAAGATGTTTTGACATTGGTTTTGTTTACTTGCTTTTTTCTTTTGGGTAAGTTTGGCTCACATCCCTAATAAGTTTCAAAATAGAGAAAACATCCTTCCCAAACTAAACTTACATTTTCGGTCCCTATTTTCAAATTCGCGCACGCAAAAAGGTCCAAATACCCTTTATGTTTTCAACATTTCAAACGCGTATAACTTTATGTAGAAAAATTGGATCAACATACCGTTTTCACCAAAAAATCACAAATTTTATGATCTTTAAAATGAGATCCATTGTTGATACCAAAAATTCATATTTGTAGTAAAGGTGCAATTATTTCATATATTTGCAGACAATTCAACAAATTTTGAACACTTTCGATTTTTTTTCAAATTTACAACATCTGCAAATAATTTCAGACATTTCTGCAACTATATGGTATAGTTACAGAAATGTCTGCAACTATTGCGTATAGTTGTAGAAATTTCTACAACTATATGGTATAGTTGCAGAAATTTCAGCAACTATTGCATATAGTTGCAGACATTTCTTCAACTATTGCATATTCGTAGAAATGCAACTATTGCATATAGTTGCAGAAATGTCTGCAACTATTGCACATAGTTGCAGAAATTTCTGCAACTATATGGTATAGTTTGCAGAAATGTCTGCAACTATTGCATATAGTTACAGACATACAACTATTGCATATAGTTGCGGAAATGCAACTATTGCATATACTTGCAGAAATGTCTGCAACTATTGCATATAGTTGAAGATATTTCTGCAACTATTTTATATAGTTGCAGAAATTTCTGCAACTATTGCATACAATTATAGACATGTCTGCAATAATTGCATATAGTTGCTGTATTGTTTGCAACTATTGCATATAATTGCAGACATTTCTGCAACTATTGCGTATAATTATAGACATGTTTGCAACAATTGCATATAGTTGCTGAATTGTCTGCAACTATTGCATATAATTGCAGATATTTCTGCAACTATTGTGTATAATTGTAGTTTTCCATTGAAATCGAGAAAGCCGAGTTAGCCATTGGATAAGAAGATGAAATCAAGAAACATAAGTTCGCCAATGAAGGAGAAGATGAAATCAAGAAAGATAAACTCGTTATTAAAATCAATCGTGCAAGAAGCGAAGGGGTATTTTAGGAAAAAAATAGCCGAAATGAAAAACATGGGCCTGCAAATTATGTTTTCTTGCGGGAGGAGTTTTAGTGAACTATGTTTGCTTTTAGGGATGCGTGCCTAATATTCGCTTTTCTTTTTGTACAATGGAACTAGTGAATTTATTTTATGATTGTTGTCCATAGATTAATATATTATTTTCATTGTAGGTATGATGAGAAATTAGCATTCAGTATCTTGCCAAACACTTTATTAAAAATGCTCAACAGCTCATGAAGATACCAGGTAATTATTTCTCAATAATGCATTATTGTTTCACATGTGTTTTCCATTAATTTTATTAATTTCACATGGTTATATGAACACATGCATGAAATATTTTGTGCCCTGTACCATTTTTGAAGGCCTTTTTGTGCAAACACATCAAACACCTAGAGCCTTCTTTAATTTTGAAGTATTACTAGAAGTTTTTGTTGTGCTAGCATTACCGAAGCTAATAACAATGGTTTAAAGTATTTAATATATGTTATAATCAATTATGGATTGGTAATTTTTTTATGAATTGGTAATAAAAATTTTAAACTACGCTTTAGCTTACTTCGTGTTTGACAATTAAATAATTATTTTTTACATAGCATGAAAGATTATATTTTACTAACATAATATTTACTTAGAGTACCTACAAATTGCATATTAAATGATACTCATACAGAAATAATACACTGTTTAATATTGAAAAAACATAATTAATAAAACTAACTCTACAACCGTGTGCGTAGCACGGGTTTGCACTAGTATACATTAAAAGATAATGTATTGTCCCTGTTGGTTCACTGATGCAATGAATGAAGATGTATGTGAAGAAGGGAATTGGATGATGGGAATAATCTTAATATGCTATTTACTTTTATGTTTTTATTGTTATTTCTCTTTTTGTTGCCATTTACTATTTATAACGAGAATTCATTTACTTAAATTCAACCTTGTCTTTTGGAATCATCAAAATTACCTTTTCTTCTACATTTTCTTACCCTTCTTCCATCACATGTCATCCTGACTAAATCCTTCGTTATGGCAACTTGAAACCATCACCTTTAGTCAATGTAATGCATTGTTATTACGGTTAATCCATCAACAACTCTATCTACTATTACTAACCCTGATCGATTTCAACCTAATCTATTACTATCCCTGATCGATTACTTACACCTTTCCATCACCCTCCATCGAACCTCTTCTTACACCGTGGACCCTAGGTTTGAAATCGAAGGGTTCTACAAATTGAAGAGTTTGCTCTTAACATCACCCAAAACTTAGATCCTGATTTTCAAATACTACATCAACTTCTTGAAAGGCTATTGGTTGTTACAAGAGAAGTGGTGTTCTTCTCAAAACGATAACTACTGTATAACTCGGTTCTTTTACAGGTATTCATTTAAAGTTATCATTGTCAATTCAATTTGATCCCATTCAACTAACCGTTCAGATAGATCTGGTTAGCACCAATCTCCACACTTTGTTCTCGTTATTGGTCTATTTCATGCTACACAAAAACATTCTTTTTTTGGGAACTTTGAATTAGGTAAGCTTCTTACTAGCAGTTAATACGTCGACGCAGGCTGTTTAAAAACACATATATTCAGTCGTTTAATATAGGGCTATTATGGTAACAGTAAATTTACCATTACCATATCAGTACCAGCCAATCGGTTATCATTTTCGAGCAAAATCGGTATACCAGTTTAATCGTTATGGTAACGGTAAATTTACCATTTTCCATGGTAAATCATCGATAACATTTCTTCAATACCAGTGGTAACGGTTATTTTACAAGTCAATTTATAATACATGTATATTCATGTAACACGCTTTATTATAGGCATTTAGAACTAAGCAAATGGTTAAATTTAGTTTATTAACCAGATGAAATAATGTTAAATACACTTCACTTATTTCTCATTTATGTCTTTTATTAAGTAATACTATAATTATATAATGAAGCACCGTTGTGGTGTGAATACGCGTTAGGTTACTAACCTTTTTTAGACAAATGGTATTATACCATTACCAATGTAACGGTTACTAGATTTTCGATATACCACTCTTCGGTATACCAGCCTATCGGTAACGGTAACGATAAGCAATTTTCGCTTACAAGTAAAAATGGTACGGTAACGGTATTTGTGAAATGGTAATGGTAACCATTACCATAACTTCCCTAGATTAATACATTAAAAATAAGTTGTTCGATGCTATTACCAGCAAGGTTGTGATTAGTTAGGTAAGACTTAACTTATTAACTGTGAGTTTTATATATCAAACTTATTAATCGAGTAAAATTTATATCATTTTTGTTTTATTTATTGATAAAAGGAGGTGGTAAAGGTTGTTAATATATAAAATATGAAAGAAAACCGAAGCATAACGTTGAAATTTATCAAGCATATTGAAGTAGGATATACTTTTTCAAATGACAAGTCTTTTATTTGTTTTAATAAGGTCTTTAAATTGTTCTTAATAGTTTAAGACCATATTCAGATTCTCCTTTTTATTGTATATATTAGTGCTTTCCTTAATGCTCGTCGTAATGTACTTCATATTATATAATTATATCATTGATTTGATTTGTTACCGTATTCTTTCATAAAATTTGCTATTATATTCTCTTGATTGAATTTAGTAAATATTGGGAAAAAAATTTGTTATCTTGATTAATGTTTCCCAACTAATTACCATGATAAATGATAAATTCTAAATAAAAAATATCAGGTCGATCACTGTTGTCACAAAATAATTTACAACATGGAAGTGCCAAAGAAATATTTGGTCCATCACACGACAATTTTAGGAAATTTCTTCATAGAAGCTATATTTTAACTGAACAGTATAGTCCTTGCTCCTTAAGTGGTGGTATAACTCATTTTTTGAACTTTTTGTCTTTTAAAACTAAGACGTATTTAGAATTTATTGTTTGCTTCTCAGTTGTTTCTACATGTTTTCAATACCTACGGCATCACTAATTTATACCAAATACAAAATTTATAATGAGAATTTGGTACCTTGGTTAATGTTTTCTAACTAATTACCATGATGAATTCAAAATAAAAAATGTTAGGTCGATCACCGTTGTCACAAAATAATTTGTAACAAGGAAGTGTTAAAGAAATGTTTGGTCCAACGAATAAAAATTTTAGGAAATTTCTTCATAGAAGCTATATATTAATTGAACAGTATAGTCCTTAAGTGGTGTTATAGCACATTTGAACCTTTTAACTTCCAATACTATGACGTATTCAAAATTTATTGTTTGCTTCTCAATTGTTTTAAATATGTTTTCAATGCCTACGGCATTATTAATTCTAGGAAATTACTAATTTATACCAAATTAATTTTTTTTTTAAATAGACAAGGAAAAGTCTTTGTTACTTGGTTCAAATTCAAGGTTATGCATAGTTAATTAAACACGTGTCAATGGTAGACCCCATATCATGCTATCATTATACTATGAATGACTATCATGTTTTACACATTAAACATTTTCCATCTTTTTGTTATATAGAAAATTATGTTATATAGCGAAGATTTTGAATATATGGATGAAGCCAGTTTCACACTCAGAGAAGTCATTGTTTTACATGACTTAGTTATAAACCTCACAATGAGATTTAGTCTGATTAATGTAGCAACAGATAGTTGTTGGTCATTAATGAATTTTCCTTAGAACATTTTTTCCCAATTTCTCAAAAACAATACAATGGTGCTTTGCCATTAATAAATCATGTATTTGTAGGAGTTGCATTTCTCAAACATAATTCTCTTTCTCTCCTATGCCAACCAACCCGTTGTCAAACATAATTTTTTCGAGAACTTTGAATTAGGTAAGCTTTTTACCAGCATTTAATACATCAATGCGGGTTGTTTAAAAAACACATATATTCAGTCATTTAATTCATTTAAAATAAGTTGTTCAATGTTGTCACCAGCAAGGTTACGATTAGTTAGGTAAGATTTAACTTATCAACTGTGATTTTTATATATTAAACTTATTAATTGACTAAAATTTATATCATTTTTATTTTATTTACTGATAAATGAAGGTGGTAAAGTTTGTTAATATATAAAATATGAAAGAAAACAGATGCACGACGTTGAAATTTATCAAGCATATTGAAGTAGGATATACCTTTTCAAACGACAAGTCTTTTATTTGTTTTAATAATGTCTTTAAATTGTTCTTAATAGTTTAAGACTGTATTTTTAGATTCTCCTTTTTATTGTATATATTAGTGCTTTCCTTAATGCTCATCGTATTGCACTACATATTATATGATTATATCATTGATTTGATTTGTTACCGTATTCTTTCATGAAATTTTCTATTATATTCTCTTGATTGAATTTAGTAAATATTGGGAAAATTCTTTGTTATCTTAGCTAATGTTTCCTAACAAATTACCATGATAAATGATAAATTCTAAATAAAAAATATCAGGTCGATCACTGTTGTCACAAAATAATTTGCAACATAGATGTGCCAAAGAAATGTTTGGTCCATCACACAACAATTTTAGGAAATTTCTTCATAGAAGCTATATTTTAACCGAACAGTATCCTTACTCCTTAAGTGGTGTTATAGCACATTTGTTGAACTTTTTGTCTTTCGAAACTAAGACGTATTCAGAATTTATTGTTTGCTTCTCAATTGTTTCTAACATGTTTTCAATACCTACGGCACCACTAATTTATACCAAATACCAAATTTATAATGAGAATTTAGTACCTTGGTTAATGTTTCCTAACTAATTACCATGATAAATGATGAATTCAAAATAAAAAATGTTAGGTCGATCAGTGTTGTCATAAAATAATTTGCAACATGGAAGTGCCAAAGAAATGTTTGGTCGAACAAATTTTTAGGAAATTTCTTCATAGAAGATATATATTAATTGAATAGTATAATCCTTAAGTGGTGTTATAGCACATTTGAACTTTTTAACTTCCAAAACTAAGACGTATTCAAAATTTATTGTTTGCTTCTCAATTGTTTTAAGCATGTTTTCAATACTTACGACATTACTAATTCTAGGATATTATTAATTTATATCAAATTAATGTTTTTTTTTTAAAATAGAGCAGGGAAAGGCCTTTGTTACTTAGTTCAGATTCAAGGTTATGGATAGTTAATTAAGCACGTGTCAAGGCAGACCCCATATCATGTTATCATTATACTATGAATGACTATCATGTTTTACGCATCAAACTCCATGGAATTCTCATCAAACATTTTCCATCTTTTTGTTATATAGCGAAGATTTTGAATATCTGGATGAAGCCAGTTTCGCACTCAGAGAAGGCATTGTTTTACATGACTTAGTTATAACACCTCAGATGTTCCATATGATTAACGCATTTGTTACTATATAAACTTAGTATAATTTTATAGAATAATAATATGCAACATACCATGTTATGTTGTTTTTGGTTTAGAATATTAGTACCACATATCATGTTATCAAAAATTTTAATGATCATGTTAATTTTTAACAATTATAATGGTGGTATTCACTTGGAAACTACTATTTTTTGTGAGTGGTTATAG